>CM046880.1:549988083-551188083 GCA_025667525.1 Glebionis coronaria
ACTGTATAAATTTCATGTATAATAACAAACTTTACAAACATAATGTATTATTGCACAAAAAGTAAACATATTGTAACTTGGAATGAAATCATTTATAAAGGGATGTTAACTTTAAATAAAACTTGTTCCTACTATATTAATAAAGACAATATATAAAAAGAGAGTTTTTGAGCGTGCATGAAAAGAAAACAAATGTACAATGATTTTTACATATAAAAAACTAATGCGACATTGGAACACAATGGGCCAAGTCAAAACTTCCATAAATAAACCGGATATCACGACCCATACACTTTTTAATAATCAAGGACAATATGTACCTAATTTCACTCTACCCTAAGTCCTAACCCTAATACACTTTCAACAACGACCACATAATTTTCTCCCTTATCTCTCCACCATCACAACCGCAGCCACCCTACACCGCCCTTCTTTCTTCTTCTCCCAGCCGCCCTTCTAGCTTCTTCTTCCAACCAAACACGGCCAACATCAATTCAAATAACTCTCATCTCTAATAACATAAACATATATTTAAAACATCATTGTACTTGCACGAAATAATCAATCAGACTATGATGCTAACCGCACAACCTCCAATTTTTTCTCTGTAAAATCATATTCAAGATCCAAAGAGGCTTCAAGATCTATCAAAAGGTCTAATGTAGGTGTGATTTATGTTTTCCAAATCGAATAAAAGATTGAATGTAACATATTTGTTATGATTCGATCTTTAATTTCGTATATAAAGAGGGGGTTTTCATCCCACAATTCTATGGTGACATCTTACATCTTTATTTATTTTCGTTAATTAAAGAAGATTTATACCTTATCACGGATCTGTGATGACTTCTTCTTTCGTGTATAGGATCTTTAAAGGTCTTGATTCATATTGCATAACACGAAAGAACGAACTGAGATCTTATCGTTCATTTTTTCTTCGAGTAAGCTTTGTCAATTTATTGAAAGTCTAGTTTTGTTTTTCTCTTCCAAATGATCGGTTCTTATATGGTATACTCGAAGTCAAATTTGTTTTGACAATTGAAGATGCGGTTTATTGGTATTTTTATTTTGCACGTATTTGGTTTTGTACGAAGGAAAAATTTTGTTTCTTCCCTATTTATAAGAGAGGATAATATATATGGTTTTCTTTCATGGCTATAAAAATTCGTAACTGTCGAAACCTTTCATCTTTTAGTGGTGTCATGTAACTTCAGAAACCCTTCATATGCAAACATTGATTAGATTTGTGATGAAAAGTGAATTGAACCATATAACACTGAAAGCAAATAATCATGATTACTGCCCATTTATTATAGGGACTGAATCTTTAGATATAATAGATGCCTATCATTCACTTTTTTCATTTCAAAATCTGGGACCCATTACAAACCAAACAATTTATTTTATAGTAAGTTTCCATTACTTCATTCCATAACCATAAATCAAACAGGTCCTTAATTACCTCGAGATTTCTCCCAGCTTTTTTGGTCCTCTGGTCGCACATGTTATCGTATATTTTTGGTGCCATATATATTGTTTGTGGATTTCTTTCTAAACACTAACAGGCCATGCATGACTTGGGCCACTGTATATATTCGATTTGTGTAACAGCATTAGGTAATAGTTAGGGGCGGAACTATAAAAAAGTTCGAGAAGGGTCGAAAAAAGAAATTTTAAGCCGAAATATTAAGACATGAACTAATTCGCTTAGTATCACTCTATTTATAAACAACCTTCTTTTTTAATTTAACTTTAATTTTAATTTTCATATGTTTTTTAATAATAGGATTAAAAAAAGAATTTACATTAAAGAAAGACGAATATAGTAAAAAAAGTTAGAGGTGACAATTTTTGACCTGATACAAAACACAATTTTAAACTGACACGAAAATTAACAGCTTTGGGTAGAGCAAATTTAAATTAAAGTCAGGTTTGGATCAATCTATCTGACCCGTTTATTAAACAGGTCAGGTTCGGATTGAGAAGAAATTTAAGCGGGTCGACCCGCCAACTCGCTTAATTTATTCTTTTACATTTGAAATTATTTATATTATATTATACGGGTTAAATAAGTTAAATGACTCGACCAACAAATATGATTAACTTGTTTAACTCATGTAATGTGTCAACTTCTATATATAAAACAGGTTAAACGGGTCAACCAAACACTGTTTAACCTATTCAACCCATTTAACCCGCCAATCTTAATATATGTACGGGTTAAATGGGTTAGGTTCAGGTTATGTGTAAACAGGTTAGGTTTGACAAATTTGACCCGATTATTTAAATAAGTTAGGTTCGGGTTGAGGTTTTTTGACCCGTCAATCCGTACCCGCTAACCCGAACCCGACACGAATTGCCACTCTAAAAAAAGGTAGTGAAACAAGCCACCCATGTGATCTGTATCACTATAAAACAAAAAAATAAGTTTGACTTCTCTCTTTATTACTTACTAGCAGGGTACCCGCGTGATGCGGCGGCGGGTACCCTGTGACTAAATTTTCTTGCGAGTAAATGTTATTCGGTTTTTTGCGAGTAAATGTTATTCGGTTATTCGTCTTTCATAGCAATAATTTATGAATGACAATAGTTTTAACCTAAAAACATGTCTCAAAAAGTTAGTTTTGATATAGCGATATTATTGCTTGTAACGTTTATGTAATGTGTGTAACTTTATTTTTGGAACTCAATTAAGTGCGATAATTGACATAAATTCTTTTGAACATTTGAATAAAAAAATTTAACCTAAAAGTAATTTGTACATATAATGCAAAGAAAAAAAGAAAACAATGATAGAGTAGATTTGTAAAAGTGCCTCACTAGTAAAACGTTTGTGGGTCAATATCTAATATCCGTACTTGATCCATTTGCACAAGTGGTATAGAAAACATAACGAAAGGAGGCCTGGCCCATTTACAACACCCATCAAATATAGTATTAATACTTATGAACATTGAGGCCCTTAAACAATATACAGTCCATGAGAAAACTCATAGATCAAACCCTAATCAGCAAAACACTGGCCTCCATGTCCTAATTGTGTTCCATCTCATCCCCTCACAAGATCATCGCCTTCATACCACTTTCAATAACAAAAAAACAACGCCTTCATCTCCCTTTCAATATCAATCTCAGCCACAATCACAAAGTCAGATCTCATCAATCCTCCAAGATCAATTATCCATCATCTTAGCAAAGCCTACTCAAATCAACCATTATAAACAAGTCCAGCGAATCATCCCTTTATATCATCATCATAGATGGTAGCCAAAAGACACGAATTAAATTTATTTTCAAGATTTTATAAAAGATCTAAGGTAGGTTTTGTTTAAATGTTATGTCTTCAAAGATATAAAATTTTTTGCTTATGAACTTTTAGTTCATAAAAAAAAAATATTTATCTGTACGAGCTTATCAATAAAGCTAATAAGCCCATCAAATAAGTTTAGAGAAATACCTTGTGTTTTGGTTGAATTAATATACAACGTACAATGTATGCAGTATATGTGTATTTATGACGGATGATACCATTTATAAAGTGTTTTTTTACTCCAATCTCCTCACACACAGAAACAACTATTATTGGGTTTGATCTCTTGAAATATGTTGCTTGGTTTGCGCTAGGTTTATATGTCGTCACCAAATTTGTTGTTTGTTTTCTCATCTCGGCTGTGAATGAATGAAGCATATTTAATAGACATTACAGTATATAATTTATATAATTAAAATGTGGTGGAAGAATACGTGGCACATAACACGTGCACACTTTTGCGGCTCTTTTAAGCAAATACATATTCATATTTCATATATCAACAGTTACAAGTTCAATGTCAATCGGAAGCAACATTATAATGCAAATTAATTATATTTGGATGTATTACTTGTACTATATGTTATATTTATTGTAAAATAGAATGATGGAGTATTTTAAATTTAGTATTTAATTCCCTTGTTACAATTTATGTTTCAAGTTTCTATTTTTGTTAGGTAAGCTTAATTTTCTTGTACCATGTGTTTTTATAGTTGTAAGTTGAAAATTCTACCATGTTGTGCATTTGGTTTGTAAAGTTGTATTTCTTAAACAATGTTTTGCTTTGTGCATTACAATGAGGTACAACATGTAGATGTAGTAGTACCTCTTAACTTTTTTTGCATTTAATAGGAGAGAAGGTGCAATTTGTTTTATATACATCGTACAATGTATGCAGTATATGTGTATTTATGACGGATGATACCATTTATAAAGTGTTTTTTTACTCCAATCTCCTCACACACAGGAACAACTATTATTGGGTTTGATCTCTTGAAATATGTTTCTTGGTTTGCGCTAGGTTTATATGTCGTCACCAAATTTGTTGTTTGTTTTCTCATCTCGGTTGTGAATGAATGAAGCATATTTAATAGACATTACAATATATAATTCAAATGTGGTGGAAGGATACGTGGCACATAACACGTGCACACTCTTGCGGCTCTTTTAAGCAAATACATATTCATATTTCATATATCAACAGTTACAAGTTCAATGCCAATCGGAAGCAACATTATAATGCAAATTAATTATATTTGGATGTATTACTTGTACTATATGTGATATTTAAAATTTAGTATTTAATTCCCCTGGACAATTTATGTTTCAAGTTTCTATTTTTGTTAGGTAAGCTTAATTTTCTTGTACCATGTGTTTTTATAGTTGTAAGTTGAAAATTCTACCATGTTGTGCATTTGGCTTGTAAAGTTGTATTTCTTAAACAATGTTTTGCTTTGTGCATTAAAATGAGGTACAACATGTAGATGTAGTAGTAACCTCTTAATTTTTTTTGCATTTAATAGGAGAGAAGGTGCAATTTGTTTTATAAGAGAGTTAGATATTTGTACGTTATGTTTAATCTCTTCTTCTTTCTCCACCATCCATCAACTTCACTGTATGCTTTCTGGTAAATTATCTTTTTCCTCTTCTTCTGTCATGACGACAAACAATAATCTTAGCTTGTAAGGGGGGGCAAAATGACAAAAAAACACTAAATTCTCCGAGAAAACACACTAAGCCGGAAAGTTTTTTTTTTTTTGGGGGGGGGGGGAGTGCGTGCCCCCTCTATAGATCCACCTCTAGGTGTAGTAACGCCCCAAGAGTGTTGGTCAGCCGTTGTTCGTCATTACAACTCACTTGTCAGCGACCCAACACCTACACGCGTTGGGTAGTTTTTTTTTAAAAAAACATTTGTTCCACCCCTCCCCCACACAATCGACTCTTTCCTTCTCTTTTGGCCCCTCAGTTCGAACATTTCTACCCCCCACTACCCCTGTTTAACGGTAAATTTTTAGAGAAGAAAAATGTTTTTTTATATAAATCCCCTTAACGACTATTTAAAAAAAAAATCATTTTTAGCCCCCCCACCCCCCACACACACACACCTACCACAACCACTCATGGGCGGACGTATTATTTTATACCAACAAATTTAAAAGATGCACACCCTTGAAATATTGGATGCATACTATTCAAGAAAAAAAAGTTGTAACTCATTGTTAATTGTGTTAAAAAGTTAAATGTAAGTGAGTATGTGGGTATATAATTATACAAATTCTACGTGAATAGCCTTGTAAATTAGTGTACATACTAAAAAAATCGATGAGCCAACTCATATTCCCCAAATTTCACGTCTCTATGTATCTCCAAATAACTCCATTTTATTAGGTTTTCATACTTGATACTTTTAGTCCATTTTGTTTATCTCCCTTGTGAAATATTGTAAATCACTTCTAAAATATGAGTAATTGTAGGGAGAAATCATAAAGCTCTTATAAAAAATTGCATTTGATTATTTGTTTATTTACTTTGCTTTGTTATAGGATACATGCATCAAATATATAAATTGAAAACTTGAACCAAAAACCCGAATGAAGTTTCTTTTTGGTCAGTGCATACCCTATTTCTAAGTTCTATGCCCGCCCCTGCAACCACTACTATATATACACCAACAAATATAAACCAAACCACAAAAATTTTTCTATCAAATACTTAACAAAAAATGGCTGACTTATCTCAACACGGTTTCGTTAATATAGTGAACCAGGCTTGTGTCGAAAATTCTTCGACTCAAAATCTACCCTTTACCGGTTTCACTTAGATGGAAGCATTTCAATAACATCAACAAGAACAACAACAAGCTTTTCTGCTGGGAATCTAAGTTTGTTAGATTTCCCTTAGTCATAGATTTAAACGTAAATTAAGCTGTTTGATATTAACTTGCTTGTGTCAAGGTAACAGGCAAGTAACACACGACTCACAGAGTTCTAAGTCTCTGTGAGCAACCACAGAGGAGTCCATGTCAGAGACATTGTCAAGGAAGTCAAAGATTACTTGAAGACATACTCATTGGCTGTGATGAATAACAGCCAAGATGTATCAGGGACTCTAAGTGGTTGGGTGTTAACAAGGGTGGCAATACCCTGTTAACACTCATTACACTTTGGACTTACCTAAGTGTTTAGGCAGGAAGTTTTGCAACCTAAAGTACAAGGTATGAAGAAAAGGGAAACCGTGTCAGATCTGTTTTCCTAAAGCGTTGTGGCAGACTACCAAGAATAGAAGAACATCTTGTGATAGATGTATGACATTGTCTGTTTTGTGTAGTCACCATCAACCAGCTATCAAAGTCAACCTCGTACCACTATAAATAGAATATGTAGGCTAGAGTTAATGTTGTTCACTTTGTTAGATTTCACACATTAATCTTTAGAACTTATAGAACAGACAGTTGTGCCTGTGTTCTTAAGTTAGCTTTATTTGTCCAAAGTGTACACAACACATTGTCATCAAACTGTGTTATCCATAACACATGTAATACTTGTTATACAACAATAAAGTCTTACGTTTGAAAAGTATTTACTTTTATTAATTATCTTTCTTAATCGTTTCAAGCTAGGATTAGGGACTTTCATTTTCTTATGTGGAAAAAATCACAAGCCATGAGTACATTAAAAGACCCATCGTCATTCACATCTCAAACCGATGAACACTCACAACAAATCGAGTCGCCAACAAAAAAAGATACTAGAAAAAAGAAAATTAAAAAAAGGAAAAAATGTTGCCGAAGACGAGCCGATTGCATCGGGCCGTTGGCTACCGGTCGAAGAAGAATTTCTAGCATCATCTTACATTGCCATTTTGGAAGATAACAATGTCGGGCGAAGTCAAAAGGCTGATACGTTTTGGATTCAGGTGACGAACATGTTCAACGAGAAAAATTTTCAACAACGTACAAAGGATATGATAACTAGAAAATGACATACTTTGAATGCCAATTGCCAAAATTTTAACACCGCTTTCAAATGGGCAAAACATTTGGGGAAAATGGCGAGAACAATGTGGATGTGATGAAACGGGGTCACTCGATGTACAGTGAAGAGCATAGAGGGATCTCGTTTAATCAATTAGACGCTTGGGGGTTTTGAGATTCCATAGCAAATGGAACGCACCCGAGCCTATTGACATCTCCGGAGACGTCCCTGGGTCTACCCAATAGACTCTATTCGGACATGATGTGACAACGACCACCCAACAAATCACGTCCCGCCCAAAAAACCAAGTCTGACGCCACAACAAGCACCGATGGAAGTAACTCCTCGTGCCAGTTCGGGGATTTAATGGAGCTAGAACTTTGTCTAAAACGGGAAGCCGCCCAAAAGGCGTTCGAGGCGCAAACCGAAAAAGGTGTACCCTTGTGCGTTTGGAGGAGTTGCGGTTTTTAAACTAACGATTTGGACGACGACGGAGCCTATTGGATTAAGAAGTAAAAACAACTTATCAGGCTAAAATGAGTCGAGATTTGGGCGAAGACGACAAGACCGGGCCGTCTAAGATTTTTTACCTAATGTTTTTTTTAATTAGGTATGTTTTTTTATTCGGCATGCTTTTTTAATTTTTCGTTATGTCTTTTAATTCGTGATGTAATTTGTATTTTTAGTTTAATGAGTAGTTTGTTTAAAGAATGAAATGATTGTTGAGAGTTTTTATGAAAAAGGGAAAAATAGTGTTGGTTGGTGTAATGATTAAAGAGGTTGTTGTTATTTGGGTATTATGCTGATGTTAAGTCTTGCCAAAAGACTTTGTGTGATAGATTTTTGAGACACGTGGTTGCTTTATATAAAAAAATATTATATTCTATCTCATATTTATTAACTCAAAACAAAAAAACATAGTTAAAAAATCTAATATAATTATATTTTTCAACAAATCAATTATTATGGTTTCAGTACAACACAACCCACAATCCTTAACGAATTTTTCCCGGGCGGGAGATCTCAATAGACGATAAAAGCACATCCGACGTGACAAGAATTTTCAAAACCTTTTAGTCAAAGGTTGACAAAAGTCTTCCGAGGGA
The DNA here is from genome assembly GCA_025667525.1 of Glebionis coronaria. Lineage (NCBI taxonomy): Eukaryota > Viridiplantae > Streptophyta > Magnoliopsida > Asterales > Asteraceae > Glebionis > Glebionis coronaria. The sequence goes on from CM046880.1 coordinate 549,996,474, forward strand.
CATGTCGGTCTGGGATACCTTGGTCAAAGTTTGAACAAAAAAATCAATTTAAAGAGGATGTTATCAAATTAAGGGGATGTTAAAATAAGGACCTAATTAGTTAACCTTATTTATATAAAGAGACTAACTTTGTGTGTTTAATGTTTAAGTTTCTTTCCCTATGGATTAACAGTGGAAGCTCCCATGGAAGTTGAGGATTAAAGTTGCCAATCAGTCAAAGATTACTCCAACCATTTGTTAGCCCAAGCCCATGTTACAACGGCTTCATTCTTTTATTATTACCCTAGTCTCTCTCTCCTTTGGAGGGTATGTGGGTTTTCATCTATGTGTGTTTTGATAGTAATTTATCCTGTTTAATTTTATATCATGTAACCAAGTCTAAGGATGGTGTGCTTCTTGCTTTACTTGTGTATGTTGATGATATCATCATTACTGAAAACAATGTTTCTGAGATGGAAAAGTTTAAGGTTTTTTTAATAAAAAAAAGTAAGTTCATGATCAAATACTTAGAAAAGTTAAAGTATTTCCTTGGCACTAAAGTTGTTGATACTAAATTTGGCATTTGCTTAAATCAAAGAAAATATGTTCTTGAATTGCTTTCTAAGTGTGGTATGCTTGCTTGTAAACCTGGTAAGACTCATCTGTTTTCCAAGAGTGTTATTTTTAATGAGCCAACTAATAGTGATCCCCTTTTTGATAACATTGTTGATTATCATAAACTTATGGGAAAACTTATTACCTGACAAATACTAGACTTGACATCTCTTATGTTGTGCATTCTTGAGCCAGTTCATGTACTCCCCTTTGAAATCTCATCTTAAGATTGCTTTCAAGGTATTAAGATACCTCAAGAGCTCTCCAGGTTTGGGCATTCACTTTGAAAGACAATATGATATGTCTCTTAAATCTTTTTCTAATGTTGATTGGGCTAAATGCATTGTTACTAGAAAAAATTTAACTAGGCAGTGTGTATTATAAATGATAATCTTGTTTCTTGGAAGATTAAAAAACAAAATACTATCTCTAAATGATCTACAGAAGCAGAGTATAGAGCTCTTGCTTCTGTGAATTAATTTGGATCTTTAAAATCCTAAAAAAATTACAATGTGAAAATCGTTTACATGTAACACTATACTGTGATAGCAACTCAACTATTAAGATAGCTTTCAATCATGTTTTTCATGAAAGAAACAAAAATTTAGAAATTGACTTACATTTTGTAAGAGAATTGTTTTTTAATGGTGTTGTAAAAACTAAGAAAGTGGCATCTGCAAATTAAATTGCAGATATCCTTACTAAAGGATTGGATACAGTTTAACATTGTGACCTTGTGAAAAAAGCTGGGCCTGATAAACTTGTATGGATTATCAGATTAAGCGGATGTTAAAATAAGGACCTAATTTGTTAACCTTGTTTATCTAAAGGGACTAACTTAGTGTGTTTAATGTTTAAGTTTCCTACCCTATAGACTAATAATGGAAGCTCCCATGGAAGTTGAGGACTAAATTTGTCAAGCAGTCAAAGATTAGTCCAGCCAATTTGTTAGCCCAAGCCCAAGGTCACAACCCAAGCCCATGTTACAACGACTTCATTCTTTTGTTATTACCCTAGTCTCTCTCTCACTTGAAGGGTATGTGGGTTTTCATCTGTGTGTGTTTTGATAGTACTTTCTCCTGTTTAATTTTATATCATGTAACCCGTATTGATTTTGTAAAACTATTATCATTTTAGATAATAGGATCACACCAGTGTAGCTGTGGTAATATTTTGTTTCTGATTTAGTAATTAGTTTTGGTTCAATAAATACTTTTTTGATTCTTTTTAATAAACTTGCTTAAAAACTATTAGAACTTGATTTTCTACAAATTAGCCCTAAACATGATTTTTGTGGGTTAAATGGGATGCGGTTTAAGATAATTACAACTTTATGATTATTTATCATAAAGCATAGTAAATTGTCTTAAAAGTATGGCTTAAAAGCAAGGGGTATAATAGTGTTTTGGTGGCGCCAAAGGGCTTGGCACGAGAAAGTGTTTAGCGCACTATAACAGATGTGGTGCCAAGGATGTTATCGCTAAGGCCACCAACCCACGCCTAAGGGAAAAACTTTTGTTTTTCTATTTAGTGTCGCCACGTTTTTGCCCATGGCATCACAATTTGTAGTGCCAACGAGGGAGCTTGAAAATGTGGTGCCAAAAGTTTCTGATGCCAAAGCTCATTTTGCTAATGTGGACACTTTTTTCATTTGGAACCACCCGAAGACACCAGCTGTACTTGTTGCTTTTAACTATATTCGTACTATATTTGTACTTCCAATTGGCGTGTTGACAACTAGGCACAACAACGACCTAGTGCGACCTTTACTTTTTCTGCCACGTCAGTTTTTTCTCTTCGGCGACTTACAAAGACCTATTTTCCCCAACAAGACTACCTAGTTCAATTTGTTTTATTCAATAAAATAAATATTTCTTTCTTTATAAATACCACATTTTCACACACAAAATTTTCACACATAACTTTCAGTATTTTCACACGCAACTTCAATATCAAATGGCGTGCTCCCTTCCACAGTCTATTGACGAGATTAAAGTTATGATTCAGGAACAAATCAATGAACAACAACGTCGTCAGTTTGCGCTTACAACGGTAGCCGATGATTTCGATGCCGCGTACGAAGCTTAAAAAAACTGCGTACAACATATGAGAAATGTCGTGATATTTCTCCAAATAAACGTGCTTTAATCGACACGTTTCTAAGTAATGAATCTGATAACGATTTCAACATGCGAAGAGCCTTGTTTAGAAAGTCGTTAAAATTGGAGGCTCGAATTGAAAAATTTACTGAATGACTGAATAACTTGACTCCCCACAAAAATGAAGGATTTCCCTCCCAAACTCATATCGGTTCTTCATCACAACAACAACGACGCTGATATGTTTCTCCGGATCCACCCAATCCAAACGACTCAAATGGCTTACTTAAGTTTCGTCAACTTTATTATGATGAACTAGTATTTAGAGAAACAACGGAAGAAGAAGCTAGAGCACAAAGGGAGTTGGAGGAGAAAATTAGGGCCAAAGAAGCTTACTAAGAGCAATTCTGTTGGGAGTTTTCTAGTAAGTTATCGGATTCAGTTCAAGGACTGACTAATCGTATTATGTATTTTTATTTTATCTATCTCGTAGTGTATTTTCTTTCGTATTGTATTTGAATTCCAATATTTTAATGTTTTACGTATAGAATAAATGTTTTAATTTTCAAATAAAAATTGTTTATGTTTTTAATTCACGAATTTAATTAATTAAGAAGAAAATATATTAGGGTATGATTTGACGGTGACTTACTGACAACGAGTAACGGTATATAGTTTAAATTTAAAATTATAAAAAATTCATATTTTTTATTATATATAGCGAAAAACACAGCCCATGAAGACAGGGCGGATCTACCTTGGAGCACGGGTGTAAATCTTCACTAGTGTAAAAAAAAATGGGTTTTTTCTCAAATGTGACTATAAAATATACTATAAATCTTTGAGTGCGTACCCTCTAGATAGCTGGGAAATTATTAGTGCATACCTTATTTAGCTAACGATTGTTTGAAAGAAAAAAAAAGAAACTGTTACTTGCAGAAATGTGACAGCCGTAGGGTTGAAGAAGATGATATTTCTAAGGATAAGTCAAGTGGCTACTGTTTTTGTCTGGCCCAAACTTTATAAGGCCCAAACAAGTTTAAGGTCACTAATACAAAATAGTGAAATACACACACGTTTTTCAATTTGTTTTTTTTTACATTTTAATTTGTTTATGGACTTATGTTTACTTTTATATTATCATTCAAATATGAGATAACAATTTTTCATTTTGCATAACATGTTTGTTGATTTTAAATTTTCTAGATAGGAAACAAAGGTTTGTGTTTTTTTAGATTTTTATGTATAATCTTGTTAGGGGTTGTTCAACAAAATAATATCATTTAGCGCTGAATGAATAGTGATGCTGAATGAATCAAAGACACTGAATGAAATGTGATCTGAATGAAAATGATTGTTTGATTAATACTAATAAAGTAATATCACCGTCTCTAAATAAATGTCCATTTTAATTTTTTTCGATTTTTTTTGTACAACAATCTTAAATATTTATGTTTGTGTTATATAATACTTGATGCAAAACATTTGGTCAGATTGCGTTTTAAATGACTTTTCATTGGTATAATTTTTATCAAATATCATATAACATAAAAAACCGATACGTAAGATTAAAATTAGACTAAAAATCTCAAAAAAATCAAAATGAATATTTATTTAACGACGTAAGAAGTAATATATTAGGATGTAACATATTATTATTTAAATCAACTATTTTGATTAAACTATCTCGATCCTTAAATTTGTGTAATAACACCGATTCTAAAGTAGTAATAAAAAAACAAGTAATACATAACAAGACAACAAACATGTTTATAGTTTAATTGCAACAAAATAATATAAACCATGTAAATTTATGGAGTAACGAAATGTTGTAGGGTATATCATTAATAATAAAATATTGTTATTGTAGAATAGAGAAAAAAGCAAAGCGTGTAGTGTAACATCAACATGTATTTATTAGGGAATGAGAAAAGGTTCTGAATGACAGACCTACGTATCATTTCATTTTCATTCAGAACTGAATTGATTATTTCAGCGCCGCTTTTTTCATTACCAAACACGTACGAATGCCTCTTACCGACTAGGTGTTATGTGCTGAATTATTTCATACAACGCCTATCAAACACCCTATGTTGTTATTCGACCCGATCAAGTTAGTTTTATTTATAATTTTACATACCGGTACTTGTTGATAATTATCTAGTTAAGAACGTGACAAAATGTTCTATCTTGCAAAAAACCAAAGTTGGCAAATCAAATCAGTTTTGCTAACTTCAAGTTTATATTAAAAAAAAGACGATCACGCGTAATGGTAATCCGACCCGAAAAATCGGGCCCAAAAACCAAAATTTCCAACAATAAGTTTCTTAAAAATTATTCATACCCTATTCCAAAATCTTGGATCCGCCACTGCATGAAGAGTTCTTCATTTCCAACTCGATCGGCTGTAGGATCGAATTCGTTCGACCGAATTGGTCGACTCGGTCGACGCAACGGGCCGACCTAGTGCGACCGAGGTCGAGACCGAAATCGATCTACACCGGTGTGCTTAGCCTAGCTATCAACAATGACTCTCAATAAAAACAGTCAACTCCAAATCTACCTCTACAAGAATGTAGAACATTAGAAGCAACAAAGAAAGTAAATAAATCAGAAAGGCAAAAACAACTAAAAGTCCCTAATAGTACTAGTAGCTAAAATTGACCCCGTTGGATTGGCTCATACCTTGACCAAAAAAACTGTACAGCATGAACCAAAATAACTATCGAACAGCCAGAAAGATCAACAGCCAAAAGAAAAGAAAAAAACAATAGTCCAGAAACACTAGAAGCAGCACACAATATAAACGGGGACAATTGTATCCTGAACCAGAAACACGAGAACTATTACACCATAATTCGATATGATACAGATGACTGCACCATAATTTAGTACTTGTAGAAAAAGAAAACACTTGTAGTAGACTAGAACTTGAGCTATTCTCAATACTTGAGCTATTCTCAATACTTGAGATAATTAAAACATGTACTTGATAGCTACTGCAGAAGAACGAAATCTAAGCAAAATAAGACTGATGAATGTATACTACATGCTGACAACATGCAGGCTACCTCAAGACTTCCATTACGAGTATCATCAAACCAAAACAATCACAAACAGTAAATCATACATACACACTACAACACCATACCAACAGTAAAGATTTGCAATGAAAAACTAATTTAACAATTCTAAAAGGTCAAAAACCGTTTCATGATGCAACAAAATGTCAGCTAAAGACATAGGATACACCATCAATATTCTTTTATAAAATAAAAGCAATATATTCTACATGTCATTCATACTCGAAGATTTATGTAAGAAAGTTGTATATACCTGCCAATATTCATGGCCAGGATTTATTATTATATCCAGAGAAAGTATTTTCTATAATGTGCATTGTTTAGTAAAGTAAATAATACTATCCAACATCACCACACTTACAAAGGTGTACCTGCTCAATCTGGTCTATGTTATGACATATGGACCTATATACCTTGTGAAATTTGCCTTTATCATACGTTGCTGGTATTAGAATCAGGTGAAGCAGCTCCTTCAACATTCTTCTGTGTGCCAATTCTTGTTCCAACACTTCCTTCGACTCGTCTTCTTTTAACAGACTTCTTATCCTCGGAACCTTCAGCATTCTTTTGTGCACCAGTTCCTGATGCAACACATTCCTTCCGCTCCTCTCCGTTAACAGACTTCTTATGGTCAGATTCTTCAACATTCTTTTGTGTACCACTTCATGATTCAGCACGTTCCTTCTGCTCGCCTTCTTCATTCTTTTGTGTACCACTTCCTGACTCAGCACATTCCTTTTACACGCCTTCTTTAACAGATATCATACCCTCGACTTCTTCATTCTTTGTGACAGCGGAGTCCTTACGTGCACTTTCTTCCCCAGAATTACTTTTGTCTAAGTCTATCTCATCCCTTATATTTTCCCAACCATGAATCTTGTAATATGTCTCACATCCGGCTTCCAACGCTGTGAAATCAATATCCGTGATTTCTATTTCATCAATACCAGGTATTTCTTTATGAATATCCTCTTGAGATGGAAAAACAAGACCCAGATGCTAAGACTATATATGGAAGATCTCTCAGTAATTGTTTAGATCAGCATGAGAAGCTTTTTAAGTTTTCACATTATATATAAATGTTACTTTGTAGTTATATGAAATTCGATTTTCACGGGGTGTTTGCTTACAAACTAAAATAACAATTATGATGTAAATACTAACTATGTCGTATGCTACTAATAGCACATACAACATTCGCAAACATATTATAGTTACAAAGTGATCTAAATACACAATAACTATGTTTTGATGATGATAAGTATAATGGGCATGTCCATATACTTACTTGAATGTGTTTTAATTATTTCTGAGGTTACATATATATTCACCACTTTTCACCGGGAAAAAAATTGTTGTGATGACTTAAATGTACTAAGAAAAGTAACATGACGAAAACGAGTCAAATTAATACCAGGTTGATTATAATGTAAAACAAACCGAAACAACTAACCACAGAGACAATTGAGTTGATCTTCTCCGTTGCATTCTTAACCTGCTTTTTATTACTACCATAAATGTTGATGGTTCTCTCCCATATACACTACAACAAAATCAATGTTTAGGGTCGAAAATTTCGACCAATGGTTTTCGACCCTAAATTTTAGGGTCGAAAAATTCGACCCTACACGTTCGACCCAAAAATTTTGACCCTAAAAAATTAGGGTCGAAATACACTATGTATTTTAGGGTAAAAAAAATGGGGCCCACCACTTTTCAGCCAAGTTTTTGACCAAAATTTAGGGTCGAACCCCTTTGTAATTTAGGGTCGAAAATTTCGACCCTAAATATTATCCACGTGTAAATAAAAAAAATATTGTGAAAACGTTTTTATTCGTTTTAATTTATTAAATTAGGGTCGAAAAACTCTTTTGAATTTAGGGTCGAAAATTTCGACCCTAAATATTATCCACGTGTAAATTAAGAAAACACTGTGAAAACGTTTTTATTTGTTTTAATTTATTAAATTAGGGTCGAACCGTATTTCAAGTTTAGGGTCGAATCCCTAAACATTTTATATTAATTTTAAAGACAGAATCATGTGTGCAGGTTTAAACTTAGGGTCAAATTTTAGGGTCAAAAATTTCGACCCTAAGACTTAGGGTCGAAATTTCGACCCTAACTATAAGTTTAGGGTCAAAATTTCGACCCTAACTATAAGTTTAGGGTCGAAATTTCGACCCTAAATGTTGCCTGGGCAAAAAAAAAAACTGCATTATGCAGCTTGTTTCCAGATTTTTTTCCGGTATTTTTTCTCGAAAAAAATCTATATTTCAACAAATCCACAATATTAAAAATCACTAAACAACACAATACTAATAATTTACAATACGTTAAATAGCCAAAACGTTAGAATACATTTCACCAAATCCTTATTTCACAAATGTAACAAGTCTAAAATTATTACACATCACAATAAATCCATGTTTCACAATTTAACAAGTCTTAAGTTATTACACATAATAAAAAGTCTAAAACCAACAACAACTCCTAATCTGAATAGTCCCCGGCCTGATCATCATCCCCCTCATCAGCATCCGAGTTAATTAGCTCATTATCGGAAATGTTGTTGGCATTCTCAAGATCTTGAGCCAACTCGTCGATGGCCCGAGTATTATTTTGATGAGGATTTAGGCTGACGGTATAGTTGGGACTTTCCCGAGAGTTAGAACTCGAGGGGCCAGTGGTGTTGACAACGGGTCAATTACAGTTGTTGAAACTGTTATTTTGGGTAAATGGAGGTTGGAGTGGGTTGAGTGGAGCATTATATGGAAATCCGGGAGGGGGAGGAATACCACGGAACTGGGGCATAACAGGGACCTGAGGCATACCAGGGAACTGAGGCATACCAGGGAACTGAGACATGCCAGACATAGAAGAGAATTGGGGTGGCGGTACAAAAGGGTTATTAGGTCCGGTATACGCTCCACCCACATGTGAAGTATAATGAGAAATTAAATGACTTAGGCGGGTGTTGTTTACCTCAACATTTTGTTACGCCACACTAGCATACATATGGGCCAAATTAGCCCGTTGCTGCGCCTCCTTGGTTTGCTTCCTCAACAGCTCTTTTTCTTGCTCATGAATCCTAAGTACCTCCGAGAGTTGTTCTCGAGTCACTCCCTCACTATAAGAACTACTCCCGCATCCATATGAGGTACCACCACCCGACAACTTCCTGCCCCTGCCGACGATATTTTGAGTGTTGCGGCTCGGATTTACTAGATCAATTATTTCTTGATCACTTTTGTACTGCTCAGCACCGCAAGAAATCGCTTCTTTTATGGCCATCATTTTCGACTGTGAAAAAGAAAGAGAAAAAAAGAAGTTAAAAACAAATAAAAATTTGTTATTAAAGCATGTATAAATTAAATTACTTACATATTTGTCTTGATTTTCCTCGGACATAATGTCATTCTTGTTTGTGCGTGCCCTCTTCCAAGTTTGTATAAGGTCCTCGTAAGCCCCATGCGTGACTTTCTGTACAATATCAAATAAATTAATAACAAGATCTTTACCAAATAAATTTAAATGATCACAAAAACTATAACGATTCTTACAAATTCGTTCCTTCATTGAGCGAATGATTTTTTCCCTTGATGTGTAGAAACTTTGTTTTTCGAGCGGTTAACTGTATTAACTTCACTTCTCCTCACCCGATTCGGGTGGGACCAATACCGGCACAAATCAAGCCACTCCCTGCTGATCTGTTGCCCCACGTAGAACTCGATGGGGGCAGTACAAGCGCCGCTTCCTCGGGCGAATCATGACTTTAAACGTCGCAACTGTTCGTAAAGTCTAATGACTTTAAGTCCCCGTATCGAATAAAATGTATCGTTAGGCGGTTTGTTCGTATCTTTTAACAAAAAAGTTACATACGTTATATATAAGTATAATAATAATAATAATAATAACTCAAAATTTATTTTAATAATTAAAAAAATATTTTTTGCAATTAAAACACATTACCATTGAATAAAAACATATATTAAAATTTAAATATATACATATATTAATATTTTAAAAGCATTCAGACTAAAAGAAATTTTTTAAAATATATTTAATAATTTAGGGTCGAAATTTCGACCCTAAATATAAACTGCAAATTTTTTAAATTTTTCGTGAAAATTTTTGGTGTGAAATTTTAAATTTTTCGTGAAAATTTTTTAAAATTCTAAATTTAGGGTCGAAATTTCGACCCTAAAATATTAACTTTAAAAATAATTTTTTGTAAAATTATTTTTAATTATTAAAAATATATTATATAATACATAAATGAAAATTTTTTAAAATTCTAAATTTAGGGTCGAAATTTCGACCCTAAAATATTAACTTTAAAATATTTTTTTTAAATTATTTTTAATTATTAAAAATATATTATATAATACATAAATTAAAATTATTTTAAATTTTAAATTTTGGGTCGAAATTTCGACCCTAAATTTTGGACCCCACCTGCTTTTTGACCAGCCCTTTTGGGTTGAAAAATTGTGGGCCCCCACCTTAATTTAGTCCGACCCTAAACATTGATTTTGTTGTAGTGCATGCTTGCCCATCCGCTTGAGGAACAGATGCTTCCAGCTAGATAATACTCGCAACAGTTAGTAATACATCACGACTACACAAACAACCTTTACCCACAAAATTTTTCCCACGGAACAAAAACCGTGGGAAATTTGACACGGTATTCCCACGGATTTCTCACGGATAATATATAATTTTATTATTTATCCATACGTGGGAAATCCGTGGGTAAATTACCCACGAAACTCATAATATTTTATTAATTATACATCCGTGGGAAATTCGTGGGTAATTTACCCACGGATTTCCCACGGAAAACACATTATTTTATTATTTATATATCCGTGGGAAACGTATGGGTAAATTACCCACGGATTAAAGATTACCCACGGATTTTCTCACATAATACCCACATATTTCCCACGGACTACCAATATATTGTGATTTATACGTCCGTGAGAAAGTTGATAAAAGTTTATTCAATAAAACATACAAATTACATTATAAAGTCGATAAAAAGTTAAACAATAAACATACGAATTACATTAAAAAGATGATAAAACATACGAATTACATTACAAAGTCGATAAAACATACGACTAATCCTTTGAACATCTCGTATACAACGGTAACCTATTACTACTCCTTTGAACATATCGTATACAACGATACCGTATCGACTACTCCTTTGAACATCTCGTATACAACAATACCCTTTCGACTACTCATTTGAACATCCCATGTACAACGATACCCTATCGACTACTCCTTTGAACATCTCGTGTGTAACGATACCCTATCAACTACTCCGTTGAACATATCATGTTCAACGATACATCATTGACTACTCCGTTGAACATCTCGTATACAACGATACCCTATCGACTACTCCTTTGAACATCTCGTATACAACGATACCCAATCGACTACTCTTTTGAACATATTGTATACAACGATACCCTATTGACTACTCCTTTGAACATCTTCTATACAATGATACCCTATCGACTACTGTTTTGAACATGTCGTATACAACGATACCCTTTGAGCATATCGTATCGACTACTCCTTTGAACATATCGTATACAACGATACCTTATTGACTACTACTTTGAACATTTCGTATACAACCATACCCTATCGACTACTCCTTTGAACATCTCGTATACAACGGTACCCTATCACTACTCCTTTGAACATCTCGTATACAACGGACACTCCTTTGAACATCTCGTATACAACGATACCCTTTGAACATATCGTATACAACGATACCTACTCCTTTGAACATCTCGTATAAAACAGTCACTCCTTTGAACATCTCGTGTACAACGATACCCTATCGACGACTCATTTGAACATCTCGTGGACAATGATACCTTATCGACTACTAATTTGAACATCTCGTGTACAACGATACCCTATCGACTACTAATGTGAACATCTAGTATACAATGATACCCTTTGAACATCTTGTATACAACGATACCTTATCGACTACTCCTTTGAACATCTCGTGTACAACGATATCCTATCGACTACTTATTTGAACATCTCGTTGTTGGGTCAAAAAGTTGATGTGGCAGAAACTCAAAAATGAAGAAAACGTGAAGTTATTGTCTAAGCGTTGTCAAGACTAATTTGGGCGTTGACAAGAGTTAATTAGGCGTTGATGGCTCAAGCATTGTCGTGTGCAATCCAAGCATTGTCACATGCAATTCAAGCATTGACAAAACGTAGACAAAGAAGCTTATGGAAGCTTCTATTTAGATAAACATGCAAAAGATATTCTGCATAAGTTTATTTAAATAGAAGATTTACTTGTTTATTCATCATTATCTCTTGTAAACCCTAATCCTTACACTATAAAAGGAACCAAGGGTCATAGGTTTTATTCATTCAATTCATTCACAATGTAAACCTAAAGTGTGTGTGCACTAGACGTGGGATTCAATGTATACACGTCTAGTGGTTGTTCGTTATTAATATAATGGGCAATCCAATTGTGTTTTAATTCATGTTATTCGTGCCTAAACACCTTGTTAATGTGTTATGTTCTAATTCCGCTTTGATTGTATAATCATATGAACATGATGCATTCCTAGTAGCTTCAAAGTTCCGGAAACCAAGGTTTCCACAATTGGTATCAGAGCCTCGTGGCTCGTGATGCTAGGACCAACAAGGTGTTCGTGTTTCGAGAAGAAAAGAAAAATCCGTCTAGGGTTTTTCTGGACGTTTTTGTGTGCGCAGCAGTATTCAGAAGGTCATAACTTTTGATTGAACCGTTGGATCGTCACGAAATTTTATATGTGAGTTCTACATACATAGATCTAAACATCTACCGGAGGGATTGTCGAGTTTTATCCCCAGGCAGAAGTTATTAACCGTCAAAGTCAGCAGTAGGATGAATGCAGTTTTCTGTGGACAGCCATGTTCAAAACACGATCTCTCCTTCGTTAACCGTTGGATCTTCGTGATTTTTGAACTATAGATTCTTGGCACTTGTGTCTAGAATCTCACCGAAGGGATTTTCGATCTGAGCCCTAATGAAAAAGTTATTCAAGGTCGAAGGTTGCTGTTTAAAGGTATTAATGTTTTGCTTTCACATAAAATCATGACCTAGGGTTTCTCAAACCCTAGATCGACATAGAAAAGCAGAATTTTATGAGATTGGTGGCTGTTGTGATTCAAGTTAATACAGGATCTATGGTTAATCTACAAACCCTAGTTACTGTTCATCCGTTAGGGTTTCACTTGAACCCTAGATACGGTTTAATGGATACAGAAAGATGAACAGTAGTAGTTCTTGAACGAATGTTTAAACCTGCTACTCACGTGATTGTTTATTTATGGATGAGATATGTGGAAAACAAGATCATGCGTAGCTTATGTGATAATTCGTGTCTCACAAGGTATATAAAATACGCATGTCTGCATGAAGGTTTAACTTTCTGTTCACACGATCAGAACTTGTATTCACGTGGTTAAAGTGTTCACATGGTATGAGGATTATGATTGGATGACATCTATGTGTTCACACGATGACTTGGAGGAAGTGTGTTCACACGATTACAAGATTGTGATTGGATGGCCCATGACATATTCAAAGTGACGTTGATGATTATTTGACATTAAAGTCATGGGATACGTGGATAAGCGCTATTTTTATGGGATCTACTTGATCACGTATAAAATATGTGTTTATGGACGTGACATTACAATTATGGGTCCTCAGATTTCATCAATATTAGCGTTCACAATTGACATCTTTTGTTTTTGGTGCAACACTGACAAAAGTAAGGAAGACGCTGACAGGATTTAAGGTTGGCGCTGACGTTTGTAATTGAGGCGCTGACAAAGAGGATTTTGACGCTGACAGAATAAGTCAACGCTGATAGAGTTGACAGTGTCGTCCGATATATGAACTTCAACGCTGATAGGTATTGTCTGATATTGGACAATACAACTGCCAAAGATGTTGGATAAAAGGTGATATTGGACAACACAAGGTTTGCTGCTGTTTGAGAAAATTGGACGTTTTAAGCACACAAAAAGAAGGATTATACACACGAAGGTACATGGAATCTCCGTTTTAATATAGAATATCATGCTGATATTTATGGCTCGGATATTTTTACAAGGATTAATGATTTTAAAGCGAGTTAGCAACTATTCATGAGAATTTGATGGATATTTTAAACTATGTAATTGGGCTAAACCTTGTGAGAGGTTGTTACATATGGTATGAAGATGTTCTTTCATTAAATTCGTCATGAAGAGATGTTGGCTTAAGGGGAAGAATTCTTATGGTAAGTTTGATGATTGAAGAAGATTTTTGCGAGTTTGTGCTCTATCATATCTTAAAGTCATGCACTTCCAGCCACTGACTTTAAAGGTAACTTGTTCGTGCTTTACATGATTGGTGACGAAGACTTGTCATAACACTTGAAGGAGTTACATTATCGTGCTCAGTGTCTCACAAAGGATGAGAATATTGACAAGGGATCGAGGTCTACTTATACTTTGTGCCATGAGTATAAGTTCTTAGTCACATGGATAGTACAAGACATGGAACACAAGATTGGGTTATTCTATTTCTACATCAAGAATATCTTATTTATTTTTCTTCAAGATCATTACATAGAGCCTACATTTGGAGAATCTTCAAAGATTGCATACATTGTTGGACTTTCATGTTGGTGTGACAAAAAGGGGAAGAAATACATGCTACACTTGAGGGGAAGCAATTTGAAGATCATGTATAACTTACAAGAGATACACATAGAGTTTTGCCACTATCAACTAGGGGAAGATTGTTGGGTCAAAAAGTTGATGTGGCAGAAACTCAAAAATGAAGAAAACGTGAAGTTATTGTCTAAGCGTTGTCAAGACTAATTTGGGCGTTGACAAGAGTTAATTAGGCGTTGATGGCTCAAGCATTGTCGTGTGCAATCCAAGCATTGTCACATGCAATTCAAGCATTGACAAAATGTAGACAAAGAAGCTTATGGAAGCTTCTATTTAGATAAACATGCAAAAGATATTCTGCATAAGGTTATTTAAATAGAAGATTTACTTGTTTATTCATCATTATCTCTTGTAAACCCTAATCCTTACACTATAAAAGGAACCAAGGGTCATAGGTTTTATTCATTCAATTCATTCACAATGTAAACCTAAAGTGTGTGTGCACTAGACGTGGGATTCAATGTATACACGTCTAGTGGTTGTTCGTTATTAATATAATGGGCAATCCAATTGTGTTTTAATTCATGTTATTCGTGCCTAAACACCTTGTTAATGTGTTATGTTCTAATTCCGCTTTGATTGTATAATCATATGAACATGATGCATTCCTAGTAGCTTCAAAGATCCGGAAACCAAGGTTTCCACACTCGTGTATAACAATACCCTATCGACTACTCATTTGAACATCTCGTGTACTATGATACCCTATCGACTACTCGTTTGAACATCTCGTATACAAAGATACCTTTTGAACATCTTGTATCAACTACTCCTTTGAACATCTCGTATACAACGATACCCTTTGAACATCTCGTATACAACGATACCCTATCGACTATTCATTTGAACATCTCGTATACAACGACATCCTATCGATAAATCCTTTGAATATCTCGTATACAACGATACCCTTTGAACATCTCGTATACAACGATAACCTATCGACAACTCCTTTGAATATCCCGTATACAACGATACCCTTTGAACATCTCGTATACAAGGATACCCTATAGACTACTCATTTGAACATCTCGTATACAACGATACCCTATCGGCTACTCATTTGAACATCTCGTATACAACGATACCCTATCGACTACTCATTTGAACATCTCGTATACAACGAGACCCTATAGACTACTCATTTGAACATCTCGTATACAAGGATACCCTATAGACTACTCATTTGAACATCTCGTATACAACGATACCCTATCGACTACTCATTTGAACATCTCGTATACAACGATACCCTATCGACTACTCATTTGAACATCTCGTGTACAAAGATACCCTATCGACTACTCTTTTGAACATCTCGTATACAACGACAATACCCTATCGACTACTCCATTAACATTTAATATGTCTATTGATGTATTTTATGTCGACATGCGGATGTGTACAGTATGAAAATGTTTAACTATACCAATAAAACTAAAAAAACGATCATGTCCGTAGGAAAGTTGTGGGTAATTTCTCACAGATTTCCCACGACTATGATAAATCCGCCGGAAATCCATGAGTAATTTACCATAGATTTCCCACAGAAATAATAAGTCCGTGGGAAACGTGGGTACTCACCTAACTCTATCACAATTATAAAAAAATAACCGTGGGAAATCCGTGGGTAATTTCCCTCCTAATATTTTTACAAGCCCAATCCAAAAGTTCAAATACCCCTCCTAATATTTTGACAAGTCCGCTCAAAATTTTCCAAAAATTCAAATCAAAATTTTGATATATAACAAAAAAAAGGAGATCCATTATAACAAAAAAAGGAAAAAAAGAAACCAGATCCAAGATCTAAATCTCCATTATCCAAAAAAATCAAAAATATTTGCCGATCTAAATATAAAACAAAAACTACCACCACATATATCCACAAATCAGGACCTCGATTAGTTCAATTGGAATCTAATTTCAAGTTCATATATCCATAATAGGATGATCTTCAACAGGAGACGGTGATATTTTTCCGGTTATCATCAATAATAAGGTTGTACTCGATTTCATTAGTTTTAACTTAATTAAGAGTTTATATCATCTTTATTATTGCATTAATAATTTAACCTACTTTTTAATTGATTACTGATACTTTGTTTTGATTGTTTATGAGAGTCTCTGAGTTTAGGTCAAAATCATACATAGTTGACTATATCAGTTTTAGATTACAGCTAATAATTTATATGTTTCTATAATAATGTTCTCAAAACGTAGAACTGAGTATTTACATGTATTAGTTTTGTTTCTAAATGACATATGTAGGATGTTTATGCATATACTTTAATTAACGTCATAATAGATTCGATATGTAGAGGTAAACACTGTGCATTGTATCAGTAATTTTATAAAGCTAAAAAAGAGGTTGTGAATACGTTGCCTATGTTGTTTATATGTACATCCAGGTTTCGGTTAGTTTAGGTACACTTCTGTGTGAAGTTGCCAAATTGGTGGGTCGGTCAGGGTGGGTAACGGGTAGTAAAAAGTTCTGGCTAAAACTTGTCATGTCATATACCATAAACTGAAGCCCTAGAGCCCTATACTAAGTCTTCATTACCTTTTTGTATACGGGATGTAATTAAAGATGACTTTTGTTGAATTTCATAACTTTTGGTCTTGTGCATACTCCTTGCTGATGAAACCTTAGTAATATCCAACCGCTCAAACAACATCGTAATTGACTTGTAGATTGAAGGTCTGTCCCTGTTCGTATGACTTTTCTAATTGAATTGTAGATTGAAGCTCAATATGTTCAATTTACATTTCTGCTTTGAGCTATGTTTGGTTAACTAATAGTAGTATAGTAGATGAATAGTGAGTGACTGAAATTTGTAGAAGACTCTTGTTGGAAATTTAAGTTTCTGTTTCTGTTTTTAACTTTGGTATATACAAAGTGTTTTTTTTGTAATCGACGTACTGACATTATACATATCAACGATTATAGAGGCATTGGCCCTATGTTGTTTCATACAATGATGTCCCAGGCAGAGCTGACCAGTTACCTTATTTGTTAAAGCAGGTGACTTTATTTCTTAATATAATAATACTAACAGTTCCATTTAAGAAAGTTTTATGAAAGTATTAGACACCAAATTCTGATGTAAGTACTATATGCTTAGGTGTGTCAACGTAGAAATGATATCGCAACACAAACAGCCATTATGGTACTCATGATCTTCGTTTAAGGTACTTGTTATATAAGTTTCTTCATTTACTATATACATTGTGGTTACTCGGTAGCTAAGTGATCTTGTTTCTATTTTTATTTATTTTTATAGAGTGCATGTACTAGTGGCTGGTTCGTTGAGACGGAAAAGGAAGAACATCATGCTCTCCCAGATGAGGTTTTTACATGATATATTTTGATGTGGTTTCCTGGAGTTTGACTAAAGACTATACACATGTAACTCAAGTCTTTGTAATTTAGAAAGTGATGCTTCTGAATGTTGCTATTAGAAGTGGTTCACACAAAGTATACTTTACTAATTTAAAATTACGGCGTTGCGTCCAAGTAAACACTACAATGTAATGTGAAATCCCTCTGTGATAGTAAAAAGAACATATTTAAGTTGGCATAAGACAAGTATTTGAGGACTCCTCATTCTGCAAATGTTGTTAGACCAGATGAAAGATCACCAAAAATCTGTGTTTGACAAAGTTTGGTCAATGTTTCACATTGGTCTCACCCACTCAGTTGGTGTATAAATTTAACTCCAGCGCTGTGAGAAATTTTTTGTTTTGGATTGTGACTAGCTTAATATTGTAGCACTGCTACTTAGTGTACCAAAGGTGATTCTACAAGTCATAAGAAGAAATATTTCAGTGGTTATTTGGTTTCAACTTATATCGAGTTGTAGTCGGATTTATCACCAAATTATTGGTTTAGTCAAAGTGTCTCCTCCTAACTCCACAATTCAATGCATGAACAGAGGTTCCAGGGATTCTAGAGAAGATAAGTTTGATGGATTTTGGACAAAGCATGGTGCGTGGATTACCATAGTTACATGTTACATGTGACATTCCACCCTATGGAGATCTTTTACTAGTCTTAAGGACTTGAAGGTTTATGCCAGTCTCTATAAGTCCTCCGCCAATTTTGAAGTTGCAGCACGGTCTGATGAGATTTGGTGCAAGACATTCTCCTAAGCTTGTGTTTCAGATGGCTGGAAATGAACGAACACGCCATGAGGTACTACTATTTATAAACCAACCTCACACACTTGCATAAGCTATACACAAACTTATTAAATTTCAATTTTAACTGTCTGTGACAGTGGGACGTGCTTGGGGGCTACAAAACTGGCGGTGACACCATGACCAACATATCTGTATCTATGGTAAATTAGTGACAGGTAGCCGTCAAAACAGCTTGGGGGGGGGGGGGCTTACAAAAACTGATAAAGTTAGATACTTACTAACGTCTAATGCATGACCGTTTAATAAATTTTGAATTCCGTAGAATGTCACATGTAACTAAGGTAAGTTTCAAATCCGCAGAGCTTTATCAATCCTGAAAATGTTATGATAATGTATAGTATTTGTATATAAAGGGCCCAAATTTTTTAATGGAACATGACATCCAAAATCCATGGGACGACCCTGTCTGAATGTATCGTCACTTCAATTTTGTTGTCACCCTGAGTAATTCAGAATTCAATTCATATTTCATGTGATATTAGTGATATACGTAAGTACCTTTTAGTAATAATATCACATTTTAGCATAATTTATGATTCTTATTCTTTTTAAGTAGGTGTAACCATTTTTATTTGTTCTGATGTAGATTCGAGGTGACAAACACCAATGGTAAAGAAGCTTTGGAGGAAGTATAAGAGGAGGGGCCAAACTGGAAGGTCTTGCGTGTGAGTGAGTGAGTCAAGCTTTTGAGATATCTAATCTCAGTTTGCGCTATAAAACAACTTGCAACAGATTTATGAAGTAAATGGTGCGGCTTGGTATGACGGTAAGATGTTTGATATGGTTTCAACTTCTACAACAACAAGGCTTATATGTATCAGGTTGTTGATCCCTTTGGTTGGATCTATATTCTGTTAAGATATAGTATAGTAGTTTGTAGTCAAACTAAAACACTTTGAGCACTCTTACTAACACTAAATAAGTTATGCGGAATCTAACTTATAAAGCACAGAAGAACAGAATTACATTTAACTATTCGATTCTCTTATTAATCGACTTAAATGAGGTACATGAAAGACATTGTACCTATGTTCCTTTTATAGAGTAAGGAACCCTAGAAACCTTAGAATATTCTATAAAGATAACTATATCACAGACGATATATTATCAATATTCTAACTATTTAAGTATATCACATAAGATATACTCTAATTATAAATATGACATATCTTATACAAAGATATATTCGTCCTAATCATCATAGCAGTACTTACTTTATAAGTAGCAGTACTTACTATGTACCGCGTTAATACTAACGGTACTTACATAACACTGACAGTACTTCAAATATACTAACGGTACTTGACACTTAACAAATAATTCCCAACAATCCTCCCCTAAACAAGAACTGATAACTTGTTGTCTTCTTGTTTCTCTTGTACTGGATGTATTAAAATATATGTCTTCAGTCTTTCCTTCATCCTTGGATTGAACTTGGTAATTTGTATTTGTATCCAACTGAATGTAGCCAAACACTTCAAATATAGATCTTCTTCTGATAAGATAATCTTCAAACATCATGAGTATCATCTTTGTCTTCAAACTATGATCTTCTGGTGTCTTCTAAACATTCACTTATCTTTGCAGCATCAGTTATTGTCTTCTTGAGTTTAGTCTTTGAACTCTGAATCATGAACCTTTGTCTTGATTTGATGAGACAAAACCTTCTAAGTATCTTTTAAATACTTCTTTGCTTGCAATCTTCATACCTGAAATAAAACAGCTAACAACAAAAACCAATCTGTATTGGCTTCATGATTTTTAGCAAATCACCAGCTATCAACGGATTTGATAAATTCTTTACCAGTTAGCCGTACACTCTGGAATAGCCAATACTTTATTCATAAAGAATAAGGTGTAATGAAAACCTTACAATTTTTGGTAAATTGTCAACCATCAACAGATTTGATGAAGTCTTTACCTAGTACCGTTTGTCTAGGACTAGCCAACTCTTTGTCTCGAAACAAGGTGAGTTAGAACCATATAGTTTTTAGCAAACTATCAGCTTTCAACGGATTTGATAAGTCTTTACCACAAACCGTTTGCTTATGGACTAGCCAGTTCTTATGTGTGTTAGACATGGTGAACTGAGAACCATTTGTGAAGTGTGACTGAAAGTCAAACACTTAAGGCTCTTTCTCAGCTTCTTCCTCATCTTTCAAATCCTTGATTTGTTGTTTAACCATTCTGATCAACTCCAAAGCATCAACAGATTCTTCTGTAACTTCCAAATGTTGTTCTAACATCCTTTCCAACAATTTTCTTCTGAAAGGATAAGTTTTCTCTTGCAGCATATAGTATGTAACATCATCTACATCCAAAATATGCAATCCACATGACCTATAATATCTCTAGTAACTAGGAACCTGATTCTCGAATTCTTTCAACATTTCTTGGTCACAATTGTGTGGCTCATACATAAAGAGAAATTCCTAGTATAATAGTGATACTTCAGTTTTACCTGCACTGGCTTCTTAACTTACCTTGAAAGATCTTGAATATCTTGTCTGTCAAGAATGTGAAGAATATCCTCCAAAAGTCTGAATATCCTTGTTGTGCCATCAGTTCTCTAAATTCCATGAGCTTCAAGTCCTTCAGACATATAGTAAATCCATTTAGCAATGGATGCTCTCTTTCCAAAAATCTCTGTATCAATACATTGATCTTCAAATTTTACAATCTTCAAGTACTTCTTCAAGCTCTCATCATCATCACTATCCTTTGCTATTGATTTAGCCCTCTTGGCTTTCTTCTTTGTCTTTGTTGCCTTTTCCTTTTAACACCCTTGGAAATTCCCTCAAGTTATGTTGAACCCTCTTCCAAGTTTGTATGTACCGTCTCCTCAGTATGTACTGTTGTATGTACTGTTGACTATGTATGTACTGCTTGTACATTTTTAGTCTGAGCAATATCTTGAGTTTCAACTCCTGTATTCATTCTTTGAGCAGTCTCTTCCTCCCTTGAACTTACCTTCTCCTTTCTATTCTTCCTCACATAAGTGGTCTTGATAGGTGGAGATGTATTTGTAGGTTCAGCAGTACTTGGCTCAATCCTAGGAGTACTACCAAGTTGCCTTTGTTGTTGCAGATGTTTCTTAAACTCTTCAACAGCTTTTCTATCTGCTTCAGATCCAATCTCAACAAAATTCAATTCAGTTCTCTTATTTTGCTCATACAAAGTCTTGATTTCTTCAAAATTCTTCTTGACCAGCTGAATATGAGTAAAACCCTTAACTTTCTTAAGAAAATTCATCATCTGATTTCTAATCTGCATAGTAGTTGGAGGCTTTAATCTTTTCTTTTCTTCTCTTTTTAGCAAAGAATCTTTGTTTCTCCCTTACCAGATCATCAATCAATTTGATTTCTCTTCTTCATCATATGCATCTCTCTCTTCAGCTATCAATGAGTCTGCAAGAAGCTCACTTGCATGTAATTCAGCTTGAATCCTGTCATACTCTTGTATGTTCCATTCTTGCTGTATTCTTTTAGCTTCTAGCAAATTCTGCTTTGTTGCAAGTTCTTCTTGTAATTCATTTTCACGAATTTGTGCCTGCATTCTATAAGCAAATTCCTCATCATGGTCTATTTGATTAAATCTGTACATGACTTTGTTTATATCATCATCTGAATCACTTTCATCTTCAGACTCTGATAATAATTGCTTCTTCCCCTTATCCTTTGGATCAATCTTAGGTAGCTTATTCTTCAGCTTGGTAGATCTTTCCTCATTAGCTTGTTGTTGAATAACTTTTCTTACCTTGAATTTGATTTTTTTTTGGCAAGAACTTCTTGTTGTGTCTTTTTCTCTGCCTCTGCTTGTTTAGTTTTCTCAACTAAATTCCTCTTTCTTAAATCAAGCAGCAATTGGGCTAAAGTCTCATCTTCTCCAAAAGGAGTTTGACTTTCTAGTGAAGGATGATCACCAACGGTACTTGCAATCGGCTTAGTTGGCTTAGCAGTATTTGGGTCTTCAACAATGTCAGCAGTACTTGCAGTCGGCTTAGTTGGCTTAGCAGTACTTGGATCTTCAACAATGTTGATTTCACCAGTATTAGACACACTTGTTTCTTCAATCACTTATGTATCCCCAGATACTCTTTCTTCCATAGAATCCATCATTTCAACTTGCACCTCTTCAGTCTTGTCTGATTCATTGCTCACTCTTGATCTAGACAGTACTTGCAAAGTCTGTTTCCTTTGAAACCAAACTTGTCTTTGTGGTGATGGAGTTGAATATATAGGAAACTGAATATTAATCTCCTCCAACTTCTCATAGAAAGCACTCCAATTTGTTTGAAATGGTGATTGAGGTGGTGGTGCTGGCTGAGTTACCAAAATTTCTTCAACTTGTGGCTCCTCAAGAGTAGGCTGTGGTTCTTCCTGTTAAATCTCCATATTTGAAGGTCCATCCACACCAGTCTCTAAACCAGTTCCATCTTCATAAGTCCCCATGACATCTTCATCCAATTCAAAATTCCTTGTCTGATTATCAGAAGAAGGTGGTTGTCCTTCATAATTCCTCCCCTGTTTGGTTGCATTCAGTTGCCTTTTCTTGTGGTTCCTGAATCTTTGCTTCTTGATTGCAGACTTCTGAATAGATTTATGTTGCCTCATCCAAGGTGACACTTTGTTCCTTAACTTGATTAGGCTATCTTCCAATTCAACCATTTTCTTGTCTTGAACAAGCTTTTCTTTCTGCAACACCTGTACCTGTTGGGACAAACTTGTACACAAAGCAGTTAAATTTGCAACATCCACCACCTTTGGTGCTTGTGCTTGTGGTGAACCACTAGCAGCAATAGAAGCAGCAGGTGTGTGGATCATCTCATTAGTGTTTGGTGGAACACCAACATTTTGAGAAGAAGATTGTGAATCTTCTAGGGAATGGGAACTCTGGTGAGAAGGAGTTTGCTGAGAAGCACTAGCATTGCTAGGTTCCTCACCTTCTTGATTGGCATGTTGGGCTAACATATGAGCAAACAATGGTGTTACTGTTCCTGTAAAGGCATTGCCTTGTTTGGTAAAGAAAGAGAAAGTTCTCTTTGTAAATGTAGGAACATCCCATGTATCAGTTAACTCTGGTAGGTTAGGTATTTGGTCACTAACTAAAGTCTGAATGAATCTAGGATACATTAAAAACTTCTTAGTCCCTTCCAAATTCCTAGTCATGCCTTCAAAAATTAATTTTGAAAAATTAAAAACCCTGTTATTTGCTAGACAAACACCAGCTGATGCCAATGCAACAGGAATTTGATCAAAAGATGTACTTTTAGAACTTAAACAGTGAATATTAGCATGAAAAAGAAATTTCCATTGAGGTGAAAATAAAGCTTTAAAGAAAGTAAGACTTTCCCTACCACCTCCATAGCCATGGCTGCAAGGCCATCATGAATCTCTGTATTATTAAGCATACTAAGTCCATTTTCATCATTTAATCTCAAACTTGCTCGTAGCAGTACCTCCGTTACATATATGTTTTTATGATTCACCCTAGCCTTAATGCAAGGTTGATCAAACCGAGTACCTAATACAACAGTATTCCAAAATTGTTCAAAAATGGAAATAGAGACAACTGGACTTACAGTGAGTGCAAAGCGAACATGACTTCGAGATAGGAAACCAAGCATCTCATGGAAACCAAGAGAGTCATCATTTGTAGCAAGATTCGCAACCAAATTATGCTTAGAGATTACTTGTAAAGCAGCCATTAGTATTTTTGATGATCGAAAAATTAGAGAGAAGGTTATAGAATCAAGAGATAAAAACAAAAGATTAGGTGAATCAATTGTGTAATTGGAGTAAGTATTTAAGTAAATAACAAACCCAAGCACGAAGAAACCGCCAAATTTACAAAAGAGACCCTTAACGGTACAATGGACATGTAGCGGTACATGGAACATAAGCGGTACTTGAATTTGTGCTAGCGGTACTTTGAGTGACAACGGTACCTCACAATATTGACCAGTTCATGCTTTCCACTAACAATGTAACCTCTTTTATCTTTTTCTATTAACCTGCAATTACATCAAAAACACAAAACATAGACTATACAATAAAAATTATAAAAATTTGTACAGCTATTACCTCCCCTCAATGTGACAACCCAAAACCTAGGTCATTGCTTAATCTTATTTTACGATTATTTTTGAAATTTTTGGATGAGTTTGAATGATATTTATTTTTGAAGGTTTATGTTTAAACCGATGTTGGAAGGTTTATATTTTATATTTATTAAGTATAAGGAGTATTAACAAGCGTGATGTCGATGGATGCCAAATATTTTACGTCTTATTGTCGGTTGTTCGATTTTTGTCATTTTTGATGTTTTATTTAAATGACGTGTGAAGTCGAGTCGGGAGTCGATATTATTATATTTGAGGTACGTTTTAAATTTTTAAAAGTATCTTTATGAAACCCGAGCCCCGTAAATATTTTCAAAATTGACTAATAGTTATTTCCCGCTTTTTAGCTTACTATTTTCATTTTGAGCCACAACTATTGTAAAATTACAACAATGGTCCCTCATGCACTATATATAAAGCCTAAACAAACACACACTTCACATAATTTACACTAAAAATCTTCCACTATCTCTCTCTCTTTCTTCATTTTGCCGAAACATCACCACCACCACAAAACCTTACACATTTTCAATTTTAACTTGATTTTCATGATGATTTGAGCAAAACTAAAGCAAGACCCAATCTTATAATTGATCAAGGATCATTTTGGTATAAGAAAATCTTACATACAAGACATTTTTATTTTTTTGATGTTGGTAGGTAGAAGCCATGATCATGCATGATGTTCTTGCCATGGTCAATGGTGATTGTTGCAAGAATTTTGTTAAAAACTTTATTTTGATTCAAAGGTTTTTATTTTTATGATGATTTAGATGTTATGGTTCATATATATTGATGTTAGGGTATAGGAATGAACATTTCTATGGTTGGTTTTGATCAAAAAGGTGATTTTGTACAAGTTTTTAATGGTCATTTTATAACAGTAAGTAAACTGTAAAATCCGAATTTTTATGTTTTGAAAATGTCTTAACTTATAGCCTAGGATTTTTGATAATTTTATTAGCTTCGATTTGATATAAGGTAGAGCTTCTAGCTCCAAACGAGCGCGAAGTTATGATGTTTTGATTGATCGTGTACCGGAAGACGAGTATCGACACTACATATAGTTGTTGTCGATATTTGGATCGAATCTCGGGGACTCTAAATTGAAGTTTTGAAATATGTAACCTACTGATAATGAGGTTTTAACCTTAGAGGTTGAGTTTACTTTAAAACCCGAGTGTCGGTTTTGTAAGTGGAGTCGTTTAAAGAAGTTAAAACGGTTGTATGAAAAATTAACGTAAATCTGTCCGGATTTTGTAGTTTGAAAATGAGTCGGGTAAAGGACTTTAAAAGTAATTTCATTTGATAAACTTGTAGGAGGACTTTATATATATAATAAGTTAGTTTATCGAGTCGTTTCATAAACGTTTGACGAGTTTAAAAGGGGTAAATAAGCTAGTACATGTATTATGTACCGGCGGATTTTGTTAAAAGTGTAAAATGGTAAAGTAAATGTGTAGTAAAGTATAATGAAGTTATTTATATCGTTTACTCTCGAGTTTATTTTGACTTTATGAGTTTGATTTTGATGTTGTTATATATGATTTATTTCTCGAGTCATTATTAATGAACGCGCCTTATTTGATAGGTAGCGGTTCTCGTGTTTGAAAGGCATCCATTATCATCGACGATCATCTCGCTAGATCTCTTATACTAAGGTGAGTCTGTAGCCTCGCTTTTTATGCTAGCTACTAAATGTTTTATACCCGCGAGGAGGATACATGCTATTTGAAAATAAATGAACACAAGTCATGAGTAATTGTTGGACCCGAATGTTGCCTAAAGTTGATTACATTGTATTGAGTACCTTGTTGCTAAAGACCCTAAATTCATGAGACGTTAACTATCTTCTGACTTGATGTTATGAGTCGGGAATAGCCGCTTATTCTAATGATAGTACTATTGGGTTGACCACCCTATCCGAGACCAGGGCATTACGTTAAGTAACCCGTTGGGAAGGATAATTTTACGAGAATAAGAATGTGGTATTCTAGCAACTAATACCCTAGAGGGGCAATGGTTTTATTCTAGTCATGCCGGCATTTGGCGTGGGTGACTATTTGGTTAAGAGGTCAGTGTCATGAGCTTAAATACAATGTTTATTATTATTGCCTTGAATATAGATTGTGTGTACGACAATTCTATAAATGATTATGATTGATTTTCTTCTTGTGTTCAAATGTGATTTGATAAACCTATAGACTCGCTCAACATTATTATTGACTCGTTTTAGCATGTATTTCAGGTAATAGGAGGTGCTGGAGCATGGAGCTTTGTTGTGGAGGTTGTGGCTTGGCTTTTGGAAGAATGTTGGTCTAAAAACTGTTTCTATCCTTTACTGTTGAACAATTTACTTTATGTTATTGTACTGTACTAAACTTGTTGGTTGTTGGTCGAGATCCATGGGGACTAAACGCTTTACTCTGGTGTTGTTTTAGTACAAATTATGGGATGAAATTTACGTTTTTGACCTATTATGAAAATCATGTTTATATTTTGTGTAAACGTCTCTATTTTGAGTCGTTCAATATACCTTGTGTGATGATGTTTGTGTCTAGCACCCAATTGTGTATTTCTGTTGCGCAATGTAAATTAGGGGTGTTAGAGATTGGCATCAGAGCTACAAGTTATAGAGAACTGGGTCGATTTTGAAAATTGTCCTAAACTATAACTTTGGTGTCGAAAGTATTTATTCTTCAAAAGCATACAACTCCTCTGCAACGCTCCGGTAAGATCACTTTTAGTTTTGTTTTGCATTGTAGATGTATCCCTCATAACTGAAATGATTTCCCGAGTATTTATTAAGTAAATACTACGATACTGTATTGGAATTATTGAAAGTACGCTGAGTGCTTGTCAGTATCATATTTATTTTTTGCGAGCATTGCATAAACATCATTTGCATTGTATTGCATATCATGGATTACATATGACATTTGTATAAGCATGGCATACTAATTATTATTTTATTAACGATGAGCTTAAGTATCCTTGAACCCTTATAATTGTAGAAAATGACTGGTTTACCTCGTGAGGATGGATGGATTGATATGACTAATGTATTGGATGGTGAGGAAGTAGATAACTTTGCTGCTAGTGACGATGGGGAGCCTTTTGAGTTTTTAGATGATGGGATTCCACTTACTACAGTTGGTCAGACAGAGCCTGAATTGATACAAGGTAGTTATGTTCCAAGGGTTAATGTTGTGCCACAGACTGTTCCAGATTGTCAGCGACCTGTTGTTCGTTCTACGACGCCTACTTGTGATGCTTATATTAGCAGTTTGCCTGGGATTGCATTTGCTAGGGGCGATGTTCCTGTTGAGTCGAGTAGTGCTGCTAGTGCTCGATCTATTCATGATGGTATATCTAAGGTTTATTGTCCAGGTCCTAGGTCTTATGATGATATTTTCTGGTTTCTTAAGAAGTTTGATAGGTCTTTGTTTGAAAGGTATTTGGTTGAGACCAGTGTGATCAGGAGGTTTGAGCAGAATGCGAAAAAGTTTGACAGGTTTGTTGGTAGTGTGAGGAGGTCAGAGTTTGTTAGGGCAAGAAAATTGGATGAAGTTGTTAGATTAAGATCTATGGTGTTGAATTTGAGTAGGCAGGTTGAAAGGTTACGTAAGGAGCAAGAAAGGAATGCAAGGTTGGATGCATGGGGTCTGCCTATGAGATCTTTTCCTAGTCGAGGTGTTGTGATTCGTGATGTGCCGAATCAGGTTGAAGCTCAAGTGTTGGTGAAGCCAAGTGAAGGAGGTAGTCGAAAGGGGAAGGAAAAAGTGGAAGAAGATTCTGAGGATGATGATAGCAGCAGTGATGATGAGCCGGTGTACAAGAAGCTGCGGGGATCTGATGTTTAGTTCTTTATGTTGTTTTTATTTAGCCTTGTTGTAATAGAACTTATGCAGATTCGTACTATAGTTTGTGATGAAACTTAATGACTTTAAGTTTGACGTGATGAAGGATTGTAGTGACATTACTTGTCATAATTTTGTGGAAATTTTCCAACGCAATCCAAATTACCTTCATGACTTATTATTTGTTAATAAGTGTGAAAACACTTATCCTTTTACCACTTATTTCCAATAATAACAGGACCAAAACATGTATTTTATGTCGTAAAAGTCGGAATTATGCGTGGTTTGTGTTTTTATTGTGTTTTAGGACCAAAAGATGAAAAAGGAAGAAAACACGGGCTTTCACGGGCTTTTATCGAAGAAAACGAGAAAAGACGAAGTCAAAAGATCAAGAGTGCAAAAAGAACGGAAGTCCAAGGCCTATTCTGAAGATTTATCGAAGAAAAAGTCTAAAGACAGAAGTTTAATGAAGTCGAAGAACTCAAGTCTAAATAAGTGAAGAATTTATAAGACGAGTTTAATTAATCCCGAGACGACGTCGAGAAAAGTCGAAGAACTTAAAAGACGAAGAGCCGAGAAGAAAGAAAGAGGAGGCAACACATGCACCTCCCCATTTTCCCTATAAATACCCTCCTAAACACATCAGGAGGGGGGTTAGCTAGTTTTCATTTTTCATTTTTTTCCTTTCTAGTTTTTTAGAGAGAAAGTTTTAAGCTTTCTCTCACTAAGTTTTCATCTTTTCTTCATTTTTATCTTTCAAGTTTAAGCTTTTAATCATCCTTGTATTTGGATTTCATTAATCACAAGTTCAAGTTAAGCTTTTTGTTCTTTAATCTCTTTCTACATTTCTTGATTTTGGTTTACTTTGATCCGAAATATTAAAGACTTGTGTTTGATCTTGATGTTTTTGTGATTAAAAATTTAATCTTTTTATTCCTACATAAGCTTTCATACGGTTTAAGTTTTAAGCTCTTTGTGCTTATTGGCTTATTTGTATGTTTAGCTTGTTCACTTTTAAGCTTTCTTAAAAGTTTTATTGTTTTAAAGTTCGTTTTATTGAGTTCCCATGTTTTAGATTCCAAAAGTTGTCGAATTTGTGCTTATTTATCTTTGTCTAAAAGTTGGTAAGTGCTTATTGTATTAACTACTTATTCATTTCTGCTTAAGTTGCTCTTTGTGTTTCATTACTATCTTAGGAGGGTTTTCCTTGTTACGATCCTTGGCTTCGATCGCATTGATTGCGATCCCATTCTTCTTTCCCTGGCTACGATCCACGCCACAATCACGCATTGCGATCTGTGGGTGCGATCGTGTCACATTTCCTTGATTACGATCGCATTGATTGCGATCATTGTTGTTACGATCACAGACCACGATCAAAGACCACGATCCACTTGTTGCGATCGTGGTTGCGATCTGTGAGTGCGACACGCTTTCCCATCGCATTGAGTGCGATCTGACCGAGGCTACGATCGTGAGTGCGATCGGTGGTCACGATCCATCACTACGATCAGAGTACGATCGCATTGCGATCTGACTCTGGTTTTTGTTTTAATTTCCTTAGTTTTCAAATTTTACTTTTCCCGCCACCTTAACTTAGAATTATTTTAAACAAGTTTCGTCTTAGTTTATTTTACCAAGTTTTCAAGTTTTTAATCATTTACGTTTTAATTTCCAAAGGTTGCATGCTTTTATCTTTAGTTTAAATTTTAAAGTTCTTATTTTACTCAACGAAATTTTAGTTTAAAAATAGATAATCAACAAACCATTTTACTTTCCACCAAGAACAATTGAGTCGCACTTTCTACCAATAATCAATTCGAAAAGATCGGTTTAACGAACTTTGATACTTAGTAAATCTTTGTATTAAATGGCGCCGTTTCCGGCTCTTTTCGTTAAGATTAACGGTTTTTAAGTGAGAGACGCGTTTGATTTTGGGATCCGTTCATTTTTTAACGTTATTTTCTTGCTTAAATTTTCAAAAAAAAATCCTAAAAAATATAAAAATTTTCAAAAATCCAAAAAAA
Source organism: Glebionis coronaria (assembly GCA_025667525.1). Classification (NCBI taxonomy): domain Eukaryota; kingdom Viridiplantae; phylum Streptophyta; class Magnoliopsida; order Asterales; family Asteraceae; genus Glebionis; species Glebionis coronaria. The sequence continues at coordinate 550,027,230 of CM046880.1, forward strand.
TAGAAAAACATATAAAAAACAAAAATATTTATTGTATATCTTTCTTTTCCTTTTGTAGGTGTGCATGCGTACTCGTGCTCGTAAGAAGAAAGTAGCTCAAGCCGAAGTCATTACTCCACATATTGTCACCATGGACAATCAACCAATGATCGAGCTTTTTCAATCGCACGTAGAGGGCAACACTGATGCTATTGTCATACCTGAGATTGGAGCCAACAATTTTGAACTCAAATCCGGCTTCATTCAAATGGTCTCTGCTCAACCTTTCTTGGGGCGTTCTCTTGATGATCCTCATGACCATATAAAAAGGTTCCTTCAACTCACTAATCCGGTCAAGTATAATGGGGTTTCACAAGAAGTGATTCGCTTGCAACTTTTTCCTTTCTCCTTAGAGGGACAAGCCCGGAATTGGCTTGATAAGGAACCGCCACAAAGTATTCTTACGTGGACGGATTTAGAGACTAAATTCATCAACTATTTTTTCCCACCCTCACGTACTACCGCTTTGCGGAATGAAATCATTACCTTTGAACAAAAGTACGGTGAGACATTTAGTGAATCTTGGGACCGTTTTAAGGAACTTTTAAGAAAGTGTCCACAACATGGTTTCACAAAAGTACATCAAATAAATACTTTTTACAATGGGTTAAGCATGAATGACCAAGATTCACTAAATAATGCCTCGGGGGGGGGGGGTAATATTTTGGTTAAGTCTTCTAATGCCGCTTGGGATATTATTGAGAACAAGTCTAGAGTGCAAACCAAGAGTATCCAGACTAATGTGGCTAGTGTTAGCACTAATGAGAGCGACAAGAGAATTGATAAGCTTACTTCGCTTGTTGAATCATTTGCTCTCCAAACCGCCAACAATGCCAAACAAATCACTACCCAAGCTAATGCTTTGAGTCAATCATGTGAAATATGCGGGGGATCTCACTCATACACTGATTGTCCTTCGACTCACGACAATCCAGAAAATGTGTATGCCGCCAACGGTAACTATTCCACGGGAGGCTATCAAGCACGTCCTTAAGGTGACCTCAATTTGCTCAGCTATCGCTCAAACAACTTTCTTTCACCACCCGGTTTTCCCCCACAAAACCCAAACAACCTCAATCGCAACAATCAAAACCAACCTCGTGCTCCAAATCAATATCAAACCCAAAGAACCCCATATCCACCTCAAAGAAACAACCAAGTTTACCAACACCCCGCTTATCAACCACCTGCCTACCATACTCCTCCTTCCAACCAACCCACCGTATTTAATCACGAGGTTGAAACTTACATGAGGACTAATGATGCGATAGTGCATAATCTTCAGCGGGAAATGGCCAACATGAAAGCAGATATGGTGAAACAAGGGAATGATCTTCGAGCCGATATGCGAAACTCTTTTGCAAGTCAAACGAATGACTTAAGGAACATGATGGCTAGTTTCTTCCCAAGTAATCAAGCCTCTAGATCGGGTTCTCTTCTGAGTAACACCGTTGCTAATCCAAGAGGGGAGATGAAAGCAATCACCACTCGAAGTGGAAAAGGTTTAAAGGAACCCGAGCTTCCTACACCTACACCGGTGATTGTGACAAAGGAAAACGAGTCTGCTTCTCTAATTCCTCCAACTTCTATTCCTCCAACTTCTACTTCTCCAATTCTACCATCTTCTACTTCCACCCCTCCACCACCCAAGGATGTGAATGAGAATTCCATTCCAAAGCCTTCATCTCAACCCAATATACCTTATCCCTCAAGGTTGAGGAAAGAGAAATTGAAGAACAAGGATGATATTCAGGTTTCTAAGTTTCTTAAAATGTTTAAACAACTGAATTTTAATATCTCCTTTGCTGAGGCTCTCGCTCACATGCCGAAGTATGCCAAAATGTTTAAAGATCTTCTCAGTGATAAAGAGAAACTCCTCGATATCGCTCAGACACATCTTAATGAGAATTGCTCTGTAGTGCTCTTAAGGAAATTACCAACCAAACTTGGTGATCCGGGTCGTTTCTTGATTCCTTGCAACTTCCCCGGGGTAGAGAATTGTATGGCCCTAGCCGATCTAGGTGCTAGTATAAACTTAATGCCTTTAAGCGTTTGGAAACAATTGTCTCTACCCGAGCTAGTCCCCACACGAATGACTTTGGAATTAGCCAACCGTACGGTTGCTTACCCGGTGGGCTTAGCCGAAGATGTCTTCGTCGGTGTTGACAAATTCAGCTTTCCAGTGGATTTTGTTGTCGTTGACTACGAGATGGACCCTCGTGTTCCATTAATCGTTGGACGTCCATTCTTGAGGACCGGTCGCACTCTCATTGATGTAGCCGCGGGCGAATTAATTATGAGAGTTGGTAACGATAAAATCGTCTTCAACATGGGAAAACTTTCTAAGCAACCTTCTGAAACCGAGAGTGTTAATTTCATTGACGTTCTTGATGAGGCTTGTGAAGAACACTTCAAAGACGCTTGTAAAAGTGGTTCTTCTTCTCTTCCCATTGTTGAGACCGTCGCCTCTATCGCTCCATCACTAACTCCATTTGGAGAAAGTGATTTCATCTTGAAAGAATTTGAAGCAACTTTGGGAGATGTGGACTTAAAATATGATGATTCTCCCTCCAATTGGGATGAAGACATCCGTACCATTGAGAAACTTCTCAATGAGGACCATATTTCTCCACCATCTCCTAAGGATATCTCTATCGATGAACCGAATTTGACTACGCCTTCCATCGAAAATCCTCCGAATTTAGAGCTTAAGGACCTACCGTCTCATCTCGAATACGTATTCCTTGACGACAACAAGAAGTCACCCATGATCATCGCAAAGGACTTGAAAGAGGAAGAAAAATCTCGACTTATCGCCGTGCTGGAGAATCACAAGAAAGCGATTGCTTGGAAAATCTCCGATATTCGTGGAATTGATCCTCACTTTTGCACACATAAATTCTCTTGGAGGACGACTTTAAACCCACTATTCAAAGCCAAAGAAGGGTGAATCCCAAGATCCATGACGTTATCAAAAAAGAGGTTATCAATCTTCTTGATGCGGGAATGATCTACCCTATCTCGGATTCACCATGGGTTAGTCCAGTCCATTGTGTGCCTAAGAAAGGCGGAATCACCGTTGTGCCCAATGAGAACAACGAGTTGATTCCTACTCGTCTCGTTACAGGGTGGAGGGTTTGTATAGACTATCGCAAACTCAATGATGCTACGAGAAAGGATCATTTTACCCTTCCTTTCATGGACCAAATGCTTGAACGTCTAGCGGGTAATGACTATTACTGCTTTTTAGACGGTTTCTCTGGGTATTTCAAATTCCCATTGATCCCAAAGACCAAGAGAAAACCACATTTACTTGTCCTTATGGAACATTTTCTTATTAAAGAATGCCTTTTGGCTTATGCAATGCTCCTGGGACATTCCAAAGATGTATGATGGCTATCTTCCATGACATGGTTGAAGAAACTATGGAAGTCTTCATGGATGATTTCTCGGTTTATGGTGATTCTTTCTCTCATTGCCTTGCCAATTTAGAACACATGCTCAAACGGTGTAAAGACACTCGTCTCGTTCTTAACTAGGAAAAATGCCATTTCATGGTAAAAGAAGGCATTGTGCTTGGACATAAAATCTCAAAGGCCGGTCTTGAAGTGGACCGTGCTAAAGTGGATGTCATAGCCAAATTACCTCCACCTTCAACCGTGAAGGGTGTGAGAAGTTTCCTTGGTCATGCGGGCTTCTATCGTCGATTCATCCAAGATTGTTCTAAAATCGCTCGCGCGATGACCCACCTCTTGGAAAAAGATACTCCTTTCATCTTTTCCAAAGAAGGTCTTGAATCCTTCAATCTTCTTAAGGATAAGCTAACTAAGGCACCGGTCTTGGTTACCCCTAATTGGGAGCTACCTTTTGAATTGATGTGTGATGCTAGCGACTTTGCTATTGGAGCGGTTTTGGGCCAAAGAGTGAAAAAACACTTCCAACCAATCCATTATGCTAGCAAGACAATGACGGGAGCTCAATTGCATTATACCACTACCGAAAAAGAGCTTTTAGCTGTAGTGTATGCTTTTGAGAAGTTCTGCCCCTATCTTGTCCTTTCTACCACCATCGTGTATACCGATCATTCCGCGTTGAAGTACTTGTTGACTAAAAAAGATTCTAAGCCAAGACTTCTTCATTGGGTTTTGCTCCTTCAAGAATTCAACATTGAAATTCGTGACAAAAAGGGAGCCGAAAACCTAGCCGCGGATCATCTAAGTTAATTGTTATTGTGATGCTGGATTTGAAACCGATAGAGATGATACTAAATCTCAAACTGGGTATGTTTTCGTTTTGAATGGAGGCGCGGTAGTATGGAAAAGCTCCAAACAAAGTACTACTACACAATCTGCCACAGAAGCTGAATATATCGCTGCTTCTGAAGCTGCAAAGGAAGCTGTTTGGATGAGGAAGTTTATTGGAGAACTTGGTGTAGTTCCTACCAATGAAGAACCTATAAAGATGTATTGTGATAATTCAAGTGCAATCATCATAGCTAACGAACCGGGAGTTCAGAGAGGCGCCAGACACTATCAAAGGAGATATCACTATGTTCGAGAATGTATTGAATTGGGTGAAATTGAACTAGTTAAAGTTCATACAGATAATAATCTAGCAGATCCTTTTACGAAGGTTTTACCTGGTAAAAAGCTTTCTCAACATGCTAGGAGCATAGGACTTCGTCCTGCTAGTAGTTTCATGTAATCTGTTTTAGTATTTGGATAAAGGATATTGTTAAACAATATATATTTTATGAATTGAAGTATTGGATATATTCGTTTTCTTTAATATTTATTGCTCCTATTTTCGCATGTTTAAATCCTTGAATAATATGTTATTCTAAATTGTCTATGTCGATTAATTATATGGGAATATAATTAAATTAAGACATATATGTGAGATGGTAATATTCGTAGAATATGCAAGAACGGTTCACCAACTCATACAATATCCAAAAGTTATATATTGGACATCTCCTACTAACAAGTCAATCACTTTATGGATCGGCGTCTTTAAGTCGTCCCGAGCCTAAGGAGACGCACGCGTTAATACGTAAAACAATTATATGTTAATATATTATGTGTAATATATTAATTAGTAATAAGCTATTGCAAACGTTAATTAATTAGTTAATTAACGGGATTTCATAAACCATAGTTAAATGTTAACTTGAAATGTTAATTATAAAACAAAGAGCAATTTGAAACTAATTCCTTATGGCTATGACGTAGGGCTATTAATGTAGGATATGGTTTCTTAACAACCTACCTATCATACATTATATATAATGATCAATTGTTGTCATTATTCCGACGATAGAAAAGGCAAAGGTTTTACGATTCTGGTTTTGGGCTTAGTGCAATCAACAGCAACTTAACATTAAATTGTTGGTTTTGTGAATATTTGTTTTAACAAATATTAATCGGCTTTATCACTATCGGTACTAGCATACTCAATTGTTTTCTATAACGTATTGTGTGCGTGTTCTTAGAGAGATCATATTTTGATCTTTATTGGTGGTTCGATAAGGTGTTTAATCTATCGCTAAAAGGTACGCGTTTCTTTATCGTTTATGTTAATTACTTGTCTATACGTGATCCTATACTCCGCTGCCTACTCATGATTATTAAGTGTTAATATGATAAAAGGTTTTTTATAAATTCCAACACTAGCATACTTGAAATGTTAATATGTCCACGTAAATAATATATGTCCGGAAGTCATCCCGAGCCTAAGGAGACGCACGCGTTAATACGTAAAACAATTATATGTTAATATATTATGTGTAATATATTAATTAGTAATAAGCTATTGCAAACGTTAATTAATTAGTTAATTAACGGGATTTCATAAACCATAGTTAAATGTTAACTTGAAATGTTAATTATAAAACAAAGAGCAATTTGAAACTGATTCCTTATGGCTATGACGTATGGCTATTAATGTAGGATATGGTTTCTTAACAACCGACCTATCATACATTATATATAATGATCAATTGTTGTCATTATTCCGACGATAGAAAAGGCAAAGGTTTTACGATTCTGGTTTTGGGCTTAGTGCAATCAACAGCAACTTAACATTAAATTGTTGGTTTTGTGAATATTTGTTTTAACAAATATTAATCGGCTTTATCAGTATCGGTACTAGCATACTTAATTTTTTTCTATAACGTATTGTGTGCGTGTTCTTAGAGAGATCATATTTTGATCTTTATTGGTGGTTCGATAATGTGTTTAATCTATCGCTAAAAGGTACGCGTTTCTTTATCGTTTATGTTAATTACTTGTCTATACGTGATCCTATACTCCGCTGCCTACTCAAGATTATTAAGTGTTAATATGATAAAAGGTTTTTTATAAATTCCAACACTAGCATACTTGAAATGTTAATATGTCCACGTAAATAATATATGTCCGGAAGTCGTCCCGAGCCTAAGGAGACGCACGCGTTAATACGTAAAACAATTATATGTTAATATATTATGTTTAATATATTAATTAGAAATAAGCTATTGCAAACGTTAATTAATTAGTTAATTAACGGGATTTCATAAACCATAGTTAAATGTTAACTTGAAATGTTAATTATAAAACAAAGAGCAATTTGAAACTAATTCCTTATGGCTATGACGTATGGCTATTAATGTAGGATATGGTTTCTTAACAACCGACCTATCATACATTATATATAATGATCAATTGTTGTCATTATTCCAACGATAGAAAAGGCAAAGGTTTTACGATTCTGGTTTTGGGCTTAGTGCAATCAACAGCAACTTAACATTAAATTGTTGGTTTTGTGAATATTTGTTTTAACAAATATTAATCGGCTTTATCACTATCGGTACTAGCATACTCAATTGTTTTCTATAACGTATTGTGTGCGTGTTCTTAGAGAGATCATATTTTGATCTTTATTGGTGGTTCGATAAGGTGTTTAATCTATCGCTAAAAGGTACGCGTTTCTTTATCGTTTATGTTAATTACTTGTCTATACGTGATCCTATACTCCGCTGCCTACTCATGATTATTAAGTGTTAATATGATAAAAGGTTTTTTATAAATTCCAACACTAGCATACTTGAAATGTTAATATGTCCACGTAAATAATATATGTCCGGAAGTCGTCCCGAGCCTAAGGAGACGCACGCGTTAATACGTAAAACAATTATATGTTAATATATTATGTTTAATATATTAATTAGAAATAAGCTATTGCAAACGTTAATTAATTAGTTAATTAACGGGATTTCATAAACCATAGTTAAATGTTAACTTGAAATGTTAATTATAAAACAAAGAGCAATTTGAAACTAATTCCTTATGGCTATGACGTATGGCTATTAATGTAGGATATGGTTTCTTAACAACCGACCTATCATACATTATATATAATGATCAATTGTTGTCATTATTCCAACGATAGAAAAGGCAAAGGTTTTACGATTCTGGTTTTGGGCTTAGTGCAATCAACAGCAACTTAACATTAAATTGTTGGTTTTGTGAATATTTGTTTTAACAAATATTAATCGGCTTTATCACTATCGGTACTAGCATACTCAATTGTTTTCTATAACGTATTGTGTGCGTGTTCTTAGAGAGATCATATTTTGATCTTTATTGGTGGTTCGATAAGGTGTTTAATCTATCGCTAAAAGGTACGCGTTTCTTTATCGTTTATGTTAATTACTTGTCTATACGTGATCCTATACTCCGCTGCCTACTCATGATTATTAAGTATTAATATGATAAAAGGTTTTTTATAAATTCCAACACTAGCATACTTGAAATGTTAATATGTCCACGTAAATAATATATGTCCGGAAGTCATCCCGAGCCTAAGGAGACGCACGCGTTAATACGTAAAACAATTATATGTTAATATATTATGTGTAATATATTAATTAGTAATAAGCTATTGCAAACGTTAATTAATTAGTTAATTAACGGGATTTCATAAACCATAGTTAAATGTTAACTTGAAATGTTACTTATAAAACAAAGAGCAATTTGAAACTGATTCCTTATGGCTATGACGTATGGCTATTAATGTAGGATATGGTTTCTTAACAACCGACCTATCATACATTATATATAATGATCAATTGTTGTCATTATTCCAACGATAGAAAAGGCAAAGGTTTTACGATTCTGGTTTTGGGCTTAGTGCAATCAACAGCAACTTAACATTAAATTGTTGGTTTTGTGAATATTCGTTTTAACAAATATTAATCGGCTTTATCAGTATCGGTACTAGCATACTTAATTTTTTTCTATAACGTATTGTGTGCGTGTTCTTAGAGAGATCATATTTTGATCTTTATTGGTGGTTCGATAATGTGTTTAATCTATCGCTAAAAGGTACGCGTTTCTTTATCGTTTATGTTAATTACTTGTCTATACGTGATCCTATACTCCGCTGCCTACTCAAGATTATTAAGTGTTAATATGATAAAAGGTTTTTTATAAATTCCAACACTAGCATACTTGAAATGTTAATATGTCCACGTAAATAATATATGTCCGGAAGTCGTCCCGAGCCTAAGGAGACGCACGCGTTAATACGTAAAACAATTATATGTTAATATATTATGTGTAATATATTAATTAGTAATAAGCTATTGCAAACGTTAATTAATTAGTTAATTAACGGGATTTCATAAACCATAGTTAAATGTTAACTTGAAATGTTAATTATAAAACAAAGAGCAATTTGAAACTAATTCCTTATGGCTATGACGTATGGCTATTAATGTAGGATATGGTTTCTTAACAACCGACCTATCATACATTATATATAATGATCAATTGTTGTCATTATTCCAACGATAGAAAAGGCAAAGGTTTTACGATTCTGGTTTTGGGCTTAGTGCAATCAACAGCAACTTAACATTAAATTGTTGGTTTTGTGAATATTTGTTTTAACAAATATTAATCGGCTTTATCACTATCGGTACTAGCATACTCAATTGTTTTCTATAACGTATTGTGTGCGTGTTCTTAGAGAGATCATATTTTGATCTTTATTGGTGGTTCGATAAGGAGTTTAATCTATCGCTAAAAGGTACGCGTTTCTTTATCGTTTATGTTAATTACTTGTCTATACGTGATCCTATACTCCGCTGCCTACTCATGATTATTAAGTGTTAATATGATAAAAGGTTTTTTATAAATTCCAACACTAGCATACTTGAAATGTTAATATGTCCACGTAAATAATATATGTCCGGAAGTCATCCCGAGCCTAAGGAGACGCACGCGTTAATACGTAAAACAATTATATGTTAATATATTATGTGTAATATATTAATTAGTAATAAGCTATTGCAAACGTTAATTAATTAGTTAATTAACGGGATTTCATAAACCATAGTTAAATGTTAACTTGAAATGTTAATTATAAAACAAAGAGCAATTTGAAACTGATTCCTTATGGCTATGACGTATGGCTATTAATGTAGGATATGGTTTCTTAACAACCGACCTATCATACATTATATATAATGATCAATTGTTGTCATTATTCCAACGATAGAAAAGGCAAAGGTTTTACGATTCTGGTTTTGGGCTTAGTGCAATCAACAGCAACTTAACATTAAATTGTTGGTTTTGTGAATATTTGTTTTAACAAATATTAATCGGCTTTATCAGTATCGGTACTAGCATACTTAATTTTTTTCTATAACGTATTGTGTGCGTGTTCTTAGAGAGATCATATTTTGATCTTTATTGGTGGTTCGATAATGTGTTTAATCTATCGCTAAAAGGTACGCGTTTCTTTATCGTTTATGTTAATTACTTGTCTATACGTGATCCTATACTCCGCTGCCTACTCAAGATTATTAAGTGTTAATATGATAAAAGGTTTTTTATAAATTCCAACACTAGCATACTTGAAATGTTAATATGTCCACGTAAATAATATATGTCCGGAAGTCGTCCCGAGCCTAAGGAGACGCACGCGTTAATACGTAAAACAATTATATGTTAATATATTATGTGTAAAATATTAATTAGTAATAAGCTATTGCAAACGTTAATTAATTAGTTAATTAACGGGATTTCATAAACCATAGTTAAATGTTAACTTGAAATGTTAATTATAAAACAAAGAGCAATTTGAAACTAATTCCTTATGGCTATGACGTATGGCTATTAATGTAGGATATGGTTTCTTAACAACCGACCTATCATACATTATATATAATGATCAATTGTTGTCATTATTCCAACGATAGAAAAGGCAAAGGTTTTACGATTCTGGTTTTGGGCTTAGTGCAATCAACAGCAACTTAACATTAAATTGTTGGTTTTGTGAATATTTGTTTTAACAAATATTAATCGGCTTTATCACTATCGGTACTAGCATACTCAATTGTTTTCTATAACGTATTGTGTGCGTGTTCTTAGAGAGATCATATTTTGATCTTTATTGGTGGTTCGATAAGGTGTTTAATCTATCGCTAAAAGGTACGCGTTTCTTTATCGTTTATGTTAATTACTTGTCTATACGTGATCCTATACTCCGCTGCCTACTCATGATTATTAAGTGTTAATATGATAAAAGGTTTTTTATAAATTCCAACACTAGCATACTTGAAATGTTAATATGTCCACGTAAATAATATATGTCCGGAAGTCATCCCGAGCCTAAGGAGACGCACGCGTTAATACGTAAAACAATTATATGTTAATATATTATGTGTAATATATTAATTAGTAATAAGCTATTGCAAACGTTAATTAATTAGTTAATTAACGGGATTTCATAAACCTTAGTTAAATGTTAACTTGAAATGTTAATTATAAAACAAAGAGCAATTTGAAGCTGATTCCTTATGGCTATGACGTATGGCTATTAATGTAGGATATGGTTTCTTAACAACCGACCTATCATACATTATATATAATGATCAATTGTTGTCATTATTCCAACGATAGAAAAGGCAAAGGTTTTACGATTCTGGTTTTGGGCTTAGTGCAATCAACAGCAACTTAACATTAAATTGTTGGTTTTGTGAATATTTGTTTTAACAAATATTAATCGGCTTTATCAGTAGCGGTACTAGCATACTTAATTTTTTTCTATAACGTATTGTGTGCGTGTTCTTAGAGAGATCATATTTTGATCTTTATTGGTGGTTCGATAATGTGTTTAATCTATCGCTAAAAGGTACGCGTTTCTTTATCGTTCATGTTAATTACTTGTCTATACGTGATCCTATACTCCGCTGCCTACTCAAGATTATTAAGTGTTAATATGATAAAAGGTTTTTTATAAATTCCAACACTAGCATACTTGAAATGTTAATATGTCCACGTAAATAATATATGTCCGGAAGTCGTCCCGAGCCTAAGGAGACGCACGCGTTAATACGTAAAACAATTATATGTTAATATATTATGTGTAATATATTAATTAGTAATAAGCTATTGCAAACGTTAATTAATTAGTTAATTAACGGGATTTCATAAACCATAGTTAAATGTTAACTTGAAATGTTAATTATAAAACAAAGAGCAATTTGAAACTGATTCCTTATGGCTATGACGTATGGCTATTAATGTAGGATATGGTTTCTTAACAACCGACCTATCATACATTATATATAATGATCAATTGTTGTCATTATTCCAACGATAGAAAAGGCAAAGGTTTTACGATTCTGGTTTTGGGCTTAGTGCAATCAACAGCAACTTAACATTAAATTGTTGGTTTTGTGAATATTTGTTTTAACAAATATTAATCGGCTTTATCAGTATCGGTACTAGCATACTTAATTTTTTTCTATAACGTATTGTGTGCGTGTTCTTAGAGAGATCATATTTTGATCTTTATTGGTGGTTCGATAATGTGTTTAATCTATCGCTAAAAGGTACGCGTTTCTTTATCGTTCATGTTAATTACTTGTCTGTACGTGATCCTATACTCCGCTGCCTACTCAAGATTATTAAGTGTTAATATGATAAAAGGTTTTTTATAAATTCCAACACTAGCATACTTGAAATGTTAATATGTCCACGTAAATAATATATGTCCGGAAGTCGTCCCGAGCCTAAGGAGACGCACGCGTTAATACGTAAAACAATTATATGTTAATATATTATGTGTAATATATTAATTAGTAATAAGCTATTGCAAACGTTAATTAATTAGTTAATTAACGGGATTTCATAAACCATAGTTAAATGTTAACTTGAAATGTTAATTATAAAACAAAGAGCAATTTGAAACTGATTCCTTATGGCTATGACGTATGGCTATTAATGTAGGATATGGTTTCTTAACAACCGACCTATCATACATTATATATAATGATCAATTGTTGTCATTATTCCAACGATAGAAAAGGCAAAGGTTTTACGATTCTGGTTTTGGGCTTAGTGCAATCAACAGCAACTTAACATTAAATTGTTGGTTTTGTGAATATTTGTTTTAACAAATATTAATCGGCTTTATCAGTATCGGTACTAGCATACTTAATTTTTTTCTATAACGTATTGTGTGCGTGTTCTTAGAGAGATCATATTTTGATCTTTATTGGTGGTTCGATAATGTGTTTAATCTATCGCTAAAAGGTACGCGTTTCTTTATCGTTTATGTTAATTACTTGTCTATACGTGATCCTATACTCCGCTGCCTACTCAAGATTATTAAGTGTTAATATGATAAAAGGTTTTTTATAAATTCCAACACTAGCATACTTGAAATGTTAATATGTCCACGTAAATAATATATGTCCGGAAGTCGTCCCGAGCCTAAGGAGACGCACGCGTTAATACGTAAAACAATTATATGTTAATATATTATGTGTAATATATTAATTAGTAATAAGCTATTGCAAACGTTAATTAATTAGTTAATTAACGGGATTTCATAAACCATAGTTAAATGTTAACTTGAAATGTTAATTATAAAACAAAGAGCAATTTGAAACTAATTCATTATGGCTATGACGTATGGCTATTAATGTAGGATATGGTTTCTTAACAACCGACTCAATTGTTGTCATTATTCCAACGATAGAAAAGGCAAAGGTTTTACGATTCTGGTTTTGGGCTGAGTGCAATCAACAGCAACTTAACATTAAATTGTTGGTTTTGTGAATATTTGTTTTAACAAATATTAATCGGCTTTATCAGTATCGGTACTAGCATACTTAATTTTTTTCTATAACGTATTGTGTGCGTGTTCTTAGAGAGATCATATTTTGATCTTTATTGGTGGTTCGATAATGTGTTTAATCTATCGCTAAAAGGTACGCGTTTCTTTATCGTTTATGTTAATTACTTGTCTATACGTGATCCTATACTCCGCTGCCTACTCAAGATTATTAAGTGTTAATATGATAAAAGGTTTTTTATAAATTCCAACACTAGCATACTTGAAATGTTAATATGTCCACGTAAATAATATATGTCCGGAAGTCGTCCCGAGCCTAAGGAGACGCACGCGTTAATACGTAAAACAATTATATGTTAATATATTATGTGTAATATATTAATTAGTAATAAGCTATTGCAAACGTTAATTAATTAGTTAATTAACGGGATTTCATAAACCATAGTTAAATGTTAACTTGAAATGTTAATTATAAAACAAAGAGCACTTTGAAACTAATTCCTTATGGCTATGACATATGGCTATTAATGTAGGATATGGTTTCTTAACAACCGACCTATCATACATTATATATAATGATCAATTGTTGTCATTATTCCAACGATAGAAAAGGGAAAGGTTTTACGATTCTGGTTTTGGGCTTAGTGCAATCAACAGCAACTTAACATTAAATTGTTGGTTTTGTGAATATTTGTTTTAACAAATATTAATCGGCTTTATCACTATCGGTACTAGCATACTTAATTTTTTTCTATAACGTATTGTGTGCGTGTTCTTAGAGAGATCATATTTTGATCTTTATTGGTGGTTCGATAAGGTGTTTAATCTATCGCTAAAAGGTACGCGTTTCTTTATCGTTTATGTTAATTACTTGTCTATACGTGATCCTATACTCCGCTGCCTACTCATGATTATTAAGTGTTAATATGATAAAAGGTTTTTTATAAATTCCAACACTAGCATACTTGAAATGTTAATATGTCCACGTAAATAATATATGTCCGGAAGTCGTCCCGAGCCTAAGGAGACGCACGCGTTAATACGTAAAACAATTATATGTTAATATATTATGTGTAATATATTAATTAGTAATAAGCTATTGCAAACGTTAATTAATTAGTTAATTAACGGGATTTCATAAACCATAGTTAAATGTTAACTTGAAATGTTAATTATAAAACAAAGAGCAATTTGAAACTAATTCCTTATGGCTATGACGTATGGCTATTAATGTAGGATATGGTTTCTTAACAACCGACCTATCATACATTATATATAATGATCAATTGTTGTCATTATTCCAACGATAGAAAAGGCAAAGGTTTTACGATTCTGGTTTTGGGCTTAGTGCAATCAACAGCAACTTAACATTAAATTGTTGGTTTTGTGAATATTTGTTTTAACAAATATTAATCGGCTTTATCAGTATCGGTATTAGCATACTTAATTTTTTTCTATAACGTATTGTGTGCGTGTTCTTAGAGAGATCATATTTTGATCTTTATTGGTGGTTCGATAATGTGTTTAATCTATCGCTAAAAGGTACGCGTTTCTTTATCGTTTATGTTAATTACTTGTCTATACGTGATCCTATACTCCGCTGCCTACTCAAGATTATTAAGTGTTAATATGATAAAAGGTTTTTTATAAATTCCAACACTAGCATACTTGAAATGTTAATATGTCCACGTAAATAATATATGTCCGGAAGTCGTCCCGAGCCTAAGGAGACGCACGCGTTAATACGTAAAACAATTATATGTTAATATATTATGTGTAATATATTAATTAGTAATAAGCTATTGCAAACGTTAATTAATTAGTTAATTAACGGGATTTCATAAACCATAGTTAAATGTTAACTTGAAATGTTAATTATAAAACAAAGAGCAATTTGAAACTAATTCCTTATGGCTATGACATATGGCTATTAATGTAGGATATGGTTTCTTAACAACCGACCTATCATACATTATATATAATGATCAATTGTTGTCATTATTCCAACGATAGAAAAGGCAAAGGTTTTACGATTCTGGTTTTGGGCTTAGTGCAATCAACAGCAACTTAACATTAAATTGTTGGTTTTGTGAATATTTGTTTTAACAAATATTAATCGGCTTTATCACTATCGGTACTAGCATACTTAATTGTTTTCTATAACGTATTGTGTGCGTGTTCTTAGAGAGATCATATTTTGATCTTTATTGGTGGTTCGATAAGGTGTTTAATCTATCGCTAAAAGGTACGCGTTTCTTTATCGTTTATGTTAATTACTTGTCTATACGTGATCCTATACTCCGCTGCCTACTCATGATTATTAAGTGTTAATATGATAAAAGGTTTTTTATAAATTCCAACACTAGCATACTTGAAATGTTAATATGTCCACGTAAATAATATATGTCCGGAAGTCGTCCCGAGCCTAAGGAGACGCACGCATTAATACGTAAAACAATTATATGTTAATATATTATGTGTAATATATTAGTTAGTAATAAGCTATTGCAAACGTTAATTAATTAGTTAATTAACGGGATTTCATAAACCATAGTTAAATGTTAACTTGAAATGTTAATTATAAAACAAAGAGCAATTTGAAACTAATTCCTTATGGCTATGACGTATGGCTATTAATGTAGGATATGGTTTCTTAACAACCGACCTATCATACATTATATATAATGATCAATTGTTGTCATTATTCCAACGATAGAAAAGGCAAAGGTTTTACGATTCTGGTTTTGGGCTTAGTGCAATCAACAGCAACTTAACATTAAATTGTTGGTTTTGTGAATATTTGTTTTAACAAATATTAATCGGCTTTATCACTATCGGTACTAGCATACTTAATTTTTTTCTATAACGTATTGTGTGCGTGTTCTTAGAGAGATCATATTTTGATCTTTATTGGTGGTTCGATAAGGTGTTTAATCTATCGCTAAAAGGTACGCGTTTCTTTATCGTTTATGTTAATTACTTGTCTATACGTGATCCTATACTCCGCTGCCTACTCAAGATTATTAAGTGTTAATATGATAAAAGGTTTTTTATAAATTCCAACACTAGCATACTTGAAATGTTAATATGTCCACGTAAATAATATATGTCCGGAAGTCGTCCCGAGCCTAAGGAGACGCACGCGTTAATACGTAAAACAATTATATGTTAATATATTATGTGTAATATATTAATTAGTAATAAGCTATTGCAAACGTTAATTAATTAGTTAATTAACGGGATTTCATAAACCATAGTTAAATGTTAACTTGAAATGTTAATTATAAAACAAAGAGCAATTTGAAACTAATTCCTTATGGCTATGACGTATGGCTATTAATGTAGGATATGGTTTCTTAACAACCGACCTATCATACATTATATATAATGATCAATTGTTGTCATTATTCCAACGATAGAAAAGGCAAAGGTTTTACGATTCTGGTTTTGGGCTTTGTGCAATCAACAGCAACTTAACATTAAATTGTTGGTTTTGTGAATATTTGTTTTAACAAATATTAATCGGCTTTATCACTATCCGTACTAGCATACTTAATTGTTTTCTATAACGTATTGTGTGCGTGTTCTTAGAGAGATCATATTTTGATCTTTATTGGTGGTTCGATAAGGTGTTTAATCTATCGCTAAAAGGTACGCATTTCTTTATAGTTTATGTTAATTACTTGTCTATACGTGATCCTATACTCCGCTGCCTACTCATGATTATTAAGTGTTAATATGATAAAAGGTTTTTTATAAATTCCAACACTAGCATACTTGAAATGTTAATATGTCCACGTAAATAATATATGTCCGGAAGTCGTCCCGAGCCTAAGGAGACGCACGCGTTAATACGTAAAACAATTATATGTTAATATATTATGTGTAATGTATTAATTAGTAATAAGCTATTGCAAACGTTAATTAATTAGTTAATTAACGGGATTTCATAAACCATAGTTAAATGTTAACTTGAAATGTTAATTATAAAACAAAGAGCAATTTGAAACTAATTCCTTATGGCTATGACGTATGGCTATTAATGTAGGATATGGTTTCTTAACAACCGACCTATCATACATTATATATAATGATCAATTGTTGTCATTATTCCAACGATAGAAAAGGCAAAGGTTTTACGATTCTGGTTTTGGGCTTTGTGCAATCAACAGCAACTTAACATTAAATTGTTGGTTTTGTGAATATTTGTTTTAACAAATATTAATCGGCTTTATCACTATCCGTACTAGCATACTTAATTGTTTTCTATAACGTATTGTGTGCGTGTTCTTAGAGAGATCATATTTTGATCTTTATTGGTGGTTCGATAAGGTGTTTAATCTATCGCTAAAAGGTACGCGTTTCTTTATAGTTTATGTTAATTACTTGTCTATACGTGATCCTATACTCCGCTGCCTACTCATGATTATTAAGTGTTAATATGATAAAAGGTTTTTTATAAATTCCAACACTAGCATACTTGAAATGTTAATATGTCCACGTAAATAATATATGTCCGGAAGTCGTCCCGAGCCTAAGGAGACGCACGCGTTAATACGTAAAACAATTATATGTTAATATATTATGTGTAATATATTAATTAGTAATAAGCTATTGCAAACGTTAATTAATTAGTTAATTAACGGGATTTCATAAACCATAGTTAAATGTTAACTTGAAATGTTAATTATAAAACAAAGAGCAATTTGAAACTAATTCCTTATGGCTATGACGTATGGCTATTAATGTAGGATATGGTTTCTTAACAACCGACCTATCATACATTATATATAATGATCAATTGTTGTCATTATTCCAACGATAGAAAAGGCAAAGGTTTTACGATTCTGGTTTTGGGCTTAGTGCAATCAACAGCAACTTAACATTAAATTGTTGGTTTTGTGAATATTTGTTTTAACAAATATTAATCGGCTTTATCACTATCGGTACTAGCATACTTAATTGTTTTCTATAACGTATTGTGTGCGTGTTCTTAGAGAGATCATATTTTGATCTTTATTGGTGGTTCGATAAGGTGTTTAATCTATCGCTAAAAGGTACGCGTTTCTTTATCGTTTATGTTAATTACTTGTCTATACGTGATCCTATACTCCGCTGTCTACTCATGATTATTAAGTGTTAATATGATAAAAGGTTTTTTATAAATTCCAACACTAATTTGGATAATTTATTTTAACATTGTAAATATAATAGTATCTGATGAGTGTAACTTTGGTGAACTATGGGTGGGCCTTGCCCAACCCAAACCAATAGCAATGAAATGTTCTGATGTTACTAAAACCAATTCTTAAAAAATGGTCAATTTCAGTAGATCACTAATGTGCTCCTAAGAATAACAAAATTATGCTCTTAATGAGATGAAATGCAGCAGCATAAATGAATATAGTAATACACACCTTAAAACATAGTACGAAATTCAGTCACAAGTTCGCTAATAGTACAGTTATTAGTGACATATGCAGTTGCATTGCAGGTCAAAGTATCAACTCGTTTTCTATTCTGGTTCACTAAAGGTTACTTTAACTCCTAAAGCACAACAAAGTACAAAGGTGTTTGTCTAAGCTTATTTATTAGTTTATGAGTTTGTGATTTCAGATTATGTTTCATATACCAAATTTTTTCTGCCTTATTTTTAAACTTAAAAGCCTTTATATAAACATTAATTTATGAACTGTATGTTTCAAACAAAGCCAAAAACTGACCTTATGAGTTATCAATAGGAACCACAGAAACCAGAAAAAGAAAACCCAAGGACTGTTTGTTTTCAGTTTATAAGTGGCCTTTTTTGATTAAGTTCATAAGCAAAAATCTTACAGTATTTGATTTTGGCTTATATATTATAAGCCCCAATCTTTGGCCTATTTTGACACTTCTTACTAATACAAAAAAATCAAATAAGCTCATAAACTAACATATGTTTGTTTTAGGCTTGTATAGCAGATTAGCGCATAATCATATGGCTTATTTAGTTCTGGGTACTTTTTGTGGCTTAATTTGAAACCTTACATCTTATAAGTAATAATTTCAAAATAAGCAAGGAAATTTGAGCATATAAAACATAAGCCAAAACCAAATAAGCTGTAACAGCCACCGAATTGGTCAATTAACACAGTACACAAATATCAGAAAAATATAACACCAAAAATCAAGTGAAACAGTAATTAAATTCCATTCATTGAACCAAAAATCAAAATAAAAGCTAAATCGAAAATATTTATAAAACGATAAGATTCGTACATAGTAATTCCCAAGATTTAACTGCTCGTGCACCTAAACATATCTAAAACCCTAACCCCCAAAACCATAAAGGGTCCTTCCTTGCCTCTTCAAAGCATAAACCACATCCATTGCAGTGACGGTCTTCCTTCTGGCGTGCTCAGTGTAGGTGACAGCATCACGGATCACATTCTCCAAAAAGATCTTCAACACACCTCTGGTCTCTTCATAAATCAGCCCGCTGATACGCTTCACACCACCACGACGAGCCAAACGACGGATGGCTGGTTTGGTGATACCTTGGATGTTGTCACGGAGCACCTTACGATGTCGTTTTGCTCCTCCTTTGCCTAGTCCTTTTCCTCCTTTCCCTCTTCCTGACATTTTTTTTTATTGAGTAGTTTTAGTTTTTATTGTGTGGTTTGGGATGTGTGGAGGGGGTGTGTTTTTATAGTGGTTTTTTGTGTTTCTTTTGTGAGAGGAATGAAGAGTGTTTTGGTTCGTTGGATTTGGGGGTTGGGGTAAATGAGAAAGGTTGTGAGCCGTTGATGGTGATCCGTGTGAGGGTGAGAGGCGTGATGTGATTGGTTGGTTTATGAAGTTGTGGATTGCCACGTAGTTTAATGTTTGGGCTTTTGGGTTTTTTTTGGATGCCATATAGATGGGCCAAATGTACTACCACTATACATTACAACTTTGCTCAATTTCATGTTTTACACTTTTACTACGAGTACAAGTAAACTAATTAAATCATCAATAGATTTACAAAAAAAATCTGGTACTTCTTTTTCGAAATTGCGAAAAAGTCGAGTATAAAAAACAAAACTAGTTTAGAAAGATTAAAAAACATTTTATAATTTATCTTTTGAGAAAACTAAAAATTTGAAAGAAAAAAAATATAGTATTTTTTTCGATTTTTTTTACCTAGTAAAGAAAACTAAAAATTTAAAAGAGAACTAAAAATTATTTTTCTGATTTTTTTAGTTTTTTTCTAAATTTTTTTTCTATTGAAAATATACAAGAAAAATAGTAAAAACTTCGTAAAAGAAAAACCAAACGGCCGTTAATTTAAAGGATTAACATTGCGAACAGTCATTGGCTAAATAGACTAACGTTGATACATTATAATTAACGAGGGTTCAAGTTAAAAAGATATTTGAAAGTATACTTGTAGTATTAGTATAAAATAACTTAAGTGTTTTATATGAAAAAACAAACCTACAACAATGACTCTCAATTAGCAAAGTCAATTCCAATTCCTACCTCTACAACATGTAGAAGCAGCATGAACCAAAGTCTCTAATAGTACTAGTAGCTAACTCGGCACTGTTGGATTGGCCCATACCTTGACCAAAATAAATTGTACAGCATGAACCAAAAATAACTATCTAACGGCCAGAGAGATCAGCAACGAAATTAAATGAAAAGAAAAAACAATAGTCCAGAAACACTAGAAGCAGCACACGACATAAACGGGGTGGGACAATTGTATCCTGAACCAGGAAACACGAGAACTAGTACACCATAAATCGATACAGATGACTGCACCATAATTTAGTACTCGTAAAAAAGAAAACACTTGCAGTTGACTAAAACTTGAGGTATTCTCAATACTCGAGCTAATTAAAACGTGTACCTACTGCAGAAAACGAAATCTAAGCAAAATCAGACTCTGATAATGTATACTACAGGCTGAAAACATGCAGGCTACCTCAAGACTTCCATAACTATTACGAGTATTATCAAACCCAAACAATCACAAACAGTAAATCATACATACACACTACAACACCATACCAACAGCAAAGATTTACAATGAAAAACCAATTTAACAATTCTAAAAGGTCAAAAACCGTTTCATGATGCAACCAAATGTCAGCTAAAGACATAGGATACACCCTCAATATTCTTTTATAGAATAAAAGCAATACATTCTACATGTCATTCATACTCGAAGATTTAGACATGCCAATATTCGATGCCTTTGCGACTTAGTAAAGTAAATGATACTATCCAACATCACCACTATCCAAAGGTGTACTTGCTCAATCTGGTCTATGTTATGACATATGGACCTATATACCTTGTGAAATTTCCCTTTATCATACGTTGTTGGTATTAGAAT
The DNA here is from genome assembly GCA_025667525.1 of Glebionis coronaria. NCBI lineage: Eukaryota > Viridiplantae > Streptophyta > Magnoliopsida > Asterales > Asteraceae > Glebionis > Glebionis coronaria. The sequence goes on from CM046880.1 coordinate 550,048,756, forward strand.
CAGGTGAAGCAGCTCCTTCAACATTCTTCTGTGTGCCAATTCCTGTTCCAACACTTCCTTCGACTCGTCTTCTTTTAACAGACTTCTTATCCTCGGAACCTTCAACATTCTTTTCTGCACCAGTTCCTGATTCAACACATTCCTTCTGCTCCTCTCCATTGACAGACTTCTTATGGTCAGATTCTTCAACATTCTTTTGTGTACCACTTCCTGATTCAGCACGTTCCTTTTGCTCGCCTTCTTCATTATTTTGTGTACCACTTCTTGATTCAGCACATTCCTTTTGCACGCCTTCTTTAACAGATTTCTTACCCTCGACTTCTTCAAATATACAATCTAATCAACTATATCAGTAATCATAAGGTCATACCTACGATTCGTAACTTCATACATATGATCTTGAGATAATGATGATCCTTATTGACAAAGCTTCTGATTTCCGGTGTCGGTGCAGGAACGTGACCCGGTTCTTCAACTTTTGCTTTTCCCTTTTGATCTCGTTCAGCTGAGCTTCCTGCTTCCATTTTTAAGCGATTTGTTTATATAATACGAAGGGGATTTTGATCAGAAAAAGGGCGGGAAAAGTTAATGCAACAAAATTTTATTTCTTGATTTGACTCTTACTAGAAGCACCTTTTTCTGATTGTTTCGATCCCTTGTTTACTTCACCGCCAAATAGCTCACCGCAACTAGGCTCTTTAAAATCACTTCCCCTTCAAACGATTCCATAGGCTGCAAAGAATAGTATCTCATAAATGATAAATACACCAATCAAGCTTTTTTTCTTGACAAATTAAGCTATAATCACCTGAGACATTGCTAACCGGATTAATGAAACGGCCTTGATAACATTTTCACGAGAACCATGTATGGTTGCTACTTTTTCCTGTTCTATAACACCCGCTGGAGGAGGAGGACTAAGCTGAACATTCGCAGTTATACTTTTATCAACCTAATATTCATATCATCTTTTTGAAATTTACTTATTTGTCATACAAAGAAACAGACCGTTATCCATGCACCGGATGTCATTTCCAGCCTCAAGATAGCTCGAAACAAGCCAAGAATTGACGAAACCTACAAATACATATACAATCAACTATTAAAACAAGAAGATACATACTATGTTCACAATGTTTCTCCAGTTACAAAAAGGGATGGCTATAATTTGCCCATTAAGTTTTAGACTACATTTAATCCATATCTTATGTTTTGATGTTTTTGTAACCAAGTTCCTAGGACTAAATTTATTACCTTGTCAAAATTGATCTTCATTTCATACTCATGAAGAACTGGTGGCATCAAAATCACTGGATAACAGTCGCTACCGTATACTAAACATGATGAAGGAAAGTATTGTGGATCTAATTGTTCGGGATAAAACATAAGCAATGTCCAAGAATAAGAGATGAATGACCTTTAGGACTTTGTCTAGGATGAGTTCTTCAGCCATTTTAACTTGCTCAAGGGTGCCCACTAACTCTATGTATGAATGGAGTTTAATAGATTCAACACTTGATAATATTCCAATTGTGGCTTTTGAGGCACTATGAATAAGTAACATCCCTTCGAAGTCTTCGTCAAGAACTTTGATAGCTGTCATTAGAATAATGGAATGTAAATTATCAAATTGAAACTGGGTTGTATATTTGGAGATAGTAAATTGTGCAAACGTCACTTACATCTATATAACGAATACGATATACCTTCCTCCATATCTTTGCTCCTGCAGCAATTTCTTCAGCTAGATGCTGAGCTCTTCGATTATCCTCTTCTGCGATGATATTGTTTTCAAATGAGTTTTATGAGGTGTTTGGGTAAGTTAACTTCTGGGGCTTTAGTAGTTTTTTGTGTTTTAAAAAAGTTTTAAAGCTCTTTGAAGGTGCTTAGATAAGCTTATTTCAAGTGAGGATTCTTGAGAATGTATAAGCTATCAATCTTACCCAAACACCCTTTTAGCTTCATTTGGTCGAGAAATTAAACAAATTAATGACATGAACTGATTTTCACGTATATATTATTTCACGAAACTGATTATACAGAAATAAATATCTCGAAAAACAGATTAGTCTTAAAAAACTACTAACATAAAACAAAGTAGACTTAAACCGAATTAAATATGCATCACGGGGACTAGCAATGTAAGTCCTGAGGTGATGCTTAGATTCACAATATCTCTCCTCCTAATTAATTTCTAACAGGAAGTACTTATCATGATTTGTCACAAAATATTTGATCTATTTGTTGGATTCCGTCACAAAAAACACACACGGATTACTTCACAGTCTCTTATAAGAACTACCAAGAAAATAATCAAACGAAAGAAAAGGCGGTAACGACTAACAAATACACACATATGTAAACAAACTACACACACATTACAACTTCGATACACTAACGCACAACTACTGCACAAGATACTTCTAATTATGATCTATTTTAAATTATTTCTGTGTACGTCCCGTCACACACATGACCTCATATGAAGAAATCAAACAGATGAGATTATCGAACATAAAAACATCAAACTACATAATAAGCGATCAGTTCAAATAACTAAAGACCGCATCTGAAATCGCGTGAAACGAAGTAAACAAAGAAAATGGCAGAAAGATATACAAGTTGTAGATTGTTACCAAAAATTTTCGTATAGTTGAGATAATTAGATGCCGGATCGCCCCTCAGGAACCATATAGGAATTCCATACGGATGTTCGATTTTCGCCTTTGCGTATTTGTCGATTTTTGGTTCTTGATTCATTTCTTTGCAGATAATTTTTTTTATTGTTAGAGAAGAAATGGCGTTGAGAATGTGATGTTAACGTTTATATACTCAACCGAAATGCAAAAAGGCGGGAAATTATATGGATTGATAGTAAAATAATTTACACTTGAGTCCTTTGAGATGTAGATTATTTGTATCTAGTCCCTGTGTTAGCTGAAATGGTTCTTTATAAATCAGTGAGCTAAGTTTGTTAAAGTTACCTGTATATATTGATATAATTCAGGTGTAAATCATTTTTTTTAATGTTTTTGAGTTCTCACTTCACCTTACGAAGATCCTCACAAGTAGGGGTGTGATTCGGGTTGACCCGGTCGGGTTCGGGTCAACTCGGGTCGGGTCAAGTCGGGTCAAGGGTAAAAATTATATAACCCGAACCCGAGCCTAATTAGAACTCGGGTCACTCGGGTTCGGGTCAATTCGGGTCGGGTCAATTCGGGTCGGGTCAACTCAGGTTCGGGTCAACCCGAGTTTGAGGAAAAAGTGTAAAAAGTGGCCTAATTTTGTACTAAAACAATGTAAAAAGTCTAATTTTAGTCGGGTCAAGTCGGGTTGGTCGGGTTCGGGTCAACTCGGGTCGGGTCAAGTCGGGTCAAGGGTAAAAATATATAACCCGAACCCGAGCCTAATTAAAACTCGGGTCAATTCGGGTCAACCCGAATTGACCCGAATACGCTTTTGGACCCGAGTGACCCGACCCGAATATGATTATTCGGGTTCGGTTCGGGTCGGGTCAACTTTTTTGACACCCCTACTCACAAGTCACAACACAGCACCACAGTCGTCTAATAAACCTCTTCGTATTTCTATTGTAACTATTTACAATCGTCAAGATTCACAAAGGATCTACCGAGAGTACCGACGAAGAGTGTTTGGATTCATGGACCTCTTCAATAAAAGATAAAGAAACACAACATGATAATGAGTTTTGCTACAATTTACCCAAATAGAAAATATTACGGACTAATAAAAGAAAGCAATTCAGTACTGTAACTAAAATTTAGATTCGATTTAAAATTTTAAAATGAAACAACAGAATTGGGGATGTAGCTCAAATGGTAGAGCGCTCGCTTTGCATGTGAGAGGTACAGGGTTTCATCCCCTGCATCTCCATAATTTAAATTTTTTGATGAACTGACTTAAGGCTCCTCAAACTAGTCTCTACTACTTATAAAATAAATTCCTCAAAACCTTGAATGTTGAAAAAACCCCTAAATAAGGAAATGTTGAAAAACAAAGTAATTAAGGAAATATTGAAAAAACTATAAAGACAGCAATGTTGAAAAGTTGTATCACTGGAAATTGCAAAACGCTTACAGCAATGTTGAAACGTATAATCTTGAAATAGGAATGTTGACAACCCATCGTTCTAACTTTGGAAATAACAATGTTGAAACGGTTAATCTTAACTAATTGGCAATTTTGATTTAGTAAATTACGTGTACGAGTAACAGACCACACTATATATAGTATGGTGTATGAATATTTAAGGGAATAATATCAAGCCATAATGAGGGAATGTGGAAAATCATTTAGCAAGAGTTGTATACTTCACACGTTTTGCACCTTCTATATCTCGTACCTAAACAATAAAAAGAACACCCTACATCTTTCATCTCTCTCTACGAAAACACACACATGGCCCTTCATTGTTGCCACTAAAACTGTCGCCACTATAACTGACATCTCTCTTGGTTGTTATGGTCGGCTAGGTGGTTTTGTTGTTGGTTTGTGTATGTTTGTCATCTGGGTTCAAATCTAGCCAGGTAGGTGGTGGTTTGTGTGTTTTTCCTCTTGTAGGATTTAAGTGTTTTTTAGATCCTACCAAAATATATGAAGATGCTGCCTGAATTTGCGTAAACATTGTAAGGATTCGAGGCTTCTTGGTTAATATTTTGATTTATCTGTTATAGATTGTGTGTTCTTTTTGTTATAGAACTATGTGTTTTTTATAGATTACATAACTCGTGTTGTTGCCTCCAGAAACTGAATATGAAAGTGTTGGTTACATCTAAATATTTGTTGGTATATTTACTATTATTCATGATCTTTTTGTATGTATAATTTGGACTGGTAATGCATTTTGCTTTTAATGCAATTAACTTGATCCTAAATTTTGAAGTCAAGCTATTTTCTTGTTACTATAGAGGAATCAAATAGCTTCTAGACGATTCATCTAGATCTCCCTTTTTCACCACCTCTAATATTTACACTTAATATTTTTGTTTACTTTCCCACTTTCATCATGATTTGTTAATTGTTTGTGGAGCAAAATTGAACACAGTCACATTGAATCAATGGACAAAGAAGTGTTTTTGATCTCATATACGGGAAGCCATATTTTTAGTTTTGGGAACTTCAGATTCTGTGGGAAGTAAATGTTAAATCTACCTATCATGTCCTATATCCTCAACTGGTTTTGAGATGTTAAAATCTGTTTAGATGTGTTTGCTATACTTTCTCTTTTAAATTTGATGTGTTTTCTATACTTCCTCTGCTATATAGAAATGTTTAAGCACCTATATCTTGTAAAACAAGAAGCTGGAAGTAGGCATTATTTTAATACTACTTTGCACTTTGTTAAGTCTGTTGAAATGGATGTTGAAAGGGTATCTTTTATATAAAGCATTTGAATATGCATCTTCAAAGCCACTAAGGTCTCTAACCATAGTGTTACTTCTTGTTTCATTTTTCTGCGTATACAACTTGTAAATTTAGCGCTCATTTTATAGTCTGCTTGTGGAAAGACTACACGTGTTAAGCAGATCACTTCTTTGCAAATTTGTGAGGATATTAACTCAACAATTAAGAGGCGAAAGTGTGAGAACGTACACATATTATTTGAATAGTCCTTAAATACACAAGTACATAGGTAATTTATTGAACAATCCCTAAATACTCAGGTACATATGTAATTTATTAAAATAAAATAATTTACAAGGTACAAGTTAGCTTCTTGCGAATTCAGATCTAACTCTAAAATTATAAAAGCTCATATTTGAAAGTATTTTGAACATCAATATTCAAATCCAGGACATAATAGGACAGGCTCTGGATTCAGTTAATTAAAATGCCAATGCATCTACTAGAAATGATGCTGAAAACTTACAAAAGGAGGATTTTAACAAATTGCTAAAATGCAGTTTGCAACAACTCAAATAGACGAAAATATAACAGCATTGGGAAATGAAAATGACAAAATACTCCAAGATATTAAGCTGGCGTATTTCATCATGATCTTTAATTATATACATTTGGTATCATTGGCTGCAACAGTCGTGTCCCTTAGGTCCTTTAGGTGCTTGGCAATATATTCCCGAAAAATCTTTTTATAAAATAAGACTTAGAAACTAATAAAATTGATGTCACGTACTGCACTTACTCTATTATCGTATGTTCAACATGTGTAGCAAAGGGTGTGCAGCCAGATATCTAATACTGATATTAGGCGTATACCATAGCAGGGAAAGTATTTTTCACTGCACTAGGTGATGCCTTTCAAAGGTTCCTATGTGGAAAGGAGTAGTTGTAGCTATTTACTACATTCAGGTTGCGAAAGTATCAAGGATTTGTTAGTATTAAACAATAATCATAGACTCATAGTATACAATTATTGTCATGTTGGACCATTTAATACATGAATACTATATGTTGTATGTATACAATTACGAATAATAACATTAGACCATTAAATAAAAGTTTATTGTCTCGAATATAATGGTGTTACTTTAGCTAATGAAGTTACATAATCATAGATAATTAAGACCATCAGATGCTTATTAGAATCAAATTAATGACAGCTTTATCAGTTAACAATGGTATTATTTGAGGCTATTTTTATGAGCTCTGTGTATTTTTTCGAAAATTTTACACTATCACCGTTATGCATGACATTTGCTTATCAGATACAATCATCAATCTCTTATCATTACGATTGGAATCGACTAATGCTGCTTAAAATAACGTTAACGGGAGAAACACGATATATTTACCACAATATCGTGTAGTGTTAATCATCTATCATTAGAAATTCCCGCCGCTATGCGCGGGTACTCGCCTAGTCATTCAAATATGCAATCTAACTAAACTAAAATAACTTCTTACCGATGATCTTGAGATAATGATAATGAAGCTTCTAATTCTGGTGTCGGTGCAGTAACGTCGTTCGATTCTTCAACTTTGGCTTTTCCTTTTCTTTAGTTGAGCTTCCTCCTTCCATTTGACTCTTACCAGAAGCACTTCCTTTTAATTGTTTTGATCCATTGTCTACTTCACCTCCAAATAGCTCACTACAACTAGGCTCTTTCAAATCACTTTCCCCTTCAAACAATTCCATAGGCTGCCAAAGAATAGCATCTCATAACCGCCAGTAATAGATACACCAACCAACCAAATCAATCTTTTTTCTTGACAAATTAACCTAATATAACCTGAGACATTGCTGACCGGATTAATGAAACGGCCTAGATAACATTTTCACGAGGACCGTGTATGGTCACTACCCTCTCCCGTTCTATAACACCAGCTGGAGGAGGAGGACTGAACATTCACAATACGAGAAGGATTGCAAAGCAAAGATGGTCGTGATTGAAGCCGAGACAAAGACTCGAATTGAGCTAATGGTTTCTCAACAATTGGATTCGGGTATAATGGTGCTACAAATCTTCACGGACAAAATTCATCCCACAAATACGGCTATTGTCATAAAAAAAGTGATCCGAGCTCCTTACGCATCAAATAATTAGTTTTCATTTTTAGCGCCCTTAAAATTTTTGTCTTCTAATGTTATATCGTTTCTTTTATTGTAATATTTTTTAATTATATATTTTTTAATATAATGTCTTTTTAATGTTACTGTAATTTTTTAATTAATGAAATGTTTCTCTACATAAGTTTATTTAATTATATTTTAAAAAAATAAAAAATTCTCACGACGCCACTTGTTGACAGCTTACCACTCCAGCTCATAAGTGGTGTCATGGGATTTCTGGCGTCATGTCTTATGTGTCATCATTTTTTCCTTATAATATAATATTTTTTCTCTACGACACCATTCTGTCACTCTGAGTGTCTTTAAGAATTTTTTGTTTAAAATCCTATAAAAAATAGTTGACTTATATTTAGAAGAAAGAAAAAAAATGTTTTTTGATAATGGAATCGTGCACTATTAAAAAGGGTAAATTGCGAATTTCGTCCATTTACTTTGTCAAATCAGCAAATAAACCACTGAGTGAAAAGTTGATGGATTTTTGCCATCATCTTCTCATTTCCATGCAAAAAACCCCCTTAGTCATTCTCTTTTTTAACTTTCAGACGTTAACTCCAGTTAACTCCCTCACGTGCATGGCACGTGAGGGTATTTTCGTCATTTCTGATCGCCTATCTCGCGTCAACACATCTCACACCTTTCGTTCATGCTAAATTCGTCCCCGAAATCATTTTCCCTCCGACACTCTTTCCTCCACCTTTTGTTTATCCAAAAGGCGTCGCAAAACACCTGACCGTCCACCATCTGACACAATTTCAAGGACGTAATTTCCACGTCTTTGAAATGCTAAAACTTTTCAAGGACTTAATTTGCACGACCTTTGAAAGACTATATATTGGTACGATCGGTTCCTCTCGTTCATCGACATTCGACGGTTCAATTATCTCTAACCCTAACTCTTTCATTAACACACTTACAACTAATTACTTTATCTCAATTAAAATGGCTGGAAGAACTCCGATTCTAAATTGAAGGAAGTATGTGGGGATTCAGAGCTCAACGCAGTATGCACGGTCAATGTGAGCAGCTGAGGAATACCCTAGGAAATATGAAATGTTGATCGACGAGATCCAAACTAAGGTTGATGAAGATGAAGATGGTTGGGTCGATTGTTTGGAAGAAATGTGTGATAGCGACACGCGAAAGTTGTCTGATTTGACCAAGTTGATTGAGAAAGCTAGGGATGTTATTAGCCAAAAGCAGGCTTATGTGGATCTTATGGATGATAGTGAGTAGGATGTGCTTTTAATGTTTTTGATGTTTACCCTTTAATTACCCTGTTTAGATTTCGGGGTGTGTTTTGTACCCTTTGTTTATTAATGAAAGTAGTGGAAGCATCAGCCCCTTTTATTTTAACGACCAAATTGCACAATATTTTGTAAAATATCAAAAGAGTTTTTATTAATTGAATGACCATTACATAACATAGCATATGTATTTATATTAAATACATAGCTTTGATAATAAGCAATCTAATATAAACCCTAAACCTAATGCTCCACAAGTCATAGTCGGGCTTGGGCCTATACTTATCGTCTGATACTCCCCCGCAGTTTGAACAAGAGACTTCTGAACGTTCAAGCTGGAATAAATGTTGTAAACTGCATCTTAATTTCTTTGTTTTTGTTTTGTTTGAGCGAAAATATAATTGTATTTGATGGCACAGTTGTTTGCTGCTTGCGGCTTCCTCCTTTGTGTGGCTTGCTTTGCCTTTAGGTAGGTGCAACATTTTTTAACCAACTATTTTCGAAAAATGGCAATGAGATCTTCGACCCAAAGAACACAAATAGATGAAGGAAAAAAAATATGGTTGATTGAAGGTGACTCAACATAATTTATTTTAATGGCTATGGTTTAGTGTTTGTGCATTGGATACGAAAGACAAAATATTAATAAAAGAAAAAAATAAAGCGGAAAATAAGAGGATCCCTACGAATCACCGACATGTAGGTCGATGACCGGAGGATGAGAAATTTTGTAGATGGATCTTACCTTGTAAAACCCGCATGCTTTTACCATGAACAGTACATATATAATCGTACGTACATAATTGAAACTTTCCTTTTATAGCACGTTATGTTTCACGAATAAAAATTACAAGTATTACGTACGTGTTATTACACGATAAGTATTTAATACGTATTAACACACGATAATTATTATAAACAATAACTATAATCATGAACATGAAATCATGAACGTAAATAATCACGAACCTATTGTTATGTATTTACGTATATTTATTACGATTACGTATAAACATATTTTACGACACGAACGATTAATAAATAAATCACGTAAACACGACACAAGAACACGTAATATATTAGAACACAGGAAAACAACGGGTTTCCCCTTGGGGGCCACATACCCACGACAAGAAGAAAAAGGAAGGGGCTAAGCCCACTTTTGATTTAACTAAAACAAGGAAAAGGGAGAACATATTTTCATTTACAGAGAATTAGAAAAAAAATACAAAACCCTAGCCTCCTTCCTTGTCTCCCTTTGGCTGCCGGATTTAACACCACCAAAAGGGGTGTTGGTTGATTTTTGGTAGATCCAATTCTTGCAAGATCGTTCGTGTTATTATTTTCTTTGTGTTCACGAATCGGTAATTCCTTAAACCTTTTCTTTTTAATTATTTATTAGATCTAGAACACATGAATCATGGGTTTATTAAAAACTATTAATTAAAATATGTTAATTAATTAGATCTAATCATGGGGGTATTAAAACATGTGTTTAAGGGGTGTTTGGTTCGGCCGACGTGTAGAACCGAGAGCCAAAGCTCTCTGTAGTTGTGTGATCACCACTGATGAGACTGCTTTTATACATAGTCTCATCGTCCAAAAAGGGCTTTAAATGCATTAAATATCATGAAAATGGCCAAATATATGCTTGTGTCTGTTGCTTGTGTATTTTAGGTACGGATATTGATAAAATGACAAAAGATCACAAGAATCATACAAAAACGAACACGGAAAACGAAGCCGCACAATGAACCAAGCCCTAATGAAGATTTTCCAAGACAAACCCTTGAAGATTTGAAGATTATGCAAGAAGGGTCCTCTAATATTGAAGAATTGACACTTTAAACCCTTGTATCTTCATAATTACAAGATTGGTCCCTAAAGTTTGTCAAAATTACAAAAAGGGAACTCCACTTTGAAGAATTGGCAAATTTAGTCCCTCAACAAAACTAAGTTGTCAATATTAGTCCTCCTCAAATTCAAACATACCATGAAGGCCTTCAAGTTACAAGAAATTACAAGTTTGGTCCTTTAAATATGTCAAAATGAAAAAAGGACCCTTGACTTTGAAGAAATGGCAAAAATGGTCCCTCATTAATCATGACTTGTCAATTTCAGTCCTCCAAGAAGTCAACAAGACAAGTCAAGACCATTATCAATGAAGAAAATGCCAAAACAGCCCTTCAAGAATCAACAAATGGCAAGAAATACCCCTGAAAATACTTTACAAAACTATTTGGGGCAAAAGTGTGAAGTTGGAAACTTCAATAACAAAGAAAAACGGATTGTGGCTTATTTATTTGCAAATGAAAAGAAATGGAAAGATGGAGGGTTAATTCTGGGAGACAAGGAAAGAAACATAGACCAACCATCCCCTTACACGTGTCCCACTCACCCCTTACAACCAATCAGAACTCACCTTGGCGCCACCTCATTTCCCACTCATAACTAACTAAACTAATCTGTGATTAGTTTAATAAATTGGCGTTTAACACCCATTTAAAAAACAAAACGGATTAAACACCTGTTCTTGGTGTTCTTGATACAAATTGGGTATTTGTTAATTACCAACAGTTGGCCTCTAATCTTTTCTAGAATAGTGATTAGGGTGACACTAAACACAACCCAACCCCCAAATAACTTGCCACCTCACCACATTTGTCCCCTTGTGACTCCCCTACTACACTTTTGAGGAAGAAGACAAGATTGAGCCAGCCATCCAACGTGCATGATTCCAGCTTACATTTTAAGCTTATTTTACACCATTGGATGCAATTCTACTATGCCAACTCACACTACCAGCCAAGAACAAGTCACATGATTCTCAAGTTTCAAAATTCAGCAAGGGCATATCTAGAACTTCAATAGTTAGGGTTTCACGTTTTTTATTGCTTCACTAGTTCCCTTGTAGCCTATATAAGGCATAGGATTCAGTCATTTACAATTTTCTCTTGAATTTTCCTAAGTTCACATTTTTGTAAATCTCATGTTCATTTTAATGAAGTGTGTTTGAAATTGGTGAAGAAAAGTCAAGTGCCATTCTTATTACCTACTTATTATTGTTGCTTGTTAACTAATCTTGAATCAAAAAACCTGTTTTCAAAGGAGTGTGTAAAAGTTTGCATATTTTCCTATAATCTTGATATTTTGCTAAGTCTTGTTCAAACCTTGGAATTTTTGGGCTATAAGTTGATCATAGCACCCTGATATTGTGATATCAAGGTGTTGTGAGGCTTATAACTTGGTGATAATAAAGTGTGGGGAACTAAGGTTGCATTAATCAAGGATTTTTCACTTTTCTGTTTTTGATATTTGTGCTTCTAACTTTGTTCCATCTTAGCAGCTTGATATTGGAAGCTTGTGCTTATTCTTGCTAGCACATAAGCTCAAACATACGTGGGTGTGGATGTACATCCATGAGGTTTGAACCCTAAATCTCAAAATCTGTTGAAAAATTGGATCTTTGTGATATTTATGTTCTGTTGTTGTATGTGTTGTTCTTGGGCTCCAAATCTTGTTGAATATGTTCATGTTTGATGTTTTGATGTTTGTGAATGCATGTGCTAACCTAAATCATACTTTTAATTTGAAAATCTTGATTTGAAAATATAAAAGGGTGTTTGGGTTAACCTGTTTTGAATCATAGTTTGTTATTGTGTTATTGGGAGTGCCTTGTTTGAGTTGGTATCTGTTATTCACTTGGTTGTGTACTAGTTTATGCAAGTTATTGGCTTTTAAACCTTGAATTAAACATTGTGCTATATCTCACTTGATTTGACTGATTTTAACCTAAGATTTTGGAAATACCTAGAGTTAGGGCTAAAAGGTGTTAAATCATAGTTTATATAACCTGGTTTGAAGATTTGAGTGTTTGAATTTGGCTTGTTGGTCAAGTATATCAGCAAAAGTGAAAATCTGCTTGTTTAAGTGTTCATCAGTAACTTTGTGTGCCTGAATATTGATATAGGCCTTGAACCATTGCATGAAACCTGTTTAAACTTGTTCATTTGAGTTTGTTATAGCTTGTGTATGCTTTTGGTGCAATTTGGTTGGCTGAAATTTGCTTAAACAACTTATAAGTTCATAACTGCTTATTATTCATGTCTGTGAGATGTCTGGTGCTTAATTGATTTAACTGCACTCTTTGGCTGATTGTGATTGTGATTTCTTTGTTGTTTCTGACTCCTTGTGATTTACTGATCACAAGGGTGCCTTGTTTGTAACTTGATTCCAACAAAAAGTCGCTAAAGATAAATAGTCAAGAAAGTCAAGCAGTGGAAAAAGTTTCCACTGCTCAGACACCAAAACTAGCCCCTGCTAGTGTAATTTGTCATTCAGCTTATTAATAAGCCATATTGGCTTATCCAGACTTGCAACAACTTACTTTTTGTGATCAATCTTCCTCATTTGACCCATTTATTTGAATTGGAGCTTATCAGACCTTAGCTTTGACTTTTTGCTAGAAAACTCATAAAGTTGACTTTAAATTAAGTGCTTATCTGCTTATTCCAGCTTATTGAGTGTGCTTATTGAACTTTTTTTGTTGATTAAGCTTAGTTAAGTCATTTAAAAGCTTTTGAAACTTGAATCAGCTCTTGTGGTGGCCTAGAACTCGAAAACGACTATTTTGTCGTTTTGTGAAGATAGCTTATTGCTTTTTCAGGCTTATTCCTTGTGCTTATTTCAAATTTCTTTTTATAGAGCTCTTAATTAACTCAAAAGAAGCATGTGTGTCTAATTTAAGCTTATGGCATCAGCTTATAGCTTAATGGGACAAAAAGCCCATTAAGAATAAGCTGCTTTGAAATAAGCTAGCTTATACACATTTTTAGCTTTTAGGCCTTCAGAGTTTTGTCTTTAAAATCAAATTTTGAGTCAGACTAGAAGTTTTGGGCTTATTTGGTTGACTTTTTCTTATTGGGCCCAAATTAAGCCCATTAAGGGACTATTTTGTCTTTTAGCCCATTTCTAGGCCCATTAGGGGTATTTTTGTAATTTCAACTTCATTTATGTGTTTATTAGGTTAAATAAGCTAGTTTGCAACTTTTTAGAATTTTTTATAAATTTTGGATTTTTAATATTATTTTATTATTATTTTATTATTAAAAATTAAATTTTAGATTTTTCAAGTTTTTATATTTTTCTTAGGTTAAATACATTAAGTTAGGAATTTTACAATTTTTAAAATATTTTTATTGTCATTAGATTAATTTTTAGAATTATTTTAAGTTTAAATAGTTTTTAATTGTTTTTAAATAGTTTTTATTATTTTTAAAATATTCAAAAATAGTTTTAAATTTAGTTAAGTCATTTTAGAGGTTTGCAATTGAAAAAAATCTCATTTTGGGCTTTTTGTTAATTAAATTGATTTTTTTGGCTTTAATTAGCATTAAAAAATTATTATTTAATTAAATAAAAGGTTTGAGTGATTTTTGATTTTTTGTATACTCTAATTACATTATTTAGGATTTATTGCAATTTTCTAGGAATTTTGAGGGTAAATTTTTAATTTTGCTACTTTTTACGGTTTTACGTGTACGACTAATCGTCTTAGTTTAATCCACAATTGTAATCGTCATTCTCTTCTTATCTCATTTCTATTTTCTTTTCTCACAAATATAATCACAAAAGTTAATCATCTCTTAACATACACACCAAGCCTCCTCGAGAACGATCCCCACTTTGGGTCATAACTTGTGGTTTTCCTAAACTACTTGTTAATACTTGCCCTAATTACCTTTGTTTTCCTAAACCAAAGTGTAAAAACTCAACCATCATTTTGGCGCCGCTGCCGGGGAGGCGTGTTGTATTTTTATTTGGCAATTGTTGTTTTTATATATAGCCATAATATCTATTTGTATTAGTAGCACTCTACTAATACGTATTATCGGTTTTCGTTTTTTTTTGTGAATACTATTACTATATTGTATACGTAGAACAATAAATTCACAAGTACTCCAAAAGTGTGAAAACACAACCATGACTTGGGAGGTCATTACCGAATCATTGTATTCGAATCTCAAACAAGAAAGAAAAGGCAAAAATAGATAAATACTTTCGTGAAGCTCGATTTTGAAAAATACAAACTATAAGGTGGGTATAAGGCGGGTATTATCAAATATACCCTAAGGAAAAAGGCTCTTAAGTGCTTCGCGCCGCCTCGTTTTCCCGCTTGCTTGTGAGTATTTTCATATTGAAAGCTAATCGAGGGTTTTGCCGCCCAAAGTATTATTAAGTATCATATATACTTTCTTGGTTT
Source organism: Glebionis coronaria (assembly GCA_025667525.1). Lineage (NCBI taxonomy): Eukaryota > Viridiplantae > Streptophyta > Magnoliopsida > Asterales > Asteraceae > Glebionis > Glebionis coronaria. The sequence goes on from CM046880.1 coordinate 550,063,814, forward strand.
CATTTGATTAAACCCTCTTGAACGTTTTGGTGTTCCACCAACGTTCTAAAGTCATCGAAGGCGTTCACTTCACGTGATCGTTTTCATTCCTTGAGGCTTCTTTAATCAAGAGATTTGATTAAGGAGGAGATTTGTAGATTTTGATCTACTTAATTCAATCACAAAAATCCAAAAAAGTAAAAACAATCAAAAACCACAAAAAAATTGGAAAAATACAAAACACCAAAAAGAATCTTCTTTGTTCATCCCCTCGTTGTACGTGACGTTTATGCAAACCCGCAACCAAGCAAGACGTGCACGTAAACGTAGAAACCGAAAGGAGTCAACACCTACTCCTAATCTTTCTAGTGAGGAGTCTCCTATTGACGAACCTATCGTAAGAGAAGAACCAACCATGGCGAATCGAACTATGATGGAGTTACTTCAAGCACCCACCGAGGGTTATGGAGAGGCTATTGTGATTCCCGTTATCCTTGCGGATAATTTTGAATTGAAAACGGGTTTGTTGTCGATGATCCAAAACAAAAAATTCCGTGGTGATGAAAAGGACAACCCGCACAACCATATCCGCCAATTCAATCGTCTTATCGCCACTTGCAAATTTAAGGATGTTGCTAATGACTCGATTAAGATGATGCTTTTTCCGTATTCCTTAGCGGGGCCCGCTAAAATTTGGTTAGAGAAAGAGCCACCCAATTCTATATTGACGTGGAAGGATCTCGTTTCTAAGTTTGTGAACCAATTTTTCCCGCCCTCTAAGACTACGCATTTGAAAAACGAGATTTCAAAATTTTCACAAGAATTTAATGAGAGTTTTTCAACGGCTTGGAATAGGTTTAAGGAAATGTTACATGAGTGTCCTCATCACGGTTTTTCCGACTTGCATCAAATTGACACGTTTTACAATGGACTTAATGATCATGAGAGGGATTATCTAAATGCCGCCGCGGGTGGTAATATTTTGTGTAAAACGGTTGAGGAAGCGTTGTTGATAATTGAGAATAGATCTAAGGTGTATAGTCCTCGTAACACATCGAGTGTTCATAAGGCTTCGTCTTCGGCTTCACCTTCTTTGTCTAATACCATCGATGCTTGCCAAATTGAGGCGAACTTGGAAAACAAAATCTTCGATAAGCTTAAAGGACTTTTGATTGAATTCAAAGTTGGAGAACAAAGTGCTCCCGCTACGGCTAAAGCGGTTGAGGTTTCATGTATGTATAGTGGTGGAGGTCATGATTTCTCCGAGTGCATTACCAACGGTGGTAACACTTCGAGTGCCTACGCGGCCACGGGAACTTACAACCAAAACGGTCAAGTTACCCGCTCTAATCAATTGACCCCACCGGGTTTTGCTCCAAATCAAAATGCTAACAACAACTATCGAAACAATCAAGTTGGTTTTAAAAGCAATTACAAAGGAAACTATGGGAATCAAGGGGCTAATAATCAAGTTTCTAACAAAAATCAAAACAATGATTTTCAAAACAACAACAAGAGTTTGCAAACTTTGAAAGATCTTCCAAATGAATTTGTTGAATACGCTAATGGAAACGATGCTATGTTTGACAACATTAAAAGAGAAATCATTAGCCTAAGATCCGAGTTTAAGAACGACTTGAAGATGGAGTTGAAAAATGAGTTATCAAATGAGCTTAAAATCCATACAAACAAAAACAAAATGAAAGGAAATGTAACTAGGTTACAACAAAACCAACAAAAAATGGAACAAGGGCAACATGAAATAAAACAAGAGATGATTAAGGCCGAGAAGAGGCAATCCATGTTTGAGGACAAAATTTCATTTATGTTTGAGGCTATTATGTGCAAACCGTCTTCGAGTAGTCTTCCTAGTAACACCATATCGAACCCTAAGGGAGAGATGAAAGTGATTACCACACGTAGTGGTAAGACACTCAAGGAACCGACTCCTCAACCAATTGCTCCTACGGAGGAAGCAATTGAGGAAGAACCCGAGGTGGTGGTCGAAAAGGAGCATATCCAAATCCCACGAAGTACCGCTCATGCCACACCTATGGTTGACCCATTACCACATTTGGAACCCGAGATTCCAAAGGCTATGCCTATGCCCCAACCCACACCACTTTGCCCTATCCATCGAGACTTAGAAAGGAGAAACGTCAAGAGCGCCATAATTACCAATTTGAGCTTTTTATGAAAATGTTTCGTGACGTTCATTTTAATGTGAGTTTCGCCGATGCTTTGGTCATGATGCCTCGATTTACCGCTAACTTTAAGAGTATGTTGAACAACAAGGAGAAATTATAACAATTGTCTAGTTGTTCATCGGTTTATCTTAACCGCATACCTCAAAAAGTCGGTGATCCCGGTAAATTCTTGATTCCTTGTGAAATCCAAGATATGGAAGAATGCTATGCCTTGGCCGATCTTGGTGCTAACATTAACTTGATGCCACTTGCTATCTTCAAGTCTCTCAATCTTCCTAATCTTACTCCTTCACTAATGTCTATCGAGTTGGCCGACCATTCCACGATTCCCGCATGTGGATTGGCGGAAGACGTTTTTGTGAAAGTGGGAAAGTTCTATTATCCGGTAGACTTTATCGTTGTCGATATTCCCACGGATCCTCAAGTTCCTCTCATTTTAGGTCGTTCGTTTTTAGATACGTCTATGGCTTTAATCGATGTGCATGCTAGAAAGATCACCTTACGTTTCAACGACGAGGAACTTGTTATAAACGCAACTCAAAACTCTCAAATTTCTCATGTTTATTCCGTTGCAACCATAAACCTCGTTGATATGATCAAAGTTGTTTGCAAGGAATTTTCACAAGAAGTTCTAGGTTTTGGTGATGATGAAAATAGTGGCAATCCCACTATGTTAGATCCCATTCTTGATAACTCGACACCAACCTTCACTCCATTTGAAGGTGGTGGTTTTACGTTGGAAGAATTCGATGTTCCACGTACTTGTGATGAAGACCTCGACAATGATGAGGACTTCTCGATTATCAAGGATTTTCTCAACGATTTCCCATTTCCTCCACCCGAGGAGGTTATGAGTATCGAGCCCAAATCTTCAATTGAGGAACCACCTATCCTCGAGTTGAAAGATTTACCTCCTCATCTCGAATATGTCTTTTTGGAGGAGGGCGACAAGTTTCCGGTTATTATTGCGAAATAACTTTTGGATGATGAAAAAACCGCACTTGTCGATGTTCTAAAGGATCACAAAGGGGCAATTGCGTGGAAGTTATCCGACATTAAGGGAATCGATCCCAAATTTTGTACCCACAAAATCTTAATGGTGGAGGATTACAAGCCCGCAATCCAATGTCAAAGGAGGGTGAACCCCAAAATTTACGACGTCATCAAAAAGGAAGTCCTTAAACTCCTTGACGCGGGAATGATTTACCCTATTTCCGATAGCCCTTGGGTGAGTCCTATTCATTGTGTCCCTAAAAAGGGAGGAATGACCGTTGTGCCAAACGATGCCAATGAGTTAATTCCCACTAGACTCGTGACCGGATGGAGAGTGTGCATTAACTATCGTAAGTTGAATGACGCCACTCGGAAAGACCATTTTCCCTTGACCTTCATGGACCAAATGTTGGAGCGTCTTGCGGGAAACGATTTCTATTGCTTTTTAGATGGTTTTTCCGGTTACTTCCAAATCCCCATCGATCCTCGTGATCAAGAAAAAACTACGTTTACGTGTCCATATGGAACGTTTTCCTATCGTAGAATGCCATTCAGACTTTGCAATGCATCGGGAACCTTTCAAAGGTGCATGATGGCTATTTTTCATGATATGATCGAGAAGACGATGGAAGTCTTCATGGATGACTTTTCCGTGTTTGGTAGTTCGTTCCCTTCGTGTTTGTCGAATCTTGAGAGAATGTTGAAGCGTTGTGAGGAAACCAACCTTGTGCTTAATTGGGAAAAATGTCATTTTATGGTTAAAAGTGGAATCGTCTTAGGGCACAAGGTTTCGAAAGCGGGGATTGAGGTAGATCAAGCTAAGGTAGACGTCATCGCCAAATTACCTCATCCCAAAACCGTTAAGGGAGTTAGGAGTTTTCTAGGCCAGGCGGGCTTTTATCGTCGATTCATCAAGGATTTTTTAAAGATTTCTCGACCTATTACACATCTCCTTGAAAAAGATGCACGTTTTGTCTTCGATGAAGATTGTGTACGAGCCTTTGAAATCCTTCAGAGGAAACTTATCGAAACTCCCATTCTTGTTGCTCCCAATTGGAACCTCCCCTTTGAGCTCATGTGTGATGCTAGTGACTACGCTATTGGGGCCGTATTGGGGCAACGTCATGAAAAACACTTCTTGCCTATTCACTATGCTAGCAAGACGATGACCGAGGCTCAACTAAAATACACTACAACGGAAAAGGAGTTCCTTGCCGTGGTGTATGCATTTGAGAAATTCCGACCTTATCTCATCTTGACTAAATGCATAGTGTATACGGATCATTCGGCTATCAAGTATCTTATGGCTAAACAAGATGCAAAGCCGATATTACTTCGTTGGATTCTCCTCCTTCAAGAATTTGATCACAAAATCGTTGACAAAAAAGGAGTCGAGAATCTAGCGGCCGATCATCTTTCTCGTTTGGAAGATCCTCACCAAAGTGTTTACGAGCCCAAGGAAATCACCGAAACATTTCCGCTCGAGACACTTGGTGTAGTGAATTCTAAGCTTGACTCTTCCACCCCATGGTTTGCGGACATCGCAAATTACCATGCGGGCAACTTCATCATCAAGGGTATGACGACTAAAGAAAAACGAAAATTCTTTCGTGACGTCAAGTTCCATTTTTGGAACGACCCTTACTTGTTTCGAACTTGTGCGGATCAAATTATTCGACGTTGTGTCTTTGGTACCGAAGCTTCTAACATCCTTAGAGCTTGTCACGAGGGACCCACGGGTGGTCACCACGGTGCTAATCTCACGGCTAAGAAGGTCTTTGATGCCGGTTTCTTTTGGCCTACTATTTACCGAGATGCACATGAGCTTTTGAAGTCGTGTGACTCATGCCAACGACAAGGAAAAGCCTCACAAAAAGATGAAATGCCACAAAATATCATCCAAGTGTGTGAGATCTTTGACGTTTGGGGCATCGACTTTATGGGGTGGTTCCCATCATCTCGTGGTAATAAGTACATCCTTGTCGCCGTTGACTACCTATCTAAGTGGGTGGAAGCTAAGGCTTTGCCCACCAATGATGCTCGTGTGGTAGTCAAGTTTTTGAAAAGCTTGTTTTCTCGGTTTGGAACCCCTCGTGCGATCATAAGCGATCGTGGAACCCATTTTTGTAACGACCAATTCGAAAGGGTCCTAAGGAAATATGGGGTTACACATCGTCTTTCTACGGCTTATCACCCACAAACGAGTGGGCAAGTCGAGGTTTCAAACCGAGCGTTGAAGAGGATCTTGGAGAGATCGATCGGGGAAAACCGATAATCTTGGTCGGATAAGTTGGACGATGCTTTATGGGCCTTTAGGACCACTCATAAGACACCCATCGGGTGCACTCCTTATAAGCTCGTGTATAGGAAGAATTTTCACTTGCCAATTGAATTGGAACACAAGGCTTATTGGGCCCTAAAGCATTGTAATGATGATATGGAGACCGCGGGAAAACACCGAAAAATGCAATTAAATGAATTGGATGAATTAAGGGATATTGCTTATGAAAATTCATTGATTTATAAAGAAAAGACTAAAAAGTTGCATGATTCAAAAATAAAAAACCGGGTTTTTAACATTGGGGATCAAGTTTTGCTTTTTAATTCTCGTTTGAAAATCTTTTCCGGTAAGTTGAAATCCCGTTGGTCCGGTCCATTCACCGTGACTCAAGTTTTTCCATATGGGTATTTGTTAATTACCAACAATTAGCCTCTAATCTTTTCCAGAATAGTGATTAGGGTGACACTAAACACAACCCAACCGCCAAATCACTTGCCACCTTACCACATTTTTCCCCTTGTGACTCCCCTACTACACTTTTGAGGAAGAAGACAAGATTGAGCCAGCCATCCAACGTTGCATGATTCCAGCTTACATTTTAAGCTTATTTTACACCATTGGATACAATTCTACTATGCCAACTCACACTACCAGCCAAGAACAAGTCACATGATTCTCAAGTTTCAAAATTCAGCAAGGGCATATCTAGAACTTCAATAGTTAGGGTTTCACGTTTTTTTATTGCTTCACTAGTTCCCTTGTAGCCAATATAAGGCATAGGACTCAATCATTTACAATTTGCTCTTGAATTTTCCTAAGTTCACATTTCTGTAAATCTCATGTTCATTTTAATGAAGTGTGTTTTAAATTGGTGAAGAAAAGTCAAGTGCCATTCTTATTACCTGCTTATTATTGTTGCTTGTTAACTAATCTTGAATCAAAAAACCTGTTTTCAAAGGAGTGTGCAAAAGTTTGCATATTTTCCTATAATCTTGATATTTTGCTAAGTCTTGTTTAAACCTTTGAATTTTTGGGCTATAAGTTGATCATAGCACCCTGATATTGTGATATCAAGGTGTTGTGAGGCTTATAACTTGGGGATAATCAAGTGTGGGGAACTAAAGTTGCATTAATCAAGGATTTTTCACTTTTCTGTTTTTGATATTTGTGCTTCTAACTTTGTTCCATCTTAGCAGCTTGATATTGGAAGCTTATGCTTGTTCTTGGTAGCACATAAGCTCAAACATACGTGGGTGTGGATGTACATCAATGAGGTTTGAACCCTTAATCTCAAAATCTGTTGAACAATGGATCTTTGTGATATTTGTGTTCTGCTGTTGTATGTGTTGTTCTTGGGCTCCAAATCTAGTTGAATCTGTTCATGTTTGATGTTTTGATGTTTGTGAATGCATGTGATAACCTAAATCATACTTTTGATTTGAAAATCTTGATTTGAAAATATAAAAGGGTGTTTGGGTTAAGCTGTTTTGAGTCATAGTTTGTTATTGTGTTATTGGAAGTGCCTTGTTTGAGTTGGTATCTGTCATGCACTTGGTTGTGTACTAGTTTATGCAAGTTATTGGCTTTTAAACCTTGAATTAAACATTGTGCTATATCTCACTTGATTTGACTGATTTTGACCTAAGATTTTGGAAATACCTAGAGTATATGCATGCTTAGGGCTAAAAGGTGTTAAATCATAGTTTATATAACCTGGTTGGAAGATTTGAGTGTTTAAATTTGGCTTGTTGGTCAAGTATATCAGCAAAAGTGAAAATCTGCTTGCTTAAGTGTTCATCAGTAACTTTGTGTGCTTGAATCTTGATATAGGCCTTGAACCATTGCATGAAACCTGTTTAAACTTGTTCATTTGAGTTTATTATAGATTGTGTACGCCTTTGGTGCAATTTGGTTGGCTGAAATTTGCTTAAACAACTTATAAGTTCATAACTGCTTATTGTTCATGTCTATGAGATGTCTGGTGCTTAATTGAATTAACTGCACTCTTTGGCTGATTGTGATTGTGATTTCTTTGTTGTTTCTGACTCCTTGTGATTCACTGATCACAAGGGTGCCTTGTTTGTAACTTGATTCCAACAAAAAGTCACTAAAGACATATAGTCAAGAAAGTCAAGCAGTGGAAAAAGTTTCCACTGCTCAGACACCAAAACTAGCCCCTGCTAGTGTAATTTGTCATTCAGCTTATTAATAAGCTGTAGAATTGTGATAATCTTGTGAATCAATAAGGTGGGTTGATGTTTCTAGAGAGAGAAAGTAGTGAGAGAAAGTGAGAGAAAATGTGTTATATTAATTAAACAAGTGAAACAACCAACACCCCTTTCCATGGTGGAAAAGGGTTTATATACCCAAGTCCTTAATGGACTTGGGCCTCCGACCCATGACAAGCCCATGGGCCGGGTTTACTAACAAAGTAACATAATATTCAACTACGAGCTATTTAACATTTAATAATAACGTGGAGTGACCGATACTTCTAATATACGTTAAAAACGCATTTCTAACAATCTCCCCCTAAGGGAGGTCACTCCAATTTACAAAGTCCTAAACCTAGCATACTATACTAAGTCTTCGTTCTTCAGCTCGTAGTCTTTTCTTTTTGCCTTTTCTGTTGTGAATATGTTGATGTTAATCTTTTAGGCTTTGGCTTTAGAGCATTGTTCCTTTTGACCATTCACGTGCGATCTTTGCCTTCTTGTGAATCTTGCCTCCTCGTGACTCCATGTTCCACACACTTATGTTTTTGTTGAATTCTTGAAAGCTTCAGATTTTGGTACAGCGGAAGACTTCATTTTGTACTTTCTTGAATTTTGTTGAAATTTGATGCAGAAAAACATAAGCATGTGGGAACGACTTCAACTGGTACACCGCAACACCACCGTCTTCAAATGCCGCAACATAACAAGACATGAATGCAATGGCTTAGAACATTTCATTCTAAATCGGTAGCATTTTACCTCCGGTCGATGAAGACCGTTGGACGATATTAAATATCGTACCCGTGACGGATAGTTTCAATTAAGTAACTTCCTGACAGGATTTCGCGGGTAAACCCGTTCTCTTTACTCGACCGTCACTAAGCCTGACTGCGAACATAAAGAGTGAATCACTTGGATAAATTATCCTTATGATTGAGGCCGTCAATTCATGAACCTGGAACAAGTGAATTTCAATTAAGATTTTCACCATTGTTGCTTTCCAATTGTCACGAGCTTGATTCATATAGAATCTTGCACGTCACCTACCAAGTGTTGTTTGATGTTAACACTAGAAGGATTTCCACTCGTCACTGTGAACACTAAAGGGTGTCACTCTGAGTGTTCTGGCAAGATCATATGATAATGCGTAGAGGCCTGGAACGAGTTTAAGTTCAATTAAGAATTAAACTACTGTTTCTTTCCAGTTTTCACAAGATTGGTTTCTAAAGAACCACACGTGTCACCTACCATGAGCTTGTTTGATGTTGGCTCAAGCAGGATTTCCATCTTCATTGTAATACTTACGTATCACTCGGATGTTCTGGCAATATTGCAAGAATACTGCGTAGGACTCATAAAAATCTCTTACTTTTCACAGTGTGTGAGAAAGCAAGGAATAAATAGAAAGTGTCCTAATGAGACTTTTGATGATCTCGTGGCTCTAGACTCGATAGTGTGTTTTGATTTAGTGAGCGATGGCTGGAGAGGAGTGCCACCTATTCAATATCAGTCTATTCGGAGTGAATAAACCAATAGATAACGTGTTGATCTCCGTGTGATTAAAACAAGTACCTTTTGAGAGATATTTGAGTTAGCTGGGAAGGGTTGTGCATTGCATCACTAGGTCCATGATGTCTTATCTTCAATATCAAGAATTATTAACAAATGATCTCAATAGCATATGTATTGACCCGGTTTCTGCCTAAAGTTGTAAGGAGGGCTTCTTTCTTTACACCCTTTATCTTTACAATTCTTTTTCATTCTTCAACCCCTTCAATGCTTACCAATACGTCATCACTAGCACATTGTTGTGATTGTTCCTGTGATAGCTTAAGTACTTGGTCGGCATTCAGCTTCGTTCACAGTCATTCTCCATCTTTCCTAGGACTTCTAATTCTATCTAGGGAATTGTCATTGGGAAGATTCCATCGGTTCTGATGAATCATTGGACAAGTACTTATACCTACCACCCTTTTGTCACCACATCCGTCGTGAATTAAGTGTGTTGTGGGTAATTATTGTCACCATGAAAAATCCTTGAAAATCACTTAAGGCACTTGTGATATTATAATCAAAGTTTTTGTGCCTTAAGTGTTTTGTTCATCAAAAACGCTCCCCCTTAACACATGCATTACACATATTAAGTTGGATTATCTTTAAGTCCTTTTCATCATTAGCCAAATATCATTAAGTCTCCTTAATCCCATTTTCTCCCCTTATCCAAAATGTTAACCATTAATATTTGGGATATTGAATGGATTAACCGGTCTTTGGGTAAAAAATGAAATCAATGTATGGCCATAGAACATATTAATGCTCTCCCTCAAGTTAATGAGGGTAAGTTGTAGTGCTTGAGTATGATATATTTTGAAAGATTTAGAATCTCGTGAGAGATTCTTGAAACATTATCATACTTTCACACTACAACAAGCCACAAAAGCATAATATTCACACTATTTACATATTCACAAATTTAACCAATATGGAATAGACCTGAGATAGTACGACCCATTAGATGGATCGTTGCAGCAGCTTGTGGTGCGCTCCATATGGTTTGCCACCAACGAATCGTTCAACACTCCTCATCAAGCGTCTTTCCCGCAACTTCTCATTGATCTTGTTTATCAGGTAGTTAGCACTTGTTTCGTACCCTTTGTGCCACTGGACGGTAAGTTGGGGATGCTTCTTGGTTCTGTTGATCTGAATCAATGTGTCCCGAACTTGCTCAAGAGTCCCGTCGCTAAACTTAGAGAGTTCCGCTATTCTCATGAATTTCTTCTCACCGGATCCATTCAAGTAAAAAGTGCCCGAAACCGGTTTTGAAGTGCTTGTGTACGGACTTTTGTCGTGATGAATAGCAGGAACTTCTGTGTATGGAGCCGTGAGGTTTAGCTTCTTCTGATAACTCTCAACACCAAGTTGCAAATCTTCAACTCTTTTCTTGATCACAATACGACGAGTATACATGCGTAGAGCTGAATTCAGGTCGATGTAGTCGTCAGTGTTCAGGTGTTTGAGTGTGTCTTGAGTCATCAACAGTAACATATCTTCAATGTCAACAAGAGGAAGATCCGAGAAGTTTCCTTCCGTGATGGTATAGAATTTGTCGTCTTCTCTTTTTAATCAGATCTCTGTTACATGATGATAGCCGACTTTGGGTTCAACTCGTACTCCTAAAATGGCCTTGATTCTGAACTCGAATTTTACTGGAGTCTTTGACTTGAAACCACATGCGTAGCTGTAGGCTTTCTGTATGGTTTCTCCCCAATGTGAAGCACCCAATTCAGCATAATGATCATACTTAGGAATCAAGTTCTTTACCCATATACGATCAACTTTTTCTTCAATCCAAGGTATTGACCCCCAAGTTGCAGCTTTGACCAATGTTAAGGAAGTCGCATACTTGTTGGCGCCTTTTACTAAATACTCAAGGTCGTAGCAGACAAAGTAATCACGTATGATTTGATTGTCAGTATTAGTGATCGGGAGAGGGGCATTCTCAGGCCTGTGACAACATGTTTTTTTGAGGAAGGTTCATTGCTTTCAATAGCTCGTTCGCATTGTATTCAGCCTCCATTCTGCTGATTCTTGAAGTAGGAATGATGGTGGGATCATGAAAAGCTCGAGTTACCATCGCTGGAGTTACATTGTCAGTTCCATACTTGTAGATTAGATATGCTAAGAAGTTGATGGGATTGTTGATTACTTGGGAGAAATCGGGTTCATCTTCTCTAGTTAACGGACAAGTGCCAACAGCTTCTGTGACCCAAGGTTGCTCGGGTGCATCTTCATCTACATTAACTGTATCCACCCATGCCGGTTCGCTCGATTCTTGAGTATCATGACTTTGAACAGATGATGGAGGTTGATTTGGAAAAATTACTCGAAGTGTCTGAGTACGTTGAGTGTCCTTCACTGGTGTAGACTTAGACGTTTCAGGTATTGGTTGATCAGGTTCTCGGATGGGTAGTTGTTGTGGTGGTGATGTAGATGTGTTAGCTGAATCTGATTGAAGTGAACCCGATGTCAGATTAGCATCATTATCATGACGGTGTTTAGTGCGTCTGCCGGTTGGAGGTGACTCAGATACTTGAGTTTCCTCGGCTGTTGAAGATGTTGGATTTTCCTTTTGAGACTTGTCACCTTTTCTTGAAGGTTGATCTGCTTCAACATCCGACTTATCTTTGTTGTTGTCGTCCTCCTCTTCGTCATTCTTTTCCTTATCATTGTCACCATCATCATCATTGTTGACATCATCATCATTTATACGTTCGTCCATGCTGTCATCGTCATCATTGTTACGCTTACCCTTATCATCATTGTCACCATCATCATCATTTTCATCTTCATCATCAGCGTCATCGTCATCGTCATCTTCATTCTGGGAAGATTCATCGGGTTTTCTGACTCATCCTCATTTTCATCGTCTTTTTCTTGATCGAGAGTGCTGTATGGGACGATGGTGCCATGTTTTTCAAAGATCTCGGTGTCTTGATCCATTTCCGTCTTTAAAGCTTTGTGAAGTACTTGTTGTTCTGGCGTGCGGTTGTAGGACCTGACTTGAATCATCTTAGCATGCAACAGCTTCTTCATCTCGTAATCGGTGAGTCTTTGAACTATGAGAAAGTCAGATTGCGGAGTGTCGGAAGACTTGATCATCATTTTGTTTGCAGCGATGTCTTTTAGTTCATTTCGCAGAGGAGGAAGTACGGTTTCAATAAATTCTTGACCTTTTTCATTGATTGATTCAATCAATGTAGCATTAGCTTGAGCAAGTTATTCTTTCTCCTCTTTGTATTTGTCTCTGAGTGCGCGAATACGTTTAATTGCTTCTTGCTTCCTTTCCACTGTAGCTTCTAGATTTTCTCTTTTTGACTCTTCAGATTGTTGACGACTTGTTAATTCTTTTCGAAGCTGGTCGATTTCTTTTTCAAAATCTTTCTTGCTTGCTAATTCATCACGAAGACTAGCAAGTTCTTTTTCATAGGCTGTCTTTGAAGATTGTAATTGCTCTGTAACTAGAATAGTCTTATCCTCTTGAGCCTTCAAGCGTTGTTCGATGATCTGCATAAAATCTGGGGTGACGGGCAAAGATACTAGCAATGGTGTTGGATGAGCAGTTGATTTTGTAGGTGTGACATGAGTTGTGACAGTGGTGCTGAGTACTGATGTAGTGGCCATAGTTACAGGGACATTTACCATGTTCGGGTTTGTTGAAAGATCAGTGTTAGTAACTTCAGATTCAAGTGAGTCAAAGTTCAAGTACTTACCTACTGGATCTGACAAAGACGAGGATTTGGTAACACTCCTGTCCTTGTGGATGCTCCCTGTAACTGTTGTCTCTGGCTGAATATCATCAAGGAACGTGTCTTGTTGTTCGTATTGTTGATCTTCTTCATCTCCCTGAACTGGTTCATCAAGGAAATTATCTGGATCTCCAAATTCATCAATGTCAGACAATTCGGCTGTCTTAGGCTGTTTCGATCCACTACCTCCCGTCTCCCTTCTGCTTTGTATTAAGGCCTTCTTCAATTGTTTGGATTCTTGTTTCTTAGTCAACGGTTGTTGTTGTTCGTCCACGTCTTCAAGCAAGTCTTCATTAGAGAGAAGTGTTTTCTTTCCCTTGGCCTTTTTCTTCTCCCATATAGACACTGTTTTCGTTCTTTTACCTTTGTCTTGTTTTGGAGTATCAGCTTCTAAAGAATCAGTTTCCTTCCTTTTTCCTTTGGGTTTTGGTGACTTAGATTTTCCCGCAGCTAGTTTCTGGATGTGTTCGTCCACTTCCTTTAGAAGAATCCTATATGTGGCACTCTGCTTGATTTTTTCGTTCAGCATAGTATCCGGAAGTGGAGCTGGAATACCTGAGTAAGTGTTCTTTTGTCCTTCAGTTCTCATGGCTAGCACGAGGAAATCATCATCTTCTGAGTTAACAAAGAATCCACCACGTCGATCAATAGTCTCATCAGCTTTCATAAAGTAATTTATGATAAGATTTGTAAATCGAGGAAACTGAAGATGTTCGGATTTCTTCTTAACATTTTGGAAGGCTTGATAATGAATTTCTTCCCATATGAGAGCAGCATAATCCAAATCTAGTCTCTTGTAGATGCCATAGAAAATACGAGCCTGAGAAAGTCTCATAGAATCTGCTCCTCTGGATTTACCCGACAAACATCGGATAATGATAGTAAAGATTGCATTCCATGGTTGTCCAAGCCTAGCTGTGTTAAAGTTAGATATGATAGGTAATTCTGTATCATAACCAAGAGACAAAATCAACTCTATTATTTTGTGTGAGTCTGGAACAGTATCATATGTTTTCCCTTTAGGTTGGGGGAATCCAAAGATTTCGCGAAGTTGTTTAAGAGAAAATTCCTTCTTTTGACCGTTGATGTTGAAAGAAAACTTGGTGCTTGTTATGGCTTTAATGGTTGCCCAAAATTCATGCATGTAGATTTCGGGAACACTTGCTGACATCCGTAGTGCATTTTTGATCGGGGAGATATCAAGGACTTCGATGGTAATTCTGAATGCTGCTTGGGATGGAACAAAGTCTTCTTTCAGTCGATGATTATTGGAGGGGATTGGAAGACGGTTCTCTTCAGGAACGAGTTCATTGCCAAGTTCAATTTGTTGCTCTTGAGTGCGAGACATGATAGCTGCTAAGACAGGACATACATATTGATACACAATAAAAAGATATATATCATAATGTATAAACCTAACTTTCCTGAAGACATAACAAAAATATCATGCAAAGATTACCCAAAATAATCATCGAGTTGAAACACATATAAATCTGACTACTATCAAAACTCTTATCCTAAGATATCCCTAGTCTTATCCGGAATAAAGAGCAAAAGACTTATCCGGAAAAAAAAGTAGTTTTTTGCCTTATCCGGAATAAAGTTTGCAGACTTATCCGGAATATTGTTCTAAGGCATATCCGGGGAAACAACATGTTTCTTATCCGGAATGAAATCATCTGCTTATCTGGAATAAAATACCTAGGTTATCCGGAATAAAATCCTTTTTCTTATCTGGAATATTATACTTAGCTTATCCGGAGTAAAATCCTTTTTCTTATTCGGGAAAACATCAAGGGGCTTATCCGGATAAAGATTGAGCGCTTATCCGGAATACGATGGAGCACTTATCCGGAATAAAGTTGAGCACTTATCTGGAATAAGTTTGGGCACTTATCCGGAATAAGTTTGGGCACTTATCCGGAATAAGTTTGGGCACTTATCCGGAATAAGTTTGGGCACTTATCCGGAATAAGTTTGGGCACTTATCCGGAATAAGTTTGGGCACTTATCTGGAATAAGTTTGGGCATTTATCCAGAATAAGTTTGGGCACTTATCCGAAATAAGTTTGGGCACTTATCCGGAATAAGTTTGGGCACTTATCCGGAATAAGTTTAGGCACTTATCCGGAATAAGTTTGGGTACTTATCCGGAATAAGTAGTCTTATCCAGGGACACTACATGGGTCTTATCCGGAATAATACGTTCGATGGCTTATTCAGAGTAGCGTTTTGAATCATGTAATCAGGAAGACAAAGTTGGGGATTGATTAACAACGCACCTAAGCTATTAAAAAATCACAATGATGTAGGCCGTGGCTAACCCGAACCCTAAAACGCATCTACCTAATTGAATTAAACAAATCTATTAATCCTATCCTGAGCTGATTAATTAGAATGAAAGGATTTAATGGAAACACGTTTACCTGTTGTTCTGGAATCGTGAAACAAAATAAAAGAAATGGTGACGATTTGAGCTAGATATCAATGGCGGCAACTGAATGTTTTTATGTGTGAGTTGTGAAGTGAAACAGTGAAACGAAAGGATAGGGCGGGGAAGGGTGTTTGACCTAAAAGGTTTTGTAGATTAGCACTTTTAGCCCTCCTATTTCGTTCAAAGTACCTTTAGGTAACTCTTAGTTTATTTTAACGTGTTGTTAAGGGTAGACTTAACGATCATTAAAACTTAAACAGGTGTTTACCTATTGGTCACACATCACTTATCAATTTATTTAAAGATGTTGCCTAAAAGCCATTAATCTCTAAGTTCCCATCAAAGGCACGAGAAACGATCTATAGCATATCTAAGTACCACAAACTTGACAAACACATGACGAACAACATTTAACCGGTTATTTTTCTGAAGAACTTTTGAAGACCGTTTTGATGACGAAGATAATTTAATATTTTCTCCCCCTTAAACGATGACCCGTTTTCTATTTAAAGAGCAGTAGTCATTGTTTAACGAGTCAAACATTGATGAAAGAATTTTCCAATTAATGTCTTAGAAAAATTGATTCGTGGTGGCAATAAGATTTCTCTTATTTAAACAAAATAATGCACTGAGACGTACACTAATTCGTGTTAGATCAAGTTATAAAGTAAACTTGATCCCTTGTATGATTTGGCTTGTAAATCATACCCGAGAAAATTAATTCCCGTTGTGAGCCAACGTTTTCAAAAGAAATACGTGACTTTAATGCGAAAAGCGGGTTGTAGTCTGAAATAACTACAAGCCATAATGGGCATGTTTTAAAAATGTACAACTTTTATACGGACTCTATTTATGGCGCCGTGTCAATATTAATCGACATTTCTAAGGCCGTAAATATTACTGTACTAAAAGACATGCCCGATAAAAAAAGACGAAAATATTTTTGGGTTTTCTTGGTTTTATATTTTTTTATGGTTTTTGTAGGTTTTATATTTTTTATGGTTTTTGTAGGTTTTATATTTTTTATGGTTTTTGTAAGTTTTATATTTTTTTATGGTTTTTGTAGGTTTTATATTTTTGTATTTTTCTTTTTGTGGTTTATATATATACGATAATATACATGATCACGATCAAAGGATACGCAGGAATAGTTTACCACCACTATTCTGCTCATTCTTCTGCCAACTCTTTGAGAGTCGCTGGAGAGAAGGATTTCATGCCAAGCTTGTCGATCAAAAACTCGATTCGTCCTCGTTCTAAGGCTTTTGTGAACATATCTGCCAGCTGATACTCAGTGGTGACAAAATACAGCTCGATCACTCCATTTTCCACTTGCTCTTTAATGAAATGGTAGCGAATGTCAATGTGCTTTGCTCGAGAGTGTTGAACGTAGTTGCAGCAAAGGGCAATGGCGCTCTTGTTGTCACAATACATCGGGATTTTGTTGAATCCAAGACCGTAGTCAGTTAGTTGTGATCTCATCCAAAGGACTTGAGCACAACAACCGGACATGGCAATGTATTCAGCCTCCGTGCTTGAAATTGCAGCGTTTTTCTGCCTTTTTAAAGACCAACTAATCAATCTGTCTCCAAGGAGTTGCACAGAACCAGAAGTGCTACGCCTAGTGTCTTGACACCCAGCATGATCGGCATCTGCATATGATATTAAAACAATAGAGGAATCTTTCGGATACCATAGACCACGATGAAGTGTTCCTTTGAGATACCGAAAGATCCTTTTAACAGCATGTAGGTGCTTTTCGGTAGGCCGAGCCTGATACCGGGCACACATGCATACGGCAAATTGCAGATCAGGCCTGCTAGCAGTCAGATAGAGAAGGGTGCCGATCATCCCACGGTAGAGTTTCAGATCGACAATAATCCCATTCCTATCTTCATCTAACTTGGATTTCTCCACCATTGCAGTATCCACGGGGTCACAATTTTCAAAGTTATATTTCTTTAATGATTCTAGAGCATATTTGAATTGATTAATAAAGATGCCTCTGGGATTCTGAGAAATTTGTAATCCTAAGAAAAATGAAAATTTTCCCATCATTGACATCTGAAAGCGTGTGGACATTATTTTCTCAAAGCGGTTTGACAATTCTATGTTAGAGGCAGCAAATATTATATCATCAACATAAATTTATACCAGTATCATGTCGTTGTCTTCCTTGAGAGTGAATAGAGTGGGGTCCACCTTGCCTTTGGAGAAGCCTTCCGAAATGATATATGTTGAAAGGAGATCATACCACGCGCGTGGAGCTTGTTTCAACCCATAGAGAGCCTTCTTAAGCTTGTACACATGATTAGGAAACTCCGTGCTAACGAACCCATTCGGCTGACTAACATAGACTTCTTCCCTTAGTTCACCATTCAAAAATGCCGTCTTCACATCCATTTGATAGACGATCATGTTCATATGAGCAGCATACGCAAGGAATAGTCTAATAGCCTCCAATCTTTCAACAGGAGCAAAAGATTCTTCAAAGTCGATACCCAAGGCTTGTTTGTATCCTCTAACAACCAATCTAGCCTTATTCTTCAAAACTCCACCCATCTCATCGAGTTTAACCTTATAAACCCACAGCAAAGTAAGGATGTTAACCTTGTCAGGGAGAGGAACTAATTCCCATACTTCAAGTCTTTGGAATTCATTTAGTTCCTCTTGCATGGCTTCAATCCAAGATGATTGAGTCATAACATGTTGCTAGTTTTTAGGTTCAACTTCAGAGAGAAATGCATCAAAATAGCAATAGAGTGCACTCTCTTGTAATTGATGGCGTGTCGAGACTGGTCGATCGAGACCTCCAATAAAATTCCTAATTGGGTGATCTTTTGTCCATTTGGTGCTGTGGTTTTCAATCCCTGGTGGTCTGGAGTGAACGATTGTAGGAGCTTCTTCTGAGGTAGACGCGGCTGAAGGGTTTTCAGGTATCGATATACCAAAGAATGGAAGCTCTTGTTGGTGAGCATATTCCAAATCGTGATCAACAGAATCCTCTTCATCATCATTAGGCACAAGTAAGGGTGAAGATTCATGTGTAGTTTGAGAATGACTTGGTGGAGGTGCATCCGGTTCAATGTTAATTAAAGATGCATTTGATGAAGCTTCATTAGCTTGAGCAACAACTTCAGGGATTGGAGCTATCAATACAGGTGCTGGAACTTCATCATTTGGGGGATCAAAGAATTCATCAAACAAAGGTTGAAATAGTTTATCCCACTCGGGCCTTGTAGGTGGTATAAATGATGTAGAAGTAGGATTATTGGGAACTAATCCGGAACTAATGGCACCGGTTCCCATCTCGTGAAGCGCGGGTTCAGAGATGCGTTGCTCAGAAGCCATCGCTGTCAGCTCATCAAAATCTGCGTCCATAGTTTCTACTATCTTACCAAGACGACGGTTGTAAATTCGGTATGCTTTCTTTGAGGGTGAGTAACCAATGAAAATACCTATATCAGCTTTCGGTTGAAGTTTGCCCAAATTCTCACTATTAATGTTTGGATAACAAAGAGCACCAAACACATGAAAGAATGAAACATCGGGTTTACGATCATGTAGAAGCTCGTAAGGTGTTTTTCCATGGCGTTTCCGAATGATAGAGCGGTTTTGGGTGTAACATGCAGTAGATACAGCTTCCGCCCATAAGAATAATGGAGCGTTCGCATAAATCAGCATGGTCCTAGCAGCTTCCATAAGCGTACGATTTCGTCTTTCAACGACACCGTTTTGTTGTGGAGTACGTGCAGCGGATGTTTCATGTGAGATACCAACTTCTTCATAGTAATCACGAAGAGTCTGGTTGACGAACTCTGTTTCATTATCAGTACGAATACGGCAGACAGTAGTATTTAAACGTACCTGAATGAATTTCAGGAAAGTGATGATAGCCTTCGGTGCTTCATCCTTTGTACGTAGAAATCTAACCCATGTAAACCTGGAGAAATCATCCACAATAACAAGAATAAATTTCTTACCACTCACACTTTCGGTTCGCAGTGGCCCACAAAGATCCATATGCAAAAGATGAAGTTTTTCTTGATTAATGTCTTCAGCTTTGGGCTTGTATGATTTCTTGGTGCTTTTCCCCCTTGAACACGCGGAACATAAATGGTCCTTGTGAAATTTGAGCTTTGGAAGACCACGCACTAATTCGTTTTTAGCCAAATGATTAATAGCATCAAAGTTGAGATGAGATAATCTGCGATGCCATAACCATGACTTGGTCTTAGATGCTTTGGAGAGAAGACATACTGGAGAGGCGGCCATCATGTCTTGTAGGGACAAAGTATAAAGATTTGCACCACGAGACCCCTTCAACAAGTCTTTTCCTTCCAAGTTGCGGATGAAACAAGTGTGTTGTCGAAAAGCAACCTCTAGGTTGGAATCACAGAACTGTCCTACTGAAAATAAATTATGACCAAGACCTTCTACATAGTATACCCTTGAAATTGTAACATTTCCAATCTAATATTCACCATACCCCATTATCTTTGCAATATGATCATTACTGAATTTAACCGTTCCAAGAAACTTGCTGACGAAATTTCTGAGCATCGAGCGATCTCCGGTCATATGCTTTGAGCAACCGGAGTCCAAATACCAGAGGATGATTTGGACCACCTGAAAATATCACCAGACGAGGACAATGTATAGGTTTCAGAATCTGAATGTTCCTTGTTATTAGCAGGTACAGATTTAATGATCTTAGATTTGCTAACATTATGTTTCTTATATTTCCTAGCCTTCTTCCTAGTTGGTGGTGTAGATTCAAGTTGGCTTAAATCCTGAGGTATTTCTTCACTGATAGGCACTATAGTGGGGGCTGACCTAATTAAAGGGCGCGGTTTCCATACTTTAGTGCTAGTGTGCCTAATTAAAGGACGCTGAGACCTAACCTCAATGGATGCATTCCTAGTTAAAGGGCACATTTTTCCATCTAATGTAAAGGTCCTACCAGTGGGACGCCATTGCCATCCAACTTGGGTACGAGTTCTCCCAGTTGGCTTCCATTCAAGATCATTCCTAATGGCATTCATTTCATTCACATGATCAATAAGACACAAATCATGACGTTGAGAAAACACGCATTCATTACAATTCCAACATTTCAAATTAGAATTCACAAATGGTTTAGGCTTCTGCACAGGCGCAGAGCTTTTAGTTTTAGCAACATGATTCTTTTTATTTAAATCTGAAATAACATTCCTAGGGTGAGCTTCTACTTTCTTCTTGATGGTACTACTAGTGGAGGGCTTGATCCTATCTTTCTTGACTTGTGATCCTTTAGCCTTAGTAGACTCTTTTACTCCTGTAGAAGGCAAAGTGGGAACATTAGCAACAGATTTTAAAGGTGCCTTAGTTGATGGTGTCAATGACGGTTTTGCTCCTGGGGTCTTATTGAATGGAGTTACAGCAATGGGTCGATTAGTGAGTAGTGCAGAACCCGGTTTTCCTATGTATTGCAAATATGCTAAGCAATATTGAACTCGCTGAATATATGCATGAGCTGAATAATAGTAACTGCTTGAGGGATCTAACGCATACAAATCATCTAAAATATCCCTAACAAGGTCCACGTGGTTAATTGCATTCATCATATAAACATCGTAAGTATCCGAATTTTGCTTATGGTGCGGGTTCTTATAGATCACTACTGAATTGGTTGATTGAGCACTAGAGGATGGTGCAGAGTTGGTAGCTAAGTTATTAACAACTTCTTGTTGGGTGAGAAGAAGTGTCTCCTTTAACTCGGCCAAAACCATGTTTTTGTCAATGAGCTGGATATTTAAGTCAGAGATTTCCTCACACTTTCGGTTCAATTGTTCAACATAAGATTGTTGTTGTGCCGCATTAAAAGCGAAGCGTTCTTCTAGTGAACCATAAAGAGTGGACATTCCCTGTCTTGCACGTTCCATCTCCCCTAGAATAGACGAAAGTCTAGTTTCTAAGTACTGGTTTTTAGACTCTGCAGCCTCTAGTTCCAAATTTAGTGTTTCGTTCGATGATAAGTCTCTCTTTAACCTTATAATCTCTTCCTCTAATGCCTTAACTATCTCAATCATCTTGTCACTCGTCTCAACACTGTTTTCACAACCATTTGTTACCAAAAGAACCTCATTTTAAGTTTGGTGTTTTAATTCTAAAGATATACAATGTTGTTCAAGTTGATTAAAACGTTTTGCAAGTAAATTGTAAGAATCTTGAAGCTTTAAAAAATCAGCGTTAGACCCGTGACAAGAATGATTATCTACGTCAGCAATATTTACAGAGAGATCATGCACATCATCACATATATTCACAGCATCACATTTATTCATAGCGGATGTAAGCTCATTTGAATAATTAACATTCACAGTAGTAAGCACATCACACGATATTACTTGGGACAAGAATCGGTCATATTCGGATAAAATCTTTTCCTTTTCAATTAATTGTAGTTCGTAAGCGGTGTCTATTTCATAAAACACTTTTTGAACTTCTTTAATTTCAAAATCGAGATTTTCCGAAAGAGATGCAAAACTTCCTTTTAGATTTTCGACAAAAGGGTTGATCTCATTCTTAAACACCTCGTTCATGTGTTCGAAAGCCCATTCTCCGGCGTTTAGACCATTTGAAGTCGTACATTCCCGGATGACCTTGTCAAAACTAGCAAAGTATTGATTAATCTCTTTCAAGTTTATCCATACAGTGCTAATTGGTGGAAGATCCTTTGGAATTTCCTTAGGTCCTTCCATTTTGACAAGTGTAGGAAGTGTACTAGGGTTATCTTCATTTAACATGTAGGTTGGTGTTGTGATGAGATCTTTATCAATATGGAAGCGAATTCTAAAGTCCTTTTTTGCAAACTCCTGATTCATTTTAAAATAATCACACTGGGGATATTTTGCAAAGTTGTATGACCGACTCTCATCAACTAGATCCTTATCGTGCGATCCTCGAAAATAACAATCGGATCTAAGACCAATCCTAATTTGGTTGCATCATAAAGTCTTGGATTATGGATAAAAGCTTGTCTTGCATACCGTGGGTTAGGGGGAAGGTCTTTTTGACGCGATAAGTTAAAATCTCTAAACGATGAGTCAAATAAGTGCACTAGTTGAGAGGCAGCGTATTGTCTTAAAAGCAAATAATCTAAACTCTTAATTCTATTAGCCGCATTAATTTCCATTTCATTCTTTTTAGACTCGAGTAATTCAAAATCCGTTTGAAGTTTGTGAAAATTAGTGACCACTAACTCTTTTTCTTTAAGTTCGTTGGAAAGATTTGCTCTTAAGGTTTCAATTTCTTGCAAATGACCCATTTGTTTGTTTCGAAAATGATCATATTCGGGATTTGTTAGAACATTGGACGAAGGAACTAATTCCAAAGTTTGAACTTTTTCGTTGCACAAGGCAAGCTCAGCCGACAGATTCTTATTCGTAGCTAGGGTTTCTAAAAGTGTAGTATTCATTTGGCTAAGTAACTTTGCAGGAACCATGACCAAATCTTGTTGAGCAGGAATATGCGTATGCAAAATGACTCCCGGTTGTGATTCACTCAAAGTATGGGGACTTGCATTGATATTGCTATCATTGATTGTCTCCTCATTTGAAAGACTCACCACCGAAGACTCATTCGGATCAGCACCCTCTTGCCCAACTTAATGTGGTTGAGTACTAGTATCAGTGGTATTAGTAAGTACCTCAGATATTTGATCTGACCCAAAGCTAGAGATAGTTGCCATAAGAGCTGCCTGAGCAGATTGAAGATCATCACAGTCTGAATCGTAAGCATCCAGATCATCTGCTTGGTATGCTGCATTCTGTGTAGTGAGAACTTCTTGTTCCGCAATCCCTGGATCAGCAAGAAATGCTAGCTCCTCTTCATCAAGTTCCTGTCCTTGTGCCTGAGCGTTCATCAAATAAATCTTCTCTGCAAACCATTGACCATCCTTTCTCCTCTTGGGTTTTGTGCAATCCCTAGACATGTGACCTTCTTCCTTACAGTTGTAGCATGTTATCATTCTCAATTTACCTGTGGAATTAGCCCGTAGAGCAGTAACCATTAGAGCAGTGTTGACCATTGGAGCAGGATTGACCATGCGTGCATTGGTGGTTGATGTAGTGGATCTCCCCTGATAAGGTTGAATAGGTTGAACCATTACTCTGCCATTCTCAATGGTATCTTGTTGTCGAGAATTAGATGAGTTCCTCAGTTGATTGTTAGTAGGAGCTGGTCCTCTAAATCCTCGTTTGCTCAATGTCCTTGTGAGGTAAGCAGACATGGTAGCTAACACTTTAGCTGGGTCAGTTCCTTGTTTGAATTCAGGAATGGGAACCTCATCATTATCACAATACATTGCTTGGTCTTGTTGAGCGGCATAAGCACTAGAAGGAGTACTTGTATGGTCAGAATAGCTTGGTGGATATGCTGCATTTTCTTGATATGGCGAGTATGATGAATGAGCATAGGGTGCAATGCTTGCTGGTGAATATGGGTGAGGTTGTGGAGCATATTGTGATGCTTGTGGTTCTCTCTGAGACAAAGGTGCATTAAACCGATATTGTTGTCGATGTGAGGTGGGTGGTTGAGGTAGAATCGAATATTGGGGGAAGCTTGGAGTCATGTACGGAGATGGATGATAAGCTTGGTGTCCCATGATATAAGGAGTGTTGTTATATGACAAGCTTGGTTGATTTGCCATCAAAGCTAAAGGTTCAGGGTACATACCTCGAGGCATACGGTACATGATCACGTGTTTCTCATGCTGCTGGAGAAAAGCATAGAGTTGATCCAAATTGGACTTATGCAAATCCCTAGTTAACTTAACATCAGTAATATACTCACCCCATTCTGCTTGAGGTAAAGTAATTAAAAACTTGGTGTTAACCTGGAATGGAGCAATCACGAGATTGTACACATTCAAATCATTAATGAGAGTAGTGAATCTGAAGTAGTAGTCGTGAAGCGTTTCCCCTGGACTGTACGTGAACCTATCATACAGATCATACAACTGACATTCGCGTTCCTGTTTAGTAAGAGACGTACCTTGTAGCAAAACCTGTAGACGTTCCCATAACTCCTTTGCAACCGTATATTGACTTACCATTCGATAGATGTCATGTGGAAGAGCTTGGAGAATGGTTTGAAGAGCCTTTTCATCTGCATCGGCAATAAGTTGTTGAGCTGGCGTAAGTTCTTCAAACTCCCGTGGTCGAGTCACATTGTTAACAACGATGGTACCATAATCAAGTGGACCATTTAGAATTTACTTGACCATAAGCCTCCCATATGTCGGTTTTCTCTTAATGTATGACATCATACGGCCTTGCCATGCTTTAAAGACTTCTTTAATGAGCATTGGAGGGCGATTATCCGTTCCCGTTATGACGGAAATATCCGTAAGTGATGTCATTTGAGGCATTAATGAACTTGGATTCATTTTGATCACTTTAAAGAAACAAAGATTATCGGGTGATCGAGCAATGAAATAAGGTTATGAAATTTGTTGTGAGTTGATGTAGAAATCTGAAGCTTATCCTGAAAATTTCTAAGTCCTCTTATCCGGAATGTGTACTGCTAGCCCTTATCCGGAATATGTCTCAGACTTCTTATCCGGAATAACTACTAGCTCTTATCCGGAAAAATCTCAAGCTTCTTATCCGGAATAATCACTATCTCTTAATCCGAAATAATCTTGCAAAATATTTTATTCGGAATAGTTTCTTATCCGGAATAATCTGACAAAGCTCTTACCCGGAATAATTAGACAACTCTTATCCGGAATAAGTAGAAACCTCTTATCCGGAATAAGCTCTTATCCAGAATGATTAGAATCCTCTTACCCGGAAAAATCAGCAAAAACCTTATCCGGAATGATGTAACCTTTTTATCCGGAATAACTTACTTGCCTTTTATCCGGAATACCTTGAGTACCTCTTATCCTGAATAATTCTTGCAGCTTCTTATCCTGAATAATGTAAACCCTTGTATTCCGACAACTTAAAACCCTTATATTCCGTATATGAAAAAACTTTGAACTTTTAAGTTTTACCCAAAAATCAAGCTAAAAATTCCAACTTTTTATGATAAATCACCAATATGAAGAACACAAATTCCTACCACAACTATGTAGGCAATTTGTAGCAAAGATTTTGTGGTGAAAAACACAAAAAAATTGAAAACACGGATATAACTTGATTAAAATAGTATGAAAACTAAAAACTAACACAACAAAAAACCTTATATCATCCCATGGCTCTTGATACCAATTGTAGAATTGTGATAATCTTGTGAATCAATAAGATGGGTTGATGTTTCTAGAGAGAGAAAGTAGTGAGAGAAAGTGAGAGAAAATGTGTTATATTAATTAAACAAGTGAAACAACCAACACCCCTTTCCATGGTGGAAAGGGGTTTATATACCCAAGTCCTTAATGGACTTGGGCCTCCGACCCATGACAAGCCCATGGGCCGGGTTTACTAACAAAGTAACATAATATTCAACTACGAGCTATTTAACATTTAATAATAACGTGGAGTGACCGATACTTCTAATATACGTTAAAAACGTATTTCTAACATAAGCCATATTGGCTTATCCAGACTTGCAACAACTTACTTTTTGTGATCAATCTTCCTCATTTGACCCATTTATTTGAACTGGAGCTTATCAGACCTTGGCTTTGACTTTTTGCTAGAAAACTCATAAAGTTGACTTTAAATTAAGTGCTTATCTGCTTATTCCAGCTTATTGAGTGTGCTTATTAAAATTTTTTTTGTTGATTAAGCTTAGTTAAGTCATTTAAAAGCTTTTGAAACTTGAATCAGCTCTTGGGGTGGCCTAGAACTCGAAAACGACTATTTTGTCGTTTTGTGAAGATAGCTTATTGCTTTTTCAGGCTTATTCCTTGTGCTTATATCAAATTTTTTTATAGATCTCTTAAGTAACTCAAAAGAAGATTGTGTGTCTAATTTAAGCTTATGGCATCAGCTTATAGCTTAATGGGCCAAAAAGCCCATTAAGAATAAGCTGCTTCGAAATAAGCTAGCTTATACACATTTTCAGATTTTGGGCCTTCAGAGTTTTGTCTTTAAAATCAAATTTTGAGTCAGACTGTACGTTTTGGGCTTATTTGGTTGACTTTTTCTTATTGGGCCCAAATTAAGCCCATTAAGGGACTGTTTTGTCTTTTAGACCATTTCTAGGCCCATTAGGGGTATTTTGTAATTTCAACTTCATTCCTGTGTTTATTAGGTTAAAATAAGCTAGTTTGTAACTTTTTAGATTTTTTATAAATTTTGGATTTTTAATATTATTTTATTATTAAAAATTAAATTTTAGATTTTTCAAGTTTTTATATTTTTCTTAGGTTAAATACATTAAGTTAGGAATTTTACAATTTTTAGAATATTTTTATTTTCATTAGATTAATTTTTAGAATTATTTTAAGTTTAAATAGTTTTTAATTGTTTTTAAATAGTTTTTATTAATTTTAAAATTTTCAAAAATAGTTTTAAATTTAGTTAAGTCATTTTAGAGGTTTTCAATTGAAAAAATCTCATTTTGGGCTTTTTGTTAATTAAATTGATTTTTTAGGCTTTAATTAGCATTAAAAAATTATTATTTAATTAAATAAAAGGTTTGAGCGATTTTTGATTTTTTGTAAACTCTAATTACATTATTTAGGATTTATTGCAATTTTCTAGGAATTTTTAGGGTAAAATTTGATTTTGCTACTTTTTACGGTTTTACGTGTACGACTAATCGTCTTAGTTTAATCCACAATCGTAACCGTCACTCTCTTCTTATCTCATTTCTATTTTCTTTTCTCACAAATATAATCACAAAAGTTAATCATCTCTTAACACACACACCAAGCCGCCTTGAGAACGGTCCCCACTTTGGGTCATCACTTGTGGTTTTCCTAAACTACTTGTTAATACTTGCCCTAATTACCTTTGTTTTCCTAAACCAAAGTGTAAAAACTCAACCATCAACCACCAACCGAGACCTCAAGGTCTCGGTGTGGTTTGGTGTCTCGGCCGCAGGTAAAGCAAGGAACCCCGACGCATGTCGGGGTTGTCCTTGTGGTCATGAAAACAAGAGCACCATCGGCTTAAGCCGGTGGATGTTTAACATAAACCGTGGCAACCGGTCACGCCGGTTCACCACAATTAAGGGTTTGTTGATCCGGTTCAATGGGTTTCACGGACCGGTTCATGACATGTTTAGATTTAAAACACGGGTTTGGTTCATGGTTTATTTTACAAGTTAATTATTTATTTTTACATGTTAAATAATTACAAGATTTAATTAAATTAATTTAACATGTTATGTAATTAATTTAATTTGGACATGACTTAGGTTAATTATTAGTAATAATAATACATGATTTTAACCTAAGTATTATATGATTTAATTAATTAATTATTAAAACATGGCATATAATTAATCAACTTCCATGACTTAGGTTATATTAATAATAAATAGAGGGAATTGCATAAATCGTCCTTTAAGTTTAGTCATTTTGCATGTTTCGTCCTAAATATTATAAAAGTGCTGATATCCTCCTAAAATCAAACTATTTCACAAATTTTCATCCTTAATGTTTTGTCATTTTGCAGGTTTCGTCCCAAAAGTTTTGACTATTTTGCAGGTTTCGTCCTAATAATTTTTCTCATAAGGACGATGCTTGCATTAAAGTTTCCCCACGGGGATGATCTTTGCACTTTTGTAACGTTTAGAACGAAACATGCAATTTAGCCAAACTTTAGGGACGATTTATGCAATTTACTCTAATAAATATTAATACATGTTTTAACCTAAGTATTATTACCTTTTATTTAATTAAATCATGTTATATTTAATTAAATCTTATGACCTATAGTTATTTAATTTACATGTAATAATTAATAAATTATACTATATATCACATGACTTAGAATATTAATCAGTAAAACTTAAGCTTATATTATTAGCTTAATAATCCAGCTTATTTCTATTTATGGAAACTTTCTATTTTTAGAAACTTATTTAATTAAGGCAGCTAATCTATTTATGGAAACTTTCTATTTTTAGAAACTTATTTAATTAAGGCAACTAATCTATTTATGGAAACTTTCTATTTTTGGAAACTTTCTATTTTAGGAAACTTGTTATTTTTAGAAAGTTACTTATTATTACACAACAAGTATAATAATACAAGAAATACAAGTAATACTTAATCAGAATAGGCAGAATACATGATAAACACAACATAACGATAAAATCAGTAAAACATGACATGAACATATAAAACAAGCTAAGACATGATATAAAACCAGTTACGTACTCAGTAATCCGAATACTTATACACGTATATTATTTATGTAGCATTAGTGATATCGAAGTAGGACTCTCTTCCGTTCGTATTCTTTGTTCACTCGACACAAGGTACGGATTCTCCGTCCTTTCAGTATGGACATTCTTTCCTTATTAGGATTTCCCCGTATGCAGCCAACTGTTTCCCAGTATATGTTTTATATGTTTTGATTGCTTATGTTTAATAAATGCCTAAGCCATATACATGCATGACCAGTTTCACCTAGTTATAGAGCTACCATAACCATAACACTAGATGCACCAGTGTTATGACTTCACCACGGCGGAGTGATAGCTCGTGGCGTTGCTTTTAGCTTTTGGCCATATTATAATGTTATCATGTGGGGCGTATTGGTGCATCCTAGGTTACATGTTTTCAGCAGATTATTCAGGTGAATGTGGTGTGTGCCTTGCATCCTTCACAAGGAGCTGATCCCTCCTACCCAAAAACATATATTAATTAGAGGCAGCCCTTCTAATTGCATGACGAGGTCACCCCTCCAATTATTCATGCACGTTGATATTTCATGACCTATATTGGCTAATGGTAAACATGTTAAACAGTTTTTACAAGATAAACATAAGGCTTTTCAAACTATAAAACCAGTTTTACTAAGTTATATCAGGTTTTCCTAGACTTAAATCATTTCCGCTGCTATGTGTTTTACATGCTTATATTATTCATTCCATGCTTGTATATCCGTGCACTGAGCGTTATGCTCAGCCGTTACTTTCCTTTCCATGTCCCAAAACGGCAGGTACCTAAGGACAGACTCAAGCATTAGAGGACGTGCATAGGATGGAAACTGCCATAGACTTCTTATCCTTTTGCCTTCATATACTTATGCTTGTTTAGTCTTTCATCGTTCATTTCTTTCATTATGTTTTGGGCTTATGTTTAGGAACCGATGTTTGATTCCGGTTTTCCTTATGGTCATGTATGTTTTATTACATATTACCTTGCATGCTTTGATGACACGCCATAATCATGTGTGACATTCCATTTACAAAAATGGGGTGTTACAATTATGGTATCAGAGCCAAGGCTTCGACCTGTAGGCTCTAAAACTTGACCTGTGACTAGTGGGTAGTCATCAGAAGCTTCCTAAGCCAACGCTTGTTATTCCACGTATTGATGTGTTCAGCGCATTGTTGTTTTAACCATGATGTTTTCAGCACCTTGATGTTTTAACCTTGATGTTTTCATCGATATCATTTTACTAATATGGATGGACAACCGTCATTCATATTTAGTTATGTGTCATTGTTTCATGCATGATGTTCCTCGTGAACTATGGCTATATGGACTGGACCCCAGTAGTTCATAATTAGTCACATAAAAAAAATTCTGATAAGTTTTGACAGATGATTTTTATTTATTTATTTATGTTTCATGTATCATTGTTGCAGGTTTATGACTAAGTAACGGTTGATACAGGACTGGCCCTATTTAGTCGCATGTGCTTTTATCAAAACTTTTAACTTTGACCGACCCATAGGCGTCCCCGCGCCCTGTCATTTTGTTTTAGGTAAACTAACCATAGGCGTTTACCTTCGCACATAAAAGTTTTACAAACTGCATCATGCATTCATGCACAGTTTTCACGCATAATTTTTTTTCGTGATTATTGCATAAAATTTTGTTCATGTTTAGTTATATTATGCTCAAATCAGATTAATCATATCAATTTTGTATTGTGAACCGATCCATGTTCGTTCACACCAGTGATTTTCAAAGTTCATCTCATTATAGTCATATTTATTTCATGACCACTCATTAAATTTTCATGATCTTTATGTCGATTATCTTTTCATACTATCATGGTTAACTTCATTTTCATGCTGATTACGTTTTATGTTTCCTCATGATTAATTTCATTCCAAGATTCTTCATGTTGATTTCATCTTCATGTTAAGTATGTCTTAAGTCTCTTTATGTTGATTACGTTCTCATCATGTCGATCATGCCCTCATGCTAGACATTGGAAGATTCCAGTAAATCATGCTTTTATGATAGTCAGGGTTGGTCTCCATTAACCATGCTTTCATGCTTATCATTGTGAACTTCGTTTCACCAACCTTCTGGGCGTTTTCTCTATGTAACCAGAATGACGACTATGCTGAGATTGCTAGGCTATCATGATGATCAGTCCAGTTTGTTCTTCAAACCGTTTAACCAAGTATTCCCTGTAAAATCATGTCAGATGATCGACCCATATCGATGATTGCATGTGCATTCTATGTGTACTCCATGTACCGTATCTCATGTGTATTACACGTACCTTAATCCATGTGTATTTCACTTACAATACTCCATGAGTATTCACTAGTCAATTCTAAATCATCTCATGCGTATTCCACTTGTTGATGTTCTACAAGATGTTGATGCCGCTCATAATTGGGAGATGTTACAAAAGGTTGATGCTGTTGATTCATTGGAGACACTACGAGATGATGATGATGTTCACAACCTGGAGATCCTACAAGACGAAGACAAAGGCGTTAGATCGAAGCGATCAGATGAGAAGATGCTTCACCACCAGACGATTTCCATCAATCATTTTCCCTAATCCTTAGTTACATGTCACACGTCATTCAGTTGTCGTTTCAGTTATATGAGTAAGAACCGATACCAGTCGGCCACTCAGCTGAATAGTTACATGAATTACAGTCATGAGAATGACTGTCATGGAACTGACAGACAAGACGATAGTTACCACTACTGTGAAAACAACTATCTTAGCAATCGCAACAGAAGCTCCGGCCACGGACGTGTTCAGAAATACAAGGGTCAGCAATCCAACCGATCCGCCAATTCTGGCATAATAACCTAAGAGTTTCAATTCTATTTGTTTCACACCTCGAGATACATGTCAAGACATCAGTAAAGACACAGGTCTCATGTATACTTTCTGAAGACACATGTCAAGACACCAGTCAAGACACATGTGATGATTATATTTCCAAGACACGAGTCAAGACACATGACTCACGTCAAATTCTGGAACATCCTTAAGAAACTCAGGGTACCCTCCAAAGGGTATATCCATTTTGTTGTGCCATGTATTAATCAGGCCATAAGAATTTCAGTACCACCACCGACGTATCAGTGGGATCTGTCACGTTTGCTCGATGACACTTTAATTTCTTGCACCCATATTTCATATATTCATGACCATAAAGGACGCCATTCGTATTCCCCATCTATACGAAGGTTTTCCTTCAGCCTAATGATGAGATCCAAGCTGCTAGCGCATTACCTCGGACATACACGAGTTGAATTTAATCCTAATTATGGACTACGAACAACACACCATGCTATCATTCATGATTATGTACAGTAATGTTCAGGATCCTGAATACATTCAGCATGGTTTTCCATCAGGAAAATCTGTACAAATTATCTATGCTTTCTAAGCACGTGCTTTGTTAGCCATGACTGCTAAAATTTTCTAGCTGTCAGTTAAGACACAATCATTGAAGTTCCTTTTACGCATAACCAGCCGATTATACCAAAATCTTCCCATCATTCCAGAAGAACCTTTAAGGAGAAGGACGGTACCATGAGATTATGTGTCGACTACCATCGATTTAAACAAATCACCATTCATAACCGTTATTCTCCTCCACGTATTAGCAACATGTCCAATCGACGTTAGTGTATTAACCACTTTTCCAAGATCGGACTCATGATCATGCTGCCAACAATGTTGAGTGAAAGAGCAGAACATTTCCATGACTGCTATTCGTACACGACTCGGGCATGCTAGATTCGTAATTGTGTATTAGTCTCGTAAATGCTCCAGCAGCATTATAGACTTAATAAATTGAGTTTACATGAACCCATAAACAAATTCATCAGTATTTTCATCGAGAAAAACCTGATTTTTCTCTAGGTCTAGAGAAGAGCAGGAAGACCATATTTGCAGTATGTTGCAAATTCTACGACATGAGAAATTTCACCTTGAAATTTTCCAATATAAATTCTGGTTGATTACAGTGACACGCTGAATCACATGGATTCGCATGGTTAATCTTACTATGACTCAGCTTATGCGTAAAGGTGAGAACCCTACACCACATTAGGTGTTCCAGAAAATATATGCTAAGAGAAGTCTAATTTCGGAGACTCAGAGTTTCGCAAACTTCTATGTATCAAGTTTATACGAAGCAAGATACAGTTACGTTCATATCTAAGTACCTGAAATACCAACAGGTTAAGATAGAACACCAATAGACTAGGATGTTTTCCATCATCTGGAATTGTGAATAGAAATGGGACAAGATCTCCATGGATTTTGGTTACCAGATTAACGCAAACTCAGAAGAAGCATGATGCTATCTGGGTTATTGTCAACGGTTTGATCATGCAGAATCCTTACATCCGCAAGGATTTCAGAACCAACAGATTGATCAGACATGTTCCAGCCAAGGCTCATCTGATCACTTGGCTATCCCTCAGCTATCGGGTCAGACAAAGGTTCGCATTTGTGCTCCCTATGTACGTCCATGTTCTTGTTCCAGTTTTACAATTTGTTTTCACACTCACGTTCATGACACTATTCACGTTCATGGTCGTATCCTGGCTTATGAATTTACGTCCAGCTTCGTTCTGGGAGGTTTTGGCAAGAGCTTGAGAGACCAGACTCAAGTTTAGTATAATCCTCTATCCTCAGACAGACGTTCCACGTCACATTCCACGTCTCACCTTATAGCATTTGGCGTTACCGCCGCCGTATTCCATGTTCACGATATGTTTCACATGTCATATTCATTCCACGTTGACATGTCACGTTCACGATATGTTACACGTATCATTGATCACGATATGTTTCCTCATACTGCGCTCACGATATCTCCACGTATCACGTTCAAAATTGTTCACGTATCACGTTCAAAATTGTTCACGTATCACGTTCACAATGTTTCACATATTACGTTTCAGTACGTCTTGCGTATCATTGCTAAGACAGTACTATTATCAGTTATTTTGGGTTATTTTGCATCATAACGTTTCAATTCCCCTTGCACGTTAATTCATATTCCCTCGATCAAATTCAGGGGATCTATCTTACGTTGACAACCAGAAACTTTTATGTATTTTCAAGTCAAGGTCAGGATGACCTGACTAAGATTCATCAGTGGTGTCAAGATCTTGTGGAGGAACCGTTCCGAGAGGGAAGCCACTTGGAAACGGACGAGTCCATCCGGATTTTATCCTCTCATCCTTCCGTAATTCAGTAAGACTATTTTCTTCACGTCACGTTCCATGTCCTTTTAGCCATGTCACGTTCCACGTTCCTTTCTACCATGTCACTTTCATGTCCTTTTAACTTACATACCCTCTCAGTTTGATGCGGGTATGTTCCTCTTTTCCAGTACGTTATCTATAATTCGGGGATGAATTAATCTTTTTAGGGGGGAGAGTTGTAAAACCCGCATGTTTTTACCATGAACAGTACATATATAATCGTACGTACATGATTGAAACTTTCCTTTTATAGCACGTTATGTTTCACGAATAGGAATTACAAGTATTACGTACGTGTTATTACACGATAAGTATTTAATACGTATTAACACACGATAATTATTATCAACAATAATTATAATCACGAACATGAAATCATGAACGTAAATAATCACGAACCTATTGTTATGTATTTACGTATATTTATTACAATTACGTATAAATATATTTTACGACACGGACGATTAATAAATAAATCACGTAAACACGACACGAGAACACGTAATATATTAGAACACGGGAAAACAACGGGTTTCCCCTTGAGGGCCCACATACCCACAGCAAGAAGAAAAACGAAGGGGCCAAGCCCACTTTTGATTTAACTAAAACAAGGAAAAGGGAGAACACATTTTCATTTACAGAGAATTAGAAAAAAATACAAAACCCTAGCCTCCTTCCTTGTCTCCCTTTGGCCGCCGGATTTAACACCACCAAAAGGGGTGTTGGTTGATTTTTGGTTGATCCAATTCTTGCAAGATCGTTCGTGTTATTATTTTCTTTGTGTTCACGAATCGGTAATTCCTTAAACCATTTCTTTTTAATTATTTATTAGATCTAGAACACATGAATCATGGGTTTATTAAAAACTATTAATTAAAACATGTTAATTAATTAGGTCTAATCATGGGGGTATTAAAACATGGGTTTAAGGGGTGTTTGGTTCGGCCGACGTGTAGAACCGAGAGCCAAAGCTCTCGGTGGTTGTGTGATCACCACCAACCGAGACCTCAAGGTCTCGGTGTGGTTTGGTGTCTCGGCTGCAGGCAAAGCAAGGAACCCCGATGCATGTCGGGGTTGTCCTTGTGGTCCTGGGGGGGTCTCGGCTGAAAACAAGGGCACCACCGGCTTAAGCCGATGGCGGTTTAACATAAACCGTGGCAACCGGTCACGCCGGTTCGCCACAATTAAGGGTTTGTTGATCCGGTTCAAGGGGTTTCACGGACCGGTTCATGACATGTTTAGATTTAAAACACGGGTTCGGTTCATGGTTTATTTTACAAGTTAATTATTTATTTTTACAAGTTAAATAATTACAAGATTTAATTAAATTAATTTAACATGCTGTGTAATTAATTTAATTTGGACATGACTTAGGTTAATTATTAGTAATAATAATACATGGTTTTAACCTAAGTATTTTATGATTTAATTAATTAATTATTAAAACATGGCATATAATTAATTAACTTCCATGACTTAGGTTATATTAATAATACATATTAATACATGTTTTAACCTAAGTATTATTACCTTTTATTTAATTAAATCATGTTATATTTAATTAAAACTTATGACCTATAGTTATTTAATTTACATGTAATAATTAATAAACTATACTATATATCATATGACTTAGAAAATTAATCAGTAAAACTTAAGCTTATATTATTAGCTTAGTAATCCAACTTATTTCTATTTATGGAAACTTTCTATTTTTAGAAACTTATTTAATTAAGGCAGCTAATCTATTTATGGAAACTTTCTATTTTTAGAAACTTATTTAACTAAGGTAATTAATCTATTTATGGAAACTTTCTATTTATGTAAACTTTCTATTTTTGGAAACTTTCTATTTTTGGAAACTTTCTGTTTTTGGAAACTTACTATTTTAGGAAACCTGCTATTTTTAGAAAGTTACTTATTATTACAAAACAAGTATAATAATACAAGAAATACAAGTAATACTTAATCAGAATAGACAGAATACATGATAAACACAGCATAACAATAAAATCAGTAAAACATGACATGAACATATAAAACAAGCTAACACATGATATAAAACCAGTTACGTACTCAGTAATCAGAATACTTATACACGTATATTATTTATGTAGCATTAGTGATATCGAAGTAGGACTCTCTTCCGTTCGTCTTCTTCGTTCACTGGACACAAGGTACAGATTCTCCGTCCTTTTAATATGGACATTCTTTCCTTATTAGGATTTCCCCGTATGCAGCCAACTGTTTTCCCAGTATATGTTTTATATGTTTTGATTGCTTATGTTTAATAAATTCCTAAGCCATATACATGCATGACCAGTTTCACCTAGTTATGGAGGTACCATAACCATAACACTGGGGCACCAGTGTTATGATTTCACCACGGTGGCGTGATAGCTCGTGAAGTCCCTTTCAGATTTTCGCCATATTATTATGTTATCATGTGGGGCGTATGGGTGCATCCTAGGTTACATGTTTTCAGCAGATTATTCAGGTGAATATGATGTGTGGCTTGCATCCTTCACAAGGAGTTGATCCCTCCTACCCAAAAACATATATTAATTAGAGGCAGCCCCTCTAATTGCATGACAAGGTTACCCCTCCAAGTATTCATGCACGTTGATATTTCATTACCTATATTGGCTAATGATAAACATGTTAAACAGTTTTTACAAGATAAACATAAGGCTTTTCAAACTATAAAACCAGATTTACTAAGTTATATCAGGTTTTCCAGGACTTAATCATTTCCGTTGCTATGTGTTTTACATGCTTATATTATTCATTCCATGCTTGTATATCCGTGCACTGAGCGTTATGCTCAACTGTTACTTTCCTTTCCATGTCCCAAAACAGAAGGTACCTAAGGACAGACTCAAGCATTGGAGGACGTGCATAGGAAGGAAGTTGCCATAGACTTCTTCTCCTTTTGCCTTCATATACTTATGCTTGTTTAGTCTTTCATCGTTCATTTCTTTCATTATGTTTTGGGCTTATGTTTAGGAACCGATGTTTGATTCCGGTTTTCCCTATGGTCATGTATGTTTTATTACATATTACCTTGCATGCTTTGATGACACGCCATAATCACGCGTGACATTCCATTTACCAAAATGGGGTGTTACATACCTAGAGTTGTGATACCATGTAAAATATTAAAAGGGTTTTTATTAATTGAATGACCATTACATAACATAGCATATGTATTTGTATTAAATACATAGCTTTGATCATAAGCTATCTAATATAAACCCTAAACCTAATGGTCCACAAGCCCACACTCGGGCTTGGGCCAATACTTATCGTCTAATATATTTCAACATTCACGTCTATTAACACATAGTCTATGCATAAACTTTCTCATTCGAAACAAACTTTATTCTCTATCATACAATGGAAAATTTTTAATCTGAATCTTCCCAGATCCACGTACTTGTGTCCACGCCTAATTGGGTTAATGGAGAAGGAATTAGACAATGAGCTGCAATTAGAGGAGAAATTCAGAAATCTATGTTCTGAGGTGGAGGAGACCGTCACAAAGAGAGAAAGGTTAATTGAGGAGATGGATAATTATCTACGGGTTGAGGATAACGATGACGCTTACCAAACTACATGAGTCTTGAAGCATGCTAAAAAAAAGGACAGGGAGAAAGTAGTTAATCTCCAAATTATGAAGAATCAATCCCATCTTGGTGCACGTGAGATGGTCAATATTATGAAGCAATTGAATGAAGAAATGGTAGGATAGTGTTTAGGTGCAAGTGGTTTGTCCTGCGTGTTTTGGATATCTTGATGTACCCTTGTTTTTTTCAAGTTTAATGGAAAGAATTTTAAAGGCTTACCCTTGTTTTTCTCATGTTTAATGGAAAGAATTTTAAAGGCGTTCCAAACCATAAGTTGGCGTTGAAGGTAGGAGTGCATATAATGTTGTTGAGGAATATCGATCAATCAAATGTTTTGTGTACGGAACAATGCTACAAGTTCTTAAGTTAAAAATAATTGGTATTACTACACAATGTTGTAATTTAACAACCTAATGTATCTAATATACATGCATTAAGAGTAAACGCAACAGATACGATCGATTGTCTATACACATAATGTAATTAACATAAAGATAAAGAATGCATACTTTTCTCCAAGAACGGTGATCAAGAACCCTAAAAACATCAAACCTAACAAACCCTTATTCGTTATACCCAAATCCGATTCACCAATAACCTAAAGATCAAGTTAGATCTTCTCTAAGATAGTCCATACGACACTTCAATCAACCACCTTCGATTGCTAGATCTTGATTAACTGAATACTTAATAAAAATCAAACCCGAATACCCTTTTTGAGGGGTTCTTGGTTGTCGACCTACAAAGAGAGAAAGAGAGATTTTGTTTGGTTTAATGTTTATAAACAATTGAATCCCATCCATTGTTTATATACTAGATCCTTAGGTTAATTATGGTAAAGATCTTAACTTTGTCTCCAAGTAATTAACCTTCTAGAATCAAAATATATTCTTTCCCCCTTCTTTGACTATAATCGGCCGACTATACCCCATGAGGTCTTGGTTTGACTTTTTGACTTTCTATAATACTTAGTTATGTAATTATATTAATTACCTAAAAATATTAAGTCTTATTAATTAATCATTGTTATTTTTTTAACTTATTAGTAATTAATTACCGTTAAGTATACACTCTTATCAAAATAAGATTACATAATAAATATAGTCATATTATATTGTATAACTTAATAAAAGATGATCTCGATGTCTAAGTGTGTGACCCCCACGTACTCCCGGCCGTATAAAATACTATCTATGACTTACGTACATCCCAACACACAAATCATTAACCGAACCAACTTTGGAAAGAAATTTATCATTCCGAGATTGAGAATTACTCCTACAAATAAGTGTTTGCTGCTAAAGATCGTCTGAATACAGTTTCTTATTTCCGTATCATTTGCAATGACGATTAACAAAATCCAAGGCCAACCGCTTCCAAGAGTTCGGTTGTACCTCCCACGTCTTGTTTTACACATGACCAACTGTACGTAGCTATTTCAAGAGTTAAAAGCAAGAAGGGATTAAAGATTGTTGTTTGTGACCAAGATGGTAATGTATCAAAAGCGACCACAAATGTAGTTTATAAAGAAGTTTTCCACGGTCTATAAAGAAGTGTGTTACTGTCGTTGTTAAAGACTCATGTGTTTAGAACACAAGTCATGCATTACTTCTATAATTGATTTCATGTAGTAACGATTCGTGTTTACTCTATTCTATTTCTTACATGTCTTCGGTACTTCTTTAAAAAATTCTTCTGTTAGCTAATTTTGACGTTAGACGGGTCTTTTATCTACAATATAACACAAACAAAACAATTTGAAGTCAAAGTTGAAAAAAATGATTTAAAATTGACAGTGAACATTAATTTAGCGACAAAGAGAGTAACTGATTTGACCACATATATTTCACAAAATCGTGAGCTTTAAACATTTTTAAGCTCGAGGAGTAATGTAATAAGAATTATTTGAAAAATAAAACTATCTTACTGATAAAATAATCCTTATGAAACTTAAATATAACTATGTTATAGTACGGAGGCTTTTGGTTTGGGCCATTTGTGCAAGAGGTCTGTACTCAAAGTAAAAAAAATTGCCAAGTACTAGTAACATAATACAGAGTTTTAAAATGGAAGCGAGCCCCACAAGTAATTGGATAGACAATTCCAGGCATACTTGCCCACTTTTAACTGACACAACCATTTTATTTATTTATTTTTTGGACGGAAAATTTTATAAAACTAGCAAGATGCTAGAAAAGAAAACATTACAAAGAAATCAAGTTAGGGGTTTTCAACCAAGTTTCTCAAGAAAAAGATACGTTACACCTATTAGAACACCAAAAATAAGCACATGAACAATATCATCAAAAAGCGTAGATAATCTTAGGGTAGACTCGTCAAAAATTGCTTGATTCCTGAAGACCCAAATGTACCACCACGCAACAATGCAAACACCTTCAACCAGCCTTTTCACCTTGGAAGGGAGACGAATAGCTAAAAACCAAACGAGCCCATCATCGAAGGAAGATAAAACCTGCCAATCAATCTCCCACCAAGTACAAATCTTACAAAAAATATATTCTGCAATATTGCACCTGAAAAAATACAGGAACTAGATATCGTATCCAATCCATAAAGCGGGCAAAGAGTCGACTTCAAAACAAGACCTCGGGACACCAAATTGCTCCGAGTTGGAAGACGATCGAGACGCGTCCGCCAAACAAAACATTAAGCTTGATTGGGATAATATTAACCCGAGTGAGTAGAAGCATCCGAAACAGGAAGAAGAATATTGTCCAGGTGAGACCGAACATCCTTGACATGGAACGAACCGTCACCTGCAAGATCACAGTACCATCTATCATTGGAAGGGGATAAAATAATATGGTCAACAGCCTGACATAAAGCATCCCATTACTGACGTTCGAAACCATCACGAACAGATCTGCGAAAAGAAAAATCTATGGGAGCAAATCCAAGCTTAGACTCCACCATTGCATCTTTGACCGTCTTTAGAGCATAAATGCGAGGAAACATATATCTTAAGGGTTGTTCATAAACCAAATGATCTAGCCAAAACCGAGTACCTCTACCATCACCAATACGTTTCTTGGAATGCGACGCAAAATTGAAACCTTTAGAAATCAATACTTTCACTTCTCGAAGGATAGAACTCCACAAGGAATGGAACTTAACCAAATGCGAATCAAGATTACTTCCATAAAAAGATAAAATCACTCGGTACCATAATGAGTCGTCTTGAGATATAAAACGTCATACCCACTTCAAGAGTAAAGCCCGATGAAGAGCATAATAACTAGAGACACCGAGACCGCCGTTTTCCTTAGACGCTAACACCTTATCCCAAGCCACCCAAGAGATCTTTTTCTCCGACGGCTCAATCCCTTTGAAGAAGTTGCTTCAATTTTTTTCCATTTCTTTCAAAATACCAACTGGAACTCAAAAGATGGAGAGATTGTAAATAGGAGAAGCTCCGAGAACAGACTTCAAAAGGGTTAACCTCCCTCATATTGATAAGGTCTTGGCTTTCCACTTAGACAATCAAAGCTGAAGTTTCTGAATGAAATCCGACCAAGCAATAATACGAGTCATACAGTCGCCTACCATCACACCTAAGTACCGAAACGAAGCTTGCATAACGGAGCACCCTATTAACGAAGCAACCTGACTCACAAGGTTACGATGCACTCCAACTCCCATTATTTGACTCGTATGAATGTTGATTTTTAGCCCATACGTAAGGAAAAAACATCTAAGAATGCTGATAATATTACCCATGTTAGATTTAGACCATTCCCTCATGAATATAGCATCATCGACATAAAAAAGATGAGAAAGAATCATCGATTGATCAATCTTGAATCCTTTAACAACACCTTCTGAAAGAGCTCTAGAAAAGGAGATATGAAGTGACTCCATGATAAGAATAAATAAGAAAGGGACCAATAGATCACCTTGTTTTAAACCACAAAACATTGGAAATTCTAGAGATGGGTTGTCGTTAACCAACACCGAATCCATGAAGGAGCTAAGGGTACCTCTAATTCATTTGCACCAATTAGGACCAAACCCGAAAGCTTGAAGAACAGCCATCAAATAATCCCACCAGACAGAATAATAAGCCTTTGCAAAATCGACTTTGAATATCATAGCTTGTTTCTTTTTTCTTTTACACCAAGCGAGTAGCTCATTAAGAATAAAAGGCCCGTCTAAAATTTGTCTATTTGCAACAAATGTTGATTAAGTATCGGACACGCTCGAGATAACCGTAGCCAGGCGATTAGCTAAAATCTTAGTAATAACTTTAAAAAACACTACCAATCAAGCTTATAGGACGAAAGTCAGAAACAAACTTAGCATCCACTACTTTAAGAATCAAAGCAATAAAATAAGCATTACTTCCCATCGGAAAATTACCTTTCTCGAAGAACCACTCAACAGCTGAACAAAAGTCTCGACCAATAAAATTCTAGTACCGCCTGAAGAATTCAAAAGTAAAACCGTCAGAACTAGGACTTTTGCTTGTGCCGCAATCCCAAACTGCACGCCGAATTTCATCAGAGGATATGTTGCGCTCCAAGATCTCAACCTGATCAATAGACAACCTATTAGGAAATGCAACGTTCAGTTTAAGCTATGTGCTAATAGGCTGTTTGAACCTATTAGCAAAATGGCCCCTTAAAGCTTCTTTAACCACCATCGGCTCGATGATCCGCTGACCATCGTTCATAACCCCTTGAATTGATAATTGAGACTGCTTTTTTTAAGATACCATGAAAGAATTTTGAATTTTCATCCCCCTCTATTGCCCAATTAATCTTCGATTTTTGAATCCGATCAATATCTGCCACATTTTTATGCTCATTTATAAGCCGAGATAACTCCAATTTTTCTAACAGAATTACATCAGTGACTATACCTTTATCAATATTAGTATCAATGTCTATCAATTTCTTCGTAGACAACTTAACAGAAGCATAATGAGTCACGTTCTTATCTTTAATCCACTTCTGAATAATGGTCTTAAACCATTGGAGCTTCTTCTTAAATCAAATAAGTTTGTTGCTATCGAAAAAAGAAAAAAAGTTCCAAGCTTGTTCCACCATAGAATCAAAACCTTCCTGTTTGAACCACAAATGATAGACACGGAATGAAGTTGGCTTAAAATCTGAAAAACTTCCCAAAGAAGAATAGGAAGATGATCCGATAGATGCCTATCTAGACATAAGGCTGAAATAGTAGGAAAACGTAACAAGATTCCGTCCGATACCAAGAACCTATCCAATTTGCTCATTTTGCTACCCGAAGGAATAGACCACGTAAACGAAGACCTTCCATATTAACATCCTTAAGACCTGATAGTTCGATGAAATGATTAAAATGACTCGCACTAAAGTTGTTAGACAACCTATTATTTGTATTTCTTATACATTAATTGTTATTTTCACACATGATGACCCACTTTCTTATATTTTCAATAATAATTTATAAATTTTATAATATTTTTTCTCTTTCATACAAAATAATAGTCTTAATTTTTGGGATTTGCTAACGACCACCCTTGGATGGTTTTTAAACATACCAAAATTGAGAAATTTGCATTAAATGAAATAAAATATTCCTTAAATATACAAATTTTTTGATTATAAATATGAAATGTGGTGTGAAACATGGTATGTATGAGATTTATTCATGGTTAGTTATTTTTTATAAACATGAAATATGTATGTATGAGTTCATTTAATGGAAATTTGTTGATTTTATTAT
Source organism: Glebionis coronaria (assembly GCA_025667525.1). NCBI lineage: Eukaryota > Viridiplantae > Streptophyta > Magnoliopsida > Asterales > Asteraceae > Glebionis > Glebionis coronaria. The sequence goes on from CM046880.1 coordinate 550,107,184, forward strand.
GTTTAAAAACCACTCCGAGAGTGGTGGTTAGCAAATCCTTTAATTTTTTAATAATATATTCTCTCTTGTAAGAGAAAGGTTATACTGGATACCTTGTATCCTTTGGATACAAGGGGATCAATCCCCACCTTTCATCCACCAAAGATCAAATTCCAGATTAATTCTTATTTTTTAATTAAAAAACAAAATGGACGGAGAGGCATTTTGGTTATTTAATCAATAACACAAAACACACCATTCATCCAATCCCGTCCCTCTCCTCATACACAAACTAAAAACACATAGTGTGTGTTTTCATTGATCTATCAAATCCATACTCATCAATCGACCATCAATCATGAAATCGATGATCAATCGTTTAATTAATTAGCTCAAATTATGTCGCAGGATGTGATTTAGTCTTATTAGCTTCGGTTTTAACGATCGTGACGTCATCATCACTGATACATGTGCCGATTTAGTGTTACTAATATCAATTTTGAAGACTAACATCGTCAATTTTTAATTAATTTCTAGAATTAAGTAAAAAAGTTACATCATCAATATCATCATCATCTTTGAATTAAGTAGGTCAAAATTATGTTGTAGGTTGTGATTTAGTGTAATTAGTTTCTAATTTGAAGAATTAGGTCTAGTTTGCTAGTTGAATTTAGCTCTGAGTTTAAACATCTAAATTAGGCAAAATCGTTAAATTACGTGATCATCATAAGCATATGAATTAGAATAGAGTTATGTGAATAAGCTTATAAATAGAGTTTGTTGAAGCTGTAGGATAAGCATAAGGTGAGTTGTGTGAATAAGCTTATTAGGAGAGTTTAACTGAAACTATAGGCTACGCTTAACAGATGTATCATATAGGATACCTCCATACATCATATATGATAAATATATCATATATGATATATGGAGGTATCATATATGATAATATGATAATGTGCTTGAAAAAAAATACAAGCAAGTCTGTGTTCTCCTGGTTGGTAATTAAAAGTTAGTTGTGTGTATATTATCATATTTCATAATCTGGTTGATATTTAGCTTCTATAATATATCACATTTGATAATCTGGTTAAAATTCAGCTTTTGTAAGATATCATATTTGATAACCTATTTGAAACTAAAAGCAAATCTTTTTATTTCTACAGTGAAAACTGTTTTTAATGCATTTCAAAGAACTCAATCATCTCAAGACCAAAGAAGTGAACATAAAAAGCAACAATCATCAGACCAAAAGCGAGTTACAAAAAGACTATGTTAAGAAGTGGAACATGGAATTCTCGGCTGAAAGAACAAACAACGGCTGGTGAATGAGATGACAAAAGACGAGTGCCAAGTTTGCAACCAAAGTGCTGATGCATGGAATCAAGATCCATTGTTTTAGTCATTTGACCTGTTTATATTTTAGTAATTTGTGTATGATGTTGTAATGCTTTAATTTTGTAATGCTACTAAATAATTGAGTTTTTTTTTGTTGAATATGGAGATGGAGAAACATTTGTTGATGTAACTTTTGGATAATATGCATATTTTGTTGATGTTTTTAGCATTTGAAGCATAGTTTTTTTTACCTTTTTACTAGCAGGGTACCCGCGCGTTGCAGCTGCGGGTACCCTGAAACTAAAATTCTGCAAGTGCAATGTTTTATAGTTATGTTCGTAGATAATGATGATAGTTTTAAGTTGAAATACGGTAACTTTGAGCAATAATAAACCATTTCAGATTTTTGTGATGATTAATGGTGAAAGACATTTGCAAATCTATATAATATCGCAATATTATGTAACATATAAATATAAAAAATCTTCTTAATTTATATGTTTACACGTTTCATACATTATAACGACCTTAAAAGCGTTCTACTTTGATATGTACGATTTAATCGAATTAATTAGCAAAATGATAAGTATTTCACTAAATTTGTACTAAATACATACATAGACGATACATATCTTCGAAAATGCAAATTTATAAAAAAATGGTTCAAAATCAAACATATAAATTTGATATTAAACTTACGTTAGCAAATAATTTAAATAATTGTATCTAAAAAGTTAAGATTTATAACAATAATCATTTGTAGATGTTGCATATTAATTTGTATTAATTTTGTCATTTAATGTGTATTGCCCATCAATTAATATAAATATAAATTTATGAAATTTTTGTGTTGTAAAAGTTTGTATCAAAACTTTGTAATATTGTACTATTTAAAATTTTGGAGATAGGGAATACAATATCTTATATAAGTAGTACATATTTGTGAGTTGTTCTAAAAAGTAGTACAATATAATTTAACGGTTTCGTTTTTATCAGTTTCGGTGGGTCCTCTTCGGCTCGTCTTCTGACAACTTTTATTGGCTAGTTGAACCAACTGTGAGTCCGGTTTCTGGTTCCTAGTTTCCAGTTGAACCTCATCATTTTAGGTAGACAATATGTACGATCTTGTAAATATATATTATTTTAATGTTAGTACAATGTAAATATATAATAGTATTTCTAAGTAATGTGGTGTATTAATAATTTTTTAAGTGTGTATTAATTATTATGAGTTAATTAGTTTTAATATGAGTATTAAATTATGTATTAATTAGTTTTAATATTATCTATTAATTAGTTTTAATAATAAGTATTAAATTATGTATTAATTAGTTTTAATAATGAGTATTAAATTATGTATGAATTAGTTTCTAATTATGTTTATATACTTGTACATTATGCATATAGTGTTGTAAGTTGATTTTGTAACTTTCTAAAAATAGAAGGTATTTTGTTTTATAGTATATATTAGTATCATATATAGTGAAATATCATATATGATAATTCATGTAACTTTTAAGTTCTGCCATACATGATACTGCATTATCATATATGATACTAAAAAAAAGGTTTGATAGATTAAACAATGAGTTTGTTGAATTCATGATTAAGACAAAAAGTATGATGGAAACATGATTAAACAATTATTCAATAAATAAAAAGAGTACTTTTTGAATGTAACATATATGATAATTCAAACATAATGTATTAAGCTATGATATCATATATGATAAACACTTATTCATAATTAAAAAGATAAAAAAACAAAAGAATCAATTAAATTTATGATTAACACAAAAATATTCTTATTAGTGAAACTATTCTTCTTCTTATTTAATTAATTCTTCTTCATACTCATACACATCCGGTTGTTATGATAAGTACCCTATCTATTTTGCTCTAACCGGACAATTGCAACATCTCTCCATTCTCATTGTTGTGTTCGCACATTTTGCATTTATACAACACAGAAAAAGAGTTTTGGATCAAGCTATATACAATACATTAAAAGTGAAAAAGTCATGTACAGTATCATATATGATAGAAGGTAGGTTTGAAGAGCTTAATGATATTTTATGTAAATTAGTCATAAAGTCTGGTTTTTTATTGTGGTTTGTTAGATACATAATATATGATACCTCATGTATCTAGGGATAGCAACGAGGCGGGTTTGGGGCAGGGCAGGCATCCCCATCCCAAAACCCGATTACTAAGTTATCTCTAAACCCACCCCGATCCCTATCGGGGATTTAATCGGGTTGCACCATCGGGGTGAGATGCTCGCACAAACCCGCCTCGTACTAATCGGGGATCTTATCAGGGTATCGTCTTTGGGTGCAATTCTCGACCAATGTCGCACCATTTTATATTTATTATTATTTTTAGAACGTTAGCAATAGCTTCAAAATTTTAAAACTTATTAATATCAATTATAAATAAGGCTTATTAATTTTTCAACGATAGTATCATACTTATAATAAATTATAGTAATAAAAACTTACAACTTAAAAAATGACATTTAAGTAACTTTTTTGCAATATTCATAAAAAAACTAACAATGTTAGAGAAATACCTTTTTACTACGTAAATAGTAACAAAATACTTTATACATAAATACATTTGTGTATGTCTATATATTAATCGGGGGGGGGGGGGGGGGGGGGGGGGGGGCGGGTCGGGCATGTTATTCTTCAGTCCGTCCCAAACCCGATTAGAAATCCTCGTTTAAGCCCCGCCCCGCCCAGTAACCCGATAAGCATGCCCCGCCCCGCCCCAATTATTTTGGGTTTCGGGTTTCCCCGTCGGGTTCGGGTTTTTGCTATCTCTACATGTATCATATATGATATACCGACCATATATCATATATCATATATCTATCATATATGATAATATGAGGTATCATATATGATATATCATGTATCATATATGATATGTCTATCATATGTAATATATCATATATCTATCATATATAATAAATGTAGTATCATATATGATACATCAAGCTTAATCTAGCCAACATCAGCAAAATGATTTTTTTTAATAATACCGCTTATTCACACGAACAGAAGCTTATTCATAACTCTCTTATTCAAGTAAACTGGTAATTCGTTAAAAAAGCTAACAAGCTAGCTTATAATTCAACACTATAAATCCAAATCATCTTATTTACAAGGTTATTCATAACTCTCATCTTTATTCAAAATCTTATTCAGACAAATGAGATTATTCACATAAATCACCTAATAAGTTAGCTTATAAGTAAGAACAACCAATCCACATAATTCGTTCAAAATAAGCTAATTAAAATGATAAAAAATTAATAAGCTTAGTCAAAATCAAATAAGCTAAAAATAAAAATAGTTTTTATACAAAACCTGATGATGAATTCGTGCCTGATCATGAATTCGTGTTGATTAATTGATCTAATTAATCGTTTCGTGATGGATTCATGATTAAATGATTCGATCTATCAATTGTATAGAGAGAAACTAGATTGGGGGAAGAGAAAGAAATAAGCAGACGGGGTGTGTGTTCTATGAGAAAGAAAGGAGAAAAATGCTTATATAATAAGCGGGTGAAATGATAAAAATACCTTTGAGTATAAATTATTGATCTAATCTCAACCATTAGATGAGAGAAAGATAAAAATTAGACTCTCGTATCTTAAAATTTTTTAGGGTTTTGCTACCACCACCCACAGGTGGTTTTTTACCTTTCCGTAATTAAAATTATTTCCAAATATGAACTCATCATTTCTCTAAATACATAATTTCAGCATATACAATTAAGATAAGTTAGTTTTAATAAGGTATTCATTAATATCAAGTAATTTCATATTTGAAAATGTTTTTAATTTCGGAAAGATAAAAAAACCACTCTATAGGTGGACCCAAAAATTTAATATCAAAATAAACTTAAATATTAAACCGACTCAATCCAAAATAAACCAATCTTAAACCCTTACTTTAACTATCTTACTGATCATAATATAACAAATTCAACCGACATATAATCACATACCCCCCCGAAATCAATTTCAATTTGGATTCAGTTTGAACCGACATATAATCAATCACATTATAAATATCTTATAATTAGTGAATAACTGCATTCAACAACAATGTCAGAATCGAACCAACAACAACAACAACAAAAAGGTAGCTTTTTATTACTCTTTAGTTTTTGTTATTTATATAAGGGTGTGTTTGGTTTGGGAGGCTTATAGAACATAAGCCAGAATTTTGTGGCTTATTTGGAGACTTATGAGCTTATATAAGTTCATTATAAACATGTATAAGTTTATTAAGTCTCAAAATAAGCACAAAATTGGGGATTATGTTAAATAAGCCGAAAATAAGCCATATTTCGGCTTATATTTCATAAACCCTAATTTTTAAGCTTATTTGGAGACTTATGGGCTTATATGAGTTTATTATATCATAATGAACTCATATAAGCCAATAAGTCTCCAAATAAGCCACAAAATTAAAGCTTATGTTATATAAGCCGTAATGAGCTTGCATTATATAAGCCAAACCAAACAGCCCAATGTAAGTCTATTTCGGCTTATGTAACATAAGTCATAATTTTGTGGCTTATTTAGAGACTTACGAGCTCATATAAATTTATTATATCATTATAAACATATATAATCCCTAAGTCTCAAAATAAGTCACAAAATTGGAGCTTATGTCATATAAGCCGAAAATAAGCCATATTTGATATTTCGGCTTATATTTCATAAACCCCAATCTTTTAAGCTTATTTGGAGACTGGCTTATATAAGTTTATTTTCCAATAAGCCACAAAATTGAGGCTTATGTTATATAAGCCGAGATGAACTTACGCTATATAAGCTAAACCAAACAGCCCCTAAGTTTATATTTATAGTAATTGATAATAACTAGTAGTGTTTTACTTTATACGCAGTGTGCAACTTATTTCGAAAGCCATTGAAAAACAAAAACATCAGAAAGCGCGCTGATCATGATAACCAACAAGAGGAACCTAGTTTACTAGTCCCTAAGAAGAAGAACAAAACTGTAGCACCTGCAGATAATATGTTACATTTCTCGACTGCTGAACATACCAAAGCAACCATGTCGTTTCAGTTTGAGTCTAGCAAGGAAATTCAGGTTCAGGATGATAGTCGCGCAACTGCCACTTTGGAGACTGACTCGGATTTTACTAGGGATGCCAGGGCCATTAGGGAACGAGTGTTGAACCATGCAAACGAGGCGGCGTTGAAAGGGAAGGGTGGGAATGATGACAAGCTGTATAAGGGTATTCATGGGTATACAGATCATAAAGCGGTGTTTAGGCGTGAGCAGACGGTTGCTAGTGGACCGCTGAGAGCTTCTGCGCATGTTAGGGCGTCGGCGAGGTTTGATTACCAGCCGGATGTTTGTAAGGACTATAAGGCGACGGGGTCTTGTGGGTACGGTGCTTCGTGTAAGTTTATGCATGACCGTGGGGATTATAAGTCGGGATGGCAGATGGAGAGGGATTGGGATGAGGTGGAGAAGGCGAGGAAGAGGAAGTTGGTGGTGAAAGAGGGCGACGATGATGACGAGGAGGAAGAGATTGAGGATGATGAAGATGGATTGTGTTTTATTTGCAGGCAGCCGTGTGTTGACCCTGTTATGACCAAGTGCAAGCATTGTTTCTGCGAGCATTGTGCTTTGAAGGTTAGATTATTCATTCCCTCTGTTTTTACGTTAATTGTGCACCTGTATCTTTGGATTAATGTTGTAACACCATGCATATGACAGATCACAGACCACTATTTAGGAATATGATGTACACCAAAACAGCTATAGATAACATTTTGACCGTACAGGATTTAAGCGCAAGTGTTTAACCATGATTACTGTTAATGGTGTTCAAATCAATAAAATTTGATTTAGTGACCCTTGTTTCTGGGCTGCATTGTTCTGATTACCAACACTTAGATCGCTAAAATGCGCAGACGAGGGATTGTCAGACACACTTGGCGTAATGACACATTGATTGCATATATTTGGCCCCAACTAGAAGTTTGAACTTAATAAGAGTGCCTGCTACTACAATTTTTTATAGTCTGTAGTATTCAAATGAATTCGAGAATTTATGCCTTGGATAAAGAGGACCACAGTTCAAATGGTCAACATTCTAAATTTTGTGGAAAAACTTGATTATACAAGCATAATATATGGAAGTGGAATACTCGCTGTCAGCATGCTAAGATCTGTTTAAGTAGGCTTCTGCTTGATCTTTGATTTAACTTACTAACTTTACAATTATTGTTCTTGCTTTTCTAGTATCTGGATCTTTACATTAAACATGTGTAGTGTGTTGAGTTACTACTTTCCATTCACGTATGTTTTGTATGTGATTTTTCGCTGATACGTTTTTTGGGATTTCTCATATGCAGCACCACGCAAAGACGAAAAAGTGCTTTGTCTGCAATCAGCCTACTCTTGGTATATTCAAATTCTACACCGCGCATGAAATAAGGAAGAGGACGGCTGCTGAAGGTAAATAGCAGAATGATCTTTTCAAGCTTTTGTTTAGTTGATACGGGGATTATGGACTTCTCTTCCATCTTGCTTTCGTGTGCAATCAACATGACTTCACTCTGAAGTTGATCTTTTACTCAATTTACGGAGTTTCACTTTTCAGCTTTTGTACTCATTTAGATTGACAGTAGGACATGCAGGAGTATCATATTGTATATTTTGCCAATCTACGCCTCACACTGTCATGTTATTAAAACGAGGGATTGCCGTAAATGTGGCATTTTATGAGATCTCTTATAAAGTCGTAAAGAATTTACAGGTGTGATATATAAAAGAGCTCTATTTTTAACGAAGAAATGATTTTATTAACCATTGTAGACTGTTTAAAAGACTAACCGTTACATGTTTTAGTTTCTTAATGATTGTTTTAGCAACTTGGAGACTTAAATGCTATGCTGAGGAATGTGATATATTGAATGCTAGAAGGCGTGCTTATGCCTTCCTATCGCATAGCCTTTCATGGTCATCTTAGTCGCGCTAGTGAGATCTCTAAGTGCTCTGTTATGTTGTGTGCTGGTGGTATCCACTATTATAAACATAGTATGATTATATTATTCTATATGCAATCTGAAGAAAAGAAAGTGCACGACTTCTAGCCTTACTGGTTAATCTTTGTTGAGATTTAATCTTTCCATTTAAATGATCCGTTTATGTGCTTGGATTAATATTTACTGAAAATTTAGACTTTTTGTTTTCCATCTACATTGGCAAGATAGCCTTGCACTTTTACCTTCTTTTAGCTGGTAATAACGTGGCCTTATGTGCTAGGATTATTTGAAAAGTGCAGCGACGAACCATATTTATCTGATTCTAGCATGTTTATTAGCATTCATAATGGAAACCCGCATCCTATAAAAAAAAAAGCAAACAGAAAATGAACAGTATAGAAGTTTTCACCTGTCATCCTACAAGTTTATAGAACGCGAGTCAAGATGTAACTTTTAAGCTTTTCTTTGTGTAATCGCTCTTTTCATGTGTTGAACCTATATCCTTATAGGAGGTTAGTTAAGGGGCTTGGGATAGTTAAACAGAGGTGTGTTGGGACTTATTTGAGAGTTCTTGAATCTTGATATCATCCTTTCTAGTTTCTAGTGTCCATCGTATTAGGGTTGTAGTACAGGAGTATGTCGGGATTCAGGCTATTCAGATATGGCTACTCCCCTTAAACTACTTTAAAACTAACTGAACTGGATGTCACCTCGCCGAACCAAGATACCCTGAATTACTGAACTGTGATACTTAGCAAAAACCTCACTTCTTAGGGTTGCGGGAAACACAGTACAGAACTGTGATACTGAGCAAAAACCTCACTTATTTTAGTGGTAGAAAGAAAAAGACAGGTTTTGTTCCAATCTGAACATAATTTTTAGTAGGTTTGGATCAGTATACATTAGCCTGAGGATTAGGCTTGTATCAGTAGCTTTAGGCAAGTCAGAATTGTAACTCCTATTCACACTTGAAGTCATTTTTTTGTGTCTCGTAGTTAGAAAATTTGGTTCCGGTTCAGTACGGTCTATTTTTGTATGGGTGCCTATCCCTACTGGTTCTTGTACCTAAGGATTTAATTCATTTACAATATTATTAAGGGTTCGGTAATAATGTTAACACAGACGGTATATTGAACCATGACAACACTCTGTGGTTGTGAAATCTGTATCGTTGGTAGTATAGCCATCCTAGTGACATAATTGATTATATTTCACGCCACCTCTGCACTAAGTCACTAACCAGCCTCTTTTGATCTGGATCCGTCAACTTTTTCTCTTTAATTCTAGTCCCTTGACTCTGATAATGTGGAGATTGTGAAGTCAATAATGGCCACGACACATTCTTCTGCTCTCTTGGTTTCTTTTTATAATTTGGTGTGTTGTCTTATGATCCCATTTACTGCTTTTAGTTGCTTGAGTCATGGTCTCTAAGGAATGTGCCATCTGACCCATGGGCTGTAGGATGTTGTAACGTTTCTATTGGGTGTGGAGAATTCAGAAAGACACGGAAAGCGGTCTTGGTTGAACCACGCTGAGTATTTTCCATTGCGTAGAGAGCACTTCCAGCAGGTAGTAAAGGATGATGTGGTGACGTTTTTTCATCAGGTTGTGTACGATAAACATTTTCACCAGTGGTGTATATAACAGGCTCTGCATATGCAAGGACACATTGTGGATTAGTTAGAACTTAGAAGGATTCTAATCTAAGACACTTTTTTTTGCATTAACTACCAAAAATAACAGTATAAGGGGAGGAGTTTAGACGTACATTTTTGTTTAAGCATGGATGAGAACGGAAGGGTACAACACAAAATGCTTAAGTAATTGGGCAACATGGTTTGGGTAAACGCACAAAAATGCTCTGGGGACGATGTCTCTATGCATCATTACACAGTGAACATGGTTCTCATCTAACCCAACGGATCAAGAACTCTTTTACCATTACAGAACACGAACGGTGAACCATAGGTGACTAAACTCACTTTCATTCTGTTTTTTTAAATTAAAAGATCTCATATACCGTTAATCGTTACGCCAATTAAATTATACCATCTCGATTATTCTCTACCAGTTCTCATGTTTTCTGGTTCAAAATAAATTGTTCCCGTTCATATCATAAGTCATTTCTAGTTATTTTTGCCTTTGCGATTTTTATACTCTGTTTGCTGCTTCTACATCTTGCAGATGTAGGATTTGGAACGTCGCATTACAACAATCTGATGTTGTTTTTGGGAGATTTTTTTTGCAAGTACTAATACTTCTTAAAGCTTTCAGTAGGTGATTTACAGCCGAAAAAGCTCCCATTTGTTTCTAAACCATCGTGTATGGTTTCGGTTGAATACCAACCATCAACCTTGAAGTAATGTAAAAAAGAACACTACATTTTGCAGAATGAGTTATTTGAAACAATATATCAAACTACATACCAAAATAACATCAATATATACGCATTAAACATAAACAAACAAATGAATGGCTGTTATAATCAAAGATCAATCATTTCGTCATATAATATGGTGGTCTTGTGTAAGCAATGTACGCGTGAAAGTTACTAAAACATGTATTATATCAATAAGCTAATAATATGATCCAACTAGGCTCAACGGTTCATTGCTCTTCTTAGTGCACTCAAGAAATCAATCTGATGACCAGAACCTTCAACTTCAGCTTCACCACTTCCAGAATACATAACAGGTCTCTCTGGAAAACAAAAAAGCGTATCATGAATTAGCAAGCAACATCCCCTGGCCTGCTGATATAATTGCCCCAGCCAATAATTATCACTCATTTATTATTTCTAGTTAGAAAAACATGGAAATTCTGACCCATTTTTGTTATGAATGGGTTGGGTTGAGTTGAGTTATTTATCGAGCCAAACTAGTCAAATGGGTTGAAAGTCTACCAAAAGTGTATACCTAATGCATAAAATTTCCTAAGCATTCTACCAGCGTAAGAAATGACCCGTTTTGACCAGACTGCATTTTCATGCATTACACCATCCAGCAGACCTACCCAGAATTCATTTTGACCAGGATGCATTTCCACCTCTATAGGAGAATGCTAAGAGAGGTTTATATATTACATGTTTTGACAAGTAAATTGCACGGTTTCTGGTTTTGGTAAACTTATTTGTGTATTTCACTCACCAGATAAATCGGTTGAAGGGTCTTCGTATTCCCTCATGGTGGCTTCCCAACCTGCAACAAGAATAACCTTACAGGTTAGTATTGTTATTTTAATAGTTCTATTAAAAATCAAGTACTTCTTCTAGTAAGTGTTTAAGCAAAAGTTGGCATGTAATTACAAGTTCTAACACGTTTCTAAGTCGAACAATATTTGACTTAAGCTTTTCTAGAGAAATAAGAAAGATACTTTTACGAAAAATAAATAATACTATGATTGATAATATAACACCTACGGTTGTTCAAAAATTGACAAGCTTCACTAATACTGCATCCTTCCAACGCAATCAAACCAGGAGGAGCTGGATGATCCTCTTGAACTCTATCCCCATCACTCACGTGACAAATATCTAATGGCGGTATAGCTGTTGGGACAGAGGACACATCATCTAGTGGGATCTGCAATGAAAAAGTCACGTTTAGCGAAGCATGCAACACAATAAACTTCCCAAACTTACAAATAAGGTGGTATCAACCAACATTTAACTTCGAAGGTGATGAGTTTAAAGCTAGTTATTTAGTCACAAAAAGAAAAATGCAGGTATCGGTATTGGTGAAAAACTACAGGTGGATAGAGGAATGGGTTAGATAAAGGCTCAAAACTGTTTCGAGTGGAAGCAGATCACTTTTAGTATGGGTCGAAATTGTCACTTCTAAACACAAATTTATCTGGTAGTAAGTTGACCTCTGTGATTGCATCTGTTACGGATTCTTCAACATTCTTTCGTGTACCACTTCCTGATTCAACACACTCCTGCTCCTCTTCGTTAACAGACTTATGAATCTCAGATTCTTCGTCATTCTTTCGTGTACCACTTGCTGATTCAACACACTCCTGCTCCTCTTCGTTAACAGACTTATGAATATCAGATTCTTCATCATTCTTTTGTGTACCACTTCCTGATGCAATACTTTCCTTCTGCTCGCCTTTTTTACCAGATTTCTTCTTCTTCTTATTCTTCTTCTTTTTTGAACGGCCTTTAACAGATTTCTCACCATCGACTTCTTCATTCTTTGTAACAGCAGAGTCCTTATGTGCAGTTTCTCCACCAGAACCACCTTCTTCAAAATTTGTCTCCTTTATATTTTCCCAACCATGATTTTCGTAATATGTCTCCAATTCGTCTTCCCACGCTGCAAGATCTTGTTTCTCGCCTTCTTCATTATATCCAATTTCTTGAATACCCAAATCCCCTTCATTTGCTGGTAAAACAGGACCCTGATGCCAAAACAATTTATGAAAGATCTCCCAGTAAATATTTAGATCAGAGTAGAAATTTTTTAAAATTTTACATTACTGTTATATAGAATAAATTTATGTGAAATTCGATTTTCACGGGCTGTTTGCTTACAAAAATTACAATTATCATGTATATATGCCGTATGATGGTAACAGCACATACAACTTCCGCAAACATGTTAAAGTCACAAAATGATCTAAATTCTACAGTAAAACAATCGGAAAGTCACAAAATGTACTAAAAGTAACGTGACTTAAAAGAGATAAATTGACATCAGGTTGGTTATAATGTAAAACAATCGGAAAACAACTAACCTCATTGATAATTGCATTGATCATCTCCATTGCATTCTTAACCTGCTGCTTACTACCATAAATGTTGATGGTTCTCTCCCATGCTTGCCCATCCGCTGGAGGCGGAGATGAATCCAACTAGATAATAACAGTTAGTGATACATGAAGTCAGTTCAAAGTTCTTACCAAAATCCAAAATTCAAGATTGTGATTTGTTTGTTGACTGATTAAGATTAAGTTTTAAGAACAAACCTCTAACCATGCACCAGACTCCGCTTCAACTCTCGTGAGATTGGTGCCATCCGTTCCCAGTAGAGGGGCAACCTCAAGAAAAGGCATGTTCATTGATTTGTGACAAATATCATATGGCATTATAGCTGTTGGGATAGGGGACTCATCCTCTATCGGGATCTGCAAAGAAAAAAGTCACGTTTAGCAAAGCATGAAACACAACAGACTTCCCAAGGTTAGCAAAACCTACAAAGGTGGTATCAACCAACATTTAACTTCAAAAGTGACGGTATTCGTATTGGTAAAGAAACTAGAGGTGAATAGATGAATGGGTTGGATAAATGCTCAAAACGGGTTCGAGTGGAAACAGATCACTTTTTCCTTATTATTTCAGTTTTAGTAATGAATCCAAATATAAAACTGTTGCAGTAATATTTGTCTAAAGATGTTTTAAGAGCTGAATACGGAAATAAATGGGTGACTTTCAAGTTTCAACCCGTTCCGTTTCTAAACACTTTTATAGATTTTAAATGTTTGAGCAAAAACACAACCCAAATTGACCCATATATAAGTAAATGGGTCAAAAGTGCCACTTTTATAGATTTTAAATGTTTATACTAATCTCAGATGTTTAAAATGGTAGTAAGCTGACCTCTATGATTGCATCTGTAATGAGCAATTCAGCAATTTTAATCTGATCAGCAGTACCCAACAGTTCGAGATATACGTGACAATGAAACCTGGCTATTGCATCAGTAAATAGCGCAATTGTAGCCCCTGAGGCACTATGAACGCCCATTAGCACTAAATCTTGGTTCGCTAGAATCTTATGAACCTATTGATTGAAAAATAACACAATATAGTCAACATTCTGGTGATATGAAAAACGAAATTTATACAAAAGTTTTTGTACAACTAGATGATAACGTACATCTTTAGCTCGAATTCTTACTAACTCCCTCGTCACTCCTTCCACAGGATTTGGGCCAACTGGAAGCGGACCTGATACCAGATTATGTGTTTGCCGATTAAATACAAGATAACAATACTGACCTTAACGGTGATTCCTGCATGGACTATTATTCTTCATAACTTAATTAGTAGAACTACACGTGTTTAATAGATGCACCAAACTTAGAAAGTTTCTAACGAACTCTACAATCAACCGATGACGTCATCAAATTCGATCTATCAGTTCATTCAAATACGCAATCTAATCAACTACATCAGTAATCGTAACTTCATACCGATGATCTTGAGATAATGATGATCATTATCGATAAAGCTTCTGATTTCTGGTGTCGGTGCAGGAACGTCATCCGATTCTACAACTTTCGCTTTTCCTTTTCGATCTCGTTCAGTTGATGAGCTTCCTCCCTCCATTTGACCCTTACCAGAATCACTTCCTTCACCGCCAAATAGCTCACCACGGCTAGGCTTTATAGACTTACTTCCCCCTTCCAAAGATTCCATAGGCTGCCAAATAATAGTATCTCATAAACGCCACTAGTACATACACCAACAAGCTTTTTTCTTGACAAATTAAGCATTTTTGGAACAGAAAAGAAAAAAAAGAAAAAAAAAAGATTTATTTTTCAAGAAAAAATCACCTGAGACATTGCTGAGCGGATTAATGAAACCGCCTTGATAACATTTTCACGAGGACCAGATATGGTCACTACTCTTTCCTGTTCTATAATACCGGCTGGAGGAGGAGGATTAAGCTGAACATTCACAATTATACTTTTATCAACCAAATATTTATATCATTTGTTTTAAATTTACTTATTTGTTATACAAAGAAACAGACCATTATCCATGCACCAGATGTCATTTCCAGCCTCATGATATTAGCTCGAAATAAGTTAAGAATTTGCGAAACCTACAAATACATACGCAATCAACAATGATTTTAAAAACAACTAGATACATCCTCTGTCTCAAACTCATTGATATATTAACTGCATTAAGGGGAAAAGTGGCATTTAGATGCTTTAAAACAACATTTAACTCCACATATCTAAAGGTTTGACGTTGTCGTTACCTTGTCAAAGGTGATCTTCATTTCATACTCATGAATAGTTGGTGGCATCAAAATCACTGGATAACAGTCGCTATCGTATACCTATACATGATGAAGTAAAGTAATGAGGATCAAATTAGTTCGGAATAAAACATAAGCAATGTCCAAGAATAAGAGATGATTGACCTTTAGGACTTTGTCTAGGATGAGTTCTTCAGCCATTTTAACTTGTTCAACTGTGCCCACCAAGTCTATATACGACTGTGTGTGTTTAACAGCTTCATCATCTGACAATATTCCAATTGTGGCTTTGGAGGCTCTGTGAATGGGTAACATCCCATTGAAGTCTTGGTCAAGTACTTTGACAAGCTGTCATTAGAATAATTGAAAATAACTCGTTAGCAAGAAATTAAAATTGGGTTGTGTGGATGGAATTAGTAAAATGTGCAAACGTCACTTACATCTAGAATACGAATACGATATACTTTCCTACATAACTTTGCTCCTGCAGCAATTTCCTCAGCTAGATGCTGAGCTCTTCGAGGATCCTCTTCTGTAAAGAGATTGTTTTAAAATGAGTATTACGGGTGTTTGGGTAAGATAATTAGAGGGGCTTTGGTAGGGTTTGTTTTTTCAAAAAGCTTCTAAGCTCTTTGTAGGTGCTTGGATAAGCTTATTTATGTGGCTATTAGCACAACTGCACAAAAATTTCTCAAATGAGGATTCTTGATAATGTATAAGCTATTAATCTTACCCAAACACCCCCTTAGTTTCATTTGGTCGAGAAATTATATAAATTAATGACATGAACTGATTTTCGCGATACAGATTATACAGAAAAAATAACTCGAAAAACAGTTTCTAAAACTACTAATATAAGGCAAAGTAGATTTGAACTTAATTATGCATGCATCATGGCGACTAGTAATGGTAATTCCGAATGAATAACAAAAGAATCACAAATTCACAGATTCCTGATACTAAAAATCTAAAGTTCTAAACAACATACAGAAACATTTACACATGTAATTCCTGAGGCGATGTTTTGATTCACTATATCGATCAGACCATTACACAGGATTGATTCATTCACGTTATCTCAAACACATGAAGCATTTATCGTGATATCGGCACAATATATTTGATATATTTGTTGGATTCCGTCACAAAAAACACACAAGGATTTCCTCAAAGCCTCTTATAAGATCAAGTATACTAAACAAATAAAGCACCAAAATCATCACGAGAAAAGAATCAAACCAAGAAACAGCAGTAACGAATACACATTACAATTCCGTTACAGAAACGCTCAAGATACTTCTAGTTATGAAGAAATCAAACAATTATAAAATTTATGATGAGATTGTTACCGTAAATTTATGATCAGCTTATCGAACATAAAAACATCAAACTACATAATAAGATCAGTTCAAATAACTAAAGAACACAGCCGAAATCGCGTGAAACGAAGTAAACAAAGAAAATGGCAGAAAGATATAAAAGCGCGTTGACATTAAAAAATTTATGATGAGATTGTTACCGTAAATTTCCGTATAGTTGAGAGTAGATGTCTTATCGCTACCAGGCTTGAGTAACGATTTAGGAAAGTGTGGATTCGGGTCTTCGATTTTCGCCTTTGCGTATTTATCGATTATTGGTTCTTGATCCATTTCTTTACAGAGAACTTTTTTTTATTGTTAGAGAAGAAATGGCGTTATGTATACGTTTATATATTCAACTGATATGGAAAAAAGGCGGGAAATTCTGTTATGAAGTAATTTACAATTTAGTCCTTCGGGATGTAGATTATTTGTATTTAGTCCCTGTATTAGCTGAAATTGTTTTTTATAAAAGTAAATCAGTTAGCAGCTCAATTGACCAAAGGAGGCCACCTTTAAACTAACTTTGTTAAAATTACTTGTATTAGTTGAAGTTAGGCCCGAGCATTATAGATTTTGGACTGGACCGAACCGAGAAATCAAACGAAATAGAACCTCAACCGAACCAAAAAAGCAATTGAGACGAATCAAGATAGAATCATCAGACATCAACAACGAACATATTTTGGTCAAGTCCTCGATTCATGTTTTTTCTCTCTTAGGGCCTCGGTCTAGTCCGAATTTCCACACAACCGACTTTTATGTTTTGTTGGACCGGCCCGACGGACCGGATCTGGTTGACCCGGACCTGAATCGAACATTTCCGCCTGGTCCTCGATCCAGAACTAGGTTTTCGAAAAGAGATCGAAAAAATCAAACGTAGACACTTATTTTATGACGAAGAGGATATCATTTTTTAGATAGTCTAGGGTCGTTGCAAATCCACGAAATTATTTGGTTTTAATAGTAAGAAATACACCTTTTTTATGGAAAGTGTTAGAAAATAGGGAATTTCTTCACTACAACGCAAACTAATGTAAATATTCAAAGTTGTTTTTTTTTTTTTAATAAAATTCAAACTCGTTCACTGTAACTAAAAGGTGAGAAATGCTAAAAGAACAATTCAATGTAACTAAAACTACCTTTATTTTAAAATACAAATAACAGGGTAACAAAATCGGGGATGTAGCTCAAATGGTAGAGCGCTCGCTTTGCATGCGAGAGGTACAGGGTTCGATCCCCTGCATCACCATTTATTTTATCATTTTTACAACTTTCGTTACCTCATTCTGACTACCTGCCCGTGACCTTCGAGTTTCCATCTCTGATATTCGTAATACGTGACGAGGAACCATGAAAGACCTTGATACGTGATCGACTTTGAGGAGGCGCATACGATATACGAGGAACCATGATGGACCTTAAATACGATATACCATATATTTTGGCACGGTCACGACTCAATAGCCACGCTTTGTCGTGGCAAGAGTGATTTACCCGTGTTTTTGCTTCTTTTAACCACGACTGTTGGTGGCGGCTGAAAGGGTCGATTTTTGTAGTGCTCCTGAAAGCGCATAATTGCATTCAACTAATTAGATTGTTTTGCATTCTCAAAAATTATAATCTTTTCAACTCTCACAATCTCACTGATGAGCCAAAATAATGTTATGAAAGCCATGACATTATGGGATTTGAGTAGTCCTATTTATTTCTAGCATTATCTTCCTAGTTTAAGTATGAGATGGTTACAACTCTTGGTTGTCATCTTTGTTTGTATTTAAACCATGTCTAATAAAATGTAAGGAAGAAGATTATCATCAAAGAAGTTGTGGTTGATTCTCACCCTAAGAGAATTCTATCCTTTTAGGTTTAGATCATAATGCCTAAACTACATTCACGAATAAGCATAAAATACTTGAGCAAATTTTATGGGTGCTTTTTCCTGGTTATTCATTTTAGTTTAACTAAAACGTAAAAAGGACGCATAATATTAGAACAGTTATTTGATTAAAAGAATTAAATGTATTATGCAGTGACAATAAACATGAAAATGGGCAGTGACAATAAACATGAAAATGGGTGGCTAAGTGTCTCAGTATCTTTGACAGTCAAATTCGTGGTCTTTGAGTAAATGCTACATCAAAATAACCAAGTCTCTTTTTTAACTAAAATTTATTAAAAAAAATAGTACATAATAATTCAAATAAATTTAAAATATTACAATTAAAAAAACTAAACTACTACAGTATTAATTTCAAAGATTTCAAATATATTTATTAGATCACCTTTTAGGTTTTATATGACATGTTTATAATCACAAAAAGATTTTCACAAAAGAAAAGTTTTAAAAATGATATATGAATACGTTTATAGAGAGAGAGAGAGTTATTATCAATAGTTTTATAACGCATCATTTTGTTGATTTTTTGTGAAGGTTTAAGTTTTCTTAAAAAAATCATTTAGTTATTTTTAACTTTTAAAAAATATTCAGAAAAAAATTATTTTTTCTGAAAATATAATTTTTTTTTAAATGAAACAAGATTTAAAACAATTTAAAACAATTTGAAAATATAATTTTTTTCTCGAAATCGGTTGACCGAGTTGCTCTTTGATTCAGTGCGACCAGCCTGAAGAACGACTAGACCAACCTTACGTTGTTCAATTTCTGATGAAGCTTTTGTTACAAACTGTAGAAATATCACACTGTTATATTTCTACTCTTGGTACATACTTCATAGTCGACAATTAAAGTAATGATTCCAATATTCGTTCAACTTGACAACAACAACATGATTCAGAATTGAACATAAAAGACGAACCTTTTACTTGATCAATTGAAAACTCAAATGTCTCTTCACTACTAATGAAGTCAATTACATAATACTTCTCATAACTTGAAACTAACCAAACTACTAACTTAAAAACTAGATATAGTATATGTGTGCCAAAACTGTTGGAATTTTGAATACTAGTTAACCATTAACTACGAGTACGCAGCGGAATGGATCTAGTATAACATACATGATTAAGCACATAATAAAAACAATTTAAAACTAACCTTTTATTAATTGAATAAATCAATTAATAAGTCTTGATCTTGATCTTGAACTTTAACGGTTAAATTACCATCTCTATGGTTGCTCACACTACACGTCATACGAGCACGTTACGATACTAGTGGTTGCTTCACGATTAAAACAACAAGTGTTTCTTATCTTGCTTTAAAACCGATCCGAATACCGAAACGGTATTACGTTCGAATTAGTTAATAAAACAAGAATAATAGATGAGCTATATTATCTATTTAGCATGCATGAATTCAACCATGCATACGTAATAATAACATAGGAGTGAATCAATATGTATATGTGTTTTCTTGTCAGTTGAGAGAGATGAAAACGAAGGCCATATTAACTTTTCAATTGTTCATATCTCAAGAGCAAGGAGAGCATAAACAAACGGATATATATAGGTTCTTCAACGTAAAGCCAAAGCAAAGAAAAACATCCGAATATTTTGTGGTCTCCCCATCTATTATCCAATATTATGTTTCTTACCGACAAAGAAAATCATATCATATTGTACAAAAATAACTGTCATGAAATCAAAGAAAGAAAAGATTGATCAAATCAATGATTCTCTTAGAATATTTCATGTCTGACAATATTTTTGATAAAAAAAATGATCGCATATGAATTCTTGAATTCGAAACATATAAAATCATTTATTCTTCATCATATTTTATTTTATCTATTTATTTAACGCATATAAATTAGTTTATAACGTCCAACGGTTAAACCAAAAACGTTAAATATATATATCATGAAACATATTATATAATTAATCAATATAACATGTATATATATTAAACATATAATAAACGTACTCTTCGTGTATTCGTGTGTGCCCCCGATAGGCTCACTCATTCCCGATGGCTAAACGATCGCATATCCCAACAGCTCCCACTTGTGAGAGTTTAAGACATAGTACGTCCATAATAAAGCATCTAGCAACACTTTATTATAACCGGAAATGATTGAGGTATAATTTCAAGAAGAAAATCTCAAAAGTATAAATGGTATATGATTACGTGACTTGCTAATAATCTTCCCTTTGTTACTAGTACCGTTAAACCATGGATATGGATCCTAACTCATTTCATATAGTTTAACTTTTAGTTTCTCGTTATAGAAGTTAATTCAGACATACCAAATGTAAACAAGTATCATCTTGATTTACTCTTTGGGTGCGGCCACACAATTATCTGATTAATTCTGGAGAGGGCCCAGTGGTACTAATCTGCACTATATCAAGTGGAGGAACAAATTCTATATTGACTACAAGTGTTTGTGGATCGCTGCTTCACAACACTTCCAATTATAGCCTTTATAACTACCGCTTGCGAGATAGCGTTTAACTTATAATCAAGAAGTGATATTCACATATGCACAAACTTGTTTGCATCTCAAGTCTAAGGACGACTTAATCACCATTTTCAAAATCTTACTCATGACAAGGATCCAAAAGTAACGATTCAAAAGTTCGGGGTGTCCAATATGCATCCCTTATGAATAACACATGAGTTTGGCGGGAGCCGTCCATATATTCAAAGAATATAACCAACACTCACATTTGTCTTAATGTAGACAATATTCCCATATTGCTAACTGACAATGGACATATTTAGAATAATAAAATATTCAAGGATTAAACATACAAATATAGGACAACAGTAATTATATGAATGAAAGCAAATATCAAGTATCTTTATTCATCAGAAAGTAATCACTGTCTTACCATCCCAATTATCCAAATACTAAAATAGATATGCATGAAACTAATTTAGCAAGTTGACGTCAAATGTTTCCAACATTCTCAACTATTCTTTAACAAGAAAGCTAAATAATTATCTAAGTAAAGTTTCCGAATACTTGTTTCAAATTTCTCAATTGTGAAAGATTTGGAAAACAAGATGAGTGTCTTTTCTTACATGCTCATACTATTTGCAAGTTTCATAGTAGGGGATATCGTCAATCCTTATATAAGGTATTTAACATCAACGATATGCTGACAGTCATCTTTACAGTTTCTTAAAATGTAAAGTATTCTTATTCCTTAATGTGTAATGCAACAATGCTCATTGTGAGCACATCTAGTTAGTAGATTTATCATAAATGATAACATCTCACTTTACTAGATTGATTATCCTCTAGCATCAGTGTACACATACATCACTATGCTTTATAATTCGTAAACATTTGTTTTAACAACAATCTAAATACTCTCAATTAGATATTGTTTTTTTTTCCATCTCACTTTGCTCTTGTACAAAAATGACCACAAGTCGTATACACAATATATATTTATACATAATGAATCCTTAGTTAAAAACATAAGGTTTCCATTCATGTAATTAATTATGTATAGTGAAATATATCATTCAAGACTTGCTTCAATGATGTATTGCATCGTGTTTGACTTAATAACCGCATATGCTTATTTCAATAAACATTTATTCCAAAGTCATTTGTTTTATTCCATAAATTCTCAAATGAAGTTTCATTCCAATATTAAGGATTATCATCTAGCTTAGATGGAATGATATCTTCAATATGTTATACAACATATGAATTTAAAGAAAAAACATAGTGCTCCCACTTAATATCAAGTGTACTCGAAACTATCTAAATTTAAACAAAATCATATTGTAATTAAATTCTAGATTTAGCTCCTAGATGCATGATTTAATCCATAATTGGATTATCTATCTTGTATACTCAATAAAGATTTTATAGACTTATACACCTTTTGATTATACATCATCCTTACTAAAGGAATCATAAAGGAGAATGCTATAAAGCTTAATTCCATATACATAGAAACATATATGACAATCAATTATCTTTATTTAATTTATACGTGTATGGAAGAATGATTCAATCATAGTCAATTGCTTGAGTATAATTAAAAGCTTCCTATTATTAGCCATGCATTAATTATGTATACCATTTTGTCCTTGTGAGTCTTTCTTCAAAAGAAACTCCTTCTAACCTCATAGGTTTATAATTAGGAGAAACATCAATCAAATTCAAAAGATTGATTCTCCCTTTAAGGACTGCATCTTATCACTCATAGTTCTAAGACATTTATCAGATTCAACATATGATAATTAATCTTAGCAGTTAGTGGATTACAAAGATCTCCTAACTTATACTCCTCAGCATTGATATTAAAATATCAATCAAGTGATGAGGTATCTTTGCAGATTTATGAATGAGAGTAATGTTTACTTTGGTTTGACATTTCCATGCTTAACCAAAATATGCACATCAACAAGTGGATTTTGAAGGTTGTGTATTTTGCTCTTGAATATCTTCAAGATTTTTCATAACTCCCACTTACTTTTGTAAGTAGAGATCATTCTCTAAATACTAAGTATTTAAGCAACAATAACTTGTTCTTAATAGAGAGACTACAAAATACATTTTAAATTCTTATCTCAAGTTTGTTAATAGTATGCTTCATAAGATATTAACAAATTAAAGAATTTAATCAAGACATATTGGGATTTCTCCCAAGAACCCTAATTAGGGTTTCTAGCATGAACCCTAATTCTTGTATCACTCTTTTAACCAATAACCTTAGGAAAGGTTTATGTTACGTCAAGCTAGGAGGAACACCAACACTACAATCGTCAAGCATGGAAATGTAGGAAAATCGAAAAACCCCAAGAGATTTTAAGATTAGATTGGTTTGAGTGGAACAACCGAAAGTCCCTAATAAATTAGGGGTTTTCAATTTGTGGGTTGTCTTGAATACCTTCTAGGTTTGAACTATATTGAGTGTATCAATGACACACGCAATTTTCTAACCTTGATAGATCCCGGAGGTAGAATAATTAAAGCTATCATAAATCAAACTATACGAATATAGTTTGTTTAAACTCTTTAGACATACCATAACATTTTGGTATTCTATGAGTATTTGAGTTGTGAGACTACATCAGAATTCCATAGATAACTTAATACTCTTTGGATTAAATACTTGTCAATTGGGTCATGCCAAATTACAATATCCGTATTTTAAATCCAGGTGCATGCTATAATGTATATTTCTTGAACAATGCGAGAACCATGTATTTACAAGAAGACATAGCAGTTCAAGAATTATATGTTCATGCGTTTACAAGAAACACAACATATCAAGTATACATTATAAGTCTTTGAATAATTCAAAGATCTTATGTTTATGTGTTGACACGAAGACATAAGTATTTTACTACATACTTTATGGTATAAGTCGGTGAGTAATTCAAGGACTTTATAATTATGTGTTATCAAGGAAAAACATAATTATACTAACTAAAGTAATCATGAACGCAAACTCTTGAGTTCAAAAGTAATTTCAAGTTAATTTTATACTTCAAAATTATGATTATTAAATCTTAACCATAATTGTATTTACTATAACGTGTAGTAAATTATCGAAGTAGCTTTCCACTATATCATGACATTGAATGTAGTAGGACAACAAACATCTTGTATGTTCAAGTCCTAGTAGAATTATTAGCTTTCTTACCTTTTGGGCAAATGAAACTAATAATATGTTGTTCCTTGCACACACTTTACAATTTCTCCCACTTGTGTAAGGCACAACATCATATTATGTAGACAAGCAATACAACGTGTGGTTGATTGTGTAAACAATATGATAATGTCATTGATATTTTAAGTAGATTTAGAACCATAACTTTAGACAAGGAATTGTTGATTATTATTCTATAGATAACGTTTCAGAAAGCGACATCAGAAAGGCAGCGTGTTATCTTATAAAATAAAATGCAATTTCCTTGAAGCAGCGGTTGTTCATATTTGGAAGTGATAAATTATTTCAAAGCAAGTTCGAAATAATATGGATGACTAAGCAAGAAAATAAATCTTGTAGCTCCCACTGAAATTGACAATATTACATGGATATTATTTCAGTAATAAACTGCAACGCTCCCACTGGATTTGTCAACATAAGAGATGTTACATCACCAGTAAAAAGTGAATAGCAATTTATTGACTTCCTTATCTTTGAAAAATGCCTACAAGTAAACATTTACTTAGGTATTTGAACAGAGTATATGAAATTCTACTTGTGTAGATGAGGGACTAGCCGTTCATGCTTTCAATTAACTTGACTATTTAGCATGCAATTCCTCCTTTATCGTCTACATAGCCACAAGGGTATTTAGCACTTTAAGGAATAATCAAGAGTCCAAGAAAGATACCTAGCGAAGTGCTAGTAAATTCTTTACTCTTTACGGTTTAAACTCATACATCGTGACAAGTGCAAGATGTCATTTATTTTGGTAGCTATAGACATTAGGTACACAAAATAGGTTATCTTTCAATGATTTCAGAACCGGATTATGATAATGAAATATTAAAAGTGAGTTTAAATGCAATCGATAACGATTCGATTATGGTCCTATCTTATTCTTGTCAACTAATGAGAAGAGATAGGAGTAAGTCTCGCTTTTCTTACCAGGAAAAAGACTATGTTTGTTTTCTATAAGAAAACAACTTTAGTTTACGAATTATGTTGCAATAACACAATTAATCGGAACTCTAGAAAGTTCAATTTAGTATTTTCGATAATTAAATTCTTAATAGAATTAACTACCCAATTAATTACTAATAAGACTAAGATCCTACTTGCACTCCCACTCAATATTAGAGGTCCGACCGTCTAATAGTAAGTAGGGCAAAAGGTAAGCGTCGAGCGTTAATTGCATTACAAGTGCAACTCTTAGATTTATGAGACGATTCATGAAGTTTATTGTTGTAGAGTGTTTGGATGGGACGTTCTCTCATCTCTTTCGAGTACCATTGAACATCTCAAACAAACTTGTTCTACACGTAATAAAGTCATGAGTATGTTTCATCTCATCTTATGCCTCGGGTTCCGAATCTGACCGGGAACTCGACTTAAGTCGTACCAATTTAAAAGCATGCAATAATTGGCAAAGGTCTGACCAGTGACAAAAATCGCCTTGGGTGCATGATTCGCCCTAGGTCTGACCAGATGACGAAAAAAGACTACAAGTGCTATTAAATTGGGTGGCATTGACTTAAAATTTAAATAGGTATCACATAAGTTTTAGAAAACAAATGTCAAAAACGTGTAAAAGATGCATGCAATCATCTTTTAGCACAAGTTAAGAAAACGTTTTGTTAACTTTGATTTAGGCGTGTTTACCGCGGGAAAAGATTAAAGAAGGATCAAACCCTATATCCTACTCTTCATGCGCCCGAGGGCGCAAGTGCTTGGGATAATTATCATATAGATGCCGAAACATGTACATGACACGGGAAAAGATTAAAGATCGTTCAAACCCTAGATAGCTTGACTAGAGCACGTAGTGCAATAGCAAGTCCACCATTAGTAAAGCACAAAAAAAGTTGTTTTAAGTATTATAAACTAATTAATTTTGCAAATCACGTCGTTGAGAAGATAGTTTATAAGCCATCATTACGGTATGTAAGCCCAACTCGAGTGACAATATGATTTCGCAAAACAATTCGATTATAATAAAAACAAGTTTTATAGATCTTATGTCCATATTAATATTTGTTCCAAAAACAAGTTTTAACAAATAACACATAGCCGATTCGCAAGGAAAATATGTTGTATTAATATGACATACTTTTAAAGCTAGTTTCGATATAAGTAGAGATCCGTTTTTATGATTCCTAGAATCTTGAATTATTACGTTTTGCAATTCATAATGGAAAACAAATAAGCACATAAAAACAGACTAGAAGGGGGTAGAAGCAGAAGACAGACTCTATATGAAAGCGATAAATCATATAAGATCCAAGTCTCGAATGAGTCTTCCCCAAATTGAGGACCAAAGACCCTCATCAAGTTTTCGAGCAAGGTACTTGATGACGTGCAAAGTATCACAAAAGTGAGATGCAAAAGTCTTTGACGGATAATAAAACACTCGTAATTATTAACCGGTTCAATTTAACCTACCCAATTTTAACCATTATCTAGATCAAGATTAAAACTTTATGACAAGTCTGCATGTAATTGTCATAAAAACATAAATAAAAGAGATTTTAAAGCGAAGCAAGCGTGTTTTATTCTATGTGTAACCCATGAATGCCATACGAATTGACTCGTGATGCCACTGTTGGAATTTTGAATACTAGTTAACCATTAACTACGAGTACGCATCGGAATGGATCTAGTATAACATACATGATTAAGCACATAATAAAAACAATTTAAAACTAACCTTTTATTAATTGAATAAATCAATTAATAAGTCTTGATCTTGATCTTGAACTTTAACGGTTAAATTACCATCTCTATGGTTGCTCACACTACACGTCATACGAGCACGTTACGATACTAGTGGTTGCTTCACGATTAAAACAACAAGTGTTTCTTATCTTGCTTTAAAACCGATCCGAATACCGAAACGGTATTACGTTCGAATTAGTTAATAAAACAAGAATAATAGATGAGCTATATTATCTATTTAGCATGCATGAATTCAACCATGCATACGTAATAATAACATAGGAGTGAATCAATATGTATATGTGTTTTCTTGTCAGTTGAGAGAGATGAAAACGAAGGCCATATTAACTTTTCAATTGTTCATATCTCAAGAGCAAGGAGAGCATAAACAAACGGATATATATAGGTTCTTCAACGTAAAGCCAAAGCAAAGAAAAACATCCGAATATTTTGTGGTCTCCCCATCTATTATCCAATATTATGTTTCTTACCGACAAAGAAAATCATATCATATTGTACAAAAATAACTGTCATGAAATCAAAGAAAGAAAAGATTGATCAAATCAATGATTCTCTTAGAATATTTCATGTCTGACAATATTTTTGATAAAAAAAATGATCGCATATGAATTCTTGAATTCGAAACATATAAAATCATTTATTCTTCATCATATTTTATTTTATCTATTTATTTAACGCATATAAATTAGTTTATAACGTCCAACGGTTAAACCAAAAACGTTAAATATATATATCATGAAACATATTATATAATTAATCAATATAACATGTATATATATTAAACATATAATAAACGTACTCTTCGTGTATTCGTGTGTGCCCCCGATAGGCTCACTCATTCCCGATGGCTAAACGATCGCATATCCCAACAAAAACAACACATATGACCATAACAATCAGGCATGTAGCAATCGAAGCTAATCTCCTAGAAATTCGATCATCTCGTGCCACATACGCGAACGAGAAAAAAGAGTGACTAATGCCACTCATTGAAACTATGACATGACTAGTTACTGGAGCAAATAACCAAGTCATTCGACTTAAGTAAAATATATAACCAAAGAAAATAAAACCAGACACTAAAAAACCTATTAATACAGTTTTTTTCCAATGCTCCTCTCTTGGATCCTCGTTATTCATCGGCTGAATGTGAAGCCAGTCGATCCGTTCTCTTTCTGCATATATACATTTTACAACTATTTTAATATAATTCAAGTTTTGTTACGACTAAATTTAAACGACAAGGGCTAATCATTGTTAAATGTATCTAATCTGGTCACTTTCGTGTATCAATTATGTAATCTCGTTAGCTTAGTGTACGATATTAAAAGTACATGGCTTGAAAAGTTCAGGATTTAAGTATTGAACTTTCAGAATCGCATAATGAGTTGACAAAATTACAACATAGATACATCAAGATTGGAGTTCAATTCAAGTTAGATACATTTTCAAACCATTACACGTAATTAAATGATATATATACCTTGACCTCGTGCACGCCCACGACCACGCCTCATGTTACTGTTTTCTTGATTGTTTGTTAACTGTCAAAGAAGACACAAAGATTGCATTCCATCAGAAATGCCTGCCAAAAAGTTTTTCAATGCAAAGCTATATAAATTAGATTTGGATAATGAAAACTGGGATGCACAAGGTTTTGCATGCCTAAACTTTTAACATGAAAAAAATGCTAACAAATAATTTTTTTGTAGATTTAAGTCTTACCAAAGAACTTGTGTGATAGATATTTGAGATAGGTAGTTGCCTTATATAAAGAAATGTTTTACTGTGTCTCAGAGTTACTGTCTCAAGACAAGAATAATATAAAAAATATAGTTTAAAGAATTGGTATTACTATATTCATCAAACAATCAAATATCATATTCTTATGCTTGTTTACAAATAAGTTTATAATATGAAGAAGTGGTTTATACTTTTGTTAATCATAATGGACACTTGTTTCAAGTTTACATGGAATGAAAATGTTTAATATATAAAACATTTTTTAGAATTAGATGCATTCGAAGCTTTAAAGAATTTGTGCATCATGAAAATATGTCAGTAAAATAAAACCAAAAGGTTTGGAATCGGACCAAAACCGTATTGATTTTCGGTATTCGAATCGCGTTCGGTACGGTATCAGAACTACGAAATAAGGCGAAAAAAATCGGTATAATTAATCCAGTACGGACCATTATCAAATCGGAAAATTCCTGAGAAAAAAAGAAAAACTCAATTTCCCAGTACCGGTACCGTTACCAATATCCAAATCTCGTTTGATACGTTACCAGTACCACTAGCTTATGTTCGGAAAAATAAATTTGATAAGGGATCGATACAAGACAGGTATCGTGCTCATCCTAGCGTCATTAATCAAACAATTAAAAAGCTCTAATATAATCAATGAACTAAGAGGCGACATGCGATACAGCCGCAAAGGCCTCGCAAATATATAAAGTTTAACTTTCACGTTACGCAATGGGCCAAGGGTATATTTGACGTGAGATGAGAAATAAAAAACGCAAAAAGTCGTGATAAGCACCTATGCGTGAAGGTCTCGTTGATTTCAATTTTGATTACATATAATTGAAAAAGATTTCATGCATATATAATTTTTTTGATTTTATTTTTTATATATAACATTTTTTATAAACTCAATATATTTAAAATAAGATATTAATATTTTCATATTTTTCCTGCTTTAACCGTGTGAATTAGTCGACCAATATGTCAGAAATCACGGTTACAAAAAAAAAAAAGTTACTTTTAAGAAATGTCATCACTCATCGTGACTCATAAAACGTGATGCTACCATACTATCACGCCTTACGCTATTTAACCTGAATGATTGCCATCATCTCCATCCACAATACTCACTTTTGATTGGTTCATACAAGAAAGTAAATTTTTTTTCAACAATAAGTTATATTAAAAGACCGTAGCTCACAATGACATTTAATTAAATAATATACAAATTTGTATTTGTTCTCAAATGATAAACGTGATTTTTGAAAGTATGAAGAGCAGGGCCGTCTCGTGAATTCCGGAGGCCCTGTGCCACACTTATATAGTGGCCCACTTATATACGTAACAAAATCACTAATACCGCAATTTTGTTTCAAAACCTAATAAGGTCTTCGATTTTCTTTCTTGTTAGCATATCACCATTAGCTTATTTTCATGTCTTGCTATATTTTGATCGAGAAATTATAGAACTACTACAAGACTGTGACAGTGTCTAGTTAATTATTTCCTAAGAGATGAAATGCATCAATATATTATCTTTCAATTTGTGTGTATTTGTTTCATATTTTGTTAGTTATGTTCGAAGGTACTAAATAAATCCTCTAATATTAATTCTCAGACTGCCATTGTAATGTGTAATTCAAGATATTATATTTTAAGTGCTTACACTAAAAGTAAAAGAAACAAATAACAAATCGTGTGAAGAAAAAAAGCGAAAGAAGTCTCAGAAAGAAACAATTCGGTCAATGATTTGAAAGTGGAAAAATAATAGTACAGTAGAAGTATATGTTAATACTTGAACATTTCGTTTTAGGCTCACAAAAGTATAATGGATTAGTTTAGAAAATTGGAGGCCCCATACTTTTGGGGCCCTGTGCACTTGCACGGGCTGCACCCCCTTACAACCGGCTCTGATGAAGAGACTCAAACTCAAGATTTTTTTAAAATTAATTTTTGATAGTCAACTGAGTTTACCAAGTTAATTAAATGACATGTATCTAAGGGTTATTTGGTTTAAAGTCGGGTTTTAATTTAAGCGTAAATTTATAATGTGGGTGGTTTAAGATTGAATGAGGTTAAGATTTTATATAGGTTTTAAATGAATAAAATAAAAATAAGTTAAATATTTTAATTATATACGTGTGGCTCAAAAGTGATATTCTATTTTCTTATCAAAACCCATCGAAGGTGCATGAATTGTAAAATGCATTATTTTTGGACATAAGTACCTTGTGTCAGACAGACTTTCGTATACCAAACGTTGGTTTACAAGCACGGTACCAAGATGAGCAAAATTGATCGTTTTCTTGTTTCATCTAATTTTTTAACATATGGAAGGATGCGTCTGTTATTGCTTTGGGTCGCTCCCTCTCTGATCACTGTCCGTTGCTTTTGAAAGTAGATCATATTGACTTTGGGCCTAAAGCTTTTAGAGTCTTTGATCATTGGATGGACTAGGAGGGTTTCAGTGAGTTGATTGAAAACTCTTGGACGAATGGAGAGTACAGAGGATCTGCTGATATAGTTTTGAAGAATAAAATAAAGATACTCAAAAATGATATAAAAGTTTGGAGTAGGGGAAAAGTGAATGAGCAGTCTTTGGTAAAAAATGGGTTGCAAAAACAAATTCTAGAGTGGGACGCGAAAGCACAAAGGGGAGATCTTATGTCGGATGATGTTGATAAAAGAAAAAAATGATTATGGAGTTATCAGAGATCGAGCAAGCAAAGAGATATTCATGAAGGAAAAAAAGCAGACTCAAATGGGCTCTCGAGGGAGATGAAAATACAAAGTTTTTTCATACTTTGTTAAATAAGAAAAGAAGAAAGCAAAACATTAGGGGTTTAATCTGGAATGGAGTTTGGTCAACAGAGCCAGAGACGATCAAATCAGCTGCTTTTAATCATTTTGCAGACCGTTTCAAAGAACCAAATAGCCACAGGCCAAAATTTCGCAGCTCCGTGTTTTAAAAGTTGGATCATTTTGATTCATTGTTCTTAGAAGCCCCTATCAACATGGAGGAAATAAAGCTTGCGGTGTGGAGTTGCTCTTCTTCCAAGTCTCTAGGTCCCGACGGATTAAACTTCAAATTTATTAAAAGGTACAGGGACTTATTTAAAGATGCCTTCTATAAATGTGTTAATCACCTTGAGAACACGGGTATGCTTGCAAAAGGATGCAACACATCATTTATAGTTCTTATTCCTAAGAAATTAGATCCTCTTGAGTTGGGTGATTATCGTCCAATCAGTTTGGTCGGCTGTGTTTATAAAGTCATCTCCAAAATCTTATCATCGCGTTTGGCTAAGGTTATTCACAAACTCATTAGGCCTAACCAAACAGCTTTTTTATCCGGGCGTCAAATTTTGGATGGGTCCCTTATTGCAAATGAAATTGTTAAGTTTTCTAAAAAAGAGGGTATTGAGCTACTTCTTTTCAAGGACTTCGAAAAGGTTTTTGATAGTGTAAACTGGAATTTTCTTTTCGATGTGATGAGACAAATGGGTTTCACTCCTAAATGGTGTAAATGGATTTTAGCTTGCTTATCTTCAACATCTGCATCGGTTTTGGTAAATGGCTCTCCAACGAGCGAATTCCAAATGGAGAGAGGGTTTAGACAAGGCGATCCTCTTTCCCCGTTCTTGTTCCTTATTGTTGCGGAGGCTTTGCAAGTTTTAATTCTCGAGGCTTGTAGCAAAGGCATTTTTAAAGGGTTGTTTTTAGGTAGCGATGGTTCAAATATATCCCTTCTCCAATACGTGGATGACGCTTTGTTCTTTGGAGAATGGTCTTATTCGAATGCTTCAAATCTGATAAAAATTCTTGGTTATTTCGAAGAGGCTTCAGGTCTTCGTATTAATCTGGCTAAAAGCAGGTTATATGGCGTGGGGGTACATAGTGCTGAAGTTGAAATGGTTGCTAATGCCATAAATTTTGTACATGGAAAGCTTCCTTTTATCTATTTGGGTCTTCCTGTTGGCAACAACATGCGTAAGATGCAAAGTTGGAACGATGTGATAAGGAACTTTGATAACAGATTAGCTTTATGGAAATCTAGTCTACTCTCAATTGGGGGCCGATTGACTCTATGTAAAGCAGTGCTAGGTACGATTCCCCTGTATTATCTTTCATTGTTTAAAGCTCCTGTTGGAATTTTAAAACAACTGGAATCTATCAGAAGACGGTTCTTTTGGGGCATCAAGGAAAACGAAAAAAAGATTTTCTGGGTAAAGTGGCAAAAGGTCTGTTCAAGTAAAAGCCATGGCGGATTGGGTTTAGGACGTTTGATAGATAAAAATATGAGCTTGTTAGGAAAATGGAAATGGAGATTCTGTAACGAGAAAGATGCTTTGTGGCGAAAGGTGATCAAAGAAATATACGGGGCACATGGAGGGTTTCAACCAAACATCTCTTCTATGTGTTCTGGGGTTTGGCATAGTATTCTGAGAAACTGCAAAGACATTGACTTATTAGATATTCCGTTCGAAAGATCTATAATAAAAAAGGTTTCAAGCGGCTCTCAAACCCACTTTTGGAGTGACATTTGGTACAAGGAAGGTAAAAAGCTGATGGATTTGTTTCCTCGATTATACATGCTAGAAACAAATAAAAATTGTAAGGTTAGTGATCGTTGGTACTTTGAAAACGGGGAGTGGCATGGTAATTGGGCTTGGCGGTATAACCCGCGTGGTCGTGCGGCTACTGATCTTATAGAATTGATAAGGCTAATAGGTAATTTAGTCTTGTCCCCGGGCACAATTGGCAGATGGGTTTGGGCCTTGCACCCGTCGGGAAATTTCTCGGTAAAATAATTATTCTGTTTGGTGGAATCTAAATCCACGGGAGTAGTCAATACAAGCCAAAATTTTATATGGAACCCTTGGGTTCCACGTAAAGTTAATATATCCATATGGAGAGCTTTCATGGATCGTCTCCCCTCTCGTGCCAATCTCATCGCTCGAGGCGTGGAACTCGCTAGTAATCGATGTGTGCTATGTAATCTGGAAAATAAAATGGAATCCGTGGAGCATTGTCTATATTGTTGCACCAAAGCTAAGATCATATGGTCAAAAATATGGAATTGGTGGAGGATTAGCTCTACGTCGGATACATCGTTTCATGATATTATACTTGGGAAAGTGGTTATTGAGAATAAATTGGTGGCGAAGATTCTACATGGGGTTTTCTATGTTGCTTTGTGGGCAATATGGAATTGGAGGAATCGGATCTTGTTTGCTTCACAAGAAGATGATGTCGGCAATGTTAGATAAGAAGACATTTTCCCATCTATTCAAAGACTTTCTCTTCTTTGGATATCTAATAGATGTTCTCGTACGAACCTTAACTGGTGTGGGTGGGTTTCGAACCCTTGTAGATCAGCAGATATTTGACACCGTTGTTTTAGGAATTTTGGTCTAGTTCATAGTTCATTTGCTCTGTTGATGTAGTTTGTAGTTTTATTTAGTTTGGATATTTAGTTTTTGGGTGTTCGTTTGGCGCTCCATCTTGTAGCCCTTTGAATCTTTTTATTTTAATTTCAATATAACTTTGCATTTCCAAAAAAGAAATCTGAGCTCAAAACTCTCAAACCAAATTGGCCTTAAAATTGAAATGAGAACTATAATTTTGAAACAAGAGATATTATAATTCCCCAAAATTACTACATTATGGTTGTTTTGGAGATTTTTTTTTATTTCAAGAAGTAAAAATACTCCTATATATATCAACATATCTAAATAATTAAATCACATATAATGCATTATGCATGCTTCAAGCGCCACATGAGTTTACAACTTTTTTTCGAATGAAATATTCACTTAATTAACGTTGATACGGAACCCTTTTGTTATTTATTGTTTTGGCTCTTGGCTACCTACTTGCCTTTTAATTCTTCTTTTATCAATACAATGCAAACACTCAATATATACAGAGTAAAATGCTGTCGTGCTTTCACCTCTGCAATAAATTTTTATAGCAAGAAAAAGGAAAGTCGTAGTAATTAAAAGGGCTATTTCAAAAAAAGGATCAAAAGTATATGTGCACTTACTAAATGTCCTCATAAAACAAAAATTAACCAATTATACTCATACGACCTATTCGATCAATCATAGAAGGTGACACATGACATTGGGTTTAATCATTTGGTTGTACATGTGGGTTACCACAAGTACAACCAAGTACACATGGTGTAAGTATACTTGCTATTCGACCGTTAGTCAAATCCGTTATTCGACCTGTACTATTTTAATAAAAATTTTATATTTTAATAAATTAATCCCAAATAGTTTTTTTATTCGATTTTGATTTAAATCTTATTCTACCGGAAAAACGTTTTCCAAGAAACTTTCTATAGCTGCAGTATTCAACTTTTAGATTAATTGTATCATCAATATATAAATTGCTTAAAACTGAAGTCATATTGCTACTTGTGTTTTGTTCTGAGGGAGAAACAAAACTGTTACATAAACAATAAGTTGAAACATGCATTACAAGTTAAAGAAGGCTGAAATTTGTGACAAAACCATGTCAGCCTAATAATATTTGCTTCTAATTTTTAACGGGACGGATCTACTCCCATTCCATGCCCATTTTGCAAAGAACTCTTTGTGAAGCAACGATATAATAACAAATCGTCTCTCCACATGTATTGAAACCCCGTGCAAGTTCTATCATGCAGAAGCAACAGTTCTATTCCTGAGTAAATATCATAGCCATAGAATTCTGTATCATATAACTGTACGAAATCACAGTCATTTTGTGTGCATAGCTTTAATTCAGGCTCACACCCATAACTCCAATCTTTGGGATTTGTCATTATATCCGTGTAAGCAACTGCATTTCTGAAACTTTTTGGGAGAGCTAGTACAGACACTGTTTGGTCCACAGAGACCATGGATCTCGCATGAACGAGACACCGCTTGCCATTGGATTTCCCATTTCATTCCATTTTCATGTTGAACCAAGCTGTATAGTCTTAGATTGGCGTGTGTGTCAATATTAGGCCCGACCCAACATACAAAAGGACACGACCCATGGGCCTAGATAATCTTACCCGCTGTTTACATTTGACAGTTATTTGACAGTTACAAACGGTTATACACGAACCAACACAACGTTTACTTTTCTTGAAACGTTGTGACTATTAGTCGACACACCGTTTCGACAAGTATATATAGAATAGGATTTCTATCATGTAAAGATGATGATTGATTATACATTTGTTATTATATACGATTAATACAAAGTTAGTTTCGGTATATTGATTTGATTCGATCCGTGCTTGTTTATCCAACATTTGGCATCAGAGCTTTGTTTAATCAAAATCAAAGCCTTTTCATCATATACCAGGTTTTCTGTCAAAGGTTTCGACCCAGTTCTTTTTCTTTCCCAGATTACGCAAAAACACCAAAACACAATTCATCCGAATCAAGATTAACCCGTCCGTGTTTTGATAGAGGGTTCTTACTCTCATTACCAGGATATTAATATCGGCAACGAAAGGGTTTTTACCCCAAAAAATCATTTTTGCAAGATTTTTCTTCCGTTTCAAATTTTTGAAAAAAAGGGGAAGAACAAATCAACACAAGAGAAAAGAAACCCAGATATAGGTTTAGAACAAACCCAGAATCGAAACCCAATAAAAAAAAAGTCAACGACAGAAAATAAAGATCATCAAAAGGGAACAAACACACCTGTTTGTAGATTCCACAGAATCATCCCTAAGCCTAAAAATCACCACGTGATTTTCCTCATATCCAAAAGCCCCAAATCACTTGAGGCAATAAATCCCCAGATCACATCGAAACCAACGAAGGATTCGCATAGGAGGATTAAGGTTGCTACGAAATAGAAATCGTAGAACAGAAGATTGGATATAGGCAGCATCGATTGGTGACCAGAACCACCATAGAAACCTTCGATATCATCGAGGAAGAAGAAAGGAACGGCCACAAAACAAACCGTTGTGTGTTATCCGAACACAAACGAAAGTAAAAAAAGGGGGCCAGTTATAAGGAAGCAAGGACCGAGGGTAAAAAGGCAAGCCCACTAATACGACTTTTGGGCTTATATTGTCTACGGGCCAAAAAAAAGCCCAGTCAGGTTTATCTAACTTTTTACCCATTTTCATTTGTCAAATTTTTAAATCTTTTGTATCTAGTAAATTTTTTTAGATAAAAGGTTTAGGTATTATTATTTTTATAAAAACAAAATCATTTTTTATAACTATAAGTTTTAAAAATATATATATTTTTGTTTGTTATAAAATTTTAATACGACATATAATAACCTAGCGAATACGCTGCTTATTATATAGAATAATTTTTAAGGAGTAATTAACCTTAGGTTATTCTGTTAGTTTTAGAAAATCTCTAGGAATAGTTATTTACGTATAATAATATTCCGCGTTTTTGATATAGCCTATAAGGCATATTATTTTGAGTACTCACCGAAAAGAAATTTTTAGACACAATAAGTGTTGAAAATTTTATTTAGAGATTTTATTTTAATATCCCTCGCGATATGACAAATGATGGCGGAGATTCTTCCAAGAAGGAAGCCAGTACCAACGGTACACCAAATTTCCAATGTCCTATGCTAAAACCGTCGAATTACTCACTATGGGCAATTCGAATGCAAATCATTCTCGAAGCCAACGGCTTATGGGAAATGATAGAACCGTCGGCTACAACCCAACCCGACAACAGGAAAGATAAGACTGCAATCGCATTTCTGTATCAATCGCATTTCTGTATCAATCCTTACCCGAAGATCAATTGCTTCAAATAACAAAGCACAAAACTGCGAAGACAATTTGGGATGCTTTGAAAGACAAACATATGGGCGAAGACAGAGTTCAACAAGCGAGATTACAAACACTCAAATCTGATTTTGAGTTATTACAAATGAAGGAAGACGAAGCTATAGACACCTTTACCAGCAAATTGACAACCTTGTCAAACAAAGCCGCTAGTTTAGGACACACATTTGAGGATTCAACACTAGTTCGAAAATTACTCAATGCTGTACCTGAAAAATTCCTTCAAATCGTCGCATCCATCGAACAATACTCTGACTTAGACAAAATGACCCTAGAAGAAGCAATAGGTAGGCTCAAAACCTACGAAGAAAGAATTCGGCAGAAGAAGGGTAAACAAGTGGACAGTGAAGACAAACTGATGTTCACACGACATGATAATCGTAGAAAGAATTTTAGAGGACGTGGGCGTGGAAGATCAAATTTTTCACGTGACAACAACCACGAGAAACCTCGAGACGAAAAGAAGAATGGAGAAACCTCAAGCAAAAACTTCAACAACTACAACAACTTCAAAAAACCAAGTCGTGATCTAAGCAAAATAGAATGCTACAATTGTGGCAAATTAGGACATATGTCAAGAGAATGCCGACAAAAACCAAAGGGTCACGAACAATCCAATTTGGTTGAAGAAGACTTTGAACCAACTCTACTTATGGCAATATTAGATGGACAAGTTCAAAGAAACAAAGTATTAGAAGTTGAAGAACAAAAGGTCTCGCTACACGAAGAAGATGTAGGATATAAAGAGACAAGTAAGGATAGTCTATGGTACTTGGACAATGGTGCAAGTAATCATATGACTGGAGTAAAAGAACATTTCAAGGAATTAGACGAAAAGGTTAGTGGAGAAGTAAAATTTGGAGACGGTTCATACATAGAGATCAAAGGAAAAGGTTCAATCATACTGGAATGTGATGACGAAAAGCAAAGGATCATATCACATGTTTATTACATACCAAACCTACAAAGCAACTTATTGAGCCTTGGACAATTTACTGAAATTGGTTGTAAAGTTGTAATGGAAGACGATGAACTACGACTTTATGACATGGATAACAAAATCTTTATGAAGGTCACAAGACAACAAAACCGACTCTACAAAGCTAGTCTCAAAATAGGCACACCTGTCTGCCTACTAGCAAACCTAAAAGACACTACCTGGCTATGGCATGCAAGATTGGGACATCTCAACTTTGAGTCACTTAAAACCATGACTCAAAAGGATTTAGTCCATGGAATACCTACAGTTAAGCATACAAAGCAAGTATGTGATGTATGTTTAATGGGAAAGCAAAGTAGAATGCCATTTCCTAAGAAGGCGAAATCTAGATCAACCTCACCACTGGATTTAGTATATGGAGACTTATGTGGACCAATCACTCCTCCAACACCTTCTGGAAAGAAGTACATATTCCTATTAGTAGAAGATTACTCAAGATACATGTGGGTATATTTCTTAAGTACAAAAGATCAAGCTTTTGATACTTTCAAGGAATACAAGAACAGAATAGAAAAGGAGTTAAGGACGACATTGAAGATGTTTAGAACGGATCGTGGAGGTGAATTCACATCAAATGAATTCACATAATACTGCAAAGAAAATGGCATAGCACGACAACTCACCGCTCCTTACTCACCATAACAAAATGGAGTAGTACAAAGACGTAATAGGACAATTATGTCTACTACAAGATGTATGATGAAAGCAACAAAGGTACCTCAGAACTTTTGGGCTGAAGCTATTAGACACGCCATATACATCTTAAACAGTGTTCCTACAAAGGCACTTGAAGACATTACTCCATACGAAGCAATCAAGAAAAGGAAACCAAATCTAGAAAACTTAAAAGTCTTTGGATGCATAGCATATGCAAAAGTACCATGTCAACACCTAACGAAGTTGGATGATAGAAGCTCAAAATTGGTTTACCTAGGAAATGAATTTGGATCAAAAGCCTTCAGATTATTTGATCCAATAACACGAAGAATATGTGTTAGTAGAGACGTAAAGTTTAAAGAAGATGAGATATGGGATTGGAGCGAATATTTAGAGGATTATAACAATGACGACCCAGAATGGACAGAATTTCAATTTGGAAACCGTGATCAACATAATCAAGAAGATCAACCAAATGATGACAACGATTTCCCATTCAATAATGAAAATGGATACGATTCGCCACCACCAGACTCACCTAGTCACTCTCTAACACCTAACACACAAACTACAAGGTCATCTCAAGTAAATTCTCAATTCACACCCAATAATTCGTCACAGTCATTCTATCAAAGTGATGTTGAATCTTCTACAACATCAATCACACACCCTAACTTTGATCATACACCGATAAGAGGCTTTAGAACCTTGAATGACTTATACGAACATAGTGAGGAATTACACTTAGCTGAGGATGAACCCAAGAATTACAAAGAAGCATCACACGACCAAAAATGGATAGAGGCAATGAAAGCTGAGTTAGATTCCATCAACAAGAATAACACATGGGAACTCACTACCCTCCCAAAAGGTCACAAAGCAATCGGCTTGAAGTGGGTGTTCAAGACGAAGAAAGATGCAAATGGAAACATAATCAAGCATAAATCTCGATTAGTAGCAAAAGGATACATACAAGAGCATGGCATAGACTTCGAAGAAGTATTTGCACCAGTTGCAAGGATGGAAACTATCCGTCTATTACTAGCCATCGCTGCCAACAACAAATGGGAAGTACATCACTTGGACGTAAAATCTGCTTTTCTACATGGAGATTTAAAGGAAGAAGTGTATGTAGCTCAACCCGAAGGATTTACAAAGAAAGGAAATGATGGAAAAGTCTACAGACTTACAAAGGCCTTATATGGTTTAAGACAAGCATCATGTGCATGGAATGTCAAGTTAGACAACACCTTGAAGACATTAGATTTCAAGAAATGTGCACTGGAACAAGCTATCTACACAAAGGCATCAAAGGACTCACTATTATTGGTAGGAGTTTATGTAGACGATCTTATCATCACTGGAACGCTAAAGAAAGAGATAGACAGATTTAAAGCTCAAATGGAAGAAAAATTCGAAATGAGCGACTTAGGCTTATTAGCTTACTATCTCGGAATTGAAGTCACACAATCAAATGGTGACATATCAATCAAGCAATCAGCATACGCGAACAAGATATTAAAGGAAGCTGGAATGCTAGAAAGCAACGAAACAGTTATACCTATGGACCCAGGAACAAGATTGACAAAGAAAACCGAAGGGACAATGGTCAACACAACTGAATATCGAAGCTTAATTGGATGTTTAAGATATCTGCTTCACACAAGACCCGACTTAAGTTATTCCGTAGGATTACTTAGTCGTTTCATGCAAGAACCTAAAGAGCAACATATGAAAGCTATAAAGCAAGTACTACGATATGTAAAAGGAACCAAGGATTATGGAATAATCTACAAGCATAACGACAGCAACAAGATTCATGGATATAGTGACAGCAGCTATGGAGTTAATACACAAGAAGGCAATAGCACAACAGGAATCATATTCTATTTTGGTGCCTCACCAATTAGCTGGAGTACACAAAAGCAAGCAACCGTGGCACTATCATCATGTGAATCCGAGTTCATAGCAGCAACAGCAGCAGCAACTCAAGCATTATGGCTTAAAAGACTCTTAAGCAGACTTACACACAAAGAAGAAGAAAAGATTACGATCAGGGTAGACAACAAATCAGCAATACAACTAATAAAGAACCCAGTTTTTCATGGAAGGAGCAAGCACATAGACACGAAGTACCACTTCATCAGAGAATGCGTTGAAAGAAACGACATCCAAGTAGAATTTGTAAGTGGAGACTACCAGAAAGCTGACATACTCACGAAGGCACTACCAAAGATCAAGTTTCTAGTCATGAGAGAACTCATCGGACTCAAGAAGCTACACCACAGCGTTTACGATTAGAGGGGAGAATATTAGGCCCGACCCAACATACAAAAGGACACGACCCATGGGCCTAGATAATCTTACCCGCTGTTTACATTTGACAGTTATTTGACTGTTACAAACGGTTATACACGAACCAACACAACGTTTACTTTTCTTGAAACGTTGTGACTATTAGTCGACACACCATTTCGACAAGTATATATAGAATAGGATTTCTATCATGTAAAGATGATGATTGATTATACATTTGTTATTATATACGATTAATACAAAGTTAGTTTCGGTATATTGATTTGATTCGATCCGTGCTTGTTTCTCCAACAGTCAATCTTCATTATTCTTTGGCGAACTGACCCATAATCAGCTGATACTGATTTGAAACAGTTTGACGTGTTGAACTGACCATTAGAATCAAGTATTGTTATTTTCCATCATTATATTGATATCTTCGAGTTGCATAGTAGAGCATCTATTTTGAAAAAAAAAATTAATAAAAAAGTACGGGTTTAATAACAAAATTGTTTGAGATTAACTTATTAAAAATTAATATTTAATTAAAATAGTACGGGTCGAATAACGGATATAAATAATAGTCGAATAGCAAATTAATTTACACATAGTGTATTTGGTTGTACTTGTGGGGAACCACATGTACAACCAAATGATTATACCCCAATGTCATGTGTCATCTTCTAGTGATGGTCGAATAGGTCGAATATGTCGAATATGTTTAATTGGATAATTTTATTTTTAAGGGACATTTGGTGAGTGGTATGTGTCTTTTAGTCCATTTTTTAAAATAATTTATTAATTAGTACGTCTACTATTGTTTTTTTAT
This sequence comes from Glebionis coronaria, assembly GCA_025667525.1. Lineage (NCBI taxonomy): Eukaryota > Viridiplantae > Streptophyta > Magnoliopsida > Asterales > Asteraceae > Glebionis > Glebionis coronaria. The sequence goes on from CM046880.1 coordinate 550,149,557, forward strand.
TCAAGAATAATCATATTAGGAGTGTAAATTGTTTCATACATTTTCATAAATGTGCATACACAAACCAAAATATTCAATTAGATAAGTTTTTGTTTTTCGGGATACAACGGCCAAAGCAGATGTACAACTAGCGTGACGAACTTGCCAAAAAAAATTCGACTATTGTTGTAAATTTAAATCATTTATGGGACTTGTTAATAACAAGATATATCATGAATTTGAATATCTCAAAAATCAATGATGTTTGTATGTTATACGTATTATTTTAGCTAAGTGTTTACATTTTAGATATCTGAAATTTCGAATAAATTTTTTGTATTTACGAGTATCCAAAATTTCGGATTAAGAAATATTTACTTAACACAAATTTGGGACCGGGTTCATTTGAAAAAAATCTTAGTTAAGTTTATGTTATACCTATTATTTTAGCTAAGTTTTTACTTTTTAGATATCTGAACTTATATTACGAGACTAACATCAATCGGGTTTTCGTGAACCCCGAGAACCCCCTAAGTCTACCCCAAAATGAAACATTTCTTGAACCCAGAAGGAGAACTTAACGTAAGATTTCTTGAACCTAAAATGGTAAGTTCGACAAGCTAACTATAACCCTCAAGACATCTTCTTTCCAAGCATAAGTAATTTTCGATCCAAATCGGCCGGTATAATCCAACCATGTGGTGGGACAATATATTCCGAAGAATTATCGATGGCAACAATTGCATAGCTCCATGGTGACGCAAGCATATCAAACACGTGGTTACTTTTCTCGGCCTCGTCAAATGGACCAAAAGCAAAATATACTAGTGATGAATTGCTTCGATCCAACTTTTTATGTTCACGGATTAATATTTGCTTGTCGTTTGGATCGACGAGCTCTTCAACATTAGAGTGCACCTTTCTTGTTGGAGCATGAGAGTGTGCATGATCATGCAAAGATGCATTCACGAGTGGCCTTCCATCTATTTACTCAAACTTATCAGTCGGTAGCCATTCTCCCTTGGCGTGTTGAGATGGATAGATCGAGTGTAAATCACCACTATGGTTTTCGATTCTTAATGTTATATGCTCCCAATCTCCAACATTTTCTACCATGAATCCTAGATTAACGGTAAAAGGTCCACGTTGAAGCTTTGATCCACCGTTAAACTGGTAAAACAACCATATGACTATAGCGATAAGTATTGGACCAGTTTAGTGAGGATATAAGCAACGACATGGGACAAAGACCCCCTTTTCGCATTCTCTTTTAAACTTTTATCCACAGGGAAGTCTAAGAAAGAATCATCAGTTTTACCGTTGCGTGGAAGGTTTTCACCGTCGTTGATGATTCCGTGAAGTGAAGGATCAAATACCCAGGCCCCGTTAATGAAGAACCACGTAATAGACGACGAAAAGAATTTTTCGTGATCGTGGAGACCAAAGGAGAAAAATTCGTGATCATAACTTCAATTTGCTCGATAGTACACTACAACAAATGAGTTGATTTTTCTCCTTTAGCAATCATTTGCTTGTACCATGCATTACATCCTTTTAAGAGTGTCACATACGTGTATGCAAGCAATGGGCCTGCAAGCTTCTCTAGCTCTTCATTTAATAAATGAGTAACAAATATCATTTCGGATGTGTAGTGTGCAAAATACATTGATTTCCTTGTAGCACTTTTGTTAGTCAGACTTGCTACCATTCCTGAAAGAGTAAAAAACAACTAAGAAATTGTTTGCATTTCATTAAAATTTTACCATTCATTTCTTATAAAGCTATAGATAACACATTGTATAGTAAACTAATCGCCATAAGAAATGTAGCTATGTTTTGCTTGGTTTTTTCGGTTCTTTTTTTGTTGCTATGTTTTATGTTTTTACATTGAATGTTATATCTTCTACAAGTTTGAAATCTCTTTAACATACAATTATGCCGTGAATTTAGACAGTTATTATAAGAGTAATCTCATGAATTTTTGTGGGCAAACATGTAAATATGAAATGAGAAATCTTCGACTATAATTTTTATTATAAAGTTAAATCATTTAAGGAACTTGTCAATAACAAGATATATCATGAATTTGTGTATCTGAAATTTTCAATAATGCTTTTATGTTATACCCATTATTTACATTTCAAATATCCGAAATTTCGAATAAAAATTTTGTATTAACGAGTATCTTAAATTTTGGATTAAGTAGTATTTACGTAACACAAAATTTAGGACATGGTTATTCGGGAAAAAAATTAGCTAAGTTTATGTTATAACCATTATTTTAGCTAAGTTTTTACATTTCAGATATCCGAAATTTATATAACAAGATAAATATCCATTGACTTCCCGTGAACTCCCAAAAACCCCCTTAAGTCCACCCCCGACGACACATGGATGCAAGCATGCATAAAACTATGAAATTTTCACGCTCTGACTACAAGAGATCATATGATAATTTATGGTCTTGCCGCAAGCCTTTTGAGTTGTTGTCAACTAATTTTGGATTTTTTTAAAATCACCTTATAAGGTTTCTCATACACAAAACAATAAGTTCTCATTTTCTTTCACTATACTGCTATATTTAGCAAAACATAATCTAACATTGTAGTAACTAACTAGCTTAAAGACCCGTCTAACGTCGGGTATAGCTTATTGAGTGATTTTGTAGAACTAACAAACAGATGTTAATATTATAAGAACGTAAACAGGTTATGGTAATAGAAACATAATAATAATAGCTTAAATTATTCAATAATCATTTGATTATGTAACAATCACAATAATAGAGTTCCATGTATGTTGGTCTTCAACCCTTACGTATGTGAGAGCGAATCAACTCAATAGCTAATGCTCATTCCGTGAATACCAGTGTATTATAAGAAATTTTTGTAAGAAATAAGAAACATATGAAAGAAATAATCTAACGTAAACATGTTTTGTTAATACATGAAATAAAGAATAAGAAAATACGTAAGTTATTCGATAAGCATTTAAGCTTGTAACAGTTATAATAAAACGTCTATGCATTCTAGACTATACTTTGATGGTCTTGAATAACAAATGGCGCATGTGAGTGCTAATCACAATAAACAATGTCCATTCCGTGAACACCTAATAGTCGAATGAAAGCATAAATAAAAAAGATTGTGATTAATATTTGATTTGAATTTAAAATGTTAAAAAAGAAACTCCGAGATAATACGATTTGCATCACAAATAACAACCTTCAATCCTATTCTACTTTTGACCATGAAAAACGACAACCTATAATTATACATTTCTGGTAACTTAACGTGACCAATACAAACCTACTTTTTGAAAATGATTAACGTACTTTTTATTTATTGTTATAGCTTAAATTCCTATCAAATCAAACATTTGCTTTTATAGGTTTTCAGTGTGTAACAACAGGACATGGGAGGTATAAATATACTTTTGAAAGCAATTGATCTCATATTTTGTTTGTTAATCGTCATTGGGGTCAAGTTGATTGAAAGCGATTGACCTTGGTTTGTGATTTTAAAGGGGCTAAGTTGTTGTGCTTCAAAGTGATTGGAAGGGTTCAAGAATTCGTGGAAGGGGTAACCATGCAGACACCCGTATTCCATGTATTTGACATCTTTGTTAGTAGTTTATGTATTTTGCTTATGAACGTGCCATGGCTTACTTCATCATGCACAAAGTGTGTTATCTTTTGGTGTGTACAAACTTTTGGTATGTGTTTCTGTTTGTGTAAAAACATTTTAATCAAGTATGTCATTAACTTTGTGGTATTGTAAATTTATCATCTAATATTAGGTTATGAAAGCAAATGGTATGTTATGTATATGATATTTGTTTAAATTATCATAGTATGTTATCGTCTTATAAAAAATTCATTTGGTGTCCAAAAAACCAAATAAATCGGATAAATCGAAAATCAAACCCGAATAAAACCAAAAGCAATCGAAATGAACTAATAACCGAACTGAATTTACCAAAATCGAACCGAACTGAATGACAAATTCGGTTCTTAAGTTGGATATGTGTTTGTAAGGTAAATAAAACTTTTGATAATAAAAAGAATTAACAATCTTTTATTGATGGAAGTAACAAATCCATTCTATAACAACAACGTAAATTGGAACATAAGTTACAAACTATATATTGTGATTTCTCAGCAAGATAAGCTAAATGGACATAACAAAAAATAAAAACACTCGTTACAATCTTATCCATAGTTACATTACAATCTTCTTCATTTTTATGTTATTGATTCAGATTAAAAAATAAGTCTCATACAACAAACATCTCAAAGGCTCTTCATTTTTACATTCTATAAACTCATAATTACTACATCACCTTCATTATTATAGATGTCAATATGTTGTTTGCAACATGAAGATCCTTCAGGGTAGTTAATTTAGCCGAATCATAGAGTAATCTTGTGAAACTGCAAAAGTAGGTAACTTTAGTTAGCAAACTCATACTTAATTATCACTCCATTAGTAATATGCAACATCTAAATATTATTACGCTGAAGCACAAAGATGCTTATAGATTCTGATTCAAACAGAGCAAAGAGAGATCTGTGTATTATTATGTTGAAGCACTATGAATTACCATTGTTTTTTCATGAACCTTAACTTTCAAAGTACGCACTCTTAGTCAGCCATTACCAAATATCTTATCAAACTGTTAGTATCAGACCATCTCCTTGATCGTCAAAGTTTCTTTCGTGTTTCCGTTAACCGTTCAATGCAATAAGAACTAATAAGAGTAGAAATTTTTTACAATCAAACAACACCCATATTATAATAGAATTATAATCAAAGAAAAAATAATAGAATTATAATCAAACCTGTATGATTCCAGTATACAAAACAAAATTTTATATTAAATGATTTTAATTGTTTTTGTAACAAAGATATACAATGAATGACATATGATTCGTTGAACCTAACTAACCCTTTCCTTTAAGCTGATCTGGTTTCTTACCCCGTTTGGTCTATCGTATGTCACCTATTACTGGTCTAAATAAGTTTAGCTAAAAATAGATTAAGAGAAGATGTCCATTTAGAAACCAAGCAAACTGTTGATGTCTTATTAAGTGTAACCAGTAGTATAGTAAAGATCATATAATGTTGCCAATCTTACAGTCCATGTGAAAAGATTAACAATAATAATAATAATAACAGCAAAGGGTTTAAAAGAGTTAGGAAATGATCTTTAGCTAATGAGCTCATCAGATGGTTTAGGAACAAAAAAAAGGAACAGAGGCTTTAAATGGGTAAGGCAATGATCTTTAGCTAATTGGTTCATCAAGTCATTTAGGAACAAAACAATTAGTAAACATAATCGAGCCATTATATGATTCACTCAACATGACTCATTTGCAAAAGAATGATAAAAGTTGAAATTAAAAACATGAAAAATTATAGCTACCAATTAAAAACAATAGTTGTACAAAAGTTTGGGTATATCTTAAAAAAAATTCTAAATCATAGCTCTATGAAGACAATTCAACAAAACAACGTTGTTACTTCATTATAATTTATAAACGTATAACATTGGAAATAGAATCAAAATTTGTTTTTGTATTTTAATTTGTATGTGTACCAGAATACCAAGATGAAGATTGTATGAGAATTCAGGATTTACCTTCCCTGACCTGCACAAAGAAAGAAAACAATCCATTAAAAATTGATATAAACATATAAATTAATGCGGTGAGCATATCATCACGAAAATAAATATACCACACTTGTTCAGAGGATGCAGTCCTCGAGAGAAATAGATTGCCTAACCACAGTTATCAACCACATATTCCACACGATTAGGATCAAGAAACCCAAATTTGAACCTGTAAAAAAATAATCAAAAAAGCAATATGAATAAAATATTAAAATTAAATGGATACTTACCAGTTCATCAATGTTGACACCAACTAATTGAAATTAATCGTCATTTTTCTAAACCTGCACAATCAAGAAAGAAAATCGTCTTTATTAGTTGAAATTAATTAAAAAGAAAATATATTAAATTAAATTGAAACCCTAAAAAAACAACACATAAAGATACCAACTAATGGTGGAATTAAAACTGAATATAAATATGGGTATTGTGTTTATGATTCGTATAGAGGAATAATAAGTGTGAAAACACTTATCCTTTTACCACTTATTTCCAATAATAACAAGACCAAAACGTGTATTTTATGTCGTAAAAGTCAGAATTATGCGTGGTTTGTGTTTTTATTGTGTTTTAGGACAAAAATATGAAAAGGAAGAAAACACGGGTTTTCACGGGCTTTTATCGAAGAAAACAGGAGAAGACGAAGTCAAAAGATCAAGAGTGCAAAAAGAACGGAAGTCCAAGGCCTATTCTGAAGATTTATCGAAGAACAAGTCTAAAGACGGAAGTTTAATGAAGTCGAAGAACTCGTGTCTAAATAAATGAAGAAATGTTAAGACGGGTTTAATTAATCCCGAGACGACATCGAGAAAGACAAAGAATTAAATCGAGTCGAGAAGACGTGAAGAAAGAAAGAAGATGAAACACATGCACTCCTTCCATTTTTCCTATAAATACCCTCCTAATACACATTAGGAGGGGAGTTAGTTTTTAGTTTAAGTTTTTCATTTTTTACTTTTCTTTCTAGTTTTTAGAGAGAGAAAGTTCTAAACTTTCTCTCACTAAGTTTTCATCTCTATTTCTTTTAATCTTTCAAGATAAAACATTTGTGTATTGCTTATTTCATTAATCAAGTTCTAGTTAAGCTTTTAATCCTTAATCTCATTCTACCTTTCTTTATTTTAGTTAACTTTTGGTGCGAATTTCATATGATCCGTGTTGTTCTTAATGATTTCGTGCTTAAAAAGTTAATCTTTTTGTTCCTACATAAGCTTTCATTTGATTAAGTGATAGGTGTGTAAACACCCATCTTTTCTACCACTTAATTACAATAATAACCGGACCAAAACGTGTATTTTATGTCTTTTATGTCGGAATTATGCGTGGTTTGTGTTTTTGTTGTGATTTAGGACGAAAAGGTGAAAAGTGGAGAAAACACGGGAATTCACGGGCATTTACGGACTTTTACTGAAGAAAAAGATGAAAGACGAAGTCAAGAAGTCAAGAGTGCAAAAAGAACGGAAGTCCACGACCAATTCTGAGGATTTATAAAAAAAAAAGAGTCAAAAGACGGAAGTTTATCAAAAGGCGAAGAATTCAAGTCTATTTTATTGAAGAATTTAAAGACGAGTTCAAAAGAAATCCCAAGCCACAAGTCATTATAGTCCAAGTTTAAAGAAGATTAGAAGGAAAAAGGACCAATGGTGCAATTAATGAAGACTATATTCTTAAGGGCTTAATGATGCAATTATGAAGAAATGAAGGAGGGGAGGAAGCTTCCTAATCCTCCCCTATATATAGATTAGGCTTAATCACTTTTCATTTTTGTTGGCTAATAGTGACAATTAGTTCTTCCACTTTTAATTACCTTGTCATTTAAATACTTGTCCATTTAATTACCTTGTCTTGCACCTTAATTACCATTTAATTTCAAGTAAGTTTTTCTTTTAATTCTTGTTAATCTTTATCTTTATCTTGTTGATCTCATTCTACCTTTCTTTAATCTTTGTGTTGATTTGTTTATGTTCATGTTCTTAATTTTTGTTGCTTTATTTAAGAGGGTTTTGATTATCTTGATCTTTATTGTTAGTTTGATTGTTTTGTATTGATTGTTTATCATTAATACTTGTTTATTTATGCATTCGATTAAATCTTATGTTTGGTTTAGCTTTGTTTTGATTAGATTCGAGGTTATTTTCTTTCCCTTGTTCTTCGCGAGTAGTTACTGTAACATCCCAGGTCCTGATCTTCTTTATTCCGAATAAAGGGTTTAGCAGAGATTGCTATTCGGAATATCCGTTATTCCGAATAGGGAGGGTTTTCAGCATAGCAAGAATATTCCGCATAACCCCAACATTCCGAATAGGGGGATTTTCCGAATAGGAAAACATTCCGAATAGGGGGATTTTCCGAATAGGAAATCTTTCCGAATAGATCTGGATTTTCCGAATAGGAAGTTTATTCCGAGTAAGGCTCACATTCCGAATAGGGTGACAATATTCCGCATAGGGACTTATTCCGAATAGACTTGATATTCCGGATAGGGATAGTATTCCGAATAGGCCATTATTCCGAGTAGGGTATTATTCAGGATAGGTGACATATTCCGAATTGCCATATATTCCGAATAGGGTTTATTCCGGATAGAGCTTATTTTCAGTTTCTTTAAATTTAGTTTTTAAGTTTCTGCCCTTTTATTTTAAGCTTTATTTTTCCCGCCTTTTTCCTTAATCGCACTTTAAGTTTATTTGCCTTAGTTTAAGATTTAGTTTTAGTTGCGTTTTAAGTTTGCCTTAGTTAGATTTAAGTTTGCGTTATTTACTTTTAGTGCCCCTTTAATTTCCGTCAAGCTTTTAATTACTTGCTCCATTTACCTTATTAGATTTAGATTTACTTTAAGTGCCCATTTACTTTTAAGTCTTTGCACATTTAATTGAAAACAACCAAAAATATTTGTTTCACCAAAGATCAACTGAGTCACACATAGGCCTAGATCAATTCGTTAAGATACCGAGAACACGAAATTGAACTTTAATTTTTATACGGGGTGTCAAAAGCCGTGTATCAAATGGCGCCACTGCCGGCTCTTTTCGTTAAGATTGACGGTTTTCTGTGAGAAACACGTTGCTTTTTGGGATCCGTTCACTTGTGAGCGTTATTTTTCTTGTCTAAAAAATTCAAAAAAATCATAAAAATTAAAAATTGATAAAAATACATAAAAATTAAAAATTTCAAAAATCCAAAAAGATTTTAGCTTTATTGTGTATATATATTGTCTTTGTGTTTGGTTTTGTTTTCTTTTGCATTTTCAGGTGTATGCGTACTAGATCTTCTAATTATCAAGAGCCCGAGCCTCAAGAAGATTTAGTTATGGCAGGTGTTAACAACAACAACATTCTACCGCACCTCAATAATAATAATAATAACAACAATGCTCTTCCACAGCCCGATCTTCGGACCATGGAGGAACTTTGTCAACCAACAATATTTGGACGAGGAGGACCGATTGCGCCGATGCAAATCAACGCTCCTGAGTTTTCGCTGAAGCACCACATGATTCAGCAAGTACAAACAAACCCATTCCGTGGATTGCCTGATGATGATGCCAACAAACACCTCGACAAGTTCATTACAATCACCCAAAGCATGAAGTTGCCTGGGGCCACAATGGATGTTCTTCGCCTACAACTCTTTCCACATACTCTATCGCATCATGCCGAGAAATGGTTTGATCGTCTCCCGAAGAATTCTATTCACACTTGGGTGACATGACTCAACGCTTTCTTTCGCGCTACTTTCCACCATCCATGGTCACAAGCCTTCGCAATCAGATTAGAGGTTTCATGCAAGATCCCGATGAATCTCTTTTTGACGCTTGGGAGAGATATAATGTCTTGATTGATAGATATCCAAACCACAACATGCTTCCCGTCACATTGATTGATACTTTCTACAACGGATTGACTTTTCGAGATCGTGATACGATCAATGCAGCCGCCGGTGGCACATTCATGAAAAGGAGACCCGAGGAGTGTAGAGAGTTAATTGAGAACATGACTACTCACCATAAAAACTGGGATTCCTCTGCTTCTTCTAGGAACTACCCGAGAGTCAATGTTTCTTCTACCTCAGCAAACCCTGAGATGACCGAACTCACCCGCATGATGGCCGAAATGAGCAAAAGTATTACGCTTCTCGCTTCAAACCAACAACAACAACAAGTTAAAGCGGTTGCTAATCCTTGTGAAACATGTGGCGGTCCTCACTCATACACCGATTGTCCTTCTACACAAGGAAATCCGGAAAATGTGTATGCAGCTTATGGTAATTATTCACCTGAAAATTACCAAGCTAGACAACAAGGGGATAGAAATCTGCTGAGCTACCGATCCAACAATTACCTTTCACCCGGTTTTTCTCCTCAAAACCAAAACCCCGCCAACAACTACAATAGAAGCAACCAAATCCCACCAAGAGCTTCTAACCCTTATCACCCACCCGCCCAACAAACCCCACCCATTAACTCCGATGTTGAGGCCATAATGAGAACTCAAGGTGAGCAAATCAAGAATCTGCAGAGCCAAATAATCAATTTGAAAGGAGATATCACGAAGCAAGGACATGAGATAAGATCCGAGGTCCGCATTCAATCCTCTTTCAGCACTCAAACGAATGAATTAAAGAATATGTTGGCTAGTTTCTTGCCCGCCAGTCAACCTTCTACTTCAAGTTCTCTACCTTCAAACAACGTCACCAATCCGCGAGCCAATGTGAGTGCTATTACTACGCGTAGTGGAATAACCATTGTCGATCCACCTATCCCACCACCATCATCTACACCTCCTCCACCACCATGTATCCCTACTCCTCCTACACCTAGCATTAGTGCACCATTACCGTCTCCGCCTCGTCATGACGATGTATCTAGGAAGGACCCTTCAACATCCTAACCTTTACCGACTACACCTTCACCTTCCACCTATAAACCTATAATCCCATACCCTTCTCGCATAGGCAAGACCAACGATCTAACCAAGAATGACTGTCAAGTATCGAAATATATGGAGATGCTATCTAACATGACCATCAACATTAGCCTTGTTGAAGCACTTTGCCATATGCCGAAATTTGTCAAAGCATTCAAGGAATTGCTTAGCAAAAAAGAAAAGCTGATTGAACTCGCCAACACACGCTTAAATGAAAACTGCTCTGCAGTTATTCTTAAAGAATTACCGGAAAAGCTTGGAGATCCCGGTCGTTTTGTGTTGTCGTACGTGTTCAACAAAACTGAAGAATTTACTGCCCTTGCTGATCTCGGGGCTAGTATTAATCTGATGCCACTGAGTGTTAGGAAAACACTATCCTTACCCGACCTCATTCCAACAAAGATGACTCTCGAACTTGCAAATCGCACTCTCGCTTACCCCGTTGGTATAGCCGAAGACGTGTTCATCAAAGTTGGCACATTTACTTTCCCGGTCGATTTTGTCGTAGTTGATTATGAAATGGACCCTCGTATTCCTTTAATACTTGGTCGACCATTCTTGAGAACCGGACGAGCTTTAGTAGATGTGGCCGAAGGTGAGTTAATCTTACGAGTCGGGGATGATTCAAAAGTTTTTAAAATTGGGAAGCTTACAGGAAAATCCTTTGGAAGTCGAGAATCAGTGAATATGATAAATGTGCTCGATGACTTTGTCGTCTATGACAATCCTCTATTCGAGTCTTCCACTGACAATCCACTCTTTGAAGATAATGAGGATGATTCTCACTCTACTTTGGACGCTTCTCTCATTTATGATTCTCCACCGGTCTTTGATGCTTATGATGATGATGATTCTAGCTCAGATTCGGATGATTTTGATTGTACTTCTGAGTATCCCGAGCTGCCCACTTCGATGATTTTGATGAGGCCGATACTCTCTCGAGCGATTCTTCACATGATGAAGATCCTCCGCCATCACTCGATCCTACTTTGGACGATTATTCATTTGAGGAAGATGAATTTCTCAACACTTACTTCCCTCATGAGAGTGATGCCCCTCCTTATGACTTTGAAGATTATCGTCTTGATCCTACTTTGGATTTGAAGCACATTCTTTCTAAGGAGAAGAAACCGGTCGACACCGAAATCCGTTGCACATATGATTTGACACCTCTTTGTCCTCCTTCTGAGGACGAGGTTGTGCTTCTTTGCGGATCTTCTTCACACTCGGCTGAGCCTGAGTGCTATTTTCCCTTAAAGGAAAAGGTGTTCGACCCCGGTATTAAAGTCTTTAAGCCATCTCAGTATCCACCTGATGAAATAAAAGGAAAAATCTTTGGAAATCTTGAAGACATGCTTGCACCACTTCACCCTTGCTCCCACCGTGCTCCATCACTGCTTAAGGGAACCTTGCCTACTCTTCTTTGGCTTGCCTTGTTCGCCTTAAGCTTGTGTTATTTGCTCGATGAAAACTATGTCTTTGATCCTGGTGGATATGTTTCATGCTTCTTCCGTTGATGATCAAGGTCGAGTCAAGCTCACGACTCGGTTAACAAAAATCAAGCGCTTCTTGGGAGGCAACCCATGCATCTATCTTTTCGCTTTCTTTAGCATAAGTGTAGGGGGAAGACCCTTTGGTTTGCTATTCCCTCTCCTCACTTCTTAATCAGGGATTCGAGCTTCAATGATCTACTCTTGATGATTCTTGACGACCCGTGATTCCGTGTTCTACTTCTTCCCGGTTCTATCCTAAACTCTTTTCGATTCACTATTTTATATTTTCTCAATATTAAAATAGGAATCTCTTTAGTTGTCTTTTCCTTAGCGAGATTTAAACAACGTGCACAATGTCCTAAGTGTAGGGGAGTTTACTCCCATATGCGTTAAACATTGAGGACAATGTTTATCTTAAGTGTAAGGGGGACTTCTATCGAAGTTAAGTGGTCTTTTCCTTGTATTTGTCCTCATTTTAACCGGAAAATCAATTTTTCGACATTTTTCAAAATTTTTGATCTATTTTGGCCTATTAGTTTTTACCTTTGTATAGTTATTTTCTTTCCTTATTTGAATAAATGTTTAATAGTGGTTTTAATTTTCAAACGTTGTGAATCTTTTGACTCAACCCGAGTCTACTCTAGCTAGTATCCTTAACGTGTTTAAGTCAAGTTTTGCTAGGCTTTTATATAGGGAGCTAAAAAACGCGAAAGTCTTAACTCTCATGGGTTAAGAACAAGAACTTTTCGCAAGTTCCTATAATTGACCCTAGAGAGTCGTTTATCAAGGGAACTTTAAAATGCGATTTCTAAACTTGAAAAAGTCTAAGAATTTGCAAGATCCTATAGGCGACTCGAAAACCCAAAATTTTGATTTAATAGGCTAAGTATCCACGAGTCTCATTACTTGAGATTTTAAACTGTGGAGAACGAGAGATGATAGAGCCAATTATAAGTCCGGTATTCTTTCGTGAATTTATGTGAGTTAATTATAAGCCTATTCTCCCATCGCTTGCTAATAAATTTATCTGCTAATAAATAAGGTTGTACGATTTGAAAGGTTACTTAGCTTCTAGCCCCAGATCGTTTAAAAGTTGCTCGGTATGGATTAGAGTTCATAGCCAAGGCATAACTTATTGAAGCGGGACGCGAAGATTGGCGATTCCGAAAAGGCCCTAACAAGGCATGAGGGCTATATTTTGTTGCTAAAGATCCAAAGTGATGTGAAGAATCATTTATCGAAAATCAATATGAAGGATCGAGACACACGACGAAAAGCAAATACTCCCCAAAAGTCATGGAGAAGTGTATCCGAAAAGACCCTAACAAGGTATGAGGATAAATAGATCCAAGTCATGAAAGGAGGCGGATCGTTGTATATAAAAGTCCAAAATAAAGATTGGAGAAAAATGAAGAAGTCGTGGTCCAAGTATGAATCTCTCAAAACTTCAAGTGAAGAAATTCCTATTATGAAGAGAAGACCATAATTTCATGAACGTCTCTCAAGGTGTGAAGTATGAAGTCGCTGCCACATATCGGTCCGAGAAAGGTCTCAAATCGCGAAGCGAGTTATGCCAAGAGATGAACTTTATGAGGTCCCGAGAAGCAGTTTTAAAAGATTTTGTCCTTTAGCTAACTATTGATTAAATCGTTCACTTTATTTTCGGCCTAAATAACTATCGAAATAAGTCAAACAATGCATCCTCGTGATCATTCAAGACAACAATAAAATATAAGAGATACACCTAGGAATAAGGGAGTCTAAGTGAATAATTGGTCCACATGAGTTCGTGTTAGTTTACTAACTTATAATAACAATGATCTCGTTTTTAAGCTTGGTTTGGAGAAAGTGAAAACTTGAGGATGATGATTATTCATAACAATTCCAAAACCCAAGGTATGCTTTTGATTTCTTTACTTTGAATGTTTATAGTTTTTATTTCTTTAATAAAGGCCAACGTGGATTGATTATGATGAAAAATGTAATCTTGTTTTGTAACTAATGCATTGCATGAGGACATTGCAATGGTCAAGTGTAAGGGATTTGATAGGTGTGTAAACACCCATCTTTTCTACCACTTAATTACAATAATAACCGGACCAAAACGTGTATTTTATGTCTTTTATGTCGGAATTATGCGTGGTTTGTGTTTTTTTTGTGATTTAGGACGAAAAGGTGAAAAGTGGAGAAAACACGGGAATTCACGGGCATTTACGGACTTTTACTGAAGAAAAAGATGAAAGACGAAGTCAAGAAGTCAAGAGTGCAAAAAGAACGGAAGTCCACGACCAATTCTGAGGATTTATCGAAGAAAAAGTCAAAAGACGGAAGTTTATCAAAAGCCAAAGAATTCAAGTCTATTTTATTGAAGAATTTAAAGACGAGTTCAAAAGAAATCCCAAGCCACAAGTCATTATAGTCCAAGTTTAAAGAAGATTAGAAGGAAAAAGGACCAATGGTGCAATTAATGAAGACTATATGCTTAAGGGCTTAATGATGCAATTATGAAGAAATGAAGGAGGGGAGGAAGCTTCCTAATCCTCCCCTATATATAGATTAGGCTTAATCACTTTTCATTTTTGTTGGCTAATAGTGACAATTAGTTCTTCCACTTTTAATTACCTTGTCATTTAAATACTTGTCCATTTAATTACCTTGTCTTGCACCTTAATTACCATTTAATTTCAAGTAAGTTTTTCTTTTAATTCTTGTTAATCTTTATATTTATCTTGTTGATCTCATTCTACCTTTCTTTAATCTTTGTGTTGATTTGTTTATGTTCATGTTCTTAATTTTTGTTGCTTTATTTAAGAGGGTTTTGATTATCTTGATCTTTATTGTTAGTTTGATTGTTTTGTATTGATTGTTTATCATTAATACTTGTTTATTTATGCATTCGATTTAATCTTATGTTTGGTTTAGCTTTGTTTTGATTAGATTCGAGGTTATTTTCTTTCCCTTGTTCTTCGCGAGTAGTTACTGTAACATCCCAGGTCCTGATCTTCTTTATTCCGAATAAAGGGTTTAGCAGAGATTGCTATTCGGAATATCCATTATTCCGAATAGGGAGGGTTTTCAGCATAGCAAGAATATTCCGCATAACCCCAACATTCCGAATAGGGGGATTTTCCGAATAGGAAAACATTCTGAATAGGGGGATTTTCCGAATAGGAAATCTTTCCGAATAGATCTGGATTTTACGAATAGGAAGTTTATTCCGAGTAAGGCTCACATTCCGAATAGGGTGACAATATTCCGCATAGGGACTTATTCCGAATAGACTTGATATTCCGGATAGGGATAGTATTCCGAATAGGCCATTATTCCGAGTAGGGTATTATTCAAGATAGGTGACATATTCCGAATTGCCATATATTCCGAATAGGGTTTATTCCGGATAGAGCTTATTTTCAGTTTCTTTAAATTTAGTTTTTAAGTTTCTGCCCTTTTATTTTAAGCTTTATTTTTCCCGCCTTTTTCCTTAATCGCACTTTAAGTTTATTTGCCTTAGTTTAAGATTTAGTTTTAGTTGCGTTTTAAGTTTGCCTTAGTTAGATTTAAGTTTGCGTTATTTACTTTTAGTGCCCCTTTAATTTCCGTCAAGCTTTTAATTACTTGCTCCATTTACCTTATTAGATTTAGATTTACTTTAAGTGCCCATTTACTTTTAAGTCTTTGCACATTTAATTGAAAACAACCAAAAATATGTTTTTCACCAAAGATCAACTGAGTCACACATAGGCCTAGATCAATTCGTTAAGATACCGAGAACACGAACTTGAACTTTAATTTTTATACAGGGTGTCAAAAGCCGTGTATCATTAAGCTTTAAGATTCTTGTGCTTATTGGCTTATTTACATGTTTAGCTTATTTACTTTTTAAAAGTTTTCTTTAAAAGTTCATATTTTTATGGTTTGATTTAAAAGTTTGTTTATTTTAAGTTTGGAAAAGTCGTTATTAGTGCTTATTTGATCCATTTCTTTATTGATTCGTTCTAGTTTTGGTGATAAGCTTATCATAATAGCTTATTGCTTTTGCTTATTTCGAATCCCACTTAAATCGGAAAGGGTCTAAACCCCTTTCCGATCGTGACATTCCGACCACTACCATCCCCCCTTATTCCGATTGGCAAATCGGAAAAGGGTTTTGAGGGTTTCCGCTTGCACACCCCCTTATTCCGATCGTAGTGATCGGATTAGGGCTTTAATATTCCGACTGGTGGAGCATCGAGTATTCCGATTGTGAGTTTTTGCTTATTATTCCGATTTGACCATTTTGCTTGTGTATTCCGATCGGATGTTTTTCTGAACATTCCGATTAGGTTGTAGTTGCACATTCCGATTAGAGCTATTTGTCAACATTCCGATTGGTGACCTCCATATATTCCGATTTGGACTTTTGTTAAATATTCCGATTGGGGGTTTTGTAGCATATTCCGATTGCGTGAATGTCCCAGTATTCCGATTTGACTAATTTTTATTATATTCCGATTTGGTGCTTTGTCCAACTTTCCGATCACTATATTCCGACCAATATTCCGATTAGGTTCCGATTTGGCAATTTTACAATGGTTTAGTTTCTTGTTTTGCAAAAGTTTCTAAGTGTTTGTTTTATTTAGTGTTCAAGTAATTTTCTTATATTGTCTTTAAGTTTTCAAGCATTTAATTTTAGCTCGTCATTTTAGTATTAATCTTTAAACTTCTACTTTACTCAACGACACTTACTTATTTGCTATTAGTTTAAAATAGATAATCAACCAAACCATTCTCTTGTTCACCAAAAGACGATTGACTCGCACTTTAGACCGGTATTCAATTCGAAGAGATCGGACGATAAAGATTTTATACTTAGCCAAAGAAAGCCGAGTATTAAATGGCGCCGCTGCCGGCTCTTTTCGTTAAGATTAACGGTTTCTAGTGAGAGACGCATTGAATTTTGGGATCCGTTCTTTGAACGTTATTTTCCTTGCTTTAAAAATTTTCAAAAATCCTAAAAAAATAAAATTATTCAAAAATACAAAAACATAGAAAAATAATAAATAGCAATTCTTTTCCAACGGTTTGCACCAAAAAGATTATATAGATATTTTCTCTGTGTATATTTTTCTTCTGCAGGTGTATGCGTACTAGATCTTCGAACTATTCTGAGCCCGAGACTCGTGAAGATTTAGATATGGCTGGTGTTAATAATAACAATAATAACCCACCTCTACCCAATTTGAATAACAACAACAACAACAACAATGTCCCCCTACCTGATTTACGAACAATGGAGGAATTGTGTCAACCCACCATGAACGGACGCGGAGGCCCGATTGCGCCGATGCACGTCACGGCTCAGGAGTTTTCGTTGAAGCATCACATGATCCAACAAGTGCAAACTAACCCATTTCGCGGAATTCCGGATGATGATGCCAACAAACACCTCGACAAATTCATTACCATCACCCAAAGCATGAAGTGCCCCGGTGTTTCTATGGATGACCTTCGCCTTCAAATTTTTCCCCACTCGCTTTCTCACCATGCCGAAAAATGGTTTGACCGTCTCCCAAAAAATTCTATTCATACTTGGAATGACATGACTCAACGCTTTTTGTCGCGCTACTTCCCACCATCCATGGTCACAAGCCTTCGTAACCAAATTAGTGGATTCATGCAAGACAATGTTGAATCGCTCTTCGATGCTTGGGAACGATACAATGATTTGATCGACCGCTATCCAAATCACAACATGCTCCCCGTCACTCTCATTGATACCTTCTACAATGGTCTCACTTTTCGTGATCGTGACACGATCAACGCCGCCGCCGGTGGTACTTTTATGAAAAGGAGACCGGAGGAGTGTAGAGAGTTGATTGAAAACATGAATACTCACCCCAAGAATTGGGATTCATCCGCGTCCTCAAGATCTAACCCGAGAGTCAATGTTTCTTCTACTACTTCCAATCCCGAGATAACCGAACTTACCCGACAAATCGCGAATATGCACAGGATTTCATGTCCATGGACACAAACCACTTTCAACAAGCTAAAGCCGTTTCTATTTCTTGTGACACATGTGGTGGTCCTCATTCTTACAATGATTGTCCTTCCACTCAAGGCAATTTTTCTGAAAACGTTAACGCAGCTTACGGTACTTATCCCACGGGAGGCTATCAAGCTCGTCCTCAAGAAGACCGTAGCTTGCTAAGTTATCGCTCCAACAACTATCTTGCCCCACCCGGTTTCCCTCCTTCAAACCAAAACCAACAACAAAGCTATAACCGAAACAACCAATCCCAACCTCGTGCTACCAATCAATATCAATCCCAAGGAAACCCATACCCAACTCAAGGAAATTCTCAAGCTTACCAAGCTCCACCTCTCAATCAACCGATGGCATTAAATCAAGACGTCGAGACGTTTATGAAGACTAATCGGGAGATGGTGACGAATCTTCAGAGTCAAGTCATCAACTTGAAGGGAGAAATGGCGAAACAAGGGAGCGATATTCGAGCCGAGCTAAGGAATGACATGGCAAAACAAAGCAATGAAATTCGTGCAGACATCAGAGACTCTTTCAGCACTCAAGCGCTTAACATACGTGATATGATCGGTTCGCTCATCCAAGGTAATCAACCCTCTTCTTCGGGTACTCTTCCGAGTAACACCGTTGTGAATCCAAGAGGGGAGATGAAAGCAATCACCACTCGAAGTGGAAAAGGTTATACGGAACCCGAGCTTCCTACACCTCCACCCGTGATTGTAAACAAGGAAAAAGAGCAACTTTCCTCACCTCCTTCACCTTCTATCCCCAATTCCCCACCACCCGTGGTTGTGAGTGATCCTACTCCCCTAAAGCCTTCTTCTTCATCCAATATACCTTATCCTTCAAGGTTGAGGAAAGAGAAGCAAAAGAGCAAGGATGATATTCAAGTTTCAAACTTTCTCAAAATGTTTAAACAATTGAATTTTAACATCTCCTTTGTCGAGGCTCTCGCTCACATACCCAAATACGCTAAAATGTTTAAAGATCTTCTCAGTGATAAGGAGAAACTTCTCGATATTGCTCGGACCCAACTTAATGAGAACTGCTCCGTAGTGCTCTTAAGGAAATTGCCCACCAAACTTGGTGATCCGGGTCGCTTCTTGATTCCTTGCAACTTCCCGGGAGTAGAGAATTGCATGGCCCTAGCCGATCTAGGTGCCAGTATAAACTTAATGCCTTTAAGTGTTTGGAAGCAATTATCTCTCCCCGAGCTAGTCCCCACCAAAATGACTTTGGAATTAGCTAACCGTACGGTTGCTTATCCAGTGGGGATAGCCGAAGACGTCTCCGTTGGCGTTGACAAATTCACCTTACCAGCGGATTTTGTTGTCGTTAACTACGAGATGGATCCTCGTGTTCCATTAATCGTTGGACGTCCCTTCTTGAGGACCGGTCGCACTCTCATTGATGTAGCCGCGGGCGAAATAATCATGAGAGTTGGTGACGATAAAATTGTCTTCAACATGGGTAAGATTTCTAAGCAACCTTATTCATATGAGAGTGCTAATGCTATTGATGTTCTCGATGAGGCTTGTGAAGAAAATTTTCATGATGCTTGCAAAAGTACTCTCTCTTCTCTACCCAATGTTGAGACCGTTGCCTCAATTGCTCCGGCATTGACTCCTTTTGGAGAAAGTGACTTGGATGATTTCGAAGCTAGCTTGGGTCCTCTCGATATTAAGTATGATGATTCTTCCACTAATTGGGATGAAGACATTCGTACTATTGAGAGACTTCTCAATGAAGACCCGGTTTCTCCTCCTTCTCCTAAAGAGGTGATTAATGATGATCCATCGTTAGTTTCACCATCTATTGAGGATCCTCCTATTCTTGAGCTTAAGGACCTACCTCCTCATCTTGAGTACGTTTTCCTTGAAGACAACCAGAAGTTACCGGTCATCATCGCAAAGGACCTGAAAGAAGAAGAAAAATTCCGACTTATCGCCGTGTTGAAGAAGCATAAAACAGCTATCGCTTGGAAAATCTCCGACATTCACGGAATTGATCCTCACTTTTGCACACATAAAATTCTCATGCAGGACGACTTCAAGCCCACAATTCAAAGCCAACGAAGGGTGAATCCTAAAATCCATGAAGTCATCAAAACAGAGGTTATCAAACTTCTTGATGCGGGTATGATTTACCCTATTTCGGATTCACCATGGGTTAGTCCAGTCCATTGTGTACCTAAGAAAGGCAGAATCACCGTTGTGCCCAATGCAAACAACGAGTTGATTCCTACCCGTCTCGTTACTGGGTGGAGAGTTTGTATAGACTACCGCAAACTCAATGATGCCACGAGAAAGGATCATTTCCCTCTTCCTTTTATGGACCAAATGCTTGAACGTTTAGCGGGTAATGAATATTACTGCTTTCTTGATGGTTTCTCGGGTTATTTCCAAATACCCATCGATCCCCAAGATCAAGAGAAGACACCATTCACTTGTCCCTATGGCACATTTGCCTACAAAAGGATGCCTTTTGGCTTATGCAATGCCCCCAGGACTTTCCAAAGGTGCATGTTAGCTATCTTCCATGACATGGTTGAGCAAACCATGGAAGTCTTCATGGATGATTTCTCGGTCTTTGGGGATTCCTTCTCTTCTTGCCTTGCCAATTTAGAACGTATGCTTAAGCGGTGCGAAGACACTCGCCTTGTTCTGAATTGGGAAAATGCCATTTTATGGTAAAAGAAGGCATTGTGCTAGGACACAAAATCTCTAAATCCGGTCTTGAAGTCGACCGTGCTAAAGTAGATGTCATAGCCAAATTACCTCCACCTTCAACCGTGAAGGGTGTGAGAAGTTTTCTGGGTCATGCGGGCTTCTATCGTCGATTCATTCAGGATTTCTCTAAAATCGCTCGCCCGATGACCCACCTCTTGGAAAAAGATACTCCTTTTATCTTTTCTAAAGAGTGTATCGAAGCCTTCAATCTTCTTAAGGATAAGCTAACTAAGACACCGGTCTTGGTTACCCCTAATTGGGAGCTACCCTTTGAATTGATGTGCGATGCTAGCGACTTTGCTATTGGTGCGGTTTTGGGCCAAAGAGTGAATAAACACTTCCAACCAATCCACTATGCTAGCAAAACAATGACGGGGGCTCAATTGCATTATACGACAACCGAAAAAGAGCTTTTAGCTGTTGTCTATGCTTTTGAAAAATTTCGCCCCTATCTTGTTTTATCCACCACAATCGTATACACGTACCATTCCGCGTTGAAGTACTTGATGACTAAACACGACTCTAAGCCAAGACTTCTCCGCTGGGTTTTACTCCTTCAAGAATTCAACATTGAAATTCGTGACAAGAAGGGTGCTGAAAACCTAGCCGCGGATCATCTGAGTAGACTTGAGGATCCATATCAAGGGGATCATCCAAACAAAGAGATCAATGACTCTTTCCCCCTTGAGACCTTAATGTCTATAAATCTCAATCTTGATGACACCCCGTGGTTTGCCGACATTGCAAACTATTTAGCGGGTGGTGTTCTCATCAAAGGGTTAACATCCCAACAAAAGAAGAAGTTCTTGAATGATGTTAAGACTTACTTTTGGGATGACCCTTTTCTATTCAAACAATGTGCTGATCTGATCATTCGTCGATGTGTTGATGGACCGGCAGCCTTGCAAATCCTTGCTGCTTGCCATAAAGGACCCACCGGTGGTCACTTTGGTCCCAACTACACCGCTAAGAAAGTGTTTGATTCTGGATTCTATTGGCCCACCATTTATCGTGACGCTCACGAAATGGTTAAGCATTGTGATGCTTGCCAACGCCAAGGCAAGATCACACATAAGGATGAGATGCCTCAAAATTTCATACAAGAATGTGAAATCTTTGACGTATGGGGCATCGACTTTATGGGGCCATTTCCATCCTCCAAAGGGAACAAGTACATCCTCGTAGCCGTTGACTACGTTTCCAAATGGGTTGAAGCCAAGGCTCTCCCTACGAACGATGCGAGGGTGGTTGTGAAATTTTTAAAGCAGCTGTTTGCTCGATTCGGCGTTCCTCGTGCTATTATCAGTGACCGCGGGACTCATTTTTGCAACGATCAATTTGCAAGAGTCATGGCTAAGTATGGTGTTAATCACCGTCTTTCCACCGCCTATCATCCCCAAACCAATGGGCAAGCCGAGATCTCCAACCGTGGACTAAAGCGAATTTTGGAGCGTACTGTGGGAGAGCATCGCGCCGCGTGGGCCGATAAGTTAGATGATGCTCTGTGGGCTTTCCGTACTGCTTATAAGACCCCGATCGGTTGTACACCTTATCGTCTTGTGTACGGGAAAGCATGCCACCTCCCCATCGAGCTGGAACATAAGGCGCACTGGGCCTTGAAGTGGGCTAACTTCGACATCAACAAAGCCGGTGATCATCGCAAGATTCAACTCAACGAGCTAAATGAACTGAGGAATGAAGCTTATGAGAACTCACTGATCTACAAGGAGAAGACCAAGATCATTCATGACGCAAAAATCAAGAACCAAGAGTTCCACGTTGGTGATCAAGTCTTACTTTTTAACTCTCGGTTGAAGATCTTCTCTGGCAAGTTGAAGAGCCGTTGGTCTAGTCCATTCACCGTCGCCAAAGTCTTTCCATATGGGACCATTGAGCTTTCTCAGCCAAATGGGCCCAATTTCAAGGTGAATGGCCAGCGTTTGAAGCTGTACTTTGGTGAGGACATCTCTCAAGAGATGATTCCATCCCTCACCGCGTTCCCCATGAACTAAATTGGGTCGAGTCAGGCTCGTGACTCGGTGAACAAAAACAAGCGCTTCTCGGGAGGCAACCCGTGATCTATCCTTTACTGCTTTCATAATAAGTGTAGGGGGGAGCCCCGTATATGTTTGTTGTCTTGTTTCTTATCTTGTGTAGGGATTCAAGCTTCAAAGAGCATCTTGATGACTTTTGACGAACCGTGAAACCGTGTTCCCATCTTCCCGGTTCTATCCTAAACTCTTGTGATTCAATATTTCATATTCTATATGTTCACATTGAATTCACTTTAGTTGTCCTTTCCTTAGCAAGATTTAAACAAAGTGCACAATGTCCTAAGTGTAGGGGAGTTTACTCCCACATGCTTAAACATTGAGGACAATGTTTATCTCAAGTGTAGGGGGACTTCTATCGAAGTAAGTGGTCTTTTCCATGAATTTGCCCTCATTTTAACCGGAAAACTTGATTTTTCGACATTTTTCAAAATTTTTAATCTATTTTGGCCTAGTTGTATAGTTGTATTTTCCTTTATTATGTTTATTTTCTTTCCTTGCTAGAATAAATTTTCAATAAAGTGGTTTTTAAATTTTTCTTAGTCGTGAACATTTTGACTCAACCCGAGTTTACTTATCTAAGTTTACTCTAGCTAGTATCCTTAACGTGTTTAAGTCAAGTTTTGCTAGGCTTTTATATAGGGAGCTATAAAACGCGAAAGTCTTAACTCTCACGGGTTAAGAACAAGAACTTTTCGTAAGTTCCTATAATTGATCCTAGAGAGTTGTTTATCAAGGGAACTTTAAAATGCGATTTCTAAACTTGAAAAAAGTCTAAGAATTTGCAAGATCCTATAGATGACTCGAAAACCCAAAACTCTGATTTAGTAGGCTAAGCATCCACGAGTCTCATTACTTGAGATTTTAAACTGTGGAGGAAGAGAGATGATAGAGTCAATTATAAGTTTGGTATTCTTTCGTGAATTTATGTGAGTTAATTATAAGCCTATTCTCCCTTCGCTTGTTGATAAATTTATCTGCAATAAATAAGGTTGTACGATTTAAAAGGTTACTTAGCTTCTAGCCCAAGATCGTTTAAAAGTTGCTCGGTACGGATTAGAGTTCATAGCCAAGGGATAACTTATTGAAGCGGGATGCGAAGATTGGCGAGTCCGAAAAGGCCCTAACAAGGCATGAGGGCTACATTTTGTTGCTAAAGATCCAAAAGTGATGTGAAGAATCATTTATCGAAAATCAATATGAAGGATCGAGACACACGACGAAAAGCAAATACTCCCCTAAAGATCATGGAGAAGTCTATCCAAAAAGACCCTAACAAGGTATGAGGATAAATAGATCCAAGTCCTAAAAGGAGGCGGATCGTTGTATATCAAAGTCCAAAATAAAGATTGGAGAAAAATGAAGAAGTCGTGGTCCAAAGATGAAGAATCTCTCAAAACTTCAAGTGAAGAAATTCCTATTATGAAGAGAAGACCATAATATCAAGAACGTCTCTCAAAGATTCGAAGTATGAAGTCACTGCCAAATATCGGTCCGAGAAAGGTCTCAAATCGTGAAGCGAGTTATGCCAAGATATGAACTTTATGAGGTCCCGAGAAGCAGTTTTAAAAGATTTTGTCCTTTAGGTCAAGTGTAGGGGATTTAATAAGTGTGAAAACACTTATCCTTTTACCACTTATTTCCAATAATAACAGGACCAAAACGTGTATTTTATGTCGTAAAAGTCGGAATTATGCGTGGTTTGTGTTTTTATTGTGTTTTAGGACAAAAATATGAAAAAGGAAGAAAACACGGGTTTTCACGGGCTTTTATCGAAGAAAACGGGAGAAGACGAAGTCAAAAGATCAAGAGTGCAAAAAGAACGGAAGTCCAAGGCCTATTCTGAAGATTTATCGAAGAACAAGTCTAAAGACGGAAGTTTAATGAAGTCGAAGAACTCGAGTCTAAATAAATGAAGAAATGTTAAGATGGGTTTAATTAATCCCGAGACGACATCGAGAAAGACAAAGAATTAAATCGAGTCGAGAAGACGTGAAGAAAGAAAGAAGATGCAACACATGCACTCCTTCCATTTTTCCTATAAATACCCTCCTAATACACATTAGGAGGGGAGTTAGTTTTTAGTTTAAGTTTTTCATTTTTTACTTTTCTTTCTAGTTTTTAGAGAGAGAAAGTTCTAAACTTTTCTCTCACTAAGTTTTCATCTCTATTTCTTTTAATCTTTCAAGATAAAACATTTGTGTATTGCTTATTTCATTAATCAAGTTCTAGTTAAGCTTTTAATCCTTAATGTCATTCCACCTTTCTTTATTTTAGTTAACTTTTGGTGCGAATTTCATATGATCCGTGTTGTTCTTAATGATTTCGTGCTTAAAAAGTTAATCTTTTTGTTCCTACATAAGCTTTCATTTGATTAAGCTTTAAGATTCTTGTGCTTATTGGCTTATTTACCTGTTTAGCTTATTTACTTTTTAAAAGTTTTCTTTAAAAGTTCATATTTTTATGGTTTGATTTAAAAGTTTGTTTATTTTAAGTTTGGAAAAGTCGTTATTAGTGCTTATTTGATCCATTTCATTATTGATTCGTTCTAGTTTTGGTGATAAACTTATCATAATAGCTTATTGCTTTTGCTTATTTCGAATCCCACTTAAATCGGAAAGGGTCTAAACCCCTTTCCGATCGTGACATTTCGACCACTACCATCCCCCCTTATTCCGATTGGCAAATCGGAAAAGGGTTTTGAGGGTTTCCGCTTGCACACCCCCTTATTCCGATCGTAGTGATCGGATTAGGGCTTTAATATTCCGACTGGTGGAGCATCGAGTATTCCGATTGTGAGTTTTTGCTTATTATTCCGATTTGACCATTTTGCTTGTGTATTCCGATCGGATGTTTTTCTGAACATTCCGATTAGGTTGTAGTTGCACATTCCGATTAGAGCTATTTGTCAACATTCCGATTGGTGACCTCCATATATTCCGATTTGGACTTTTGTTAAATATTCCGATTGGGGGTTTTGTAGCATATTCCGATTACGTAAATGTCCCAGTATTCCGATTTGACTAGTTTTTATTATATTCCAATTTGGTGCTTTGTCCAACTTTCCGATCACTATATTCCGACCAATATTCCGATTAGGTTCCGATTTGGCAATTTTACAATGGTTTAGTTTCTTGTTTTGCAAAAGTTTCTAAGTGTTAGTTTTATTTAGTGTTCAAGTAATTTTCTTATATTGTCTTTAAGTTTTCAAGCATTTAATTTTAGCTCGTCATTTTAGTATTAATCTTTAAACTTCTACTTTACTCAACGACACTTACTTATTTGCTATTAGTTTAAAATAGATAATCAACCAAACCATTCTCTTGTTCACCAAAAGACGATTGAGTCGCACTTTAGACCGGTATTCAATTCGAAGAGATCGGACGATAAAGATTTTTTACTTAGCCAAAGAAAGCCGAGTATTAAGGAACATTTAAGAAGACGATTATTTTAGGAGAGGGCGCGTATTGTGTTTATGATCTGTTTTAATGTTTTGATTTAACATTATAAAAATATTTCTAAGTTTACAAAAATAAACGATTATGAGTTTTTAAAATAAATTTTTGTTACAAAGGTTATTAGGTTATTATGACTTTCTAAAGATAAGAGAAAATGATTATAAGTTTCTAAAATAATTAATTTTTATTTTAATTTATCAAAATTTTTGTAACACACTTATTTACAAAAAAGAATTGTAACATATTTAGTTGTTAAAATATTTTTTACCTAAAAACTAAAAGCCTTTTTAAAAAATTTGTAATATATTTTTACTTAAAAACTAAAAGTCTTTTTTTAAAAAATTATAAAATATTTAGCTGTTAAAATTTTAAAATATTTTCGGAATATTTTTGTGGCATTCAATTAATTGAATTCACATGTTTGAATGATAAAGCTTACAGGAGAAGTTGATTTGTGAATGATAAAACTTATGCATTTTTTTAATATCTAAAAATATATTACCATAATTATGTGAAATCTGAATTGTCTGTTTTTGGTTTGAAATTTCATCACGTCTGTTACTTTTCTTTTGGTGAAAAAATGGATGCTTAATAATGGAAATGTTTTTATAACATTTTTAATGTGGAAGCTTAAAAGTATTGTACGTCAAAGCTATTTATAGGATGTATTTTAATTTGAAAATTTCAATTTAATACTAAACAAAATAACAAAATTGAGATTATAAAGTTTTGTAACAAAATTATTTTTAGCCAGTTTATATATTTTGTAGGCAGTTTATATAATATTTTGTGTTTTTATAGTAAAAATCTATTTTTTTGTTGTTTTTGTAGTAAGAATTGGATAAATAATTTTCTTAGTATTTGTTTACGTTTTTAAAGAGTTTTTATTTACTAAATATTTTTTTTTATAAAATCTAACGTTTGTAAAAAGCTTATGTATTTTTGAAAAACATTGATCTATGGGCTATGTTGAACCATTGTTGAATGGGCTTTACTTATGATTCATCGAAATGCAATAGCCGAGTATAGTTTTGCCAAAAATTCAAGCTAAATAAGACAATGTTTTTATGGTGATTTTAATGCTTGTGCATAAAATCGTTGTACATGTAGTTTATTTAAGGTATGTTTTTAATTTTTACATACTTAAAGAGCTTGTAAATTATTTTATTTTATTAGTTTATATAAATATAAACTAAAAGAAGAAAAAAACTAATTATCCACACTATCATATTTAAGATGTAATAATAATGACTTAATGAGAGTTTTTATAGACTTACTAAAATCATCTGGTGTAAACTGCAAATTTAGTTTCTTAACTTTGCCAAAATGAAAAATAAGCTACTGAGTGCAAAGTTTCCGGATATTTACTACTACACTTTGCATTTCCATGACAAAAAACCATTGAGTTGATATTTTATAACTTTCGCAACTTAACCTCAGTTAACTCCCTCACGTGAGGGTATCTTCGTCATTTCAGATTGTTTGCATCCTAATCCTTTTTCGCACCTTTCGTTTCATGCGAAACATGTCCCCGAAAGATATTTTCATCATTTCAGACTGCTTGCATCCTGATTTCTTCACAATATATTTGATATATATGTTGGATTTCATCCCAAAAAACACATGCGCATTACCTCAAAGTCTCTTATAAGAACTATCTACACTATAAGATCAATAAATCAAACAAATAAACCACCAAAATCATCACGAGAAAATAATCAGACCAAGAAAAGGCAATAGCGGATACACACGTAGCGATATACGCAAACTACACACATTACAAATTCGGTACACAAACGCACAATTAGTTATCAAACAAATCACATTATGGATCGAACATAAAAATATCAAAGTACATAATAAGATCAGTTCAAATAACGAAATAACACAACCGAAATTACGTGAAACGAGATAAACAAAGCAAATGGCAGAAAGATATACAAGCTCGTAGTCATTATAAAATTTATGATGAGATTGTTACCGTAAATTTCCGTATAGTTGAGTGATACGACAAAGATAAGTATCAATTGATACGACCCTGTCGGGTTGTATTAAAATAGGGCACCACTTTTAGCGGCCGCTGCCTCCTTAAGAACTTGAGATGAGAAGACTAGACATTGTTTTTCTTTTAACTTGATTAATTGATATATTATTCTGACACATTCGGTATATATAACCTAATAAACTAGCTTATTAAACAAGCAAAAAATAAACACATTATCCCACACGATACATATTCCTAAATAAACGTAAAACTGTCCTGAACACATATATTTTAAATAAATAAAAGATATCTTGGTCGTATCATTCCTCACTCCTTCGAATTCACCTTGCCCTCAATGTGATATTATGAAAAGAACTCTTGATTCACGGGTCCCAAATTTTGAAATGTTTCCTAAACATTTGAATTCTCTTTTTCAACTTATTCTCCGACTCGAGTAGTAATAGTGGATGAGTTCTTGCTCTACACTTCTTCCATTCAGACGAAACAAACCATATGCCGTTGTTAGGTCGTGATTCACCAATAGATTGGGATTCACCCACAACAGGTTGCAATTCATTAATAGCAGGCTGCGATTCATAAATAGGAGGCTGCGATTCACAAACAACATGATGCGATTCACCAATGACATGCTACAGTTCACCAACCACACGTTGCGATTCGTTAAGATTAGGTTGCGATTCAACAAGAACAAGCTGAGTTTCACCAACAACAGCCTTCTCTTTTTCTTTTTCTTTTTCTACAATTGCCTCAAGACGAGCCTCAAAGATACGGGCCAAATAGAAAGCTTCTCGTAAAGTTGTAGGCCTTAACCTCAACAATTCCCATTGCAACGACACTTTAAGGCCAGAGATATAAAAACATCTAAGCAAGTTTATAGAGATCCCTGTTACCCGATTTGCAAGTATCACAAACTCATTTTGATATTCAGGCACTGTACCCATCTGCAGAAGTTTAGAAAGTGCTTCTCGATCGTTACTACTCGATGCCATAGCAAATCGAAAAACAATAAAAAAATAATAAGAACTTTTTTATATTTTTTCGGATGAACAGTAACTCGTATGAATAGTACAATATGAACAGTACCCGTTGATGAATAGTATTCGTCTGATGAATAGTAATCGTCGGATGAACAGTACCTCGAATGAACATTTTTTTTTTCTTTTTTGGATTTGGAACTCTAGATCAAAATCCCTCAACGGATTGATGGCTGTCAATGAAAGCACCAATTGATACGACCTTCTCGGGTTGTATCGAGATATAGAATCACTTTTAGCGTGTGCTAGCTCCTTAAGAACTTGAGATGAGAAGACTAGACATTGTTTTTCTTTTAACTTGACTGATTGATATATTATTATGACACATTCGGTATATATAATCGAATAAACTAGCTTGTTAAACAAGCCAAACATAAACACATTATTCCACACAATACACATTTCTAAAAAAACATAAAACTGTCCTAAACACATATACTGTAAATAAATGAAAGATATCTTAGTCGTATAATTGAGAGTAGATGTCTTATCGCTACCAGGTTTGAGTAACGATTTAGGAAAGCGTGGATTCGGGTCTTCGATTTTCGCCTTGGCGTATTTGTCGATTATTGGTTCTTGATCCATTTCTTTACAGAGAACTTCTTTTATTGTTAGAGAAGAAATGGCGTTATGTAAACGTTTATATATTCAACTGTAATGGAACAAAGGCGGGAAATTCTGTTATAGATTGATAGTAAAATAATTTACACTTAAGTCCTTTGGGTTGTAGATTATTTGGTTTTAGTCCCTGTATTAGTTGAAATGATTATTGGTTTTAGTCCCTGTATTAGTAGGACCACTTCAAGCTAACTTTGTTAAAGTTACTTGTAGTTGTATTAGTTGAAATTAGGCCCGAGCATTTTAAATTTTGGACCGGACGAAACCGAGAGACGAAACGCAATAGAACCTCAATCCAAACCAAGAGACAAATCGAGATAGAATCGTCAGACGTCAACAATGAACATGCTTCGGTCAAGTCCTCGATTCATGTTTTTTCTCGTTTAGGGCCTCGGTCCAATTCGATTTTGTGAACAACCGACTTTTATGTTTTGTTGGACTGACCCGACGGACCGGATCTAGTTGATTCGGACCTGGATTGAACATTTCTGATTTGGTCCTCGATCCAGAACCAGGTTTTCGATCGGGTTTGGGCCTAATCGGTCCGACCTAGTTACCCCGGTTTTTGGACCTTGCTCAACTCAAACATGCAATTAAAGGATTTTTTGGGTAATGCCTGAGTTTCAAACAACTCGACATTGCAAGGCGACTAATCCCATAACAACTCTCGTTTTTTTGGATAGTCTAGGGTCGCTTCAAGTCATATAAGCACGGAATTATTTTGTTTAAAAAGTAAAATACCTTTTTATGGGAAGTGTTAGAAAATAGGGAATTTCTTCACTAAGATCGTCACAATAGGCCAAGAGAGTCTTATTATATATGCAAACTTGTTCAGTATAACTAAAACTTATTTTGAGAAGCCTTATTATATAATGTAAACTTTTCATTAAAGGGTGAAAAATACTAAAAGAAAAGTTCAGTGTAATTGAAAGATATTTTATTTTAACATACTGATAACAGATAACAAAATCGGGGATGTAGCTCAAATGGTAGAGCGCTCGCTTTGCATGCGAGAGGTACAGGGTTCGATCCCCTGCATCTCCATTATATAATTTTATTTTTTTACTTCATTTAAGTCTCTTAAATAGTCTCTATACGGATTTGTCTATATCTCATACAACTTCTTCATACATGCTTCGACGAATAGGTAAAAGATAATCGACGCATAATATTTTTTATGTTTATTTGGTTAAAAGAAATTAAATGTGGAAAGAAATGTAATGTCTTTCACATTATGCTGTACAAGAAACATGTAAATGTCTCAGTAAAATTTGTGGTCTGTTGAGAGTCCTAAGTAAATGTACATGCATGCTATGAATAATGACTGGTGAAACATTGTTACAAAATGTAGAAATATCACACTGTTATATTGACAACAACAACAACATGATTACACAACAACTAACCAAACCACTAATTAACTTAAAACCTAGATATAGTATATGTGTGCCAAAACAACACATATGACTATAACAATTAGCCATGTAGCAATCGAAGCTAATCTCCTAGAAATTCGATCATATCCTGCCACATACGCCAGAAAGAAATGAAAGTGACTAATGCCACTCATTAAACCTATGACATAACTAGTTACTGGAGCAAATAACCAAGTCATTCCACTTAAATAGAATATATTACCCAAGAAAAAAAAACCAGACACTAAAAAACCTATTATAACAGCTTTATTCCAATGCTTCTCTATTGGATCTTCGTTATTCATCGGCTGAACGTGAAGCCAGTCAACCCGTTCTCTTTCTGCATTTACATTTTACAACTATTTTAATATAATCCAAGTTTTGTTACGATTAAATTTAAACGACAAGGGCTAATCGTTGTTAAATATCAATTATGTAATTTCGTTAGCTTAGTGTACGATATTAAAAGTACATGGCTTGAAAAGTTCAAGAATTAAGTATTGAACTTTCAAAATCGTTGATAAAATTACAAAATAGATACATCAAGATTGGAGTTCAATTCAAGTTAGATACATTTTCAAATCATTACACGTAATTAAATGATATATATATACCTTGACCTCGTGCACGCCCACGACCACGACCACGCCTCATGTTACTGATTTCTTGATTGTTTGTTAACTGTCAAAGAAGACAAAAAATATTGTTTATTTATGCATAACTCGACTATAGAAATTAAATTTGGATAATGAAAATGGGATGCAAAGGTTTTGCATGCCTAAGCTCTTTAATATGAAAATTTGCTAACAGATAGTAAATTTTTTTTAGGTTCAAGTCGTACCAAAAGACTCGTGTGATAGATTTTTGAGATGGGCAGTTGCTTTATATAAAAAAATTTATATTCTGTCTCAAAAATTTTGACTATAAGACAAAAAAACTATATAAGTTAAAAAATTTGAATATTATTACATTTTCAATCAATCAAATATCATAAGATATTGGTGATCTATAAATAGTTTTATAATAATAATAAAAAGTTCATTAGTCACCTATTTGATGCTTAGATGAAATGAAAATATTTAATATATCAAACATTTTCACATTTTAATGCATTCACTATATGTGCGATGTTTATAAAGTTTCAAAAGTTCATGGAAATACGCTAATATAACCAAAAGGTCTGTAAATTAGTTCATCGGGCGAACCTTTCTTTTTAAAAGATAAATGCGACACTTGAAAGTATATAGCGAGACTCGAACTTAAGACTCATTTGAAATTACTATTGATGGTCAACTCTGTTTACCCGGTTAGCTAAATAATTTTAAAATTGAAATGGAGACTACAATTTTGAAACAAGTGATACTATAATTACGAAAATTACTACGGTTTTGTTGTTTTCGGGGATTCTTTTTTTTCTTTCACGAAGGAAAAGCGCCACACGAGTTTAAAACTTTTTTTCGAATGAAATACTCACTTAATTACCGTTGATACAAAATGCTTTTGTTATTTATTGTTTTGGCTCTTGGCTACCTACTTGCCTTTTAATTCTTCTTTTATCAATACTATACAAACCACTCAATATGTACAGAGCAATATGCTGCAGTGCTTTCAACTCTGCAAGAAATTTTTATAGCAAGAAAAAGGAAAGTGGTAGTAATTAACATGGTCTATTAATTTACTACGGATCGGAGTACTAGTAATTAGTACGTGTACTATTGTTTTTTGGGAAAATTCTTGAAATGCCCTAAGGTTACACTCACTTTCCCAAAATGCACCAACCAAATGAGAATTTCCCAAAATGTCTTATGCAACTTATGCAACCTATGCAACTTATGCGACTTTTCCAAAAATGACAAAATTTTGGGAAAATTTTTAAACTTTTTTTTCTATTTTTGGAAAAGTCGCATAAGTCGCATAAGTTGCATAAGTTGCATAGGGCATTTTGGGAAATTTTCATTTGGTTGGTGCATTTTGGGAAAATGGGTGCAACTTTAGGGCATTTCAAGAATTTTCCCTTGTTTTTTTTATTGTTTTTTATAAATGGTTTCAAACATTTTCATAAATGTGCATGCACGAACCAAAATATTCAATCAGATAGGTCATTTGTTTCTCGGGATACAACGGCAAAAGCAGATGTACTAGCTAGCGTGACAAACTTGCCAAAGATTTCATGGAGACGTATGGGACTAATGATTTGATTGTAAAAAACAAATAAGCAAGAGTTTAACTATGAATACTAAGTAAATGTACATACTAGCTATGAGTATGAACTATGAAGAATGACATGACCAATGCAAATTTTAGTTGTTCCTCAATTTTTGGTGAAAATTTTCTTACAACTTGTATAAATATCATACTGTTATATTCCTACTCTTCGTAGTTTACAGTCACAATATGTAATATCAAAGTTATAAATCCTTCACAAAAATTTACATAGTCGCTCATTATGTAACGTGAATATGATTCTGATATTCCTTCAACTTGAACTGCATATCATCTATGGTGATATATTAGCTACAACTTTATTGTAGTCAATTGTCTATAATAACTCTAGCCAAGGTAATCCATCATTTACTTTGATCTATTATCTTTATATTCACTTTGTGATAAAATAAGATCTTTTTTTATGTTTAGTATTTTCTGTCTTTTGACTCAAACGAGCGTCGACTGACATGTCTAATTGGGGTGCAATCGAGTCGAGTCGAACTCAAGGTTTATAGGGCTTAAGCTTGGCTTCATAAATAATTGTAAACACAGTTTCAGATAGGGTGAGGCGCGACACGGTGACATATGGTCAAGCCTTAAGCTTTTACGTAAGACGTAGCGGCACGACGTTATTAAAGCGTGGCTTAAGGGCGGCAATATATATATTTATAGATTTCAATTTTATATCATACTTATAGTTCTAAGAGTTATAAACATTAGAAAATTTAATCCCAAATTGAAAATATTAATAAATGCAAGCCAAAATCATAAATATATAGTTGAAAATTTTCAAAGACTTTTAAAAAAACTCGTGTCTTTGCCCGCCTTCACCCGCCTTTTTACGCCTTATCCCACGCCACGCCTACAGCCCACGCCAAGATCTATTTCTTAACGTGGATGTCACGTCTCACACCTTAGCGCCGCAAAGGCACGCCTTTTAGAACATTGATTGTAGGCTTGAGCTTGGCTTGATAGCTTGTCAAGCTTTAATAATCACTACAACAATCCAGCCCTTCCCCATCGGGGTTTTCCCCAGCGACAACATGTCGCTGGGGAAAAGTCGCTAAACGACAAAAACTTTCTGACGTGGCAAACTTTCTCGAAAAAATTTTGACCAAAAAATAAAGAAAATTTTCCCCAGCGACATGTCGCTGGGGAAAAGTTGACTGAATTTTGACCAAACTACTTCACAATTAATGCAAGCGGGAGATTAACCCGCCAACGTTTCCCCAGCGACATGTCGCTGGGGAAACTTTCTCCCACGTCTAATCCAAGTGATTAGCGCTAATGCGTTGTTTAATTTATGACAAAAGGTTTCCCAGCGACAAGTCGCTGGGGAAACATTTAGGATTCCCTCCAAAGATATTCAGTTAACGCGCCTATTTTACAAAAAAACGAACAAAACTTTCCCCAGCGACATGTCGCTGGGGATAAGTTGACTTCTATTTGACCACCAATTTTCAAAAATGTGTAGTGTCTATATAATATTTTAGTAAATATAATATATATATTAAAAAATATAGTTATTAAAATTTAAAATAGTCTATCTCTTTTTATGATAAAAAAAAGTGAGACAAATGGTTAATTTTCCCGCCAATGTTTTCCCGCCAAAAGTTAACATTCACTGATAATTGTTAACATTCATTGTTAATATTAATTAAAAATTGTTAACATTCATTGAGGCTTACAAACAGACACGCCTAAACCTAACTTTATTCTACACTGACACTTAAACACGCGCTTAATTAAACATGGATATTAAACCGATAATAGACTCATAAACACGAAAACAGATACATCATAAACTAGTCCAAACGAATGTTCCCCATGTCATCGTAAAGGTCGTGAAGTAGTGCAGCTGAATCCAATGTGTGCCTATCGGAGTTGCGGTACAACTCTATCGTACGCTCAAGTACCATTATCATTCCATTCAAGCGCACACAGTTTGCACACGCTGAAGAGCTTGGAGAAGAAATTGGAATCGTTGAAGGTCTGGTAGAAGAGCTTGGAGGAGAAAAGCTCGTTGAAGGTCTTGAAGAAGAGCTTGGAGGAGAAAAGCTCATTGAACCTCCAAGAGATTTGATTAGTAGTTGGACGCGTTCGTCTTTCCATAAAAAAATTTGCATCCATATGAAACTGGAGGTTGAACCCGTGAACGTGGACAAGCATAGTACAGTCTACCAAAGTTTTCAGTTGTCCACGATTCTCGAAGAACTACATCTCCATGTCCACACCTGCACGGAAAAGCTTCATGCTTCAACATTTACATAATAACAATTTGTTTATGATGATAAGTGTGTGTAATATGCTGGTGGTTGTGATGATAAGGAGTGTGTGTGGTTCTCTTTTTATGCTAAAAAAAGTGAGGGAAATTGTTAACATTTTCCCTCCAATGTTTTCCCTCCAATGTTTTCCCTCTAATGTTTTCCCTCCAATGAATATCTAATACGTTGAACCTCTAATGCTGAACCCTATCTAATACATTGAACCTATAATGATGAACCCTATCTAATACATTGAACCTATAATGATGAACCCTATCTAATACATTGAACCTATAATGATGAACCCTATCTAATACATTGAACCTATAATGTTGAACCCTATCTAATACATTGAACCTATAATGTTGAACCCTATCTAATACATTGAACCTATAATGATGAACCCTATCTAATACATTGAACCTATAATGTTGAACCCTATCTAATACATTGAACCTATAATGTTGAACCCTATCTAATACATTGAACCTCTGATGATGAACCCTATCTAATACATTGAACCTCTAATGATGAACCCTATCTAATACATTGAACCTATAATGTTGAACCCTATCTAATACATTGAACCTATAATGTTGAACCCTATCTAATACATTGAACCTATAATGTTGAACCCTATCTAATACATTGAACCTCTGATGATGAACCCTATCTAATACATTGAACCTCTAATGATGAACCCTATCTAATACATTGAACCTATAATGATGAACCCTATCTAATACATTGAACCTCTGATGATGAACCCTATCTAATACATTGAACCTCTAATGATGAACCCTATCTAATACATTGAACCTATAATGATAAACCCTATCTAATACATTGAACCTATAATGTTGAACCCTATCTAATACATTGAACCTATAATGATGAACCCTATCTAATACATTGAACCTATAATGTTGAACCCTATCTAATACATTGAACCTATAATGATGAACCCTATCTAATACATTGAACCTATAATGATGAACCCTATCTAATACATTGAACCTATAATGTTGAACCCTATCTAATACATTGAACCTATAATGATGAACCCTATCTAATATATTGAACCTATAATGATGAACCCTATCTAATACATTGAACATATAATGTTGAACCCTATCTAATACATTGAACCTATAATGTTGAACCCTATCTAATACATTGAACCTATAATGATGAACCCCATCTAATACATTGAACCTATAATGTTGAACCCTATCTAATACATTGAACCTATAATGTTGAACCCTATCTAATACATTGAACCTCTGATGATGAACCCTATCTAATACATTGAACCTCTAATGATGAACCCTATCTAATACATTGAACCTATAATGATGAACCCTATCTAATACATTGAACCTATAATGTTGAACCCTATCTAATACATTGAACCTATAATGTTGAACCCTATCTAATACATTGAACCTCTGATGATGAACCCTATCTAATACATTGAACCTATAATGTTGAACCCTATCTAATACATTGAACCTATAATGATGAACCCTATCTAATACAGTGAACCTATAATGTTGAACCCTATCTAATACATTGAACCTATAATGTTGAACCCTATCTAATACATTGAACCTATAATGTTGAACCCTATCTAATACATTGAACCTATAATGTTGAACCCTATCTAATACATTGAACCTATAATGTTGAACCCTATCTAATACATTGAACCTATAATGATGAAACGTATCTAATACATTGAACCTATAATGTTGAACCCTATCTAATACATTGAACCTATAATCTTGAACCCTATCTAATACATTGAACCTATAATGTTGAACCCTATCTAATACATTGAACCTATAATGTTGAACCCTATCTAATACATTGAACCTCTGATGATGAACCCTATCTAATACATTGAACCTCTAATGATGAACCCTATCTAATACATTGAACCTATAATGATGAACCCTATCTAATACATTGAACCTATAATGTTGAACCCTATCTAATACATTGAACCTATAATGATGAACCCTATCTAATACATTGAACCTATAATGTTGAACCCTATCTAATACATTGAACCTATAATGATGAACCCTATCTAATACATTGAACCTATAATGATGAACCCTATCTAATACTTTGAACCTATAACGATGAACCCTATCTAATACATTGAACCTATAATGTTGAACCCTATCTAATACATTGAACCTATAATGTTGAACCCTATATAATACATTGAACCTATAATGTTGAACCCTATCTAATACATT
Organism: Glebionis coronaria; assembly: GCA_025667525.1. Taxonomy (NCBI): domain Eukaryota; kingdom Viridiplantae; phylum Streptophyta; class Magnoliopsida; order Asterales; family Asteraceae; genus Glebionis; species Glebionis coronaria. Next base: position 550,187,698 of record CM046880.1, read on the forward strand.
GAACCTATAATGTTGAACCCTATCTAATACATTGAACCTCTGATGATGAACCATATCTAATACATTGAACCTATAATGTTGAACCCTATCTAATACATTGAACCTATAATGATGAACCCTATCTAATACATTGAACCTATAATGTTGAACCCTATCTAATACATTGAACCTATAATGATGAACCCTATCTAATACATTGAACCTATAATGTTGAACCATATCTAATACATTGAACCTATAATGATGAACCCTATCTAATACATTGAACCTATAATGTTGAACCCTATCTAATACATTGAACCTATAATGATGAAACGTATCTAATACATTGAACCTATAATGATGAAACGTATCTAATACATTGAACCTATAATGTTGAACCCTATCTAATACATTGAACCTATAATGTTGAACCCTATCTAATACATTGAACATATAATGATGAACCCTATCTAATACATTAAACCTATAATGATGAACCCTATCTAATACATTGAACATATAATGTTGAACCCTATCTAATACATTGATCCTATAATGTTGAACCCTATCTAATACATTGAACCTATAATGATGAAACGTATCTAATACATTGAACCTATAATGATGAAACGTATCTAATACATTGAACCTATAATGTTGAACCCTATCTAATACATTGAACCTATAATGTTGAACCCTATCTAATACATTGAACCTATAATGTTGAACCCTATCTAATACATTGAACATATAATGTTGAACCCTATCTAATACATTGAACCTATAATGTTGAACCCTATCTAATACATTGAACTTATAATGTTGAACCCTATCTAATAGATTGAACCTATAATGTTGAACCCTATCTAATACATTGAACCTCTAATGATGAAACGTATCTAATACAATGAACCTATAATGATGAACTCTATTAATCACTTATTATTTTTAATTATATAAAAGTAAAATATACAATTATATAAAACTTATTATTTTTAATTATATAAAATTATAATAATACAATTATATAAAATTATTATTATTAATCATTTAAAAGTAAATATCATAAATTGTTAAATATATAATTTTTATATAAATATATAATTATATAAAACGTATTATTATCAATCAAACTTATTATATAAATATATAATTATATAAAACGTATTATTATCAATCGTTTAAAACTAATTTACATAAATATCTTATATAAAAAATATACAATTATATAAAACTAATTATTTTTAATTATATAAAAGTAAAATATACAAATATATAAAATTATTATTTTTAATTATATAAAAGTAAAATATACAAATATATAAAATTATTATTTTTAATTATATAAAAGTAAAATATACAAATATATAAAATTATTATTTTTAATTATATAAAAGTAAAATACACAAATATATAAAATTATTATTATTAATCATTTAAAAGCATATAAAATAATTTGTTTCCCCAGCGACATGTCGCTGGGGTAAGTTTCGTTTACCAATTTTAGAAATCCCTCCAAAAATTTTCATTAACGCGCTTCTTTCACAAAGCGACAAAACACAATTTTCCCCAGCGACATGTCGCTGGGGAAAAGTTCGTTAATTGCTAACGTTTATTAAACCAGCTGCGCAAGACGACAAAGTCTAGGGTTTCCCCAGCGACATGTCGCTGGGGAAAAGTTCGTCATGAAAAGGAAAGTTTCCCCAGCGACATGTCGCTGGGGAAACTTTTGACCAGACCTTATCCTTATTCGATTTACAGAAACATCACTTATCTCCCCACACCAAATCATTCTCTCAAACCTGCGAACAAACTCACCAAACCTGCGAACAAACTCACCAACAATCATCACCACTACCACCAAATCATCATTCATCACCACTACCACCAAGAATCATCACCACCATTCATCTCCTCCATCCCCACCACATAACCCACCAAGAATCATCACCACCATTCATCACCACCAATCATCACCACCATTCACACCACCACCAGAATGTCTTCATCAGCCATCCCCACCACATAACCCACCAAGAATCACCCCCAACATCGCCGCCAACACACCACCACCGAACGTCATCACCACCACCACCACCACATCACCCTCTTTTCTCTCTAATTGATAATTCTATTAACAAGTTTGTGGTGGTGGATTTATTTTTTCTGTTAATTAAAGGTATATTTTTCTTAATTGAGTTATTTATAATAAATAAAATTCGTTTTTATATAATTAAAATTAATTTTTATATAATTTCAGCGGGGTAGGCAGCGTAGGTAGCAATAGTAGTAGGCAGCGTAGGTAGCGGTAGGCAGCGTAGGAAGCGGTAGGCGGCAGTAGGCAGCGTAGGTAGCGGTAGGCGGCGGCAGACAGCGGTAGGCAACTGTAGCAGCGGCAAGCAGCGGGAAGGTATATTTTATATAAAAAAATTTCGTTTGGTTTCCCCAGCGAAATGTCGTTGGGGATTTAAAAATGTTATTTTCTTGTGTTAAATTTAAATCCAAACACTCCTTATATATGATGCCTAACCAAAGAGAACACTTTATTTTGATATAAGCTGTTTTCCAACAGCTTATTCGTATAAGCTTATCAGAACAGCTTTTTCTGCTAAGCTTATCAGAATAAGCTGTTTTCAAACATCTTATTCCGCTAAGCTTATCGGGATAAGCTGCTTCAAACAGCTTATCCTGATAAGCTTATCAGGATAAGCTGTTTGAAACAGCTTATCCCGATAAGCTTAGCGGAATAAGCTGTTTGAAAACAGCTTATTCTGATAAGCTTATCAGGATAAGCTGTTTGAAACAGCTTATCCCGATAAGCTTAGCGGAATAAGCTGTTTGAAAACAGCTTATTCAGATAAGCTTATCAGGATAAGCTGTTTTCAAACAGTTTATCCTGATCAGCTTATCCGAATAAACTGTTTTCAAACAGCTTATCCTGATAAGCTTATCACGATAAGTAGTTTGAATACAGTTTATCCCGATAAGCTTATCGGAATAATCTGTTTGAAAACAGCTTATCCAGCTGTTTTCAAACAGCTTATCCTGATAAGCTTATCAGGATAAGCTGTTTGAAAACAACTTATTCTGATAAAACTTATCAGAATAAGCTGTTTGATATAAATGTTTTATTGAATTAAACCTTAGGAATGTTTTAGGATTTTAGCGATTAATTTCAGAAAATTCTCGTCTGAAATTGATCAACCTATAGAAAACCCGTCCGAAGTTAATTTAATAGGAATTAACTTCGGAAAGTCCCCTGTTTGGGACTGCTTTTTGATTGTTTTGTCTCATTTAGGATATGAATGCGTATAACTGGTTTACTATTTGAGATGATTTCGACAGTGTTTCTCCTTTACTCCTACGAATATGTCTTTAAACACATATTTGGGGAGTTGAGGGGAAATGCTGCCGAAATTTTCTCAAATAGTAAATCGGTTATACGCATTCATATATGAGACGAAGCATCAAAGAGTGGGTTAGGATTGCCTTCCATAGTTGCACTAGGTTAACAAAACATCTAGGATTGCTTTCCATAATTGCCTTCCATGTAATAATAACTAAATATACGGATAAAACGCAGTTATGGTATTCGCTGATAAGAGTTGGATAAACAAACCGAAACTTTCCAAAGAATTTAATGACGGTCTTACAAAGTTCGTCAATCATTGCCGGCCGTTGGTGAATTCTGCGGGGAAAATTAGATGTCCATGCAAAAAATGTCGAAATGTGTTATGGAAACCCATTGATGGGATTGGAGTGGAAATTGCTATAAACGGGTGGGACCCACTTTATACCACATGGCTCAAACACGGTGAACCGGCTCCACGTGCGCCAGTGATAGATAACCTAGGAGAACCTATGATGAGTGACATGACAGCGTTACTCAATGATTTTAGCTATATTCCTTCGAATGAACCAACAAAAGGAGATAATATTGGTGAGACTAGTAACCAACCGACTCAACCGCCTCAAGCCACTCGTACCGAGTTTGAAGAGTTGTATGCAATTGCCAACGAGGCGCTGTATGATGGTTGTGAACATGTGTCTCGACTAGACTTTATGGCAAAATTTACCTATTTTAAGGCTAAAGGAAAAATGACAGATTCTTTATTCAATGAAATATTAGAGTTTCTCCGATATATGTTACCCGATAGTAAAGGATTCAAGTTCCCACTGAACTACTATGAAATAAAGAAGACATTTAAAACGATCGGGTTAGGTTACGAGTCGATACATGCTTGTGAACACGACTGCTGCTTGTTTTGGGAGGATAATAAGAATCTGCAATTCTGTCCGGTGTGTAAAACGAGTAGATGGAAAGACACTAACACACCGGGGAAGAAAGTTCCTAGGAAGGTGTTGCGTTACTTTCCGATCATTCCTAGACTACAACGTTTGTACAAGTCTAGACACACTGCAAAAGACATGACTTGGCATGCTACTGGAAAGTGTGTGGAGCCTGGTAAGATGCAACACCCGGTTGATGGCGCGGCTTGGAAGAAGTTTGACTTGAAGTATCTAGAGTTTGCAGCAGAACCAAGAAATGTTCGACTAGGGTTGTGTGCTGATGGTTTCAATCCGTTCGGCAACCCTAGTCAGACCTACAGCATGTGGCCGGTGGTATTGACAACATACAATCTGCCTCCTTGGTTATGTATGAAAGAAAGTAACTTTATGCTGACGTTGTTAATTCCTGGCCCTAAATCCCCGGGCAAGGACATTGATATTTACTTGCAGCCTTTGATTAAAGACCTGAAGACTTTGTGGCACAAGAACGGTGTTGATACTACAGACATTATTTCACAAAAGCAGTTCAAGATGAGAGCGATGCTTTTATGGACTATAAATGATTTTCCTGCTCGAAGTAGTTTGTCTGGGTGGAGTGGGCAAGGTTACTATGCTTGCCCTACATGTAACCTAGAAACTCCATCTATTCCTGTCACAAGCAAAATAGCTTATGTTGGCCATAGAAGATGGTTAAAGAAGCCCCATAAATGGAGGAGTTCACGTGTTGACTTCAATGGCCAAACTGAACAGAAAAATCCACCTAAAGATTATAACCAACCGGATGTAATCGAAGCGCAACATGCTAGATTGCTAAGGCGTAAGCCGGGTAAACATCCGAAACATGGGGGGGGGGGGGGGTGAAGATTTCCCGCAATGTTACAGTCGAGCTTAACTGGACTAAACGGTCTATTTTTTACGAGCTTGAGTATTGGCCTTTTATTTCACTAAGACACAATTTAGACATCATGCATATCGAAAAAAATGTGTTGGAGGCCATCTTGAACATTTTGTTAATGAATGACAAAAGTAAAGACACCGCAAAAGCAAGACAAGACTTGAAAAAGATGGGCATTCGAAGACCTTTGTGGCTAACCGTAAACCACAAGGGGAAGACTGTGAAGCCCCAGGCTGCGTATTCTTTAACACCAGAGAACCGAAAAAAGTTTTGTCAGTACATCAAAAGTGTTAAACTACCAGATGGGTTCGGATCATGCTTCAAGCACAAAGTGACCGATAATGATACAAATATAACGGGCCTGAAGTCTCATGACTGTCATATAATGATGCAACGTTTACTTCCTTACGGACTTCAAAATTACTTGCCCGAACATATTGCAAAACCAATAATTGCACTGTGTTCCTTGTTTAAGCAACTCTGCTCTACAACTTTGATGGAGGAGGACATGTTGAAAGCTTCGGTCAAGGTGGTTGAAATTCTATGCGAGCTTGAGCGCATATATCCTCCTGCTTTCTTTGACATTATGATTCACTTGCCCATCCATTTAGCTCTAGAGGCTCTTGAAGGCGGGCCTATTCAACCCCGGTGGATGTATCCATTTGAAAGATTCATGAAGAAGCTAAAAGGTTATGTAAGAAATAAAGCTAAGCCGGAAGGTTCGATCGCGGAGGGTTATGTTGCAGAAGAAGCATTGACTATAAGTTCTCAATATTTTCGGGGTGTTACCACGAAATTTAATCGTCCCAATCGTAATGTGGACCCCCCTCCCTCAACGTGTAAGTTTCAGGTGTTCCGATCGGTATGCAAGCCGATTGGTTTACTGTCCTTTCCTCATTTTCCTACCGACGAGTACAAGAAAGCGAGATGGTATGTACTTAACAACAGTCCTGAGATCGACACGTACCAAGACCAGTTCCGGAGGTACGCGTTTTTTAATTTTGTAACTTTTTTTTCTTAACTTATCATTTCGACGACTTATTCTAATAGCATGAACGTTTTTCAGGTTATTTCCAGAAAAAGACAAGCTAGAAGAATTCCCCCACTGGTTTAAGACGCTGGTAAACTAACACTTATTTTGTGTACTTAAGTGTAAAAATAACAATATCATATTTTTAGTTTTCTATCTAATCCTATCTTCTTCATAGATCTTTGAACGTCACGCACAAAATCCCCAAGACCCATAGTTTAGCCCAACCAACGAGTTATTCGCTTTGGCTAATGGACCATTAAGGGCTCCAATGTCAGTAAACTGTTGCGTAGTAGATGGTGTGAGGTATGTCGTGCAGAGCCGCGATGAACGTCGCGTAACTCAAAATAGCGGCGTTTATTCGACTGATCCTGACGGGAAAACTAACACTTATGGTCGGCTTCAAGAAATCCTCGAGTTTGACTATTTGTCGTTTAAAGTTGCGTTGTTCAAAGTTAAGTGGTTCGACACTCGCAACACCGTTGGTAGAGTCAAGAAACTTATCGTTAGAAACGGAATGACACAAATCGTCGGCTCTGGTGAGGCGTGGAAAAGTGAACAATACATCCTCGCAACACAAGTCAAACAAGTCTTCTACCTTGTAGATCCAGCCAAACCCAACGTGAAGGTCGTCGAACATGTTAATCATAAAAAGTTTTTGAACAACGGTGTAATCGTGGTAGAGAACGAACCTGATATTATACATTTGGACAACTCATCTGATCTCCCACCTTCTACTAGTGATCTCCAACCTTCTACTAGTCATCTCCCACCTTCTACTAGTGGGAATGACTTCGGTAATTACACCTTCTATATAGATTTGCATATAGATGGTGAATCAACAGAGGTTGACGCACTGTCAGATAACGATGATGTTCCTAATGAAGACGATGATGATGAAGACCCCCTTCCTCATGATTTAGCAGATTCTGATGTTGAAGACCTCATCAAAGATGATGATGGTGTTGAGCAATTTTATTCTAGTGACGAAGAAGATTAACTTTGTGTTGTAACTTGTAAAATACACTTATATATTTGAATGAATGAATGAATGAAATTGTTGTGGATTGTTTAAATGTGTAAATTTATTTTGATATTTAGATTTGTGCATGCTTGTATTATTTTGTTCATGAATTTCTACATGTTATGCTAATTGTACATGTATACAGATGACTGATGTTGCACTGGGCCACGGCGGGGACGGTGGTGGCGAGGATCCTTCACGTCCACGTCCTCCATCATTCGGTTGCGGGGGTTGCTTCGTCAACCGGGGTAAGAATTTCTGGATTATTGTAATACAAATTTGATACACATATTTAACTTGTTTGCCTTAACTTTTATGACTTTATCACTCACTTGATTTTGCAGGAAAAGGAAAGAAAAAGCCCAATTTGGGCGGGAGGAGAGCCGGCAGGCAGAATACCCGGGAGAAGACCCGCTGCCTGAAATTACTGGATGCGGTGGCCGAGAATCAAAACCGGCCGGTCGAGATCGACTTTGTACCCGGTAGAGGTGACCTTGTTATACCTGTCGGCCCCTACTCAGATCATTGGGGAAACTTATTCGGGTGTGTCGTTAGGGAAATACCTTTGTATTACCCTTCGTGGAGCAAGGTCCCCGAAGGGTACAAGGCGGCGGCCCGGGCAGCTATTGGGGTAAGTTATCATTTTATATTTATTTAATTATCGTGTTCATTTATTTAATTGTATATATTTATTTAAATTTGTTTTTTTATTTATATCATATAAATAAATAAACAAATTTAAATAAATATATAAATTATATTGCTAACTCCGTTTTTAATGTGTTGTATTGTGTATATTTATTTAAATTCGTTTATTTATTTATATCATATAAATAAATAAACGAATTTAAATAAATATATAAATTATATTTCTAACTCTGTTTCAATGTGTTGTATTGTGTATATTTATTTAAATTTATTTATTTATTTATATCATATAAATAAATAAACAAATTTAAATAAATATATAAATTATATTTCTAACTCTGTTTTCAATGTGTTGTATTGTGTATATTCATTTAATTTCGTTTATTTATTTATATCATATAAATAAATAGACGAATTTAAATAAATATATAAATTATATTTCTAACTCTGTTTTCAATGTGTTGTATTGTGTATATTCATTTAAATTCGTTTATTTATTTATATCATATAAATAAATAAACGAATTTAAATAAATATATAAATTATATTTCTAACTCTGTTTTCAATGTGTTGTATTTGATTGCAGAAAAATTATGATCTCACGCCGTACGTGAACACCCCTCGGTGGAAGAGTATTTATGATACCATTAATGCACAGCTACAAAAATCATACAATACCAGCAAGGCTAGTCTGAAGCGAGATTACTGTGTAAAAGACCCCGAGACTGGAGAATACGATTTGGATCAAATTAGGCGGAACAGACCCGACGAGTACACACCTGAAGTGTGGGAGAAACAGATAGAGTTTTGGACTGACGAAGCTAACATGAAGCGATCCTCAACAAACAGCCAAAATCGGTCCAAGGCAACACTTGTCTCCCGACATGGTTCTCGGTCGATCCCTCGCACTCGACATCTCATGGTAATTATTATTATTATTATTATTATTATTGATTTTACATTATTATGGTTTTTGTTATTTTTTTTATTTTATTATTATTATTATTGTTTTTTATTTTTATTATTTTATTATTATCATTATTTATTTTACATACATATTATTATCGCCGCATTTAATTAGATTGATCTTACTTACGTGTGTATGTACAGCAAAAGGCGTCCGAAACCCAACAGGAGCCTACAGAGATCGACATGTTCTATCGTCTGTATACGAATTCAGATGGTGTATTTATAGATGAGCAGTCTCTCCAGTTGTATGTAAGTATTCTTTTCAAAACACACTTTAATGAATCATTGATTAATAATCTAGCAACCCGACTAATATATTTACTATCTTGTGTTATTGTCACCACACAGGATCAGATGAGGGAGCTAGAGGCGACGGGTGAGCACACCACTGCCGAGATCAACAGGATGGTGCGAGGAGGCAAGTTTCGCGGCCACCATCCTGGCGTGGGTATGGTATTGCCGGGATACACCAGTACTCCCCCGTGCTTTCTGCCACCACCCCCTGAGACTCGTCGGGATCGGGATGTTGATTTCATGATGGGCTTGTTCAGAAACGACCCCAGGTATGGCGATCTTTTTGCCGCATATGAGAGTGGTGGTGCCAGCGGGAGTGGGAGTCGCCCGGGTGATGATGCTGGTGCCAGCGGGAGCGGGAGTCGCCCGGGTGATGATGCTGAGGATCGGGAGGGTGGCGATGACGCGAGCTAGTCGTGTCATATATGTGTTTGTTAGTATGGTATATAGTTTCTTTATGTTCATCTTGACTTGTTTCCCTATTATCCTAAATTAGAACGCTTGTTTCCCTAGTATCCTTAACTATCCCGACTTATTCCTAGTATCCATGTGATCATTAGAACGTTATATTATATTTTGGTGCAAGTTTGAACTTATTCCGCGTTTGTGTTGATTTGTATTTCAAGTTTACTTTATATGTGTCTTTTGGTGAGCAAATACAGGTTTTGGTTACAGGTTTTGGTAGATTTTTTCCGGAAAAATTCCGGAAAAAATCTGGAAAACGCCTGCTGTGCAGGCAATTTAAAAAAAAACCTGCAGACTCTTCCCCAGCGACATGTCGCTGGGGAAACTTTGGTTATTCGTTGACAAGTCAAACGCAAATCGTTGACATGTCAAACGTATCAAAAGTTTCCCCAGCGACATGTCGCTGGGGAAACTTTGGAGAGCGTTGACAAGTCAACGGCAACGCGTTGACAAGTCAAATGAAAGGAAATTTTCCCCAGCGACTTGTCGCTGGGGAAAATTAGTAATTAGCTAAAATGGTTAAGTTTAACTTAATTTTTTTTATTTAATAAGGATTTTCCCCAGCGACATGTCGCTGGAGAAAATTTTTGCCACCGTGGCATCTGTTCTTCCAGGAAAAGTGAGCGGGGCCCACGTGTCGCTGGGGGAAGTCGCTGGGGATACTTTTAACAACTAGCGTACCCCAGCGAGTATACCCCAGCGACATGTCGATGGGGATATACTTCCCCAGCGACATGTCGCTGGGAAAACACAAAAAATATCGCTGGGGTAGGGCGCGATTGTTGTAGTGAATTCAGGCTTGAACTTGGCTTGATAAGACTTAATCAAAGCTTGAGCTTGACTTGAAAAATTTAAATGTGTATAAAATTAATTTTTTTATAATAAAACTTATCAATAAAAACATATTTATAAAGTAAAACAAACAAAAACCATAACTCAAAACCAAATTTGATTTATTTAACATTAATAAAAACAAAAATAATATAATTGTACATTCTTGGTTTCAAATGCGTTTTGCGATCCAATGTGATTAAGGTCTCAAAGGCAATTGCGTGATGTGATTGCTAACGCAATTACGACAACTTCCTATTAAAAAGAGTACAAAAATATTTATACATATTATATTTCATCAATTACCAAGTATATGTAATAAATTTATAAAAATAAAAAAATAATTATAATACGATGAGCTAAATTATAAATTTAATCTAAGTAATCCTTTTAGAATATACTATTTATTTATGAAATAAGCACTTATAATTAATTTAATACTCAAATGAACCATAAGTTGCTTATATCATAAAAACACATTTTTATAAATCTTGATAAGAGTTCGAGCCGACCTATCAGAAGCTTAAGCTTGAGCTTGATATATGTTTTAAGCTATTTTTTGAGTTTGAGTTTGATAAAAGCTTGACTTGATCGAACCAAACTTGAGTTTGAGCTCAAATTGTTTGATAAAAGTTTGACTTGATTACAGCCTTGTGTCTTAATCGTAAGTGAATAAATAATATTCACATTTATTTAAGCATAAAAATTAGTCAGACATTTTCCTAATAAAATTTTCTAATAGAAAAAGAAAAAAAAGATACGAACCCATTTAGAGGTAAAAATAATCAATGCATTGCTATTGAAGTCAATTACATAAGACTTTCAGATTTGATAACTAACCAAACAAGTAGCTTAAAATGTAGATATAAAATATGTGTGCTAATGCAACACATATATGACCATGACAATTAGCCAAACCACCAGGCTCAAAATCTATTACGTACAGCAGCATATAGTATGTGTGCCACAACAACAATTGTGGCCATCTCATGTAGCCGATGAGCAACATAAGCAAATCTGTCAGCAATAGCTCGATCATATCCTAGCATATAAGCCAACATAAAACAAAAGAGACTTACGCCACTCATCAAACCTATAGCTCGACTCGTTACAGGAGCAAACAGCCAAGTCATTTCACTTAAATAAAAGAAATTAACGAGCAGAATACAACCAGACAAAACAAAACCTAGTATAACAATGTTCTTCCAATGCTCCTCTAGTGGATCTTTGTTATTCATCGGCTGAATGTGAAGCCAGTCGATCCTTTCTCTTTCTGCATATATACATTTTACAACTAATTAATTATAAATATAATCCAAATTTTGATACAACTGAATTTAAACAAGGGCCAATCATTCGTAAATGTATCTTGACAATTTTTCTGTTTTAATACACCAAAATGATCAAGATTGGAGTTCGCTACACCAAAATGTCAAGTTAGATACATTTACAAATCATTATACGTAATTAAGTACTACCTTGACCTCTTGCACGCCGGCGCCTCATGTTACTGATGCCTTGATTGTTTGTTTAATATGAAAGCAAATGGTTACAAATCTTTTGTTATTTGATGAAAGCAATAAGAGGATAATACAAAACAGTTGTTATTTAATGTTTTGGCTACCTACTGGACTTAATTTTTCTGAATGAAAATTACGCAAACATTTATTTTGTACACAGGAATAGGCTGGCGTGCTTTTCAGCTCTGCATCAAATTTTTATAGCAACAAAAAGGAAACTGGTATTATGATAACCTTATCTAAATGAATTCACGTTTTTTGAGGATTATTAGACAACCTGTGACTTGTGTTATACATATAAGTATTCTACAAATGCCCCTGAGTGTTGGCCGAAATATAGGCTACATTGTCGAGGTGTCAAGATGGACGGGTTACGTAAAATTGACCAGATAATAGTAAATGTGTGCCAAATTAACACATATGGCCACAACCATTAGCCCAACCAACCGATGCTAAAACTTTAGTAACTCGGCCATATCCTGGCATGCATACTCGCGTTAAACAGAGAAAAAATAACTTATGGGATTCATTTACTTTATAAGTGAAATCCGGACCAATCCATGTCAGTGAAAACCGGCTGGTAAACAGCCAAAGACCCGCTCACATCCGGCCTGGTCTCTTAACGGGTTGAACCAGCCGGGTAGACCTGGGCTTTAAAATCTCTCAAATTCATGAATGAAAGTGGTTTTTGACTCGAAGAATTCAAACACTTGATATATCAAGCCTAAAGATGGTAATATCGTTCAAGTAGTTTGAATTATGATTGATAGTTGAGTGACTTGTTATTTGTAAAGATTTGTTCTTTTCTTTCTAACTAGCCAACTTCTTTACACTTTGCCGGTTCTATCCTATTTTAGCTTCCACTGTTACAACACATTAAAACTCACGGTAATGTTACCAATCCTATAGAGTAACTGTAACGATAGCGAGGCTTTGTTTTTTCATTCACAACCCGAGTATGGTAAATATTTGACTAGTATGGAAAAAATATGGATTTACCACCAATGTCACAACAGTCCGTTTTTTTTATCATCATGCTGAGCGCCTGAGCCGATTACTTAGGAAAGATGCTTCACCAGAAACAGTTTCTTTGACATCCTCGTGCTTTGTTTTTTGGGTTACTTTAATCTGGATAACCTTTTTGTCTTGTAAAAAAAGTGACGTGTTGCACACTAGAACTAGATGTTGGAACTGAACTGAGCTAATTGAATTCACTTAACGCATATTACAGATTAATTCATGGTTATTAGACAACTTAGGTTGTATATTGAAGTTGTCTTCAACTACCCCAAATTCTGGTTGTAACATAGGCGCTTTTGTAGAGGTGTCAGAATGGACGGGTTGGGTACCGGGTCAAAACAGGCACGGGTTGAAACCATACAATTTTGGGTCAGGTAGCTTTGGACTGACCCGCGCAAACTTATTTGTCACTGATTAGTATTTTTGATTCAAAAACATTGCTATGACACTACTTTTATAGCTGATATGTTTCAACCCGTTTGAGAAAATAAACATAATCCAACTTATAAGTGCGTTGAAATTAGCACCTTCAGGAATTTTTACCACATGTTTATAACTTAAAAGTATCATCTAACTTTGGCATTCCAATTTCATGGACTAAAGTCAAAGGGCATTAAGCCATTAACTTAAAAGTTGTCATCGAATTGTATATCTACTGTATCTTCTAAATGGCCATGAGTAAAATTGACCATCTTCGAGTTACCTCAAAACTGTGACCATATTCTCTGATGTAAAAAAGCGAAGATGGTGTGATTTGTGTTTCATTGCACAATCTGTAGTATGACAAAGTTTGGTTTGCGTAGAAAAAAAACATAGATTTTTAACTAAATGTACAACATCAAGTAGACTACTTTAGCTCAGATCGTTCATCAGAAACAGTTTCTTCAACATGCTGCTACTTCATATCCACATTATTTGTCGGTTTGCCCAGAACCAGAAGCAGCTTCCTTCCCTTTTCCCGTATCAGCAGATTCCTTATGCTCGGCTTCTTCACTTTGTTTAGATCCCTTGGGCTCACTTCCTTCACCTGAATTCTTGCCACCAATTAGCTCAGCACATGTAGGCTCCTTAAAGTCATTTCCAGCGTCAAAAGATTCCATAGGCTGCCAAAAAAAACATCTAATTAGCACCACTAATATACGCACCAACCAACTTATCCTTAACAAATTAAGCTAAAAGATCACCTCAGATATTGTCTGGTGAATTAAGGACACTGCCTTGATAACATTCTCACGAGGACCATAAACGCTCACTGCTCTCTCCCACTGATTACCGCCACGTGGAGGATTAGGATTAACCTGAACATTCAGAATTATAATTTTAATAACATAGTATATATGAACAAGCTTCTGGATTTATGCTTATATGTCATATAAAGTAACAAACCCTGATCCATGCACCAGATGTCATTTCCATTCTCACGATGTGTGCTCTTTCAAAGCCAAGAACACGTAAGACCTACAGAATAACAGAAACATATACAATAAACAAGCTTGTAAAAAGAATATTAGGTAAAACTGCCATACAGCTAATTTTGGGATGGGTAAAGTAACGATTTATCACCTTGTTTTCGTGAATCTTCATTTCATACCCATAAACAGTTGGTGGCATCAAAATTACCGGATAACAGACGCTACTGTAGGTCTATAACCAATAAAGCAAAATGTTGCTATCAGATTAAGTACAAATAGAAAATGACGTCAATGAATGAAATATATTTAACCTTTAGGACTTTGTCTAGGATCATTTCTTCAGCCATATTAACTTGTTCAACTGTGCCCACCAAGTCAAGATATGCTTGACTGTGTTTATTGGTTTCAGTATCGGCTAATAGTCCAATTGTGGCTTTTGAGACTCTGTGAATGTGTATCATCCCAGCGAAGTTCATCTCAAGTACTTTGATAAGCTGTCAATAGGGAAGTTAAAATACAAGTCATTAGTATAAGAAGGAAAGTTGGCGTTGTTCATGGATTTAGATAAACTGTCACTTACTTCCTTGTTACGAATCCGATACACTTTCCTACCAAGTTGTGCTCCTGCAGCAATTGCCTCAGCGAGATGCTGAGCTTTTCGATTATCCTCTTCTGTTAATCCACATCAACCAAAAGAAAACACATCAACCAAGAACATTTTAAGTAGAGGCGAAACATTTAGCTTCAATGGCACAAACTGTCTATTCAAAAACTTTAATAGGCATACTGTTCGATCTATTTTTTTATCGAAAAGTACAGAGACATTTTAAGCAGATCATACCAACGACCTTATTGATACAAAAACTTTGTAATACATATCTTTGTCATCTAAGAATGTGATCTTTTTTATATATACAATCAGCATACGAGACCATTACAAGATCGATTAACAAAAGTTACCTCAAAAACATAAAGTACTTTATCTGATCTGTTTGTATGAATTCGTCACAGAATACAAACACAGATTACCTCAAACGCACATTATGCACAAACAGATCCATTAATTAGATTACAGAAAAATACTAACAAGATCAAGTATATTAAACAAAACAAAGCATAATTCTCTTATAAATAGCATCAAACACAAGAAATGACCGTCAAGAAAACACATAGATCAGATTACAACTGATATCAGCCGATTGCTGGTTTGATACACGCACATCTATCTGTCTGATTTCATCACAATACCTCAAACACACAAAATACGCTATTTCATCAAATATTTTTTTGATTACGTGTCTCTTTTTGATGAAATTAAACAATCAGATAACCAAATATGAAAACAACAAGAACTACATACACAATGATAAGATTTCAGTAAACAAAACACGTGAAAACAGACACAAACACACAAATACACTTACAGTAACGAATACGAAGATTGAAACTATGATAAAAAAAAAACTACAGGTCCAATACACACGCATTTGTCTGTTTAAGTTCATTACAGATATGCATGCACTTACAGTTTCACAAAGACACAAAATACGTAAACTGAACATAATATACGCAAACTGCACACATATTACAGAAAACACATTGATCAAGTTATGACAAGATCAAAATCACGTTACCGATACATAAAAAGAACAAAACCTATGTGCACAATAACATCGAGTTCAATAAATACAGAACACGTCAAACATCAGAAGAAACGAATTAAATACAAGAAATGGCGAAAACCAATACAAATAAATCAGATTATCGACACATATAAACAGCAAGAACCACCTAAACAATCATATCGTGTTCAAGAAACATTACACAATAAAATCTCTAATAAATAAACGAACTTCTCCATAACAACATCACAAAAAACGAATCAAACACGCGAAATATCAGTAAGTTGATAAATACGGATTAATACAATTCCGCATAGATATTGATCAGCATCTTACCGAAACAAATAAATACGCAACAATAACTACGAGCATAATAACATCAAAGTCAAGAAACAGTATACAGCAAGAATTTTAAAAGAAACATCACGAGAAACGAAAGATTCTTACCAAAGATTCTCTGATAGCAGAGATCAGAAGTCGGGTCACTACCAGGTTTCAGTAACGATTTAGGCAACTGCTGATTCGGTTCTTCAATTCTCGCCTTTGCGTATTTGTCGATTCTTCGTTCTTGATCCATTTTTGTTACAGAGTGATTTTGAGTGTTGAAGAGGAAATGGGGTTGAAAATGTGATGATCCACGTTTATATAGTTAGCTCAGTTGAGAAAAAATAAGGCGGGAAAAACTGTTACGGGATAACTGAAATTTATACTCAAGTCCTTTGAGATATTGATTTATTTAGATTTGGTCCTTGAACTTCTTTACGTTTTTATGATCATGCCTATTAGTATGACACTGACAAAATTGGCGGGTATTCGTAACTATCGTTTCCGTTAAACTAATGCTACTTCGATAAAAATATGAATCAAAATAAAATAAAATAAATAAGTGAAGAAAAAAGTCGTAAAAATATATAAAAATGTATATTGATAACTTGATATAAATAGCACAAAGTTTTAGGAAAAGAAAAGTGCAAATTTTGTCCCTTGATTTTGCAAAAACGGTAATTTTTTCACCGAGTGAAAACTTTAAACAATTTTGCCATTATACTTTCCATTTTCATGCAAAACAACCCCGGAGTAAACTTTTTATAACTTTTAGACGTTTTCCCCCGTTAAGTCCTTCACGTACCATGCACATGAAGGTATATTCGTCACTTCCCATCATTTACAGCCTAAACTATTTACCCACCTTTCATTTCATGCAAAAAAAACGTCTCCGAAAGGATTTTTCCGCCATTCAAACCACAACCATTGGTTTGCACAAAATGATAATGGTCGTTTGACATTTCGTTTCAGCCAGTATCAAAATGAATTCACTATAACTTGATGATCATGATTGGGTATTATCGCTTGATATAGACGACTCCGATCTCCCTGCAACAGCCAACCTATTTACCCAGCTTTCATTTCATGCAAAAAAAGTCACCAGAAGAATTTTTCCGCCATTCAAACCACAACCATTGGTTTGCACAAAATAACAATGGTCGTTTGACATTTCGTTTAAGCTAGTATCAAATAAATTCACTATAACATGATGATCATGATTGCGTATTATCGCTTGATATAGACGGCTCCGATCTCCCTGCAACAGCCAACCTAATGTTGCCAACACCACCACCACCAAACTCCTAGTTGCATCGGAAAACCCAATTATTGATAACCCCAATTTTGATTATTGTGTTATAAATCCGATTAGGGCCACCACCACCGAAACCATAGTTTCAACGCAAAACCCATTTTTTTAACGACAACTTTATTAGAAAAAACTAGCAAGGAGCTAGACAATTACAAAGTAATACAATAGGATGTTGAAGCCAACGATCCTAGCGCTGAGCATTCGGACCGGTGACCCGGACCAGACTAAAAAATCGGGCCGGACTGTTTTGGTCCGGGGTTCTAACCTAATTCGGTCCTCGGTCCGGTCGGTCCAGTTCGATCCTATTAAAACCCCGTCGATCATGTCTAATAGGACCGGACCGGACCGGACCAAAGACCGATCCGGACCAGACCGAACTATTTCGGTTCGGACTCGTCCGGGATTTTGGACCATTTCGGTCCTCGGTCTGGTCCAGTCTTAGTCGGCCCGGTCCGGGCCGAATGCTCACCCCTAACCGATCCCAAGAAAATAAAAATTTACTTCTAGCTTTACACCAAGAAAAAGAACGCGAAATTATGTCGTCAACCACCACCACTGAACCATTGTTTCATTGCAAAACTACATTGTTGATAATTCGAATGCAAAAACGGTTAGGATAATACTACGCCCCGCTGTATTTTTAAGCAAGCAAAATCCATAAATTAACGGATAGTCGAGAATGTGTCCATGAGGTCGTAATGTCCACACAAGAGAATATTAGGAAAGTTATTGAAGATGTTAGCAAAGATGAAGATTTTAGTCGCAATATGTCGATTAACGCAATAGAGTTTATGGATATTAATGGAAGTATGGTGAGTGGGTGCTTACCCCTTTCTAATCCAGTCGGAAAATTGACTAAATTCGAAAGTCATTTTCACATGTTGACTCGCGCAAAACTGACATGAAATTTGCCATTAGGTTAGGCTAAAGGGGGTGAGGGTTAACTCACGAGTAGCTCTCCCAAACTCGCGCGCTAGTCCCACTCCTGTCTAAACCCACTCATGCGCGAGTTTCTTGCATTGACAAAAAAACATACACACACTCACCCAGCACTAGTTTTATACATGTGGGTCCTACGATTTTATTTTTTGGGTTAGGTTTATTTTTGGGTGTTTTTTTAGTGATGTGTGTTTAAATAATAAAAAAATAGGTATGAAATGTGAGTGTGAGTGAGTTTGAGTGAGTGTCATTATCCTCGTGAGTGAGTTGTAATGAATTTATTAAAAGCTGATGTGGCGCTGACATAAAAGTGAGTGGGTTTACCTCCACTCCCTTTATTCTTAATTTTACCATTTGCTATCAATCCAAAATGCATAACTTATTTGTCCTGTCCAATCTAAACTATAAGGCAAATGTTGCTTTATTTTGTAGTAAGAAAAAAGTAAGCTAGAATCCTTCAAATAACGGTGGATATTTGATAGCACCGAAAAGCAAATACGAGATTACGAATCTTACTTTTGCAAAACATAATAATGTGTAGGTCCATGATATATACGACTTATGAGACAAAATCGCATCACCAACACTAAAATTTTGCTAATAAAAACACCTTATTGCTAATAAGCTAATAGCAAAAGTAGCAATAACAATGGCGACAACTTCAACACGTATGCAACTCACCATACTACTCGTACTTCTTGGTATGTCTTGTTCTATATCATTTACTTTCCCTATTGATGCTAGGACTCGTAACATGTTTTGATACATTTCTCTTTGGGTTTATGACTACAAGTGTTGGCATTTACGGAGAAAACTGCACTAAGTTTGGCCGAGACAGAGACGATGTCGAAAACTAGGAAGAGTTGCAAGACTACATTGGGGTTATGCAGCCACGATTGCCTCACGGGGTGTTGTAACGAGAAGTGCTCGAAGAAGTTCAAACATGGGACTGGAAAATGCTTAGAACCAATCATGCCAATTGCACCATGTTTGTGCCAATACACTTGTTAAGATGCACCTAGTTATTTTCGAAGTTAGCATTTTGTTTTAAGTTTTTGTTATTTGATTCATTTCAGTTGGCTTAAAAAAAACAAAAACCGAAAACCACTATTTTCATATTTTGTGTGAGCACATGTATATGTAGGGTTATTCGATTTTGATTCATTTCTAGTTTGGTTCGATTTGATTATTCGGGTTAATCCAAAGGTTTGTTTACCAAAATAATTTGAACTGAACAAATCAAACAACCCGAAGTTACACAAGTGGTTTGGACTCATGGGCTACATACCAAAACAGTTGATCTTTTAAGGCCTCATTAATGGATCAGATATTTCGATTGTTTTTACTACTTATTTGATAAGCCCATTTACAAATGAGCCTTGGTTTCTCTCTCTCCAAAATGAGTAGATTCGCAAAGTTTCATTTTCACGCTACGTAATACATTAAGATGTCTGTTTAACGTGATAGAAAAAATAAAAATAAAATATGATAAGGCATGATAACTCATGATGCAATGAGACTTTCTTCATTTCAAATTAAATAAAAATAGATCTTTTATATACAAATGATAAGAAATTTTTTTTTTTTACTTTATTATTTATTTATAACATTTTTTTTAAACTCGATATATTTTAATATGTTATAAATATAATTATATATAAATATTTTGATAATTTGTGCCGCTTATATTTCACGCTTTAAAAATGCAAAAGATTCATCTTAGTCTTGGTAATTACTGGCGCATTTTTGTTATTCTTTTCTTTAGGAAACGACACAATAATTTGCGATTTTGCGTATAGCAACGACGATGTGTAATAATGTTAGTTTTTGTGTATAATTTTATTCCATGTATATATCCCAACATCTATTACGGTAACTATTTTTCAAATGTTTTTTTGGCACCTTCTAGCTTGTGCAAGTTGTGCTTAGGAAATTGATTGGGAGCTTAAAAAAGAGACTAATAACATGCCTAATAAATTCCGGTAATAAATAACTCGTTTGTGAAAAAACGGGTTCTTTTAATGTTCCCAACAAAATACAAACACATATGTTTGTTAAACACCTCAATGAGTGCTCATGTGTTTATTGTCGCATTTATTTTGTCTTTTCCCTCTAATGTTCTTAGTAGAAAGATAAATAAATGAAGGGTCTTTGGGTAATTTGATATATAATTAGCCCACCACCATTGACATAATCGACCATTTTTATGCTAGTATTAAAAAAGGATAACAATTTTAACGCGCCAATGATCAAGTAAAAATGTAACCAAACAAGAGAGGTGAGAATTTTTAAGATTTTTCAGTCGAGATATATAAGATTGAAAATAGGATCAATTTCTAATCTTAAATAAACAGAGACGTCATATTTTGTAAAAGTTATTAAAACATAAAAACTATTCGAGTTGGAAAAGAAATTATATGTTGGAAGTATAATTCTTACTTAACAAGTGTTTCATACTTCAAGAATCTTAGTTGCAATTATATTGAGCTAAAGTTGTGCTAATAAGAAGACTTCAGGGACTCATCTTGCCTAACTTTGGAAGTTGAAGACTTGTACTATATAAGCTCCTTATCAGCTTATTTTTCATCATTATTCTTGTTATGATACACACACAGTTTCTCTCATTTGTTGGTTAGGGTTTGTTACTGATCTTGTTTAATCAATCACCTCTTGTGATTGATCTGGTTTACAGTTTGGTTGATTGTGTCTGTTTGAGCGTCTGTATTTCCCTGTATAGCATCCGTTTGGAGACTACACTATTTCTCTTATACTTGTTGAATAAAATCTGTTTGGGGACTATTCTTAATAAGATCTTTTAGATAAAACTGGTGTTCTTGGTTTTCCCTAATTAGTACTTATATTTTTCACATGGTATCAGAGCTTCTAGCTCTGTTCTTGGGTTAAATCTTTTTAAATCTAGTTTAATTGGGTGGATCTTGAATATTTTCTTTTTTTTGAAAAATCAGGGTTTTCTATTTTTTGGGGGAGGTTTTCTAATTTTTCACTTAGGGAATTGTTTTTGGTGGTGTTAATCGTTGATTAACAGTGTTAATTAGGTTAATATTAATTCATTCTTGAAAAACCCTAAAATCAGAAATTAGGGTTTTTCATTGGTAAGTTGGATATCGTTTTATCTAACTTGCGCAAGTTGTTTCTTTAGTATCCGCTTTGTTTTGTTGATTGGCTGGTTGATTGGTTATTTATGTTGGTTGTTGATCATCTTGATCAATGTTTGGAAGCTTTGCGTGCTTTGTAACACCTCTCGCACTTTCTTTTTATTTTCTTTTATTGTTTAGAGGGTTTAGGTGCCGAAAGGATATTGTTGTGCTGGATTTGTGGAGTTATAAGGAGATCTTGATTGTGTTTAAGTTCTTTATTGTTGTTTTTAGACCTTTTTCAAGTCTCTGCTCTTGACCTGCCACTTTAAGTGGTTAGGAAGCCCGAGAACTGTCTTTCGGCTTGGAATTATGTTCTTCGTGTTTTCTTGTGTGTTTTTATTATGGTTGGTCCTAGTGGTAGTGGTGATAGTGATAATGCTAATGTGATTAATGGATTACATGCTGGTAATCCTTTGCATTTACAGTCTAATGATAATAATAGTGGTTCTTTGATTAATATGAAATTAACTGGTTTTGAGAATTATAGAGTTTGGGCTACTGCTATGAAAATTGCTTTACAGGCTAGGAATAAGATGAGTTTTGTTGATGGTTCTTGTGTTAAAGAAACTTATGCTAATAGTGTTCCTTTATCTAATCAGTGGGATAGGTGTAATGTTGTTGTGTTGTCTTGGTTGTTGAGTAGTATCTCTAAGGATTTGTATTTGAGTAAAGTTTATTCTAAAAATGTTGTTGAAGTATGGGCTGAATTAAAATAGACTTATGATAAACTTGATAGGTCTATTTTGTTTAATTTGATGCAAAAGATTAATAGTTTTAAACAAAATGGGCTTTATGTTTCTGAATATTATCATAAATTGACTTCTTTGTGGAGAGAATTTGATATTTTGACTAAATTGACTCCTTGCTCTTGTGAGGCTAGAGATGGAATTAATAAGCATAATCAGTTAATGAAATTAATGCAATTCTTAATGGGTTTGGATGATGTTTATCAACCTATTATGAGTACTTTGTTGACTTAAACTGATTTACCTGATGTTAAAGATGTTTTTTTTATTGTTAGGAGGTAGGAGTCACATAGAGGTCTTGGGTCTAATTCTGGGGTTCAAAAACCTCAGGTTAGCTCTTTTGTTGTTAAATCTTAGTCCAATGAAGAAATTTTAATTGGTTTAATAACAATAGGGTTAATAAGGGCCAGGGTAATAGTAATGCTTACAATTCTTTGTCTTGCAAGCATTGTGGTATGAAGGGTCATACAATAAATAGATGTTTTGAGCTTGTTGGTTATCCTACTGGTTTTAAAAGAAATATGAATGGGAGGAATGTTACTAATAATAATAATACTGGTGGTTTTAATAAGACTGGTAATGCTAGTAATAGTGCTGATGTGCATAAGAGTTCTGGTTCTTTCCCTTTTACTAGTGAACAAATTGGTAAACTCATGAGTCTTTTGGTGAAAAGAATAGTTTTGTGGTTCATGCCAATCTGGCAGGTATAGGGTTTACATTCTTTAATGCTAATGTGTTTTTTTATTTTAATAACCACTTTTATAAATTCTTTAATGCTAATATTAAAATTGGTGATAAAGTTTTTCCATTTTGGGTGGATTATTGACTCAGGGGCAAACCAACATATTACATCTTCTCTAGATAATATGATTAATGTTGTTGATATTTTTGATCTAAATATTACTGTAGGACACCCTAATTGAACTGTTGCTAATATTAAGTATGTTGGTAATCTTATACTTACTAATAATGTGGTATTGTCTGATGTGCTGGTTCTACCTAAGTACACTGTTAGTTTATTGTCTATTAATAAAATGATTAAATATAGTAAACTTCATGTTGGTTTTAATGAACATGATTGTGTTATAAAGGATTGGAAAAAAGAGATTACTCTGGGGACTGGTAGTGAGTCTGGTGGTCTATACGTGTTTGATGTAAAAATTGTGAGTTACCTAAAGTGAAAAGTAACTTTTCTATTATGTGTTGTCATGTTTCTAAATCTGTTTGGCATAATTGACTTGGTCTTCCTTCTGATGAAGTTTTAAAGGTTTTAAAACACACTTTAAAGTTAAGTAAACCTGAACATATTGAGCCTTGTGAAATTTGTCATTTTGCTAAACAATCTAGAGAACCTTTTCCTTTAAGTGATCATAAGTCTTTTGATTTGGGTGACTTGATTCATCTTGATGTATGTGGACCTTATATGGTTACTACTAGGGAGGGCTTTAGATATTTTCTTACAATTGTTGATGATTTCAGTAGGGCTATTTGGGTTTATTTGCTTAAATCTAAGGATGAAGTTTTTTGATATTTTAAGGAATTTTTTCATTTGTTGTTTAATCAATTTTCTAAAAGGATTAAAATCATTAGATCTGATAATGGTACAGAGTTTTTGAATAATAATATGGCTTTTTTTTTGGAGTGACCAAGGTATTAGTCATCATACTACCTGTGTTTATACTCCTCAGAAAAATGGCATTGCTGAGAGAAAGCATATGCATTTGTTTAATGTGGCTAGAAGTTTATTATTTCAGGGAGGTATTTCTCTTTGTTTTTGGTCTGATTGTGTGTTAACTACTACTTATCTGATGAACAGGCTTCCTTCTTCTGTTCTGGCTGGCTAATCTCCTTTTTCTAAGTTGTATAATAGGGAACCTTCCCTTTCCCATTTAAGGTCTTTTTGAGTGTTTGTGTTTTTCTAGTATTTTAAATAATTCTGATAATTTTTCTTCAAAATCTAAAAAATATGTTTTAACTGATTTTTCTTCTACTAAAAAGGCTTATAAACTGGATGAATCAGCAACAAAATTGATAATAGTAACCAGATCTCCTAAACCTTAATTTTTCTCAAAAAAATTAAAGGAGCAAAACAGAAGATCTTGAAGTAATATTAACAGATCCAGCTATCTCAATAGCAGATTTAACAAAAAAAGTATGTATGAGTAAAAACCCCCAAAATTTTATCAAACCTTAATTTTTTTTCATTGATTTCAGTAACCTCTCTTTGATACCATATAGAAAAACGTGATTCAAGAGATCCCTTCAACTTTTGATTATATTAAACAAGATTAGATCCAAGACTGAAAAATAAAGTTAAAGACTACGACCAGTGCTAATCACGTGTAGTCTTATTATCTACATGATAATAGTTTAACAAATCAAATCATAAAAAATAGAGATCAAACTAGGGTTTCAAGATATGAACAACGGAGAGAGTAAAGTGTGTGAAAAACACACAGATGGAATGAATGATATGAAACCCTAGCTGAAGCTAGGGTAATATAAAGCATAAGTCGACCGTTGAGCCCATGGGCCATAAGCTTCATCTTAGGCTGACAACGAGTCCGGTTATGATAATAACAAACATCCAGCTTTAGTCCCTCGAGTCCAGTATTGATTCTACAACACGTCCAATAGCATAACTGAAAGTTTATAAGTAAACATAATAAGACCCTTAGGTTAATATGGGTTAGCAGATTAGGTCATATATTTAACAAATGTTTTGTAGATAATATAATTTGAAAAATCTAATGATGAATGATTTGAGTTATTTTGCATTTTTTACATGCTAAGTAAGTAAGTTTAGCCATTTATTATTTAAAATTAAATTAAATACAAAAGATTATTTCTGCTAAAATGTTGAAAAATTGTAACAAAAACAACGCATGAATTAAAATTGTAAATATGACAAAAACTAATTATCACTAGTGATATTTCATCAATGTTATCATTAGTGATAAAGTATGAAATCTCATTAGTGATAGTGATAAACAGTGTTCTGTCATATCTACTTTAGTCTATCTGACTCTTTTTTAAACTTTTAGACATTTTGACAAAAATGATTTTTTTTTATGTTTTTTTAGTTTTAGATTAATCTCTACCATTAAATCATATAGAAAAATAATAAAAATTTGTATATAAACTTTTGTCAATAATGAATACCTATAAGAAACAAAAATCAAAGGGAATTTTTTTTAAAAGGATCAAAACTCATTTGATTTTGCTTATATATCTTATAAATGTTGTCTTTCCTATACAAGTTCAAAACAACCAAAATATTAGGGCAACTAGCAGAAATTTTTACCAAATACTAAGTAAATACGAAGAAATAAGGCAACGAGTCTAGAACAACGAAGAAAATAAGACAACAATAAATAAAATTCGTCACTATTCTTTTATGGTTTGTTCCGGTTACCTAGTTGTTCTAAATCTGTATATGAAAAATATTTTTTCAAATTACAATAAACAAAATGACTTAAGACAAAATCTTAAATTTTTCCTAAATTAAATTGGCTCGTATCAAGATATGAAAAATACTTCTTACCTACTTTTATATATAAACCAATCATGGCCGGCAGTATGGTATAGAGTAATATGAATCGTGATAAAATAATATAACACCGAGACCAAAAAGTGAGTAATACTTAAATAATACAGTAAGAATTAAGAATTATTACCTACTTGAATAGATCAAATTTAAAATATCAAACTTTTATTCGTGCAAAAACATGACATAAAACACAAACAAATTGGTAAATTTTGAAAATTGTGCTGCTTAGTTTATTAGAATTGATAATCTTCCCTTTAATTATTATTAATTGTCGAATATAAATACTGTAATTTTTTTGTAAAATAAAATAACTAAAGTCTTTGATAAAAATTAAAAGGATAGAATTCTTAAGTTGAAAATAAGTTAATTAATCACGTAGACCAATCAAAATTTAAGTAATTGTATATAAGTGTTGCTTTTAATGAAATGTATAAGGCTTATATATTTATTTTTATTATGATCGAAAAATTTAACTCTCAGAGTGCAGCAAACGGTAGTGCGCCCAAGCTGACGTCAGATGCTTTAGCGCGAGCCAACCTTTAACGCACCATGCCGTACATCGCAGCAAAAGGTGTGACACCAATCCCACTAGCCAGGGCCGACCCTCATGTTTGCATATTTTGACCTTCTATGAAAAAGCCAAAACAATCACATTCTGACAAAACAAAAAGAAAAAACACGCGTGTGGGATCCACAATACAATAACCACCTTGTTCTTAAAACCTAGAAAAAGATCCCATGTTTGGTTTTTTCAAAGATGCCACTCTTCAACTAATAACCTCTTTTTAATTTGACCCACAATTCATCATAGTAAAATGATTAATGTTCAGTCTAGTTCCATTGGTTTGAGAAATGTTGTTGGATCAAGGGTTCATGTCAGTTTTATAAATCCTGTTAGTCGTGTTGGTAATAATGTTAGATGTGAGATGGGATCGGGTTCGGTTTCGAGTTTGATATCGGTTTCGAATGAGTCGAGTTTTAAGGCACTTGAACTTCTTAAAACATCTTCTGCGGAAAGTGAGTTTTTTTTTATTCTTCTCATTTTATGTGCATGCGTTTTGTTTTAGGTTATTACTTTAGTTTTGGGCTTATGTTTCATAAGCTCATTTTGTGTGGCTTATTTTGAAATTTTAAGCAGAAAAGTTTCAAAATTGAACCACAAAAAGTGAGCTTATGGAACATAAGCCCAAAACCAAATAAGTCATAAGTCAAAGCATAAGCCCAAAACCAAATAAGCGATAAACCATATAAGAGGAAACAAACACCCTTAAAGGTCTCTGGATTAGCTTATTTGATGGGCTTATTGGCTTATTTAATAATAAAAAAACCAATAAGCTCATTTTGCATGGCTTATAAGCTGATCAAGTTGAGCTTGTGGCCTATAAGGCCATAAGCTAAAGTATATAACGTGATAATATAAGCCATAAAAATTGAGGTAATGGTTTCTTTATTTTTGAATAAGCCAATAAGTCCTTCAAATAAGCTAATCCAAACACCCCTTTAAAGACTATTTATATTTGCGTATTTGGTTAAAAAGAATCAACGGCACCTGACGAATGGCTAGAAAGTGTAAAGTGAATCAGTTTAAAAGGCTTTCACTTTCATGTTAGATATGAGTTAACAAACAGGTATCCGTTGAATACTGCTTATTTAAAGCCCCAAATAAGCAGAAGTTGTTTGGTTTATTTAACACTCCAAACTCCTCTGTTTCAAAACTGGTCTGATGATAGGATAATTGTTCAAATTAAAGATTGTACTGAATTGACCTCATTTTGTTTATCTAGCTCGCTTCTTGCTAGAATTATTCGTCATTTTTTTCCGCCTTTAAGTGAAACTTATCTGTTTACCTCAGGATTTCAATAGTATATAGGACATGAAAAAGGTATCTCTCTTATAAAAAACTAAAAAATCTAGATCGAACAGAAAGCCTAAGCTTTATTGAATTGTTTAATTTCCTACTTTTGTTTCTTACTTTTCTTTCGTGCCAAGGAAAGAATACTTGAAGAGCTTTTGGTTGGACTCAATTTATAAAAGTATTCGTGGTTCTGTTATATTAGTTGTTTAGGTGATCTTTTTTTAACCTGTTTATTACGATATGTATATAAGGATACTGTATTTGAAAAGACTAATTTTGGAACTTCACTATAAATGTTTAATCAGTAGATGCTCCTAGTTGAACGAACATACAAGTGTGATAACCTTTTAGAAACCATCGTTTCTCTATAATAATGGCACCTTGTATCTGATAACTGATTATTCCCGTACCTATGCAACCTTCGGTAAAAAACACTCGGGAAAACACGCCTAAAGGGGTTAAAAGAATGTCTGACCATTGGTTCACCCCTCGTAATTAACAAGGCAATAAGTCTTAGCTTAGCATGCGTACATAACAGCTTCACGGCGAATCGATATACATTTAAAAAACATGTTTATTTTCTGATATTCATACTGTGTTTTTCTGCGTGCTGTAGGATATACTAAAGAAAAGAGCGGTCTTATGGTTGTTGGGCTTAGTTTCCACACAGCACCAGTTGAAATCCGTGAGAAGCTTTCCATTCCAGAGGCAGACTTACCAAAAGCAATTATTGAATTATGTGGATTGAATCATATAGAAGAAGCCGCTGTTCTTAGCACTTGCAACAGGATGGAGATATATGCTGTAGCACTCTCCCAACATCGTGGTGTTAAAGAAATTACTGAATGGATGTCAAAGGTACTAAACCAGATACTAGTATTGCACATGCACTTCATCTTTTATACGGAATTTTACGTAATTAACTCTGGAAGTCACATTCCAAATGCAGGTTAGCGGTGTTTCTGTTTCAGATATTCGTCGACATCAATTCTTGCTTTATGAAAAAGATGCCACAAGACACCTTTTTGAAGTATCTTCAGGACTTGATTCCATTGTGCTTGGTGAAGGTCAAATCCTCTCTCAAGTTAAGCATGTTGTAACAGTAGGACAAGGTGTCCGGGGGTTTGATAGGAAGATAAGCGGGCTATTCAAACACGCAATAACAGTAGGGAAACGGGTCAGAACCGAGACAAATATCTCTTCAGGGTCAGTTTCAGTCAGTTCAGCTGCTGTTGAACTTGCACAAATGAAACTTCTGGAACATTCCTATGATTCCGTAGATGTGTTGGTTGTTGGAGCTGGCAAAATGGGAAAACTTGTGATCAAACATTTAGTAGCTAAAGGGTGTACAAAAATGGTGGTTGTGAATAGATCTGAAGATAGAGTGTCCGCTATACGTGAAGAGTTTAAGGATGTTGAGATAGTCTATCGACCCTTCTCAGATTTAACATTGTGTGCTTCAAATTCAGATGTGGTTTTCACATGCACAGCCTCTGAAACCTTATTATTCACCAAAGAACAAGTTGAAACACTTAGTAATAGACCAAGACAACGGATGTTTATAGATATATCAGTTCCACGAAACGTGGAATCATGTGTCTCGGATCTTGGAACAGCCCGTGTTTATAACGTGGATGATCTCAAGGAAGTAGTGGAAGCTAACAAAAAAGACCGTCTACGCAAGGCGGAAGAAGCCAAAATAATCATATCAGATGAAGTGAGAGAATATGAAGCTTGGAAAGATTCTTTAGAAACTGTGCCTACAATCAAGAAGCTTTGGGCGTATTTTGAAAGAATCAGAAAAAGCGAAGTTGAAAAGTTTATGGCCAAATTTGGCCACATGATACCTAAGAAAGTCGAGAAAGCTATACATGAATTAAGTAAGGCTATTGTAAACAAGCTACTTCATGGTCCTATGCAGCATTTGAGATGTGATGAAACCGAAGGCCGATTTTTGGATGATATAATTGAAAATAAGCACTTGTTGGATCGCATTTTTGGACTAGACATGGAGGATTTCATCATAAAAGATAAGATCCGATCCAAAAAGGAGAAGTCTTAAGGTATAAACCAGTTTAGTTGCAAGCTGTTTGATTCATAATTTTTCATGTACCATATTTGGTAATAATCATTTGAGCACAATTATACTCCTTATTTGAGAGTGTTAAACCAGTTTAGTTGCTAACTTTTGGGGATGGATGAGTGTATCTCTTGCTTCTTTGAAACAGCACACTGCTATCACATAGAAGCCATTGTCATGTCATCCATCAGAAAAAGATGCAGCTGTTTTTCTTCCTACAAAACACAATGCAAATGTTTGTATATAAGATGTTCTTACTTAGAAAAAGTGCCGAAATAAGAAGTGTAACCCATGAGGAATGAGTAAGTTGCAAAAGCCTAGATAAGATGTTCTTACTTAGAAAAAAACCCATAATATCTCCGCCATGGGAGGTGAAAAACTCCACTCTCCTAAGAAGTGGAGTTAATACACACTCCCATCATGATGATAAATGAGCTGCAAAAGATGTTTTTACTCAAAAAGAAACTCTATAAGAGTTTTTACTTACAAAAAAACTCCATAAAGGCGATGGGATATAACACTTCAACTCTTCATGATATGAAGAGTTAACCCACTCCCATCATTATGATATTATAAGAGAATCTGATATTGGTATCCAAAATGTTAATTATAAACACCTCAAAGTTTGCAAGCTCGTAGATGTGACAAACTCGAACTCGTTATATATTCATTAATTTCTCACTTTGAGGCTTTATATTTCATTTAATTAATTGGTCTTTTCTTCTTCACTCATAATATGATCTTAAGAATACATCATTATTAAGGAGAATGTAACTCGATAACATGTTAGTCACTACTACACAAACAGCTTTTATCTACGAAATTTTTTTCATGAAACAAAACGGTAAGAAATTTAACACGGTATTCCCACGGATTTTCTACAGAAAAAACAAAAATAATTTCCTTGGGAAATTTCCCACAAATTTCCCACAGTAGCGTTGACCAAGTTTTCCGTGGGAAAGTCATGACAAATTACACACAGACTTCCTACGGATTGCGCATTTACATCCGTGGGAAATTCGTGGCAAATTTCCCACGGATTACAAATTTATTTTTGCTATTTATTCATCCGTGGAGAAGTTGTGGCAAATTTCCCACGAATTTCTCACGGTATACACATTATTATTGCTATTTATACACCCCTGGGGAATCCCTGGGTAATTCTCCCACGAATTTCCCACGGATAACACACTATTTTGTAATTTATACATCCGTAGAATCCATGGATAATTTTCCCATGGATAACACATTATTTTGTAATTTATACATCCGTGAGAAAACCGTAGGTAATTTCCCACGGATTTCCCACTGAAACTTCCCACGGATTTCTCATGGATTACATATTATTTTATTATTTATATATCCGTGAGTAAGTTACCCACGGATTTCCCATGGATTACAGATTTCCCACGGACTACCAATATTTTAAGATTTATACATCCGTGAGAAAGTTGATAAAAGTTTAAACAATAAAACATAAGAACTACATTATAAGTTCGATAAAACTTTAAACAATAAAGCATACGAATTACATTACAAAGTCCTTGACGATCCGGAACGCACACATCCTTCTAGAAGAAGTCAACGATAGTCAACAAAGAACTCAGCAGACACACTTCCTATAAAATAGGGAGTGTGTCCCCAATCGGGCCAACCAAGACCCATCACCATTCCCGGCCTTTTAGGAATCAGACTAGTATAAATACCCCCTTTGGGTTCAAGGTTTAGGTTAACTCTTTTACCCTTATTACTTTTTACTTATATTATTTTACTCTCATTCCTCTTCGGATTTTTACCCTTTACTTACTCTCACGCCGGAGCTTGGTCTGGGTTCTCACACCCGGACGAGGCTAACGCGTTGCTTTGGTTTCAGGATATCCGAAGCATACATCACCCAAGATCCGATCCGATCACCCCATTCGGATCCCCGCAAGGAATTGCACAAACATTTGGCGCCATCCGTAGGACTTGATATTCTATCTACCAGTTGCATAGAATGGCAGGTCCTACTCCTCCTGTCACTCCGACAGGTCCTAACCTTCCGATTGACTTGACTTCTCCGAACAATCAGAATCTCACAAAGGAACAACTTGAACAACACATCTCAACCTTGCGACTGCTAGTCAAAGAGCATAACCGGAACGCCGTGGAACCTGTCCGTCTAAGTTTAATTGAAGAAGATGAGGGAAGCAGCAACACTAAGATAGTAAGAGGCAAGGTGGTGTCCGGTGCGGATTTAAAGAAACCTTTCAAGGAAGCAGTCAAATCCCCACTCACTCAAAGAATTATTGACTTCTCCGGACCCGAGTACAAGATGCCTGCCACAGTCAAGACATACGACGGAACGGGAGATCCGGAGGATCATTTGAATCGCTTCACCGGAGCAGCCAATTCGGGCGAATGGCCAATGCCGGTTTGGTGCAGAATGTTCCAGCAAACGCTAGAAGGGGGAGCTAGGGGATGGCTTGAAAGCCTTGATACTGACAGCATTGATGAATGGGCAGAGCTAAGGAAGGCATTTGTCAAGAGATACTCGATCCGAAAGCTATGTCATAAAGGCCCACATGAGATAACCAAGATTGTAAGAAAGGCACATGAGTCATTAACAGATTTTAAAGAACGATGGACAGTCGAAGTAGGTCTTATCCATGGAGTTCCGGAAGTAATGAAGATTTCGGCATTTATGGATTCGGTCAAAAGTCCAGAGCTGGCAAAAAGGTACTCGGACAAAGTTCCTGAATCGGTGGACGGAATGATGGAGAGGTTGGATGATTTTGTTCGATCCGAGGAGGCATTCGCTAACACTGAGCTGCCAAAAGGGGAAGGAACGGAGCCATACCGGAAGCCCAACCCTCCCACCCAAAGAAGGGATGATCGCAACCAAAAGTACCATGGCTGGAACAACAATAGAAGAAATGATGGTCGAGATGCATATAAGGGAAGAGATTTCTTCAACAACAGAAACAGGGATAGAGACAACTGGGCACCATACCCACCACCCCAGAATGACAATTATCACAGGAATGATTACAACCGAAACAATTATCATGACCGAAACAGAGTGGCCTCGGTCCTAAGTGTTAATTCCTTGACAAAGAATCTAAAAGAAATCCTTGCTACCGAAACACAGCTTCGTCTACCCCCTCCCCGTCCAATGAACAATCCGACAAGAGGCGGAAACATGGATCGTTACTGTGACTATCATCAGGATAAGGGACACTTTACCAACGATTGCATCCAGTTAATGAAGCAAATTGAGCTTGCCCTAGAATCTGGAAAGCTGAATCATCTTGTCCGGGATGTACGCTAGAGAGGACGAGACAATCGAAGAGAAGAGGCTCCAAGGCAAGACAAGATTATAAACATGGTCCGGACATTACCGGAAACAGAGAAAAGGAAAGCTAGAGAAGCAACCGAAAGATGGATGAAAGCCCCAATCACTTTTCCACCATTGGAAGAAGATGAGATGTCTGATGATCCAATTATCATAGAGGCCGAATTGGGAGGTTATTTGGTACGAAGAGTTTACGTAGATGAGGGAGCATCGGTGGAGATTATGTTCGAACACTGCTTCGAGAAGCTTCCAACAAGCATCAAGTCAAAGTTGAGGAACACGCAAACTGATCTTGTCGGATTTGCTAGAGAAGTAGTCAAACCAATGGGAAAGATCGAATTAGAAGTCAGTTTCGGGATCAGATAGCTTAGTCCGAAGAACTCATATGAAGTTTGTAGTGATCAGCGCCCTGTCACCGTACAATGTGATCCTAGGGAGGACAGGCATCCGGATCCTCCGAGCTGTACCGTCAACCATTCATGCAATGATGAAGTTTCCCACTCCAAGAGGGGTAGCCTCGCTAGTCTCTCGATCAGTCATCGTCTCGGAATGCAGGCAAATAGAAAAAAGGCAAGAGCCAACGCCCACAACCAACAACAAGACCGTGACGGCTGAGTTACCATCCGGTACGGAAAGCATCATGATTAACCCTGCCTATCCGGAACAGTTTACCACTATTGGGGGCGGATTAACTGTAGCTTGCCAAACAGCATTAAAGAACCTGTTGAAAGGCAACTTGGATGTATTCGCATGGGAACCATCAGATATGACAGGAGTGCCGAGGCGAATCATGCAACATAACTTGAATGTCAATGAGAGCTTAGACCCGGTATGTCAGAAAAGACGAATGCTAGGATCCGAAAAGAGCAAGGCCGTAACCAAAGAAGTGAAGAACTAGTGGCGGCAGGAATAGTCAGATCAGTAAAGTACCCAACGTACATCTCCAATCCGGTCATGGTGAAAAAGAGTGATGGGTCGTGGAGGATGTGCGTAGATTTCAAAAATCTTAATTCAGCATGTCCGAAGGACTACTACTCACCTCCGGACATTGATGAAAAAATTGAATCCGTAGTAGAATCTCGCTTTAAGTGTTTCTTGGATGCATACAAGGGTTACCATCAAATTCAAATGGCCCCGGAAGATGAATGGAGCATGTTAGCAGACGTGGCAGAAACCTTTGACAACCTTAGACAAATCAACATGAAGTTGAATCCGGTTAAGTGCTCGTTTGGGGTAGAAGAAGGCAAATTCTTGGGATACATCATTACTCCGGAAGGCATACAAGCCAATCCGAAGAAGACTAGGGCCATTATTGACATCCAATCACCAAAGACATGGAAGGAAATGCAATCGTTAAGTGGCAAGTTAGCAGTTTTGAACCGATTCTTATCACGATCTGCTGAAAGGGCACTCCCATTCTTTAACACACTAAAAAATATCACAAAGGAGAACAAGCATGAGTACAAATGGACCGCGGAGGCGGAAGAGGCATTCCAGCAAATGAAGAAGTTGATCATGAACCTGCCAACCCTCACCACCCCAAGACCAAAGGAACCCCTGTACATGTATTTGGCAGCATCACAAGAGTCAATTAGTGCAGTATTGCTCACTGAAAGGAATGGAAGGCAATGTCCGATTCATTATATTGGCCGAACACTTAGTGATGCGGAAAAAAATTATTCTCCTATGGAAAAACTGGCCTTAGCCTTGCTAAAGGCATCAAGGAGACTTAGGAGGTATTTCGAAGGCCATGAGATAAACGTGATCACAGACCAACCAATCAAGCAAATATTAAATAAGGCAGATGCATCCGGAAAGTTGGCTAAGTACACAATCGAGTTGGGGGCTTACAAAATAGAATACAAACCAAGGAATGCAATCAAGGGGCAAGTTTTGGCAGACTTCCTAACCGAAGCACCTATAGGTCAGGCAGCAGAAGAATTCTTCCAGGTGCCTACTCCGAAGCCGGGAAAAGATGAAACAGAAATGTGGACCCTCTTTACAGACGGAGCATCCAGTGCTCAAGGAGCAGGAGCCGGATTGGTCCTCATCAGCCCAACCGGAACCGAGTTCACTTACGCCCTCCGGCTGAATTTTGAAACCACCAACAATGAAGCAGAATACGAAGCCATTCTGGCAGGTCTAAGAATTGCAATACAGATGAAAGTGGGAAGGATTGAGGTCCGAGTAGACTCAAAGTTGGTAGCAAACCAGGTCAACGGAACATACGAAGCAAATTGTGATAGAATGATAAAATACCTAACCGAGGCAAAGGTTTTGATATCAAAGTCCCATTTCGCAATCATGAACATACCAAGGAGTAAGAATCAGAAGGCTGACGTCCTAAGCAAACTGGCAACGTTGGCATTCGACCAATTAACAAAAGAGGTCTTGGTGGAGGTTTTAAACGAAAGGTCTACCGACCAGAACGAGGTGAACACCATAGTGGAAGAAGTAGGCGACAATTGGATGACTCAATCATTAAATGTCTCCGGGATGGAATCTGGCCAACGGATAAGAACGAAGCACGACGTTTAAGATTGAAGTTGCACCAGTATGAAATGGTTGATGGGGTCTTATTCAAAAAAGGGTACTTAGAACCAATGCTTCGGTGCGTGGGTCCGTTGTAAGCCAACTATGTCCTTCGGGAAATCCACATGGGTTCGTGTAGCATGCACTTGAAGCCAAGGTCGATAGTAGCACAAGCTTTAAGATCGGGGTATTATTGGCCAACCATGCATACAGACGCAAGGGAGGAGCTAGAAAAATGTGATTCATGCCAAATTCATGCACCAGTAGCAAGATTGCCAAAGACAATGATGAAGTCTATCATGGCACCATGGCCATTTTACCAATGGGGAATGGACATTCTAGGTCCATTACCAGCCTCATCCGGAAATGTGAAATACATAATTGTCGCCATTCATTATTTCACCAAGTGGATGGAGTCTAAGCCTTTAGTCAAGATATCCGGAAAGGAAGTAATCAAATTCTTTTGGGACAATGTTGTGTGCCGATTCGGAATCCCAAAGATAATAGTCACAGACAATGCTAAGCAATTCATCAATGAACCATTCAAGAGCTGGTGTTCGGACTTGGAAATCAAGCAAATCAATACAGTTGTAGCCAATCCACAAGCAAACGGTCTAGTCGAAAGGGCTAACAAGACTCTCATGGAAGGCATTAAGACAAGGCTGGGTCGAGAAAGGAATGGATGGGTAGAGGAGCTACCGCACATACTATGGGCCCACCGGACGTCATTGAAGCAGAGTAATGGAGAAACTCCTTTCAGCCTCACATATGGATCCGAAGCAGTCATTCCTGCTGAGATAGGAATGCCCACATATCGGACAATGATGATCAATGAGAAGGACAATGGCAGCTATCCGGGAAGCGAAATGGCAGCTATCCGGGAAGCAAAGTACAAGACAAAGGTGGAGCAGTACTACAACAAGCGAGTTCGTCCAGTTGCATTCCGCCCCAGAGACTTTGTGTTCCGAAAGAATGAAGCAAGCAGGGTTCAGAAGGAAGGAAAGCTTGCTCCCACATGGGAAGGCCTATACCGTGTCAAGGAGGCATACCAGAATGGCTCGTACAAGCTCCTTACCATGAAAGACAAAGAGGTCCCAAGGGTTTGGCATGCAATGAACCTCAGGAAGTGTTATTTGTAATTTCATTTCTATCTTGTAACGGCTCTTTCTCCCTTCAGCAAGGGAAGGGTCCAGTTTAGTACTTCATCTAGATTTTATGTCAAAATGTATCAACCTTCACTCCCTCCAGAAGGGAAAGGTTATGTCCTTTGTTTTTAATGAAAAAGCTTCTCCTCTCGTCATTAAAGGAGGAAGCACCTTTGCAGCAATTATAAATAGCATGAATGATAAGACGTTGCACTTAAATCACACCCTAGCAATACGCATCCAATTCTTTCTCCCTTCAGCAAGGGAAGAATTTGGTTATTTTTGAAAAAAAGTCCTATCCGAAACGGAAGGCATACACATCTAATTCTTTCTCCCTTCAGCAAGGGAAGAATTTGGTTATTTTTGAAAAAAGTCATATCCGAAACGGAAGGCATACGCATCCAATTCTTTCTCCCCTTCAGCAAGGGAAGAATTTGGTTATTTTTGAAGAAAGTCCTATCCGAAACGGAAGGCATACGCATCCAATTCTTTCTCCCTTCAGCAAGGGAAGAATTTGGTTATTTTTGAAAAAGTCCTATCCGGAATGGAAGGCATACGCATCCAATTCTTTCTCCCTTCAGCAAGGGAAGGATTTGGTTATTTTTGAAAAAGTCCTATCCGGAATGGAAGGCATATGCAACCAATTCTTTCTCCCTTCAGCAAGGGAAGAATTTGGTTATTTTTGAAAAAGTCCTATCCGGAAAGGAAGGCATACGCTTCCAATTCTTTCTCCCTTCGGCAAGGGAAGAATTTGGTTATTTTTTCAATAAGTCCTATCTGAAATGGAAGGCATACGCTTCCAATCCTTTCTCCCCTTCAACAAGGGAAGGATTTGGTAATTCATATCCGAAACGGAAGGTTTAAAAATAATCTTGTTTACTTTCCGCTTCAAATCCCAAGCTGAAAGGTGAGGCCTATTCGTATGCAATTATCGTTTCAAACAAACAAGAATCATAAGAGGGGCATATATATTTAACAAAACATAAACGTAAACATACGGAAACAGCGTAACTGTTACAACCTTCCAGATCAAAAGAGGCATAAGAAAAGACAAAACAACAGAAACAAATAGTCTACGAATATTACATTCATCCAAATAAAGTTAAGTTTAGGAACAGTTGTCTTAAGCAAATCATGGGGAAATCAGGCAGCGGGGATGTCTTTGCTTCCGGAGGCATCAACATCATCTTGAAGGGACACCATATCTTCATCAATAAGGGTCTCTGCCGAAGGATCCACAGTCTTTGGAGGAGCAGGAGCAGGCTCGATTTCCATCAAACGTTCAATAGGCAAGTAGAAATTGGTGGCAACCTCTTGGATGTAGGGGTATTTAGCTTCCGGAAGGGCATCAACCATTGGCCCCATTTTCTTCTCGAAATACAGATCAAAACCCGGAGTGGCAGCAACAACGGCCAATTGCTCCTCGAGAGGTCTCCAAACCTTGATCCCTGTGGCCCAGCCAGCCTCAATAGCTTTGTTGAAGCAATCAGTTATGTTCTTCTTGTGCTCATGGTTGTTTAAAAGCTTGGAAACTACGGCAGGAAGCAGTGTCCGGATAGCATTGTACCTCCCCATCTCGGAAGTATTGCACTTGCTCTGCAGCTCATCCCTCTCGGCTTTCAAGGCTTTGACCTCCTCGGTACATCTCTCTTTGTCAGCATTCACCACGTGCAAAGTTGCCTCGAGATCAGCAATCCGGGCATCACGGACTTTGAGCCTCTCTAACAAGTCAAATTTTTCGCCCACCGCGGCAGCTAGCTCCGAATCCCTAGTAGCACAAACCTTTTCGGCATTCTCAAGCTGAGAGGAAAGTTTAGAATTAGCCTGGATCTGTTCCGACAACTTAACGTTGGAAGCTTGCAGAAGCACCTTGTATTCCTCGCACTCATCCATAAGATTGCCTTGGTCATGGGATTCCTCCTCCAACCTTCGAAGGGAGTCGACCATTCCCATCGTACTCCTAGCAAGTTGGTACCAGCTACGGCTTAGGGCAAGGGAAGGTAGATAGGAGCTCAATTCTCGCTGCACAGCCGGAGGGATAAGATTCAGCATTAGGTCGCGACACTCCGAAGGGGTATCCACCCGGCTAGCAGCATTAATACTCCAATTCGGAGCGTACCTAGCACTTGGGCCAGTCGCCCCCTCCTCCGCAGTAAACACGCCTGTTTCGGACAAACATAAATTTTTTCAATAAAAGAAATAGACGACATGATATGCATGAGCAAGATAAGAGGAAAACATGGAGAGGAAGATACTTACGTGTCGAGTGATGATGCTCCGGATGCATAACCCCTTTTCCCTCCCTCTGCTTAACAGGCTCTTCAACATCATCAGAGAAAACACCCTTGGAGCTTGATCCATCCAAGTACGAACTACCAAGAATGGGGCTCTTTTCCTTATTTTGTTCCGAAGCAGTGTCTTTACCATCCCCCTTGGAGCCCTCCTCATGTGTTTTCTCCGAACCAGTGCCATTAGGTCCGGGAGAATCATCGTCCACATTAATATTCAAATTAACCGACCGAAGAGGCGAAGGACTGAGTATGCGATCCTCATTGAGGATTTCATCTTCATTAACATCAGCACCTCCATCCGCATCAACCTTTCTTCTCTTGGCCGAACCATCAGAAGCCGCAGTCTTCTCAGTCATACGCTTCATACTCCGATGAAGATCGCTGACAGCTTTACTCACTTTAGTAGAAGCACCAGAAGAACCACCCTTCTCGGAAGTTTTCTTTTTTCATTTTGGTTTCCCCATCGGTTCCCCACTTTCCTCTTTTCTCTTCTTTTCCTCCGCGGCACGAAGAGCAGCAAGCCTTTTCTTCTCACGAGTGGTCTTAACAGCCTCGCTCTCACTCATAGCAATGATCTGGTCAGCAATTGGAGCACTCAAACGCTCTCCGGCCGCAAGGGCCTCGGAGACATGAGGCGTAATCCGGTTGGCATCAGTCACACGATCGCCTTTAGAAATTTTGCACGGAGCAGTAACAGGGAACCTTAGGTATTCAGACATGGTGATAGCTGCAAGAAAAGAAAGAAAACACAACGAAAGCAATACAAACTTACAACCATAAAAAAGGAAAAAGACAAAGTATAGAAAGAGAGAGAATGAAAGCAAGGGTAATACCATTCCCCTCCGGATCCATAAAACTAGGCAAGAATCTTGGACACTCCCAAGTTAGTGACACACCGGCCATATACAACACTCCTTCCGGAAGGGCAGCCAATCTACAACATGCTACTCAAGAAGACGAGCATCCGATTCACTAAAACCATCACGGGGAATATAATCATTCAAGTCCGAATCAACATGTCTCCATGACATGAAGTCCGGAACAGCTTTGCAATCTATGACAAAAAACTCCAATTTCTAATTCTTCAAGCAAGTGAGGGTGTCACGGAAAATCTGCTTGCGATAACCCTTTCCAGACCTCTTTTCAAAAGAGAACCAATGACCTTGTTTACTAAGCCTATAGTAAATACGGAACAGAGGAGCAGTAGGTTCGATGGAGAGGATTCGGGAGTAAACTTCAAAGGTGATAACACAATTTAATCCTAAGGGGACTAATTGTGAGATATGTACGACAAAGTCTTTCAAAACGGCCAAAAGGAAGGTGGAGAAGGGGACTCGTAGTCCGGATAGTTTGAAGAACTGCTCATATAAGCCGATACGGTTTTGAGGGAGACGATCCATAGTCATACCTTTCGGAGCAACTTGGGGGTTGCAGCTTTCCGGAATATGATATGTCTTCACCAAATATTTAACATAAGCCTCGTTGAGAGTGGTCGTATATTTAGGCATGTCAAACTTGGGAGCGTAACGAGTTGAGCCGGAAGGCCCAGGAAGATTCTCATCTGCCATAACGTATAAAGGATGGATCCGGAAAGGTAACCAGGAAAGGAAGAAAAGATACCTGAAGAGAGAGATCCGGATTGGTAGAGAGAAGTAAAACCTGAGAGAAAAGTAAAAACACACACAAACAAGTGACGAATGGGTAGGTATTTATAGGCTCGGTAAAAACATGGGAGACCATGAAAGGAACAGTAAAAACACACGTGTCATCAATCCAAGCAAGCTGACGCCACGTTTCAACCATCGCAAGGAAGTAGGGTAAAAGTGGTTGGGCCTTGATGGGCTTTAGTTGGAAAATGGGCCGAGAAGTTGGTCCGGCCCACACCAATCGCAAAAGAAATGGGCTTTAAGTATTGCTTCGACTAAAACTCTTTCGAACAAAGTTAGCCCAATCAACACTTGGGGGGGACTTGTTCGTGTATGTGTCCGGAACACATGACCCGATCCGGAATACATGACCCGATCCGGAACACACTTGACGATCCGGAACGCACACATCCTTCTAGAAGAAGTCAACGATAGTCAACAAAGTACTCAGCAGACACACTTCCTATAAAATAGGGAGTGTGTCCCCAATCGGGCCAACCAAGGCCCATCACTATTCTCGGCCTTTTAGGAATCAGACTAGTATAAATACCCTCTTTGGGTTCAAGGTTTAGGTTAACTCTTTTACCCTTATTACTTTTTACTTATATTATTTTACTCTCATTCCTCTTCGGATTTTTACCCTTTACTTACTCTCACGTCGGAGCTTGGTCTGGGTTCTCACACCCGGACGAGGCTAACGCGTTGCTTTGGTTTCAGGATATCCGAAGCATACATCACCCAAGATCCGATCCGGTCACCCCATTCGGATCCCCGCAAGGAATTGCACAAACAGTACGCTTGGTCTTGATGGTACCAACAGCGGCATTCACATCCTTGGGGGCAACATCTCCTCTGTATGGGATGCAAGACTCTTTAACTCTTCATGGGGAGATATGAAGAGTTAACCCACTCCCATCATTATGAATTATAAGAGAATCTGATATTGGTATCCAAAATGTTAATTATAAACACCTCAAAGTTTGCACGCTCGTAGATGTCACAAACTCGAACTCGTATATATTCATTAATTTCTCACTTTGAGGCTTTATATTTCATTTAATTAATTGGTCTTTTCTTCCTCACTCGTAATATGATCTTAAGAATACATCATTATTAAGGAGAATGTAACTCGATAACATGTTAGTCACTACTACACAAACAGCTTTTACCTACGAAATTTTTCTCATGGAACAAAACGGTAAGAAATTTAACACGGCATTCCCACGGATTTTCTATAGAAAAAACAAAAATAATTTCCGTGGGAAATTTCCCACAAATTTCCCACAGTAGCGTTGACCAAGTTTTCTGTGGGAAAGTCATGACAAATTACACACGGACTTCCTACGGATTGCGCATTTACATCCGTGGGAAATTCGTGGCAAATTTCCCACGGATTACAAATTTATTTTTGCTATTTATTCATCCGTGGAGAAGTTGTGGCAAATTTCCCACGAATTTCTCACGGTATACACATTATTATTGCTATTTATACACCCCTGGGGAATCCCTGGGTAATTCTCCCACGAATTTCCCACGGATAACACACTATTTTGTAATTTATACATCCGTAAAATCCATGGATAATTTTCCCATGGATAACACATTATTTTGTAATTTATACATCCGTGAGAAAACCGTAGGTAA
The DNA here is from genome assembly GCA_025667525.1 of Glebionis coronaria. Lineage (NCBI taxonomy): Eukaryota > Viridiplantae > Streptophyta > Magnoliopsida > Asterales > Asteraceae > Glebionis > Glebionis coronaria. The sequence continues at coordinate 550,230,256 of CM046880.1, forward strand.
TTTCCCACGGATTTCCCACTGAAATTTCCCACGGATTTCTCATGGATTACATATTATTTTATTATTTATACATCCGTGAGAAATCCGTGGGTAAGTTACCCACGGATTTCCCATGGATTACAGATTTCCCACGGACTACCAATATTTTAAGATTTATACATCCGTGAGAAAGTTGATAAAAGTTTAAACAATAAAACATAAGAACTACATTATAAATTCGATAAAACTTTAAACAATAAAACATACGAATTACATTACAAAGTCGACCAGACATAAGAATTACATTACAAAGTCGATAAAACATACGAGTTACATTACAAAGTTGATAAAACATACAAATTACATTACAAAGTTGATAAAACATACGAGTTACCTTACAAAGTAGATAAAACATACGAATTACATTACGAAGTCGAGATGCTAAATTGACTAAATGACAAACTACTACAAACTAATGTTCCCCACGCTATTGTAAAGCTCATGTAGTAGTGCATTTGAATTCAGTGTGTGGTGATCGAGATGTATTTGCGTTTCCATTGGTACCGCGAGTATGTTTAGCTTTGTAGTCAAGAGCTTGCAGTTTGCACACTCTGCATACCTCGAAGGTCTCGAAGAATAGTTTGGAGGTGTTCAAGATCCTGTAGAAGAAACTGGAGTCATTGAAGGTCTTGGTCAATAAGTTGAAATCGTTGAAGCTCCAGGAGAACCAAGTAGTCGACGAACTCGATCCTCTTTCCATAGAAAAGTTTCACATCCAAAAGTATCTTCTCGAGGCTGTTACTAAAAGAGTAAGGAAATTTTATTTTAAACATACCTAAGCAAATTATTTGTAAACTACCCAATTAAAAACACATGTGATTGATCACTTTTGATAGTGGACAAGCATAGTATAGTTTACCACGGGTATCGCGTCTATATGATTCTCTTAGAACTACATATGCTGCTCCACAATGACACGTAAAAGCTTCATATGACACTATCTTCATAATTACAATGTGTGTAGAATAGTGATAATCTATGTTCTAACAAGTGTGCTTGTTGTTTCTAGAGAGAGAAACTAGAGAGAGAAAGTAGAGAGAAATATGTGTTTATTATGAAAAGAAATATAACAACCAACACCCTCTCCATCAAAGGAGAGGGTTTATATACCCAAGCCCGGGCGGGCTTGGGCCTACAACCCATGGACAAGACCATGGGTTGGTAAATAACTAAGTTATACACAATAAACTAACTACGAGCTAAACACGTTTAATAATATTGTTGGAGTGACCGATAATTCTAATATACGTTAAAAACTTATTTCCAACAATGTGTATGTTGGTCGTTGAGATGGCAAGAGTGTGTGTAATCTGTTTAGTTCTTGGTTAAGAAGATGCTTTTATGGCGGGAAGTTTTGGAGGGAAGTTTTGGCGTTGAACATCTCGTATACAACGATACCCTAGCGACTACTCCTTTGACCATCTCGTATACAACGATACCCTACCGAATACTCCTTTGAACATTCGTATACAACGATACCCTACTGAATACTCCTTTGAACATCTCATATACAACGATACCCTACCGACTACTCCTTTGAACATCTCGTATACAACGATAACCTACCGACTACTCATTTGAACTTCTCGTATACAACGATACCCTACCGACTACTCATTTGAACATCTCGTATACAACGATACCCTATCGACTACTCCTTTGAACCATCTCGTATACAACGATACCCTATCACCTACTCCTGTGAACATCTCGTATACAATGATACCCTATCGACTACTACTTTGAACATCTCATATACAATGATACCCTTTGATCATCTCGTATCGACTACTCCTTTGAAGATCTCGTATACAACGATACCCTATCGACTACTCCTTTGAACATCTCGTATAGAACGATACCCTATCGGCTACTCCTTTGAACATCTCGTATACACCGATACCCTATCGACTACTCCATTGAACATCTCGTATACAATGATACCCTATCGACTACTCCTTTGAACATCTCATATACAACGACACCCTTTGAATATCTCATATCGACTACTCCTTTGAACATAACGTATACAACGATACCCTTTGAACATCTCGTATCGACTAATCCTTCACTATATTCTTCACTCAGGTGGTACCGTGGTACGTACAGTATGCTGAAAAAATATATTGAAGAACTGCATTTCATTAAAACTTTATACAAATATTAATAGAGATGCTTGATACGAAGCTATTTAGCCCGTCAGTGAGGTGCTTGATATTGAGCTTAATAAGTGGTGTGCATGTTGCTATATCCTCCTACACTCTATATAACGTTATATATCTTTGCCACCTTGGACAAAGACGTTAATTTGAGCAGGTGGAAATTTTTTATTAGGGTAAAATGCAAATAACGTTATTAAACTTTTCTAATTTCGCAAATTTTCCACTGAGAGCAATATACAAGCAATTTTGCCACTATACTTCAAAATCTCGTGTAATTTTGCCACCGAGTTTAAGACTTTTGACTTTTCGCTGTTTTCTTCCGTTAACTCCCACACGTGCTTGGCATGTGTGGGTATATTCATCATATCCACTTGCCCAACCATCTCGTCATCCAATATCCACCTTTATTATATGCAATTTTTGTCCCCGAAATCATTTAATACCCGCCACGATTGCTTTCACCTTTAGTTTATGTATATTGCGTACCTGAAATCTTTCTCCTACACGACATGATTGCTTTCCCGAAAAAAAATTCACTTCCAGTTGTGAATTTGCAATGAAAAATAACCATCATTTATGTTATAAATACATCATCTCGTTCCCTTCCATTCAATTTGTATCTCACCACTAAAACACCAATCAGAACATGGATAAATTTTGACAAAATCGCTCTCACGCTATCACCATCCCTGATTTGGGTCTCCTTTATGGTAAGCTTCGATTTCCTTTAGGTCTTCTACATGCTTAACTTAGTTTGGATATGCTATTATTCCTATTATCTAGTTTATAATTGATATGTGTTTTCTCTCTTTCTTTTGTTTCACATAATCGAATGAAAACTTATTTACTTTGCAAATCCATCACAATGGTTAATATACCTCACCGTCATAAAAAATTTATCGCTTTGGTACTATAAGTTGGTTTAACTTAGTTCACCGTGACAAGTTTGGTATGTACACACTCGCATAAATGTTTAAGGATCTAGGGTACATAGAAGGTACGATTTTGTTCCTACATTTTAGGCTTCTTGGCCAGTCATTAGACGACGATTTGGTACCACTAGCGTCTGAAGAAGACGTTGACAGTTTTTTAGAGTATGTTCCTAGGTTTAAGGAAACATAGGTGTATATTAAATCAGGTGTTTCGTTGGTACAACAGCACCTGATGGAATAAAAGGCAAGTAAGGATAATGTTGTGGTAGTAGAACAAAATGTCGGTGATGATGTTGCGAAAGAGTTGGCTCCAGAAAGTGTCAACAGTGAGAAGATGGTGAATTTTTTCAGACTAGCGTTGTTAGGAGGGATGGATTAGGGTGGCTAATGATTTTCGTGTCTCTGATGAGTTCCCACCACCATGGCGAACAAAAAAATGTTTGAAGATAGGAATAAAAGGATGAGTGCTGAGTATGAGTTCAGGATAGTATTGGAAGAGCTTGACAACGTGTTTGGGATTAATGAATCAATCCATGAAGAACAACAAGTCTCAATCGATGTCACTCGTGATGATATCTCTTTTGGTGAGGTTGATTTTGATGCTCTTTCTAATTATGCTGATTTTGGTGAGGAGTTGGAGATTTATCAATATATAACTAAAAATAGTGATAACATCAGTAGCAAATCAGTAGAATTTTCTGGATGAAGCTGTGCATATACCCTGGATGAAGCTGTGAAAATTGCAATGAATTTTGACTAGTATGATGATCCTTACCATCTTGATGATGAGCCTGAATAGATTAGTAACATGTTTGTTGACATTAATGAAGCACTGGACGAGCTTTTGCAAATAACTCAATCTGAATATATGAATGACATTTTTGGTTATTATCAACAACAATTGGATGAAGCAGAGGTTGCTGAGGTTAAACTAGAGGATGTTAAGATTAAACTAAAGGCTGTTAAGGTCAAAGCAGAGCTTGTTGAGGTAAGAAAGAGGCAAATGATGATGATGATGATGCATAAGAGCTGGTGGAAGAGGACCTTAAGAGGAGAAGAGGGATGACATTCATAACTAACAAGCAAGATGAAAACAAACCAAAATGAATGGTTTCAAGCACCCTAAATCTTTTGTTATGGCTAAGTTGTAGAATAATATGATGTTAGGTATTAATCTTACCTTTGGTTATGTAATAAGAAAGCCTAACATTGGCATATTGGATGCACAATGCAGTTTGACTGATATGGGTGGACCTGTATGACCGCATTGTTAAAATGGTGATAAAAATCAATGTGAAACTACAATGTTGGTCACTTGCTCTTTCATAGCAACATGAATCTGTGATTTTTATGTTTGACATTCTACAGACAATTCAAACATCCATGGAAGCCTACAATATCCATGTCAAAAATACCAAAAATAGTGACTTCAAGTAAATATCAATCATTCATTTATTTTTTGGTCATTGGCTCTTGAAAATCAACATGTATCTGTTAGGATGTTTGACATTCTAAATTCAAACATCCTTAGAAACACAAGGGTACACCAGATATAAAAAACACGCATTGCACTATAAGTTGCAACTTAACACTATCCTATCACTCCGTCCTTCAATATCTTCACAAGGTTGACCTTCTCACGTGCACCAAGTTGGGATTGGTCCTTCATAATTTGTAGATCAACTTTCTTCCCACTATCCATCTTTTTAACATGCTTCAAGACTCTTTCAGTTTGGTAAGCATCATCATTATCCTCAACCAGTAGAAAATATTCCATTTCTCCAATGAACCTTGATCTCTTTCTGTCAGTCTCCTCCGCCTCAGAACATAGACTTTTGATTTCTCCTCCATAAACTTAAAAAACCCCATAATATCCCCGCGATGGGAGGTGAAAAACTCCACTCTCCTATGAAAGTTGAGTTAACACACTCCTACGAAAGTTGAGTTAAGACACTCCCATCAGGATGATATATGAGTTTCAAAAGCCTCTGTACATAAGATGTTTTTAATTTAAAAGAACTTCATAAAAGGTTTTACTCCTAAAAAAAGGAAGAATTTCATATATGTCCTTCTTTAGACACAAAATTTCATATATATCCAGCTTTACTTAAAAATTTCAGGTATGTCTAATTTTAAACTTAAAATATCATATATGTCTAACTTTTTACTTGAAATTTCATATATGTCCAAATACTCAATTTATATATAGCTAAAAACTTAAAACACATATTAAATACTATTTAAACCTAAAATAACAACTATACCCTTATTTCATTTTTCTTTTACTTATATATATATATATATTTTATATATTTAAATATAAACAATCTCTCAAATTACTATATGCACACATTGATGCAAAACATATTTTATCAAAGTATTAAAGAATGAAAGAAGAAAAGATCTAATTACCATTTCCAAACAAACACAAAACTTATATCATTCGATTAGTATCAAAATAAAGCTTATGAACATATAGCTAGAATGATAAAATAATCATAATAATACTAACATCATTGTGTTTGAAAAAAGTGATCAAGATACCCGATGAAACCAATTAATTGTGCTTGAAAAATTAAAGACGGAAGTAGTGTCACAACATGATAAGAATACTGATTATTGACTTATTATTTGAGGCAAGGTTAGTTAGATTTTTTTATGGAATATTAATGATTTGTTTTTGTTTTGGTGATTAGATGTACATGTTATTAGTTATAGAAACACATATATAATTGTTATTTAGATCTTGAATCATAATGAATATGTATTTTAAGATTTTAGTTTTATATATGAATTAGGTTTTGGGACATATATGAAATTTGAAGTTTGGGACATATATGAAATTTGAAGTTTATAAATTAGATATATATGAAATTTTTAATTAAGGTTGGATATATAAGAATTTTTGAATTAAATGAGGGATATATATAAAAACTTTAAGTAAGGTTGGATATATATGAAATTTTGTATCAAAAGAAGGATATATATAAAATTTCTCCTTAAAAAACTCCAACATTCCGCCCGTGATGGGATGTAAGATTCTTCGACTCTCTACGGGGAGGTATGAAGAGTTAACCTACTCCCATCATGATGATATTATAAGAGAATACGATATAGGTATCTACAGTATTAATTATAAACACCTTAGAGTTTGCAATCTCGTCGATGTGGGAAACTCGGACTCGTATATTCATTAATTTCTCACTTTGAGGCTTCATATTTCATTTAATTAGATGGTCTTTTCTTTTTCAGTTATAATATTATCTTCAAAATACATCATTAAGGATTACATAAATCGATAACATGTTAGTTAGTATAGTGAACGACTGCATTTCTTCACTACATTCTTCACTCAGGTGGTACCGTGGTACGTACATTATGCTGGAAAACTATATTGATGAACTGCATTTCATTAACTTTTAATACAAATATTTGCAGACGTGCAAATGAGATATTTAGTCCGTGAGTGAGATGCTTGATACTGAGCTTAATAAGGGGTGGCGTGTTGCTATATCCTCCTACACTCACAATAACGTTATATATTTTTTCCACCTTGGACAAAGACACTAATTTAAGCAGATGGACAATTTTTATTAGGTTAAATTGCAATTATGTCATTAAACTTTGTCAATTTCGCAAATTTTCCACCGAGAACAATATACAAGCAATTTTGCCACTAAACTTCAAAATATCGTGTAACTTTGCCACCGAGTTGATGATTTTTGACTTTTCATTGTTTTTTTGTTAACTCCCACGTGTGGTATATTCATCATTTCTGTCCGACCATCTCATCATCCAATATCCACCTTTCTTTTATGCAATTTTCGTTCCCGAAATCATTTAATACCCGCCACGATTGCTTCCACCTTTAGTTTATGCATATTGCGTCCCTGAACTCGTTCTCCCACACGACATGATTGCTTTCCCGATAAAAAAAATTCACTTCGAGGTCTGAATTTGCAATGAAAAATGTCCATCATTTATGTTATAAATACCATCCCTGATTTGGGTCTCTTTTATGGTAACCTTCGATTTTCTTTAAGTCTTGTATACGGTTAGCTTAGTTTGGATATGCTGTTATTCTTATTGCCTAGTTTATAACTGATCCGTGTTTTCCCTTTTTTTGTTTCATAGAATCGAATCAAAATTATTTACTATGCAAATCCTTCACAATGGTGAATTTACCTCACCACCAGAAAGAATTTATCGCTTTGGTACTATAAGTTGGTTTGACTTAGTTCACCATGACAAGTTTGGTATGTACACACTCGCATAAATGATTAAGGATCTAGGGTACATAGAAGGTATGATTTTGTTCTCGCATTTTACGATTCCTGACCAGTCATTGGACGATGGTTTGGTACCACTATCGTTTGAAGAAGACGTTGACAGATTTTTGAAGTATGTTCCTAGGTTTAAAGAAATGGAGGTGTATATTGAATCAGGTGTTTCGTGGGTACAACAACACCTGATGGAACAAAAGGTAAGTAAGGGTAAGGCTGTGGTGGTAGAAGAAAATATTGGTGATGATATTGCGAAAGAGTTGGCTCCAGAAAGTGTCAACAGTCAGAAAATGGTGAAATTTTGTCAACTAGCGTTGGTTGGAGGGAGGGAACCGGGGTGGCTAATGGTTTTCGTGTCTCTGATGAGTTCGCACCACCATGCTGAATAGAAAAATGTTTGAAGATGGGAATAAAAGGATGAGTGTTGATTATGAGTCCATCATAGTATTGGAAGAGCTTGACAATGTATTTTAGATTAATGAATCAATCCATGAAGAACAACAAGTCTCAAACGATGTCACTCATGATGATATCTCTTTTGGTGAGGCTGATTTTGATGCTTTTTCTGATTATGCTGATTTTGGTGAGGAGATGGAGGTTTATCAATATTTGACTGACAATAGTGATAGCATCAGTGGCAAATCAGTAGAATTTACTACATGGGACACCATGAATATACCCTGGACGAAGCCGTGAATGTTTCCATGATTTTTTACTGGCATGATGATTCTTACCATCTTGATGATGAGCCTAAAAAGATTAGTGACATGTTTGTTGATATTGATGAAGCACTAGATGAGCTTTAGCAAATAACTCAATCTGAAGATGTGAATGACATTTTTGGTTATTATCACCAACAATTGGGTGAAGCAGAGGCTGTTGAGGTTAAACCTGAGGCTGTTGATGTTAAATCATAGGTTGTTGATGTCAAAGCAGAGCTTGTTGAGGTGAAAAAGAGGCAAATGATGATGATGATGCATAAGAGCTGGTGGAAGAAGCCCTTAAGAGGAGAAGAGTGGTGACATTGATGACTAACAAGCAAGATGAAAACAAACCAAAATTAATGTTTTTAAGCACCCTAAATCTTTTGTTATGGCTAAGTTGCAGAATAATATGATGCTAGGTTTTAATCTTACTTTTTTATGTAATAGGAAATCCTAACATTGGCATATTGGATGCACAATGCAATTTGAATGATATGGGTGGACTTGTATGACCACTTTGTCAAAATTGTGATAAAAGTTAATGTGAAAATACAATTTTGGTCACTTTCTCTTTCATAGAAACACGAATATGTGAGTTTTATGTTTGACATTCTAAAGTCAACTCAAACATCCATGGAAGCCTACATATTCCATGTCAAAAATACCTAAAATGGTGACTCCAAACCAGTACCAATCATTCATTTATTTCTTTGATTACTGGCTCTTGAAAATCGACATGTATTTGTTAGGATGTTTGACGTTCGAGAGTCAAACATCCTTAGAAACACAAGGGTACATCCAGATATCAAAAACACGCATTTCACTATAAGTTGCAACATAACACTATCCTATCATTCCGTCCTTCAATATCTTCACAAGGTTGACCCTCTTACGCGCACCAAGATGGGATTGGTCCTTCATAATTTGTAGATCAAATTTCTTCCAGCTATTCATCTTTTTAGCATAATTCAGGACACTTGCAGTTTGGTAAGTATCATCATTATCCTCAACCCATAAAAAATACTCCATCTCCTCAATGAACCTTGGTCTCCTTCTATCAGTCTCTTCCGCCTCAGAACATAGACTTTTTAATTTCTCCTCCATAGACTTAAAAAGACTCATAATATCCCCGCGATAGGAGGTGAAAAACGCCACTCTCCTATGAAAGTTGAGTTAACACACTCCCATCAAGATGATAAATGTCTTGCAAAAGCCTCTATACAAAATATGTTTTTACTTAAAAAGAACTTCATAAAAATTTTACTTTAAAAAAGGAGAATATCATATATGTTTTTCTTTAGACACAAAATTTATATATATTCAACTTTACCTAAAAATCTCATGTTATATATATATTCAACTTTACCTAAAAATTTCATGTATGTCTAATTTTAAACATAAAATATCATATATGTCCAACTTTTTACTTGAAATCTCATACATGTCCAAATACTCAATTTATATATAGTTAAAAACTTAAAACACATATTAAATATTATTTAAACCTAAAATAACAACTATATATACCTATATTTATTTTTTCTTGTACTTACATATATATTTTAAAAATTTATATATAAACAATCTCTCAAATTACTATATGCACACACTGATGCATAACTTATTTTATCAAAGTATTAAGGAATGAATGAAGAAAAGATCTAATTACAATTACCAAACAAACACAAAACTTATATCATTCGATTAGTATCAAAATAAATATTACTAATATATAGGTAGAATGATAAAATAATCATAATAATACTAACATCATTGGATAATATACGTAAGCAGTCACTAGTACAAAAAATGGTATCCGTCACACTCAAAAAGAGTGACCGTAGGAATAGAGTTACACGCGGTTTTTTTTGTCTTTGTGACCAAAGGTCCCACGACCGTAGGTACACTACGGTCACGATCTGATCTTTGTGAGATAACCAGCAAAAAAATGTGACCAATACTCGAAAATGTGTGACGAACTAGGTATAATATTTGGTGTTTTAGTGAATATGTGTGACGGTAAACACTCTATAGTTACACGAGTTTTGTTTAAGAGTGACTATTGTTTATAAATTTTTCACATGAATATACAATATGTGTGACATTTACTATGTGATTAGTGTATTTTTTGTGACTATATGCATCAAATAGTAACATGAAGGGTATGTTTGTGTGACCTTTTATGATATGTAGTCACACAAATTATGTTAATGGCTCTGAGTTTGTCACATACAATTAACCAAAGAGTTACCAATAGTAGTAATAAGTGTGACTGTATGCTTTGTCAAGTCAAGCCAATTGTATTTTGTGTGACTATATGCATCTAATAGTCACAGTAATTGTATGTTTGTGTTACCTTTTATGACATGTAGTCACACAAATCATGCTAATGGTAATGAGTTTGTCACATACAATTAACCAAAGAGTTACAAATAGTAGTAATAAGTGTGACTGTATGCTTTGTCAAGTCAAGCCAATTGTATTTTGTGTGACTATATGCATCCAATAGTCACATGAATTGTATATTTGTGTTACCTTTTATGACATGTAGTCACACAAATCATGCTAATGGTACTGAGTTTGTCACATACAATTAACCAAAGAGTTACCAATAGTAGAAATAAGTGTGACTGTATGCTTTGTCAAGTCAAGCAAATTGTATTTTGTGTGACTATATGCATCAAATAGTCACATGAAGGGTATGTTTGTGTGACCTTTTATGACATGTAGTCACACAAATTATGATAATGGCTCTGAGTTTGTCACATACAATTAACCAAAGATTACCAATAGTAGTAATAAGTCTGACTGTATGCTTTGTCAAGTAAGGCCAATTGTATTTTGTGTGACTATATGCATCCAATAGTCACATAAATTGTATGTTTGTGTTACTTTTATGACATGTAGTCACACAAATCATGCTAATGGTACTGAGTTTGTCACATACAATTAATCAAAGAGTTACCAATAGTGGAAATAAGTGTGACTGTATGCTTTATCAAGTCAAGCAAATTGTATTTTGTGTGACTATATGCACCCAATAGTCACATGAATTGTATGTTTGTGTGACCTTTTATGACATGTAGTCACACAAATCATGCTAATGGCACTATGTTTGTCACATACAATTAACCAAAGAGTTACCAATAGTAGTAATAAGTGTGACTGTATGCTTTGTCAAGTCAAGCAAATTGTATTTTGTGTGACCATATGCATCCAATAGTCACATAGAATTGTATGTTTGTGTGACTTTTTATGATATGTAGTCACACATTGGAATGTGAATAAGTGTGACTATATTTCATCTTCTAGTAACCTTTCAGAATTCAATAAAAACAAATAACAAAATTCTGGAAATCTTCAATTGCATTAATATATAAAATTGAATGTACATAATCAAATCAACAAATTTAATGTCGTATCATTCTCAAGTAACATAATTTTCACATAGAATCACATTTGTAAAGACTTTGAATCACCGTATTGTAAAGTATTTTGAGCCTTGTTATTCCTAGCTTGTTTCTGCATATGAGTAATAGTCGTAAATGTACAGCCTGCTGGAACATTCATCGAGCGCTTAGATCCTATCTTTGTTGCACTTTCAACAACAGCTTTCATGGTATTTGGTGGTGTTGTTTCCTGTATGGAAACAAAAGCCGTGTATTAAACATTGAACTAAATATGAAAATCTATGTATATGTAGGATGATAAATCAAGTGTATGTACCTCTTCCAAAAAAATAACTTTTTCCTTTGGCCATGCCACGAAACTACCTTTTACATCCTTAACAGTTTTTAAACCATTATTTCCATCATCAGGTATGAATGCTGACCCACTATGGATTCATCAACTGAAATTTTGTAGCAATTTTTTGGTAGTGGTTGGTTATGAATCATTACATTGTCTCCATCCTTAGACTTGTATACCCTACCGTTACCAATGATAATTGTCCTAGATATGTTCCACAGTTTGCACTTAAATGTCTGAAGAAAAAATGTTTACATGCGTTAATGAGAAATAAATTAAATAAGTAATTATATGAAAAATGATGAAATACTTACATCTGGTAGTGATGGTGGAGACTAATTTACTTTCGATTTAGAAGGTGTACGCTTCTTTCGTAATGATGCAATATGTACGTCTTGTCGTGTCGAGGGAGACAGATTTTGTTGAGATCCGGAAGCTGGATAAATATATTCTTGAGATTGGGAATTTTGAAGTGGAGACTTCTTTTCCAACGATCTAGTCTTATTTTTTGCTAACCTAGTTCTAGTAGGTACCTGCATATATACATAACACAGTAAATAAGTCATGTATAGTACAATTTAGAAACCAAACATGGTTTTTTATAACTTACCTTCTTCGCAGTTGCAGTTGTAGCTGTAGTTGCAGTGTCCAAATCCTTGTTCGAAGTTGCAGTTGTCTTAGACATTGGAAATAACACACCCTTCTGAAGTCCACCACCACTGATCGACGTCCTTTGCTCTTCACTAGGTATTTTGTTTAATGTATTATGTTCTAGTTGAAACACCTGCAATATATAAGTATGTTAATTGTTATTGGTATTACAGACTGAAAATCATTAAATCAAAATTAGAAAACTATAGTCTTACATTTGACTGACTTGGCATTAACTCGGCTATATTAACCCCTTGTGCAGACATAACTTTCAACATTTTTTCAATAGTTTCCTGCGTTTTTGACATTTTGGTGTTTAATTCAACGACTGTATTCTCATTATCTTTACGCGCCTGTCTCTCCTTCTCAAGTTCATTTTCAAGCAACGCAATCCTTACATCAGTTCCTTGTTTCCTTCTAGGTAGATCAAAGAACTTCCTGCACATAACTCTGCCTCCCACTCCTCGTGCATACCCTCCCTTTTCCTTTCCTAATACATGTGATAATGAATCTGAGCCACTATCAACCGTCAAGGTTCCATCTCTGATCTGTTCCTCTGCTTCCAGCTGTACACAAAAAATGATAAATAATTTATTATACGAATATAAACATTATATAAAAAAATTGCAATAACACTTACAATCTTAGTGTCAACTTTGATTGTTTCATCATATGTCTCTTTTCCTTCTTTTCTAACCCTTCCATTAAACCACAATACATCACCGGGGGGGTGGGGGGTGTTCTTGATCTAGTGTAATTTCTTTTTTTATGATCTTCCAAACATCAAATACATACAGATGAAAAGTTAAACCAACATGGACAACAGTGTTAGGATATTACACCAATATAATCTTACCATTTGCTCTTTTATATATACATAACCACCACGTACCATTGTATGCTGATAAAGAGACTTAGAACGCGCCAATTTATTAGCAGCTGATTTCACCTAACAAAAAAGATTACTGGATGAGAAGTTGCTAGTACGTAACAGACTGTGTTTGTCATACGAAGTTTCCAAACAATGCATACATACGGTGTTTATAAATGTAAAACGAAATAGAAATTAACAACCTTAAATTATTCTGTCGCCGCGTGGTTTACAAAATCAACCTAGTGTTCGGCATTGATGATTTCTTTGTAATTCTTTGGAACTACATTTAGTTTTTTTAGGATTATCTAGGTTGGGAACTATGTGCTTTGCTGTCAATTTACTTCTGAAATTTCTTAGCAGTTCACCTAGCTTATTCATAACCAACTTTTTGTAGGACACATCAAATTCAAAGTATTGCTGCACATATTAACATAATGTTAAATTAAATGTAGGAATACGACTAATAGTTGGGTAAAAAAATTTGTATTTGTACCGTGGTTTCAGTCCAAAGTTTTTCTCTTGCTTCCTCCTTTACATCTTTCCACGATAGAATCTTCAATCCTATCTGCTCCCGAATCGTGTCTCCTAAAAAACTGATAAACAATGATCTGTTTGGCCCTGATATTCTATTCAGTTCATCAAAGTTCACATTTATCTTCATGACATCTGGTTTTCCATATTTTATCTGAAACTTGGATAACCTAGTTATACCCCTCTTATTAACAACCTTCTGTTTACTGATGTCTTCATCCTCATCTGATTGATCACCATAATCCTCTGATTCATAATCTCCTTGAGTATCATGATTTACATAATCATTATTAACCAAATAATCATCATCATTAACAATATAATCTTGATCATTGTTTTCAGTGTTCATGATTATTGACATGTGTACAAAAACAATAAGTGGAAATGGTATGAATCTAGTGAAAAAGTAATTGAGATGGAGACGGAGTTAGAAAATTATGGTATATTTTGTGATTTTGGAGAAAAATCAGGATTTGAGATGGAGATGGAATTAAAATATTATGGTAACTGCATATGCATTAACTTAGCATGGACATTCAAAATTTTCGTGAAAAATTTGGCTCCAAATACAAAAATTAAACAACCAAATGTTTTGAACTCCAATTTGCCTCCAAATTAAACATTCAAACTATGTAAACTTTCCCTTTGAATTTCCTAGTAAAAATAAATTTTGAACATAATTTTATACTATTTTACACATTTTAACATTCAACCAAAAACCTTTGATAGATAACTGATATTTGCTTGAGTACAGATATTGAATTGTACATGAACTTAAAATACTTATATTAACTAGTTAACAAACCATATTGTTGATTACAGTTAATTGATAATTGTTTCATAATGCTAGTAATGCATACAAATCTATTAAATTATTGCAACCTGTAGTTTGATAATACAACAGGTGCCTACCAATACCAGACCTTCAAAACTCAAAAAAATTGTTCATATTAAACAGGGAGAACTGACATCATCCAACCTTCCTTTTGCCTTTGTTGTTGCTCCCCTCTGCAGCATTCCTTGACCCACCCTTCTCAGCAATTTCTTTCCAAGTTTTTTTATTGGCTAGGCAAACAAGGACATTTTGTCTTGGAGCTTTAGCTTGAGAATATGGAGCTTTGTGAGTGTGCTTTGATCTGGGAGTGTGCTTTCGTCTTGGAGCATCAGCTTGAGCAACTAATTCTTCATCACTAGAGTCAAAGAAAGGGCTCTTTCTAATCCAATCTATGTTTTCCCATTCCTCCTGATATTTGACCACATCATGTGTTTAAAATAATTAATCGATGGTATAAACATATACAACTTTATGCATAAACACATAACAACTTAACTATACCGTCTCTGAAATTTTCTTATATCCTTTCGAGTAAGTAGTCGGCTTTGACTTTGAACTTGACATAGCATTAAGTTGAATAAATTAAAACTTCACAATGTTGTACATTAAACCATAAAATTTTAGTTTAAACAGATTTACCTTTAGAATTGCTATTCTTCTTGAGTTCTAAGTCATAATCCTCATCACTCGTGTCTTTCTCCTCATCACTTGTATCTTCCTCCTCATCACTAGAATCTACCTCGACATCATTAGTGTCTTCATCCTCACCAGATGAATCTGATTCATCCTCTTCAGTAGGTTTGAATAGAATAGGAGTTTCTAAACAGGGAGGACGAATAGAGGGAGGAAAAACTTTTTTGGAAGATGTTGTGGCATTAGGTACACCTAAAATTTGAGTTTGAAGCAAGGCAGGACGAACAGAGGGAGGACGAACTCGAGCGGACGAACTTGTGGCATTAGGAGTTTGAAACAAAGAAGGACGATCAGATGAAGAACTTGTGACATTATGTATGGCTACAATAGGAGTTTGAAACAGTGGAGGACGAAAATATGGAGTACTTGAAGAACTTCTTGGCAAACTACGAATATGACTTGTATTGCTAGGCGGTGGGCGAAATTTAGCACTTTCAGAACTAGATGATGAAGTTTCGGATTCTATATGAATTACTTCTGCAAACATGTATTTATTAATATTAGTTATATGTCAATGAAGGGAGTGTTTGGCATAATGTGTATCATGGTCGTGAATGTCCTAATAACATTTGGATTTGGTTATACATATGTTTGTATAGGGGACCATATCCTTAAACTATAACATACCATGAGACCATATCCAGATACATTAACAAAACCCATATCCTAGATTGAAGCATAGACCATATAAACACATTAAGAAGGGTTAATCCTATAAATTGATCACGTTAATTAAAATGACATAGGTCCACATACATGCATTAAAAGTAAGTGTAAACTCTAATATCAGTAACAAACTTACACTATTCGTATGAACCCTAATATTAAATTAAACAATACTGATTTTTGCATTACCTCTTTCCTGATGTTTCATGTTGTTAATGATTCTGTAGATTGGCGACTATTGTTTATGAGGTTTGATTTTTTTGATCGGTTATTGGGTGGTCAATTTAGGGTTCGTTCTTCCTGTGTCATTGTGAAAATGGTGGTGAAAATGGTGGTGGTTACAAGATGGTTACCGGATATTGTGTTTAATGTTTAAATTTACTTAATAATAAAAGTATAATTAACATTTAATTTTTAAAAGTTAATAATAAATAAATAATTAAATAACTTAAATATATTAATAATTAAATAACTTAAATATATTAATAATTAAATAACTTAAATATTTTTAAAAGTTAATAATAAATTTAATTTTTAAAAGTTAATAAGTAAATAAAAAAGCATATACGTTTTATTTTTATGAAAAACAAAAAATTGAAATATTACTTTAATTTTAAACATAAAATTATAGTTAAATAAATTAAATATATTAGGTTATAATAATGCTTGACAACCGCGAGATAAATATCTTTTGGTTTTTTAACAGTATGTCGGATTTAGTTGAGCTTTATATCAATTACCTTGAATAATCATCTCAAGCAATTTATTATAAATAAGGTCGATTTTTAATGGACGGTTTAATAAGGTTAGGGTTTAGGGTTTCGGGTTTAAAGTTTATGGTTTGTGGTTTAAGGGTTAATTAATGTTTAATGTTTATAGTTTAATGTTAAATGGTTTAAGGTTTATGATTTAGTATTTAGGGTTTTTTAGAGTTAAGGTTTAGGGCTTAGGGTTTGCGGTTTAGGATTTAGGGTTTAAGGTTTATGATTAATGGTTTACTTAGCTAGGGTTTGTGGTTTATTAATGGTTAATTATTGGTTTAATGTTTATAGTATAAGGTTAAATGGTTTAAGATTTATGATCTAATGTTTAGAGTTCATTGGTTTAAGGTTCAGGGATTAGGGTTTAGGGTTTAAGGTTTATGGTTTTGTGGTTTAAGGGTTAATTAATGGTTTAATGTTTATAATTTAAGGTTAAATGGTTTAAGGTTTATGATTTAGTGTTTAGGGTTTTTTAGGGTTAAGGTTTAGGGCTTAGGGTTAAATGGTTCCCGAGGCAAACCCAGACACCAACGCTCATCAATAACACCATTACTGAATTTGATCTCATTAAGCCTCGCCAGTACTTCAAAGGTAGCCTCTGTCAACAATCGATCAACAATTCAAAACTACAATAACTTCTACAACGATGGTTGGTACAGTATTATATTGATTATAGATTACATACCAAATCCTCTTCCAGACTTTGATCCACAGATGCTACACTAACATATATCCTGAAGAATGAAACACAGTGAGATGATATTTTATCATAAGGAAGGAAGAAGGCAACCAAATGCATACGGAAGAAAAAAATAATGATAAGCAAAAAAATTAATTAAAATTAAGTTATATCATTAACAAGCTTACTTTTAATCAAAATCCAGTAAGAGCATCTCTAGTGCATGTTTTTCAAAAGACTTTTCACTATTTGTAAACCTTTTGTTAAATACTTTTCACCATTGGACTTGAAAGCTTTTTGAAAAGCTTTTAGTAAAAGCTTTTAGTTTGTAAACCCTTTTACATGTTTACTTTGCACCAATTTGTTTGTGTTCATAATTGCCAAAAGCTTTTATAAAGCTTTTACCATTGGAGAGGTTAAAAACAAATGACTTTTTAGTGCTTAAAAATTTATGAAGTTATGCTTTAATAAATACAAAAAGTATTTTATAAACTCTACCATTGAAGATGCTCTAACAAGCTTACTCTTATTGGGGTGTTTGGTTCATAGAATTTGATGTAATTCTAATTTTAATTAATTACTTTGGATAATTGGTGTAATTGTATTTAATTGAATTACATGGAACACCTTTTTGATGTAATCTAAATTACATGGATACAGGGAAGGAATTATACACATTACAATGTAATCATCATAAATTTACATAAATAACCTAACATATCATAAATGCTACTCTTTACAATGTATATTATGAGAGAAGTAGAAAATACATCTCTTTGTTTTACAAAAAATATGGATTACATCCCTCGTCAGTACATCGGATATAATACATCCAATCGTTATATACTTCGTGCATGATACATCCCTTGGACGGATGATACAAATATTTTTTTGTTAAGTACTAACAAGGGTCTATAAAGAAGGATATTCTTAACTTTTTGCTTATAGAGGGATTTATTTTGCACTTAAAATATAATATTTAAAAAAACTAAAATTTTCAAAATTTTTTATTATTTTTCAAAAAAAATATATTTTTTTTTCAAAAAAATGTTTTTTCTCGCTATAAGGCTGGTGGGAGTGGCATTGAAGCCACTCGTGACTTTGTGAAGCCACTCGTGAGTTCCCATTCACCCTTAAATATCGCGTGCGAGTTAGTCCCCAGAAAAAAAAGAGGGCCAAACTCACCTGGGTGAGTTTAAGTTTTGTGGGCCCAAGTGTTTTTATTTTTTGGGTTAGGTTTATTTGTGGGTGTTTTTTGTGAGTGGTGTGTGTTTGAATAATAAAAAAATAGGTATGAAAGGTGAGTGTGGGTGAGTTTGGGTGAGTGTCATTATCTCCGTGGGTGAGTTTTTATGAGTTTGTTAAAACTTGAGGTGGCGCTGACGTGGAGGCGAGTGGGTTTGCCTCCACTCCCACCAGCCTAAGAAATTTAATTTTTCGAAACCCCTTTTTTGAGAAAAAATAGAATTATATTCTTCGAAAAAAGTTTACAAGGGAAAATTTTTTATTTAAAAAGAATAATTTTAATATTTATTCAAAAAAATGTTTAATAATTTTTGTAACCGTATTTTTTACATCTTCCGAAAATTATAAAATATTTCGAAAAAATTAAATTTACTTTTGTGAAAAAGATTTAAAATTTTTTATACATTAAGAAAACTATGAAATATTAATTTTTTTAGTTATTTTTAACCTTTAAAAAGATAATAACTAAATAAAAATAATAATTACATTTTTTAGAAAAATTAAAACTTTTTTCCGAAGAAAATGTAATTTTAATTATTTTTTAAAAATGGTTTCGAAAAAATTAAACTTCTTTTTCTCGAAAAAAAATTAAACTCTTTTTTTTAAAAACTAAAATTACTTGTTTTAATAAATTTTTTCAAAAAAAAGTTTATGTTTTTGAGTTTAGTGAAAAAAAAAACATTTATTTCTAAATAACTTTTTTTTTTAAATAATAATTTTTTTTGAAAACTTATAATTTTTTTTAAAAAAATTAAATTTTTTGAAAAAATTATATTAAATGCAAATACATCCCTCTATAAGAAAAAAAAGTCAAAAATACCCTTTTTTTATAAACCCTCGTTAGTATTTAACGAAAAAAATATTTGCATCATTCGTCCAAAGAATGTATCCTGCACGAAGTATGTAACGGTTGGATGTATTATGTCCGAAGTACTGACGAGGGATGTAATCCACACTTTTTGTAAACCATAAGGATGTATTTTATACTTCTCTCTTATAATAATTATTTAATATTAATAGTCAATTAAATTACATTAGGCCAACTAAACACATAACATATTTTAAAATTTTTAATTACAACTCATTCAAATTACAATTCCCTTAACAAATTACAATTACATTCTAAACATTCAGTGAACCAAACGGCATGTGTAGTGTGTGACGAGTGTGTGTTTTAGGTTTCAAATGTTAATATATTTTTTTGATTTTTTTCTTTTCCAATAAAAAGATTTAGTAAATCTAATATTACAAATTTTTTTTATTTTTTTTACTTTTTTAATTTCTAAGGTGAAAAAGTTGGTTGATCAGATGATCTGCAGTCGGTCGATCAATAGGTTGTCAAAAGTATAGGTCAAAATTTGGGAGAATAAATTAATAAAATATGATGATCAGTGGGACCACAAAATTAGGTCGGTTGATCAGTTGACCAAAAACACATGTCTCTTTTTAGAATTAAAAAAAAAGTTTAGGTAGGAATACATGTATGTACTTTTTGTCTTAAATTGTACTTAGCCCATAATATCGTACACTAAAATCAAATATTTGCCACCGTCACCGTAAAAAAGAAGGTGAAGATCCAAAGCAGCAAAATATATATCTTTGACACACTTACTCAATTACAATCTTAATTAAAATCAATCAAAATTTTGTTTTGATTGAGGGGTTTTGTTGGATGGGCCGGTTGATCTCAAAGGTGTTGTTAATTTTGTAGTTGTTTATTTATTGGTGTTAATTAGTCAATTAGAAACCTTAATTAATTACTATTAATGCAAATTTTGCTTCCATTGAGGGGTTTTGTTGAATGGGCCAATTTGATTCTAAAGAAATGCTCTCGTTAACGAATTATAATCAAATAGATAAAAACAAGATCAGAATTTGTAAACAGAAGTGATTAAGGTTCCAACAAAGCAAAATAGTATCAAAATCGTTAATGTAGAACAGTTTGAAAAAGTTGTTTATGTGATACCTTACTGCACCTTTTACAGTCAAAACTTCAATAAAATATATCCCTGATGTCTTATGGTTTTGCTTTGATTCAAAAAAATTAGTAACTTTTTAGATTTTTCTTACTATTACTGGAATGACGAAGATTAATATTTTTCTCCGTGAATGTGACCCTTTTTATTGGATCTGTTTTTAAAGCATAGAGTTTCTACTTAATTACACTTTCAAGAACTTAAAACATACATTAAACCCATTGTTAAGATTCATTGTTTAACATAAAGTAGATATGTGTCACGTAGTGAGTGGGTCAGGATCACTTTATATTACTTAATTAGAGCCATTTTACAAGACTTTGGGCGCTAATAAAAAAGGTGTCGCTAGAATCATCACAAAGCATGCTGCGATTGCAGATTTGCAGTCACTATGAAGGTCTAAGATGGTTGAATAATATTGTTCTCGAAATAATATCATTTTTTTTAAACCTATCTGAAAAAACCAAGTGGTTTGCTAATTTAGTGTAGGCTATATAGATGAGTAGATGACATATAACTAAATGACTTATTGTGCTCTATTAGGTTCTTAGTAAGCTACTACAAAAGTATTGTACACATACGGTTATAAGCCAAAAAATTTATCATTATTTGTTGTAACTTTTTTGTTTGAACGACAACTTTAAAAACTAGCAAGGCGCTAAAAATTACAAAGAAATAAGATAGGGGTGTTGGAGCCAACGAACCCAGCTAAAAGAAATATTACATCTAGATAGACACCATAAAAAAGAACGAGAAGTAACATCATCAAAAATAACATCTTTCCGGGGAGGTTTAGCCGCAAACAAAATCTGATTCCTATAGCACCAAATACTCCACCATGCAACGTAAAAAACGCCTTCAAGCACATTCTTAATCTTAGAGTTCAGCCGAATATATTGGAACCAAAGAATCCACTCCACATATGAGTTAATAGGAACCCACGTTAGATCCCACCAACGACATAAAGAACGAAATATCTCTTTAGCAAGCGAGCACGAGCACAATAAGTGTGATAGATCTTCATCGTAGTTATCGCACACCGGGCATCTAGGAGAAGGAACCAAAACATTTCGAAGGAACAAATTAACGCGAGTAGGAAATCGACCTAAAGAAACCCTCCAAGCAAAGACGTTTATTTTTATTGGAACATACCTTACCCAACGGGTTGCGACGTCACCTGAAGGCAGGAAGAAATCATCCAAAAGCTTACGAATGTCTTTGACAAATAATCCGCCATCGTTACTCAAGTCGCAAACCCACCGATCAACATTGTTGGAAAGGATAGTCTGGCCAATCATAGAGTTAAGCTGGGAAAGTTGCTGACCTTCGATCCCCCCTCTCGCCGTACGTCGAAAAGAATCCATAATCGAACCATTAAGCTTCTCGAAAATAGAACAGTCCACAGAAGTCTCCAAAGCATAAACACGCGGAAACAGAATGTTCAACTGCATATTCCCAATCCAAACATCCTTCCAGAATCTGGTATGGCAACCGTTACCCACTCGAATCTTACAATTGGACAGCAATTCGACTCCTTGAACCTTAATATGATGAATTTCGCGGAGAATACATCTCCAAAGAGAAGGCTTAACAATCTGCAAATTATCAATCTCATTACCATGAATATCTGATATAACACAGAACCAAAACGAATTATCTCTAGAAATCAACCGTCATATCCATTTGAAGAGGAGGGCACGGTTTAAAGCATAGAAACTTGAAACACCAAGACCTCCAACGTCCTTCCCCGCAAGAACCTTAGACCAACTAACCCACGTGATTTTCCTGTCATTGTCATCCGCACCATAAAAGAACTTCCTACAAATAGATTCCATGGAATTCAAAAGTGCCTAACGGATCAAAAGTGCCTAAGAATGAGTACACAAGCGTTCGTATTCGTAAAGATAGTGAATTTTTTAAATCCACAAATATTTCCTTTTGGGGTATAATTAAGAAAAATCTTTACGCGGGATAGAGGTTACCAAGTAATTATTGTTTTTCCGTACAGGGGTTATAAATTTCTCATCACGAAGTGGACAGAATCTATAGAGTAGACAATGTTGATGTTGGAAATTTAGTACAATTATGGGATCGAGTCATACTTGTAAATGGGTTTGGAGGTACGGAGTGTACACCCATTATGTCCCTGACCTCCCTGGACTCAATATAGTGGTTGAAAGTTCATCAGGATGAAGCTGCTCCTGGTTAAGAAGTTGCTTAGGAAGTTGCTCCTGGTTAGGACGTTGCTCCTGGTGATGCACAAAGTCTTTGTAACCTCTTTGACCAATCAATGAGGGTTGAATATTGACTTGATGACCAGGTTTATGGTCATGTAACCACTATGTTTTCATGTAGGTAATTATGAGCTTAATTGGCCGATTAATGCTCTTAATTACCTTTGACTATGAGTTACATCCTTCTAGGACTAGGATCACTATAAATAGTGATCATATTTGCATGATGAGAAATACAGAAACAAGAAACACTTACACGCACAGAGTTCTTGATTTGTGCCTAAAACAAGAACTAACTCTTGGTTTTATCCCAAGGAGGTATTCGTGTTAACCCAGGCATAGGGTCGAATAATCTTCTTTGGAAAGTGATTACACGAATTCAAGAGATATCCGGTAACCATTCATTGGTACATAGTTAGGCTATTGATTATCTTCACCCTGTTGGAACGAAGTAAACCCCAACAATCAAAGAAGATTATTTTGTGATAATCAATGGCGGCGGCAATGAAGCATATGGTGGCTAACTTCTCCAAACTGGACAAGTTTGAAGGGGTTGATTTTAGGAGATGGCAGAAGAAGATGCACTTTCTTCTTTCTACCATGAACGTGGTGTACGTGCTGACCACTCCCATTCCTGATGGTGGTGATGATGATACTTTGGAGGAACTGAGGAAAAGGAGCAACTGGGAGAATGATGATTATGTGTGTCGCGACATAATTCTCAATGGTATGTCTGATTCTTTATTTGATATTTACCAAAATGTTGAATCTGCAAAAGAACTATGGGACTCCTTGGAAGCCAAATATATGGCTGAGGATGCATCAAGTAAGAAGTTCCTTGTGAGTGATTTCACAAATTACAAAATGACTGATTCAAGACCAGTCATGGAACAATACAATGAACTTCTTGGAATACTTGGCAGATTTACACAACATAAAATGAACATGGATGAGACCATTCAGGTCTCGTGTGTCATTGACAAACTACCTCCTTCTTGGAAAGATTTCAAGCACACCTTGAAACATAAGAAGGAGGAGTTAACTCTTGTTGAGTTGGGCAGTCATTTGCGCATTGAGGAATCCCTCAGGGTGCATGAAAGTGATAAGCCAAAGAGCAACAATGTTGTTGGTTCATCTGTTGTCAATATGGTGGAGCATAACAACTCCACCAGGTACAATGACAACAAGGGCAAACGTAAGCATCAGGATAACACCAAAGCTAATCCTAACAAGAAGTCATCAGTGGCTTGTTGGAAGTGTGGGAAACCTGGACACTTCAAAAGGGATTGCAAAGGTGTTAGCATTGGCAACCAAGCTAATGGATCAGGCACAAAAGGTCAGAATATGTTAAATGAATCTCTCCAGATTTATTATGTTACATATGTATCTGAAGCTTACTTTGTGCAGGATGATGATGTTACATGGTGGGTTGACTCTGGAGCAACAATACATGTGTGTAAAGATAGATGCTGGTTCAATACTTATGAGTCAACGAATGATGGATCTATTCTTCACATGGGAAATGAGTCAACAGCCCTAGTGCATGGACGTGGTTGTGTAGATCTTAAATTTAGTTCTGGAAAGATTTTTTCTTTGTTTAATGTTTTGCATGTTCCTAATATTAGGAAGAACTTGGTTTCTAGTAGTGTTTTGAATAATTGTGGTTATAAACAAGTGATTGAATCTAATAAATTTGTTTTATCGAAACATGGTGTGTTTATTCGTTTTGGCTATTTGAGTAATCAAATGTTCAGGCTTAATATTGATTCTAGTATAAATGTTGATTCTGTCCTGATGACTACCACTAAACTGAATGATTCATCACTATGGCATGCTAGACTATGCCATGTCCACTTTAAAAGGATGCAAGATATGTCTAAGGATGGGTTAATCCCAGCATTTGACATGGACACTGAAAAGTGTCAGACTTGCATGCTGAACAAAATAACTAAGAAACCATTTCAGGATGTAAAACGTGAAACTACAGTTTTGGAGCTAATCCATAGTGACCTATGTGATTTGCATGCTACTCCCTCATTAGGGAATAAGAAATACTTGGTAACATTTATTGATGATGCTTCTAGGTTTTGCTATGTTTATTTGTTACATACTAAGGATGAAGCATTAGATAAATTTAAAGTATTTAAAACTAAAGTTGAATTACAACAAGGAGTCCAAATAAAAAGATTTAGGACTAATAGGGGAGGTGAGTACATGGATACTTTGTACTTTCAGTCTGTTGGAATAATCCATGAGACAACTGCCCCCTATACTCTACAATAAAATGGTATATCTGAAAGGAAAAATAGAGTACTAAAAGAGATGGTTAACTCCATGTTGTCCTACTCAGGACTGAGTCAAGGGTTTTGGGGAGAAGCTATGTTAACAGCTTGCTATTTATTAAATAGGGTTCCTAATAAAAGGAACAGGATTACCCCTTATGAACTCTGGACTAAAAGGAAACCAAACTTGAACTACCTCAAAGTTTGGGGTTGTAGGGCTGTTGTAAGACTCCCTGATCCAAAGGTGAAAACCTTGGGTGAAAGAGGCATTGAATGCATCTTTGTTGGATATGCTGAGCATTCCAAGGCTTATAGGTTCTATGTTATTGAACCTAACGATTCAGTTTCAATAAACTCAATCATTGAATCAAGGGGTGCTAACTTTGATGAGACTAGGTTCTCATCAGTCCCTAGACCAAGCCTTAGGACTCCTACTAGAGCTGAGGACATTGGTGCTTCAGTGGAACCTGAAAGGGTCACTAATGAGGTTGTGGTTCAGCAACCTGAGCCTAAGCTTAGAAGAAGCACAAGGCAAAGGACTCCAAAGAATTTTGGGCCTGAATTTCAACTATACCTAGTTGAAGGAACAAGGGATGAGGTCTCTGACCAGTAATGTAACACCCCACTCGGATAAGTGGACCGTTACGTGTATTTATGGCGTGTCATCAAAGAATGCAAGGCAAAGTATTAAACATTAACTGACCAAACGGAAATACCGGAATCAAACATCGGTAGTCCAACAAGCCCAAAATATAAAGATTAAGTACTGAAAGGAAAAGGACGAAACAGTGTCCAAACAACCAAAGTAAAGTAACGTAATGTGTGCATAAAATAAAGGAGTCTGGATAGCTCCCATCCAAATGCATGTACTCTCTTAGAAGTCCTAAGATCGTCCCTATGTACCTGCCGTTTGAAAACATGAAAGGAACTACGGCTGAGCATGACGCTCAGTGGACGGATATAGCATGAATAGGAAGTACTAAAAGTAATGGAACGGAAGGTTAAAATGCAACTAAATACTGATATGACATGTAGTAAAACTCTGCATAAAAATCTGATTAACCTGTTCATATATATACTGAAACTGAAATATAACTTATTAATTCTGAAAACATGCATTTTCTGTATTTTAGTTTGCCAAGAGCTTATATAGGTCATGGACTGAGTCAACTGCTGCATGAATACATAGAGGGGTGTCCTCGTCATGCTGTAGAGGGGTGACCTCTAAATAATTGTGCTGGGTGGAGGGATCAGCTCCAATGTGAAGGATGTAGAGCACACACCACACTCACCTGCTAAACTGTAAACTGTAGCCTAGGATGCATCCATACGCCCCACTAATAATACTGATAAAATGGCCAAGCTGAGCTGAGTGGGACGATGCAGGATATCACTCTCCTGCATGTGAGTCACGACACCGGTGCCTCTAGTGTCGTGGTTACGGTACCTCCGTAACTAGTACATACTAATCATGCTTGTATATAATGCTCAGGCAATTTATTCTATTATTAATATGATTACTGATAAGCTTAAACATATACTGGGGAAAACATTTGGCTGCAGACGGGGAATCCTAATCATGCATAGAAAGGAAGTCCTTACTGAAAGGACGGAAAATCCGTACCTCTAGTCCAGTACTGACTGACAGGAAAATTGAATGAATACTACTCGGGCTTCACGCGTGCTACACGAATAAAAGACACGAATAAGTTAACTGATATCCGTTATTAAATTTTACTGATCTTAATGGTTTCTTATTTATTTATTTTAGATATTCCATACGTACAATCACGGCTAAATCCGATCTTAAAATAATTCATTAATGTATTAACGTTCTACTAATAGCTACGTACAACGTATTTCTGACGATAAATATTTCTATAATAAGTATTTCGCTAAAAATAGAAGTTCCTTAATTTAGAAAGTTCTTAAATTCTTTTAATTCGTTTTTCTAAAAGTATACCCTTTTAATATTTAAGAATTAGTTTAATTTAATACACTTAAAGTATTTATATATTACATATTTATAAACAATTTAACTTAAAATAATTAAAAAGGTATAACATAAAGTATTTATATTATAGTTTATAAAAACTTTCCGAGCCTACCGAGATATCCCATCTCGGTCGCACTAACAAAATTAATATATATACACAAAATCTGTCCGCAATAATTAGTGACAGAATTTCTATGTCACTAAAAACTGTCGCTAAAGCTGCTTCTTTAAAAACTGTCTAAATCCTAACAGTTTTGTGACAGAAAAACTGTCGCTAAACTGTCGCTAATGTTATACAAGACACCTCGTTTTTCTGTCCATTATTCCCACTGATTAAGTGCCTAGTTCCCACTGTTCTAAATCCTAGTTCCCACTGCTTATTCTGTTTACAACCAAACGCACCCTTATTTGATTTGTGGCTCGGGTTTGGCAAGAAAAGAACCACCGAGACCTGCTGTGGTCTCGGCTGGGTCGTGCAGCAACACACCGAGACCTTATGGTCTCGGTTCTCCTGATGTAAACAAACCCGACACCCCCTACTTTGTTGCGGCTGCACAAACCAAACACCCCCGAGACTCTAGGTCTCGGGTTTCTCTTCCTTTTTTTTTGCGGCTGTAGAAAACAAACACCCCCCGAGACACATGATTACGTAGGAATAGAAGAGAGCTAAGATTACCTTGTGGTTTAGGATGAATAACCGGAACCCCCTTTTTTTTTTTTTCTTCATCCCGGCGGCCAACAAAGCAAACCCTAATTTCTATTTTTTTTTTCGTGTGATGTGGGAAAAGAAAGGGAATCCCGATTGTTTTGTCTAGACCAAATGGGCTAAAGCCCAAGTCCCTTTTTTTTTTCTTTTTTTTCAAAACCGGCCCTTATAATATTTTTTTTTTCTTTGTATAATAATAATACATGTAATAAAATAATACTCGTAATATTTCCTCACGTTCGGTCCGTTGATAATTTCTACGTGAACGGTTTAAAATAAAAATAACCCGCGTATTAATAATAAACCGCGTATTTATATTCTCGATTTAAATACGGGTTTTACAATTCTTCCCCTCTAAAAGGAATAATTCGTCCCCGAATTAAAAATACGGCCGTACTGGGTTTTACAATTCTTCCCCTCTAAAAGAGAAATTCGTCCCCGAATTACAAGGTATTTAAGCTGACTGAAGTAAAAGCTGAAATGCTAATAAACTGAACGACATAAAAGCTGAAAAGACATACCCGAATCAAAACTGAAAGTGAGGATAAGAAGTCCGTATAGACTCCTCTGTTTCCCAAGTGGCCTCCCGCTCGGTATGGTTCCTCCACAGGATTTTAACGAAAGGAATGGTCTTCCTTCTCATAACTCGATCCTGGCGATCTAAGACTGCTTGGGGTTCCTCAATATAAGATAAATCCTCCCGAATCTGATCGAGTGGATAATTTACTTTGTGAAGCTCGTGATAGTTGTACCCCCTGAGTAATGATACACGAAACACGTTGTGAACGTGTGAAAGCTGAGGCGGTAACGCCAATCGATATGACACTTCACCAATACGTTCAAGGATTTCGAACGGTCCGATGTAACGAGGGCTAAGTTTGCCTTTGAGGCCAAAACGTTTGACACCGCGTGCGGGTGATACTTTGAGGAACACACGATCTCCCGTCTGAAATGATAGATCTCTGCGATGCTTGTCGGCGTAACTCTTCTGGCGAGTACGCGCTTCTTGCAGCTTTTCCCTAGCGATGGCGACTTTTTCATTGGTCATTTCTATCAATTCTGGTCCTTCAATCAAGCGTTCTCCAACCTGATCCCAACAAATAGGAGCACGACATTTCCTGCCGTATAGCATCTCGAATGGAGCACGCTTGATACTAGCATGCCAACTGTTGTTGTAGGCAAACTCGACCAAGCAAATATAGTCATCCCAGTGTCCTGTCCATTCTAATGCACAGGCGCGTAGCATGTCCTCTAAGGTCTGGATAGTACGCTCTGACTGACCGTCCGTCTGTGGATGGAAAGCTGTGCTGAGCTTGAGCCTAGTTCCCCAAGCTTTATGCAAACCTCTCCAGAAATGAGAAGTGAACCGTGGATCCTTATCTGATATAATTTCGGAGGGTGTACCATGTAACCGTACAATCTCCTCGGTGAATAGTTTCGCTAATTTACTGACTGCGAAATCTTTACGGATAGGAATGAAATGTGCTGATTTGGTCAAGCGATCGACAATGACCCAGATGGCATCGTGTCGCCGCTGAGTCTGTGGTAAACCGGTAACAAAATCCATAGAAATCTTGTCCCATTTCCACATTGGAATATCTAATGGCTGAAGTAACCCGCTGGTACGCTGATGTTCTATCTTAACCTGCTGGCAGGTTAGACATTTGGAAACGAAAGTTGCGACATCTTGCTTCATGCCGCTCCACCAAAAATGTTGCTTAAGATCATGGTACATCTTAGTGGAACCTGGATGAATAAAGAACGGAGAGCTATGAGCCTCAGTCATCAAGGCTTCTCTGAGAGCAGGATCTTCTGGAACACAGAGTTTGGTACCTGCCATACAATACCGTCGTCATCGATGCGAAATTCGGTCTGACGGTCAATGTTCTGGACAATCGCCCAGATTTCACCATCATCCTTTTGTGCGGCTTTAATCCTAGAGAGTAAATCTGGTTCTACTCTCAAACTAGCCCAGTATCCCCTTTGTCCGCGTACTAAGAGTTCAATATCATACCGTTCTAAATCCCGAATAATTTCTTCCTGCACTTTGATGCCATTTATCATACCTGACTTTCTGCTAAGGGCATCTGCTACTACATTTGCTTTGCCTGGGTGATACTGGATATTAGTGTCATAGTCTTTTAGCAGTTCTAACCATCGTCTCTGTCTCATGTTCAGCTCTCGCTGTGTAAATATATACTTGAGACTTTTGTGATCGGTGAAGATATCACACGACTCACCGTATAAATAATGCCTCCAGATTTTAAGGGCGAAAACGACTGCTGCGGGCTCTAAATCATGAGTAGGGTAATTTGTCTCATACGGCTTCAGTTGACGCGAAGCATACGCAATGACTTTCCCATGCTGCATAAGAACACAACCTAAGCCCTTTCCTGATGCGTCACTGTAAATCTGATAACCACCTGTACCGGATGGAAGAGTAAGTATCGGTGCTGAGATCAATCGATGCTTGAGTTCCTCAAAACTCTTTTCTCTCTCCTCGGTCCATATAAACTTCTCACCTTTTCGCATGAGTTGGGTCAATGGTAATGCCAAACGTGAGAAGTTTTCCACAAACCTACGGTAATAACCCGCCAACCCAAGAAAACTACGTATCTCTGTGACAGATGTCGGTCTTGGCCATTTGGTGATAGCCTCCACCTTTGCAGGATCCATAGTTATTCCTTCTGCGGAAACAATATGGCCTAGAAACGCCACTGTATTCAGCCAAAACTCGCACTTCGAAAATTTAGCATATAGTTTTTCTCGTCTGAGAATCTGCAAAACTGTACGGAGATGGTTCTCATGTTCCTCTTTGGATTTGGAGAAAATGAGGATATCATCGATGAATACGATCACAAACTTGTCTAAAAATTCGTGGAAGACTCTGTTCATTAAGTCCATAAATACTGCGGGCGCATTCGTGAGACCGAATGGCATGACAACAAACTCGTAATGATCGTACCTCGTGCGAAAAGCAGTTTTGGATATATCCTGCTCTTTTACACGCAGCTGATGGTAGCCTGATCGTAGATCGATTTTTGAGAAGTGCTTGGCACCCTGAAGCTGATCGAATAAATCGTCAATATGAGGAAGTGGATAACGGTTACGAATAGTGAGCTTATTCAACTCACGGTAGTCAATACACAAACGCATGCTACCATCCTTCTTCTTGACAAACAAAACTAGAGCGCCCCAAGGTGACACGCTTGGACGGATGAAACCCCTTTCGAGAAGTTCCTGAAGTTGATCCTTCAGTTCCTTTAGCTCTACAGGGGCCATACGGTACGGAGCTTTAGATACTGGTTCTGCACCTGGAACGAGATCGATACCAAATTCTACCTCTCGCATGGGAGGTAAGCCTGGAAGTTCCTCTGGAAAGACATCTGAAAAGTCTGACACAACTGGTTGATCATGAATTGAAGGTGTTTCAGAAGTCGTGTCATGGACTCTAGCTAGGAAACCTTCGCAACCATGATATAATAAGGTACGGGCCTGTAAAGCTGAAATGATCTGAACATGTTTTCCTGGTAGGAAGCCTCGGTGAACATATTCTGGTGCCTGGACTTCACCAAAGATGACCTGGTGAGCATGACAATCTATGGTTGCATGATGAACCGACAACCAATCCATACCCAGAATAATATCGAATTCACACATATCTAAAGGAAGAGCACTGACTGGACGGATTTTATCATCAAACTCAAGAGGGAGATCCTTATATACTTGGGTAATGAGTACAGAGTCTCGCATGGGGGTAGATATACTAAGTGCACTGTCTAGTGGCGTAGGGGTCATGTTTATTTTAACAGCATAAGAGGTGGATATAACTGAGTGGGTGGCGCCTGTATCGAAAAGTACGCAAGCAGCATGTCCGTGTATAAACAAAATGCCAGTAATGGTACCTGCGGTCTTATTTGCTTGCTCACGGGTAGTAGTGTAGACGCGACCAGTAGTTGGTGGTAGTGGTGGTGGCGGAGGTAACATCTGAGGAGTCTGGCCTGAGGTACCAGCAGCATTCCCGCTCTTACAATCCCTCTTCAGATGGCCCGGCTGGCCACACTAAAAACAACCACTTGTACCACGACGGCACAGTCCCGTGTGTTTCATTCCACATGTGATGCAAGTGGGATAAGTATACACGGCAGAAGTAGCTCTGGTTTGCTGAGAACCTGATTTATGATGAAAAACACGTGTCACGATTTTGATATCTTAACCTGAAATAAGGCTGTCTGACTGAAACTAAAATTACCAGAATTTGCCGGTCGGGCAACCTGCTGACCCCTGTTGTTTTGGTCACGCCCCTGTCCAGCATCTCTGTTGGAATTTACAAAAATTTAAGATCTGTTTTACACGAAAGTTTAGTATTTCTGGAGCTTAAAGACTCACCTGTAGCTGCCAGATGAGTTGGAGCTGCCGCGGTAATTATCACCGCCGTTCCTCTTATCTGACCGATTACGGTCATATGACTGACCGTGGTTCCTGTAGTTCTGATGCGGAGTAGCCGATTGGGATCGGTCTCCTCCTCTGTGTCTGTAAGATTATAATAACATATAAGTTGACAAGCAATAATGGGGCTAAATTGTTTAAGTCTGTTGGGTGAGATGTACCTCTTCTCCGGACGCTCTACATTTTCGAGCTCGTCCCTCTCGAAAAGCATCTCGACGTCCCGAGCTGCATTAGCTACTTGTGACACATTAGTGAATGTGGCACTCATCAGTCTATCTGCAGTCCTCGAGTGAAGAGCCCAGCGAAATTGCTTCGCTTGCTCCTCTACGGTACCCGCAGCCTCCCCTAAGAATCCAGCCATCCTGAGGTATCGGTGCATGAACTCTATACTGTTCTCGCCATTATTCTGACGAATAACGTGGAAGTCCCTCTTCATCTTAGCTTGCTCCGCATGCGGGAAAAACTGGTCATAGAACATTATCTTGAAACGTGCCCAGGTCAATGTAAGCTCCCAAGCATCTCCCCCATTGGACAGCTTCTGAGACCTCCACCAATGCAGAGCAGGACCCTCCAGCTTGTAAACTGCAAGCCTAACCTTGAAAACATCACCACAACCCATAGCTCCAAAAATCTTCTCTATATGGTAGATCCAGTCTTCTGCATCAGTTGGAGCTACAGTCTGCTCAAACAGTCGGGGTTTCTGCTTGTTAAACAGATCCAACCAAGCGGGTAAAGTGGTAGGTGGTGGAGCAGGAGGGTTGTTATTCTGCTGAGGTCCATTTTGATATTCAGCTCGGATCTCATCACGAATTTGGGGTAACATGGCCTGTATAGCAGCCTGAACAGCAGCAGCAATGGCAGCTGCGCTAGGATCATTCTCGGTGTCGCGTCTGGGTGGCATCTGAAATAAAAGAGGATAAGTTGATAAAACTGTTAAAATCTGGGGTAATATATCTGAATATGCTTAGTGTAGTTCATGAAGGTATAGCTAACAAAATATGACATGAAACACTGGTGAACGCCTAGGGTCAGTTCACAAAATGACAACTTACTGAAACATAAATCTGACACGAGTAAGGATGAACGCCTATGGTCAGTTCATCCATACAAAATTTAAACGGCAAGGGTGAACGCCTATGGTCAGTTCACCAAAACGAAATGTTCGCTGAAAAACACATGCGATTAAGTATGGCCAGTCCTGTACTAACCGTTTACTTAATCAAAATTTTGAAAATCCGACTGATAAAATTCATGAGTAGCATGGAAGATAACGACGCCAAAATACAGGGAGTTCTAGGTGACTACCCACTAGTCACAGGTCAAATTTTAGAGCCTACAGGTCGAACCTTGCGCTCTGATACCATAATTGTAACACCCCACTCGGATAAGTGGACCGTTACGTGTATTTATGGCGTGTCATCAAAGCATGCAAGGCAATGTATTAAACATTAACTGACCAAACGGAAATACCGGAATCAAACATCGGTAGTCCAACAAGCCCAAAATATAAAGATTAAGTACTGAAAGGAAAAGGACGAAACAGTGTCCAAACAACCAAAGTAAAGTAACGTAATGTGTGCATAAAATAAAGGAGTCTGGATAGCTCCCATCCAAATGCACGCACTCTCTTAGAAGTCCTAAGATCGTCCCTGTGTACCTGCCGTTTGAAAACATGAAAGGAACTACGTCTGAGCATGACGCTCAGTGGACGGATATAGCATGAATAGGAAGTACTAAAAGTAATGGAACGGAAGGTTAAAATGCAACTAAATACTGATATGACATGTAGTAAAACTCTGCATAAAAATCTGATTAACCTGTTCATATATATACTGAAACTGAAATATAACTTATTAATTCTGAAAACATGCATTTTCTGTATTTTAGTTTGCCAAGAGCTTATATAGGTCATGGACTGAGTCAACTGCTGCATGAATACATAGAGGGGTGTCCTCGTCATGCTGTAGAGGGGTGACCTCTAAATAATTGTGCTGGGTGGAGGGATCAGCTCCAATGTGAAGGATGTAGAGCACACACCACACTCACCTGCTAAACTGTAAACTGTAGCCTAGGATGCATCCATACGCCCCACTAATAATACTGATAAAATGGCCAAGCTGAGCTGAGTGGGACGATGCAGGATATCACTCTCCTGCATGTGAGTCACGACACCGGTGCCTCTAGTGTCGTGGTTACGGTACCTCCGTAACTAGTACATACTAATCATGCTTGTATATAATGCTCAGGCAATTTATTCTATTATTAATATGATTACTGATAAGCTTAAACATATACTGGGGAAAACATTTGGCTGCAGACGGGGAATCCTAATCATGCATAGAAAGGAAGTCCTTACTGAAAGGACGGAAAATCCGTACCTCTAGTCCAGTACTGACTGACAGGAAAACTGAATGAATACTACTCGGGCTTCACGCGTGCTACACGAATAAAAGACGCGAATAAGTTAACTGATATCCGTTATTAAATTTTACTGATCTTAATGGTTTCTTATTTATTTATTTTAGATATTCCATACGTACAATCACGGCTAAATCCGATCTTAAAATAATTCATTAATGTATTAACGTTCTACTAATAGCTACGTACAACGTATTTCTGACGATAAATATTTCTATAATAAGTATTTCGCTAAAAATAGAAGTTCCTTAATTTAGAAAGTTCTTAAATTCTTTTAATTCGTTTTTCTAAAAGTATACCCTTTTAATATTTAAGAATTAGTTTAATTTAATACACTTAAAGTATTTATATATTACATATTTATAAACAATTTAACTTAAAATAATTAAAAAGGTATAACATAAAGTATTTATATTATAGTTTATAAAAACGTTCCGAGCCTACCGAGATATCCCATCTCGGTCGCACTAACAAAATTAATATATATACACAAAATCTGTCCGCAATAATTAGTGACAGAATTTCTGTGTCACTAAAAACTGTCGCTAAAGCTGCTTCTTTAAAAACTGTCTAAATCCTAACAGTTTTGCGACAGAAAAACTGTCGCTAAACTGTCGCTAATGTTATACAAGACACCTCGTTTTTCTGTCCATTATTCCCACTGATTAAGTGCCTAGTTCCCACTGTTCTAAATCCTAGTTCCCACTGCTTATTCTGTTTACAACCAAACGCACCCTTATTTGATTTGTGGCTCGGGTTTGGCAAGAAAAGAACCACCGAGACCTGCTGTGGTCTCGGCTGGGTCGTGCAGCAACACACCGAGACCTTATGGTCTCGGTTCTCCTGATGTAAACAAACCCGACACCCCCTACTTTGTTGCGGCTGCACAAACCAAACACCCCCGAGACTCTAGGTCTCGGGTTTCTCTTCCTTTTTTTTTTTGCGGCTGTAGAAAACAAACACCCCCTGAGACACATGATTACGTAGGAATAGAAGAGAGCTAAGATTACCTTGTGGTTTAGGATGAATAACCGGAACCCCCTTTTTTTTTTTTCTTCTTCCCGGCGGCCAACAAAGCAAACCCTAATTTCTATTTTTTTTTCGTGTGATGTGGGAAAAGAAAGGGAATCCCGATTGTTTTGTCTAGACCAAATGGGCTAAAGCCCAAGTCCCTTTTTTTTCTTTTTTTTTCTTTGTTTTCAAAACCGGCCCTTATAATATATTTTTTTTTCTTTGTATAATAATAATACATGTAATAAAATAATACTCGTAATATTTCCTCACGTTCGGTCCGTTGATAATTTCTACGTGAACGGTTTAAAATAAAAATAACCCGCGTATTAATAATAAACCGCGTATTTATATTCTCGATTTAAATAGGGGTTTTACAATTACTATTGCTTTAATGTTGAGGATGATCCCAAAACATTTGATGAAGTAATGAAGTCCCAGGATGTTGCTTTCTGGAAAGAAGCAATCAATGATGAGATAGATTCCATCATGGGCAACAACACTTGGGTGTTGGTTGATCTACCTCCAGGTTGCAATCCACTTGGATGCAAATGGATCTTCAAAAGAAAGATGAAGGTAGATGGAACTATTGAAAAGTTCAAGGCAAGGTTAGTCATTTAAGGCTTTAGACAAATGTCAGGAATAGACTACTTTGATACTTATGCTCCTGTAGCACGCATAAGTACCATAAGAATGTTGATTGCCTTGGCAAGCATTCACAATCTGATTATTCATCAGATGGATGTGAAGACAACATTCTTGAATGGTGATTTAGATGAGGAGGTTTATATGAACCAACCTCAAGGTTTCATCATGCCTGGTCATGAAGGTAAGGTGTGTAAACTGATTAAGTCCTTATATGGGCTCAAACAAGCACATAAGCAATGGCATCAAAAGTTTGATGAAGTGGTTTTGTCTAATGGTTATTTACTTAACCAAGCTGAAAAATGTGTATATAGCAAATTTGATGAATCTGGTAAAGAAGTCATCATTTGCCTATATGTTGATGACATGTTAATATTTGGTACTGACCAAGTTCAGGTTGATTTAACCAAAGAGTTTTTGTCATCAAGGTTCTCTATGAAAGACATGGGGAAGACTGATGTTATCCTTGGCATAAGGATTTAACATGAAAGTGATGGTATTGTAATTTCTCAGTCTCATTATATTGAGAAGGTCTTGAAGAAATTCAATCACTTTGATTGTACTCCAGTGAGTACACCAATGAATACAAGTGAGAAACTGATGCCTAACAATGGTCAGGCTGTCTCCCAGCTTGAGTATTCTAGGGTTATTGGTTGCTTGATGTATGCCATGACAAGTACTAGACCTGACATTGCATTTGCTGTGGGTAAACTGAGTAGGTATACTAGTAATCCTAGTACTCAGCATTGGCAAGCAATTCAGAGAGTACTAAAGTATTTGAAAGGAACAATGGATTATTGTTTGTCTTATACTGGATATCCTTCAGTGTTGGAAGGTTACACTGATGCAAGTTGGATCAGCAATACTGAGGATAATTCATCCACCAGTGGCTGGGTATTTCTACTTGGTGGTGGTGCAATTTCTTAGGCATCCAAGAAACAAACTTGCATTACTAGTTCTACCATGGAATCTGAGTTTGTGGCTCTAGCAGCTGCTGGTAAAGAAGTTGAATGGTTGAGAAACTTGCTTCTTGAGATTCCATTGTGGGTCAAACCTATGGCACCTATCTCTATCCGTTGTGATAGTGCACCTACATTGGCTAAGGCATATAGCCAAATGTACAATGGTAAGTCTAGACACTTAGGTGTTAGACATAGCATGATTCGTGAGCTAATCATGAATGGGGTGATTTCAATAGAGTTTGTGAGGTCTCAACAAAACTTAGCTGATCACTTGACGAAGGGATTGGCTAGAGACTTGGTTTTAAAGTCTGCTAAAGGGATGGGTTTAAAGTCCAAACTAGTCACTGAATGCTAGGACACTCAACTCCCTCCTGAGGAAACTTGGGAGCTGAGTTCAATGTGGAAAGCTGAACATTCAGGGGACTGAAGAACATGTATATCATCCCAAGGATGTGCTTGTACCTGCTGAAAGGAGGAGGAAGTTATAAACTTCTTAATGGTTAATTTCTTTGAAAAAGTGCTTAAGCAGGAGCATGAACTAAAGAGGAACCACCTATGTAAATGTTGAGGTTTCGCCGCCTCAAGGAGCATGGACTTTGGCTCTTACAACATTTATGAATTGGATATGGACACATGGCTTGTATGGTGTCAGGAGCGTTTTAAGTGTTTGAAAACTTGTGTGTATTTTATCTTCAGGTATTCAAAGTAGTTGAAGGGTTCAATTCTTAGAACACCCTGATTCTCGAATATTTGAAGTGATGTACTAATATGGAAATTCAATCCTCAGGACATTTTTATTTATGCACTGGTTTTGTTAAAGTTGATTTTCATGCAAAAAGGAATTGTACTAAATTGGGAAGGATTGTTGGAAATTTAGTGCAACTGTGGGATCGAGTCATACTTGTAAATGGGTTTGGAGGTACGGAGTGTACACCCATTATGTCCCTGACCTCCCTGGACTCAATATAGTGGTTGAAAGTTCATCAGGAGGAAGCTGCTCCTGGTTAGGAAGTTGCTCCTGGTTAGGAAGTTGCTCCTGGTTAGGACGTTGCTCCTGGTGATGCACAAAGTCTTTGTAACCTCTTTGACCAATCAATGAAGGTTGAATATTGACTTGATGACCAGGTTTATGGTCATGTAACCACTATGTTTTCATGTAGGTAATTATGAGCTTAATTGGCCGATTAATGCTCTTAATTACCTTTGACTATGAGTTACATCCTTCTAGGACTAGGATCACTATAAATAGTGATCATATTTGCATGATGAGAAATACAGAAACAAGAAACACTTACACGCACAGAGTTCTTGATTTGTGCCTAAAACAAGAACTAACTCTTGGTTTTATCCCAAGGAGGTATTCGTGTTAACCCAGGCATAGGGTCGAATAATCTTCTTTGGAAAGTGATTACACGACTTCAAGAGATATCCGGTAACCATTCATTGGTACGTAGTTAGGCTATTGATTATCTTCACCCTGTTGGAACGAAGTAAACCCCAACAGTTGATAATGTATGCATTACATCAGATTTTTTACTGCCAAAAATATCGTACGTGAGGATATATTTGCCTCATTTTTCGCTATGGATGCAGTTCAGAGATCATTTGTCGCCGACAAAGAAAAGAAGGTAGAAATCGGCTCTTAGTCCGCCCTTTATATAGTACATAGAGGCATCTCTTGGTGCTGCAATTTGTTGCTGTTTGCACAGTTAGAGATTCTATATGTCTGCACTTTTGTGTCATTTTCTACTACAACAAGTTTGCTATGGTATCTTTTGTTCGTGGGTCACATATCATTTATGGGGCATAATTTACGGTGGTTTTATTTTCAATTGACGCATATGGGTGGATTCCATGGAGCATTAGGGTGTGTTTGGTTAGTTGTCATGAATTGTAATTGGAATGGATATCGGTATATGATGGAATGACTATGGATTTTATAGATTGTATCATAACCAACATTGCTGTTTGGATTGATACAAATATGGAATGAGTATCAAATTTTTACCAAATTTTGAATTATTATTAATTGCATAAATACATTTTTAATTAGTAATTTGTTACTTGAATGTAACACCAGTATATCCTTTTAGAATAAATAATAAATGTTGTATTCGATAAATTATGTTCTCACATACGAATATATAATTTGATTGAGGTGAGCAATGTTATAAAAATCAGGTTTTAAACTTATTCTGTCGAGTTATCGGATCGAGGTTAACATGTTTTTCTAAAAAACATTTCTTCATATTTTTAATAATTAAAAATATATATATATAAACCATGAAAACTGCTGTATATTAAAAATAACTGTTTATCAACCAATATAATGTGTAAAAATAAAATTTCGTCATACATAAATAAATTTTACATATTTTAAAAACAAAAACCGAAAAAATCGAAACCCGACCGGGTCTCAAGAAACGGATCACCTCAAACTCGACGGGTTTAGCCAAGTTTCGAAAATGTAAAACCCAGTTTAATACGACCCTTTTTTGTGAAAGCCGGTTGATTCGGCCAGTCGACCCGTCGACCCGGGTCTAAAAACATTATAAGTGAGCATTAGGGAAGGCCTTTCAAACAATCTAATTTGCGAGTACATTCATCGAATAAATATTGATTAGCAAAATTAATTACAAAGCAACATGTAACCATTTTGATGTTGACGTAATGTGCTGCTAGAAAAAAAAACATAATGAGAGTAATGATAGAGTGATAACCACCTTTTATAAGATGAATGATGAATAGCACATATAAGCCTATCATTACAAAATTTGAAACCCATATTTTTTAAACAAACAGTTAGTATCACTTTCATATCCATTCCCCATAACCTCAAGGCCCATACCAAACATGCCCTTAATATGGTATAAAATATGGTAATCAAACTATCACACAAATACAATCAACAATGAATTAATAATCATGTAAGAATCTCACAAATACAATCAATTTTATCAAAAATTTTATTATTATCCAACAAGTATAGTTATTTAGCTACCGTTGATAATTCAATGAGAATTGATAAGTAAAATTTTTAGAAATAAACCCGTGCGACACGGGCATAATAACTAGTATTTTAACTATAGAGTAGTCCAAATTCGTTTACATTTTTGACTTAAATATTGAATTATTGTAACATGCATGTGTTATACAACTTTGGAGGTGATCGCATTTAGATAAGTTAAATTTCATGCAAATACTACCCAGATCATTATTAATCACGAATACACATCCCTACTCCAGCGTCTCACCTAAAAAGATCACGTAAAGAAGGCTCGGCTCAACACGAACACCAGCCTAGATCATCAAGTCACTTCGTTGATCAAATCCCAAGCTAGGTTTCATTTTTACCTGAGCTCGACAACCCTGTGTTATTATACCCTTAATATGACACATTTTAAGCTATTCATTTGGTCCAAAGTGGTCCTGTTCAATAGACATATTAATACCAAAAAGAGAGAATTGCATAAATCGTCCTTTAAGTTTAGTCATTTTGCATGTTTCGTCCTAAATATTTTAAAAGTGCTAATATCGTCCTAAAATCAAACTATTTCGCTAATTTTCATCCTTAATGTTTTGTCATTTTGCAAGTTTCATCCCAAAAGTTTTGGCTATTTTGCAGGTTTCGTCCTAACAATTTTCCTCATAAGGACGATGCTTGCATTAAAGTTTCCCCACAGGGATGATCTTTGCACTTTTGTAACGTTTAGGACGAAACATGCAATTTGACCAAACTTTAGGGACGATTTATACAATTTACTCTACCAAAAATTAACCAAGTATCATTGTATATTTGCAAGCACCTTCGTTAGATTTTATAATATTCATAAAGTTTCTTATAAAAATTTATTGCAAATTTAAGATACAAAAGCTCCAACATTTTGATAGACGTGAATTACAGTACGTGACTTCACGACTTGCAATTCTATAAGCTAAAAGGATGAGATATAATCAACTAGACTCTTTAATGCCTCGTGAGACGCGCCACCCTCGTCGAGAGACTGGCTTACCTTCTTCTTAAGATCACATATTCTCTCACGCATTTCTTCCCCTTCTTTATCCATCATTAATCTCTTAATCGCAGACTCTATCCCGACCCTTTCAAAACCGTCTTCCAAAAAAATACCAATCTTCCAAATATCACTCACATACCTTGCAATTATCGGGTGGTCGGCAAAACAAGGGGAACAAATCATAGGAACCCCTTCACATATGCTCTCCAATGTTGAATTCCATCCATTATGAGTCAAAAAACACCCTATCGACGGATGAGCTAAGACTTGTTGTTGAGGAGACCATTTCACTATACGCCCCTTATCACCTACTGTTTCTAGGAACTTTTCAGGCAACGCTTCAATCCATTTTGAGCCACGAACCATCCCTGGTCGAACCACCCACAAGAATGGCAAACCGATATTTGCCAACACATAAGCCACTTCTTTAAATTCTAACTCTGATATCTGTGCAGCACTTCCAAAACTTACATATATAATAGACTTGGGAGTTTGGTTGTCTAGCCACGAGAGAATCGTTGGGTCTGGTTGGATCAAGCTGCCTGACGATGCAGGGAAGTACTTATGGAATGGGCCTAAAGCGAAGGTTGGGACCGGACAATCTTGGGAGATGGTTTCTAGTAATGATTCTTCAAGTTCGTTCAAGGTGTTCCATATAATCCCTTTCGACGCCTTCATATTATTGAACATGTTGGTGACAAATTCTCCCCAACCTTGTGGGTTGGTTGTTATCTTTGCTATGTCTTTGAATTTCAAAAGCGGGTATTCAGGCACTTGTGCTTCAAAATCGGAATCT
Source organism: Glebionis coronaria (assembly GCA_025667525.1). NCBI lineage: Eukaryota > Viridiplantae > Streptophyta > Magnoliopsida > Asterales > Asteraceae > Glebionis > Glebionis coronaria. Next base: position 550,272,549 of record CM046880.1, read on the forward strand.
GAAAACATCAAATCCTAGAGTACTTAAGGATACGAGCTATAAACTGTAGCCACAATGTTAATATATTCTATGGTTCTAAATAGCCCGCTTTAAGGCGGGCTAAAATTTGGAATGCAGCCTTCACTTCACGATACGCTATAAGTTAATGCGCGTTACGACATGAGATGCGGTGATTTTTTAAATTCAACTCGAAAAAATTAATATTATTACATGTAACGAAAATTTTCTTACTTAAATTATTAAATATAATATTAAAATATAATAAAATAAATAAATATTTATATATTTGTTACCACCATAACCACGCTTTAAAAAATAAAAACGCTAAAGCTTCTTCATTTTACCGATGAAGCGTGTATCTTATATATGTCGTCATACCACGTCTCACTGTTTATCATGCTATATTTTACTATAAACAATCAAATATATGATACTTAACCATTACATATGTATGAAACTTGTACTACGTAATTGTTATATGCGTTACCCAAAAATATACGATAGGAATTTTTTTGTTCCAAAATTAGAAGTTTAAAAAAGATATAATTTTAAGAGACGTTTTGAGATTGTATAAGCTAGGATATAGAATGAAAGAATGATACGTAAATTACCTTCTTTTGTAAGGTTAAAGCAATCCTTCTTAGAGTAAAAGGGTAGAGCGCTATAAGCTACAAGAGCAAGACTGCTTGTCCGGAGCACCATCCGTGGGAGGTTAAATTCATCCGCCACAGCTTGCGTAAAATAAAATATAGCATCTGTAATCAAACAAGCTACTGATGAATCCTTATCCAACAACTCAGCGAGACATTCCTTAAACGAATCTTCACAGTTTTTGTTTAGGCACTTAAGAACATAAGAACTGTCTGAGTTTGTATACTGCTCAGCAATCTCCGAAATGTGGTCCTTGATTGACCTGAAGGTGAATTGAGGATAGTTTGAATAACTTGGAGCCTTATATTCGGAATGCATGATGGTTATTTCGAAACCACGAGCGTGGAGTATGTTTGCTAATTGAAGCATAGGGTTTATATGACCTTGGAATGGTAGCGGAAACATTATTATTCGGCGGTGTGTTTCCTTAACGCTTACATGGTTATCCATGTTTAAGCTGCAGGTGTTATTTCATAGAAGAGAAAACTAGTAGAAAACCTTAAATAGCTTCTTAGATAATAATCATTCTGCATTTCACGTGCAAATCCTTGTATTCAAAATGAATTTGTTAACTAGAGCACGTGTCCCTTTGCATGCAAAAAAGATAAATTTCAAGCAGCTACTACGTGGATCATTATAATAAACATCTGTACGTACTCCAGGCGTCTCACCTCAAACAATCGACCTACAAATGGCCCGGCCAAACATGAACACCAAGCCTAGATCATCAGATCACTGCATTGTGATAGAATTGATAATTCTCCTTGGGAGATTTCATTAAAATCAACGTCATATATATTGTTTACATAACTTGAATAATAAGTTAATATAATGGGCTAAGCCTTATTGCTAATACAAATGTTATATATTTGGGCCTAACATATCACACGTTTAATACACCCCCACAATTTTAGCGGGAGATCTTCGAACGTTCAAATTGGTGCGAAATTCAAGAAACAAAGCTGTAGGAAGTCCCTTAGTAAAAACGTCCGCATATTGAAACCGAGACGGAATATGAAGAACACGAACCTGCCCAGAGGCCACATAATCTCGAACAAAATGAATGTCTATCTCAATATGCTTGGTACGATGATGTTGCACCGGGTTGGTAGAAAGATAGACAGCACTAACATTGTCACAATAAACAAGGGTAGCGGTCGATAAGGGTGTATGTAACTCACGTAAAAGATTGCGTACCCAAGCAGTCTCGGCAACAACATTCGCAACCCCACGATACTCAGCTTCGGCGCTGGATCGAGACAGTGTAACTTGTCGCTTTGAGGACCATGACAAAAGGTTATCCCCAAGAAAAACACAATAACCGGATGTGGATCTTCGAGTAGTAGGACATCCGGCCCAATCCGCATCAGTATAGGCAGTGAGTTGAGTGGTTGAAGAAGCATACATCTGGAGACCGTACTCAACAGTTCCTCGAACATAACAAAGAATGCGCTTTAACGCATTAAAATGTGGTTCCCGTGGATCATGCATATAAAGACAAACCTGCTGAACAGCATAAGACAAATCTGGGCGCGTAAAAGTGAGATATTGTAGAGCACCAACTAAACTCCGATATAATGTGGGATCACGAACGGGAGAGCCATCAGGGCCAAGTTTAGACTCGGTATCAACAGGACTTCGGCAAGGATTACAATGTTGCATATGTGCCCGCTCCAAGATTTCTTCGGCATACGTAGACTGAGATAAAAACATGCCATCTAGCGTCCGTTGAGCAGAGATGCCAAGGAAATAATTAAGGGTACCAAGATCTGTCATAGCAAACTCACCATGCAAAGAAGATATAATGCGCTGTAAAAGTTCTGATGAAGAGGCTGTCAAAATAATATCATCAACGTAAAGCAATAAATAAGCAATATCAGATCCATGATGAAACACAAATAGTGAAAAGTCGGTTTTACTGTGATGAAAACCAACTCGAGTAGCATAACTAGCAAATCTTTGAAACCATGCACGGAGGGGCTGGTGGGTGAAGTGACGGAGGGGCTGCCTAGTGGGCTGGAAGTTGGGGTAGGTGATGTTGGGGAATGAAGCTCGTTAGTGGGAGGTGGTGATTCAGTTATAGTTGCGGGTAAGCGGGGAACCAAGAAATCATAGGACGGTGATTGAGTAGGCGTCATGGATCCAAAGGGAAAAACATCCTCATCAAACGTCACATGACGAGAAATGATGATTTTGTTTGTAGCAAGATTAAGACACCGATAGCCGCGATGGTGAATGGGGTAGCCAAGAAAGATGCAGGGAGTTGAGCGAGGGAGTAATTTGTGAGAAACCTCTAAGTAAGGATAACAAAGACAACCAAAGACACGAATATTAGTATAATCAGGGGTTTTGTTAAAAAGGCGGGTGAAAGGAATGGAGTTTTGAATTGCGGAGGAAGGTAAAATATTAAGGATATAGGCGGCCATGTGTAGCGCCTCAACCCAATAGGTAGGCGGCATATGAGATTGGAAAAGTAATGTACGAACAAGGTTATTTATTGTGCGTAGCATTCGCTCGGATTTACCATTTTGTTGGGATGTTTTTGGACATGAAAACCGAAATTGATTTCCATTTTTTCGAAAAAGAGTGTGAAATTGGGTGTTGTCGAATTCACCTCCATGGTCACATTGCAAAGCCTTAATATCATAATTAAACTGTTTTTGAATATAAGCACGAAATTGAGTAAACTTAGCAAACAAATCAGACTTTCGATGCAAGGGATAAACCCATAAATAATGTGAAAAATGATCTAAGAAAATGACATAGTATTTTATTCCACTGTGACTCGAAATCGGGGATGTCCACACATCCGAGTGAACAATGTAAAAAACAGACTCAACTTGCGACTTAGAACTAGTAAATGGAAGCGTAATTTTCTTGCCAAGCTGACAAGCATGACACAAAGTGGACAACTTTGTTTTATTACATGAAATTAAACGACTCGACGCTAGCCTACGTAGCACATCTTCGTTGGGGTGTCCAAGTCGTTTGTGCCAAGTAGAAGGACTGAAAGCGATAAAAGCAGCTGGTGCGGCGTCTAATGAAGAAAGCCGAACTGGATAAAGATCTCCGTTGCTGTCACATCGGAGTAGAAGCTGGCGGGTTTGATAATCCTTCACAGAAAATCCGAATTCATCAAATTCAACAGAAACTTTATTATCTCTAGTGAACTTACGAACGAAAATAAGGTTTTTGACAATGTTAGGTGTAACAAGAATATTATGTAGGTGTAAAGGACGAAAAGGTATGGACAACAAGCTATGACCAGTATTAAAAACAGGTATAGAAGCACCATTACCAACATAAACAGACGGATATAAACTTTTATTGCAAATAGTAGTAAGGTTACCTGTGTTGTCCGTGAGATGAGATGAAGCACCCGTGTCCATATTCCATCCAGGATCCCCAAAATCCGGAAGAGCCATAGTGTGAAAAGCTTGTGGGATAACTGTAGCTTGCGAATTTGGCATGACTTGAGGAACAGTAGCAGGCCCATACGGGTACGGGGTCATATAGTAAGCTTGTTGGGCCGGACTAGGCTGTAGAGCCAAAGGATATGGTTTAGCCGGCAAAGGAGTGGATTGGACTGCATAAGGTTGGGTCGGTTGTGTTGGCTGAATTGGGCCCGCATTAACATAAATATATCGCACTTATTGGGTGGACTGAAAAGGGCTGGGTGCATGGGCTTGTGCATGAGTTGCACTTGGTTGTATTGTTGACTGAGCATTAGAACGTGTGGAATTAGCATACGAAACTCCACCAGCAAACGAACTCCCCACTTGAGAATTCCCATTAAATCTTCTTGCATTGGCATTCTTTCGAGCACGCTTCTGATCATCTACATCCCCAGAATGCAAAAACCGACACCCCTCCCCATAAGAACATAATCCACGCTGAAAATTTTTGCACAAGGGAATACCTGAAGGACGAGGAGTGTTGGTAGTTGCTACGAGCACAATAGGTGAAGAAGAGGTGTCGTGTAGCGAGGTTTGAGAGTCATCGTCATTCTCAAGATGGGTTTCTTCAAGCAAGACCATGGAACGAGTGGTATCGAAATCGGGAAGCCGCTCCCGATGTCGGATGATGCGAGCAAGTTGGGAAAACCGTTTACCTAAACCGTTGATGGCGTAAGTAACCAAGTTGGAATCCGGAACGGGTGACCCAAGATTGGCCAAGCGATCAGCCTTGCTTTTGATGGACTGAAAGTAGTCGGATGCGGAGAGGTTTCCAATACGCATATTGCGTATTTCATTGTCAAGTTGTATGACCCGTGCATTCTTATTGTCGTGAAAAAGTGTCTTAAGTCGTGCCCATAGAGACGCGGTAGTAACATTAGGATCAAGAACCATGTCCACAAGCTTCTCGAAGATGGTAGCATACATCAACATAACAATGAGTGAGTCATTGATGGTGAAGTTTGGATCAGTGGGGATCGTTGAAGATGTGGCTGATAGGGCATTTAAGTGATGTTGAACACTATGGGTTGTGCAAAACCTCTTGAATAACTCACTCCACGAGTTATAGTTGAGTTTATCGAGGTCAAGTTGAGCAGGTATGCAAGCTTTAATACTCGCGATAAAGTGAGCTTGATCAATGGATTTGCTAGGGTTGTTAATGACGGCTCCTGTCATTGTGATAGTAATGGTTGTGGTGCAAGAAGGTAACAAGCAAGCACTGGTGTAGCAGAAGCAAAAGTAATATATACTAGTATATAAGAAAGCAAGCAAGCAGCTAGGTGTTAATCAACGTATTTATGCATGCACATATATATGCAAGCAGGCAACAAACAAGCACAATTGATGTGCAGCAGAGGCAATTGGTAGGAAAAAAAATAGCAGTTTGTGAATTAGGGTTTAGGCTCTGAGTACCACGATAGAACTGATAATTCTCCTTGAGATATTTCATTAAAATCAACGCCATATATATTGTTTACGTAACTTGAATAATAAGCTAATATAATGCGCTAAGCCTTATTTCTAATACAAATATTATATATTTGGGCCTAACATATCACACGTCTAATACATTGATCAACCTGAAACTAGGTGTTAATTAGTTTTACCTGAGCTCGACAACCCACTAATTTTGTCTAGTTATACCCTTAATAAGACACATTTTTAAGCTATTCGTTTGTTCTGAAGTTGTCCAGTTCATTACACATATTAATACAAAAAATTAAAAATATATTTGACAAGAACCTTCGTTAGATTTTATAATCTCCATAAGGTTCAATAGAAATTTATTGCAAATTTAAGATCCAATGAAGCTCCAACAACACTTAGATAGATGTGAATAGTGACTTGCAATTCTTTAAGCTAGAACGATGATGAGATATATCTAACAACCAAGATATAACTTGGAAGCTTCATTTCATAAGTTGTGTCTTTCGGTTCGGTTCTCAGTTTGTTCGGTTTATTCAGTTAATTTTTTTTGAATCAACTCGAAAACCGAATCAAACCGAATTAGATTTCAATCGAACCGAATTTGAATTCGGTTCAGTTCTTGAGTTAACCCGAATTATAAGAATTTTTCTAAAAAAATACATAATTATTTAAATGTTTACCAAAAAAATATTAATTCAAGTATAAAAATTGTATTTATATATTAAGATTAAATCCTAATAATTATTTTATATATATATATATATATATATATATATATATATATATATATATATATATATATATATATATATATATATATATATATATATATATATATATATATATATATATATATATATATATATATATATATATATATATATATATATATATATATATATATATATATATATATATATATATATATATATATATATATGTATAACTTTGATTTTTAGATCCGATTGTCAAACTCATATCTAATTGTCAAACTCATATCCAACCCAAAACCATATTTGTAATTCGGTTCGGTTTGATTATGACCCACAATCCGAATTCTATTTTCGGTTCAGTTCTAATTCAAGTTCAATTCAATTTGATTTTCAGTTTTCATAGGTCAAACTCAAACAATAGACCCAGATAAGTTATCGCTTGTGCAATGTACCAAATTGCATCTGGTATCACACATGCAATTTTTGCAAGGCCACCACCACTACCAACTTTACCATTGATATCTACAACATACTCGGCCAAAAAATCCCGGAATGGCTCCAAAAAGTTTCTCATAAGGTAGCTGATGCATTGAGCTTATATAAGTTTTCAAAACATCCCAACAATGAAAGTGCTTAAACGGACACATATGATGAGCTTCATATTACCGTTACATTTTTGAAAATTTTTGCATCGCCATGATCTGCGCCTGTAATATATGCTAGCTGATGCATTGGGCTTATATAAAACCTTGTAAAGGTGCCAGAGAAATAAAAAGACCAGCCTCCCTGGGTTTCTTACATGCTTTTTCAAATATCCTTATTATGTCGTATATTTGTGAGCAACATATTGGCTCATATAAAACTTGGTCTGTCAGTACCATTTTAGTCCCGTGCTTGCTTTATATGCCGACTATATGTAACTACATACATATACTTAATTAATTACCATCCAGGCTCAACTAGAATTCATGATTCTCAAAGTTACAGGTTTTTGCATAAAGTGAAAAAAATATCGATTAGAACGAAGAGATGTCAACAATCAGGTATTTAATGACTCATATGAAGAACCTCCCTTACTAAGAGCATAAGGAGCGGTAGAGCCGCGGGGTGGTGTCATAGTTAAAAACAAATGCTACGTCAGTAAAGTGAGCTATAACACTAGAATTGCTATGGCACCCGTTTTCAAGATGAGTGGTGTGACATAAATTTTGTGGTGCCATAAGAATTTTTTATTTTTAAAAAAAATATTTAAACTTAAAATAAAATTTCAGTAAAACTAATACCCATTACATAAAACGATACACGAATAATTTAAAAATGAAAATTTCTCGGATAAGTTTTCAAAACATCCCAACAATAAAAATTCTTAAACGGGCACATATGATGAGTTTCACATTACCGTTACATTCAAACACATATTACCGTTACATTCAAAAATTTTCAAAAAAGAAAAAAAATGGGAACCGCGTGGGCTAGTGCCGACGACGCGAGGTGCTCGATGCCAAACCACGGAGTCCTGCGCCAAAGTTTTTTCGCGCCACGGCTTGGAGCCAGGCCATTAAGCGACAACTCCAACCCCTCTAAGGCTTGGATTTACTTTTTCTTTCAATAATTATGTTCTCTTTTTAATCTCGTCACTTTTCTTCCTCCACTGTTACTCCTCTTATTGTGCTAGCTATCTCTTCTCTCGCCCACCCGTTTTCCAAATATATCCCTATTTTCGAAACATCACTCACGTTTCTTGCATCTAATGGTTGATCACCATAAAATGGAGAACATATCATAGGAACACCTTCACAAATGCTTTCTTATATCGAATTCCATCCCTTATTAGTCCAATACGTCCCCTTTCCCCACCAAATCTAGGAACCATTTAGGTAATGGTTCATTCCCTTCTAAACCCTTAATGAACCCCGGTCGCATCACCTACAATGTTAAGAGTAAACTTGTTTTTGAAAATCATAGGTAATATCTTAATATACTTTCTATTGATTGATTTTTTATTTACAAAAACTTAACCTATATATTCAAATCGAAAAGGAATAAGTGAAAGGTTGTAATGGTTCAATCAAAGCTCTTAACCAACGGTTGTGCCCTTTCACAATAACTACTATATAACTAACGATAATTAACTTAACTAAAACATGATACATACTAAGTACCCTGACTTTGCGTTTATAACATTATTGATCCAACATTCACCCCCTAATGTTATAGACGCCAATAGAATCTTCTTCACTTGACTTCACAGCAATGTGGGTTCACTGTCAGTTTCAAAAATGAGATGGGACTCTTCTTGCTTGATTTTAGTGTATTTCCACTTCGTACATTCTCTTGCAAAGTGGTCAAATTCACCACATTCATAACACTTGAACGTACTCTTGTCTTTAGTTCCTTGCTCGTACTTGTCACAGGTTCATTTCGACCATTCTTCCATTTTATGCTTTCCTTGGCTTCTTTGTTGAAATTTTTAACTCGCCCTAGAATATGACTTTGGTTGTTTGAAATTGCCATCAGAAGCTTATCTTGATCATTTGCCTCTAGCTTGTCCTTACTTTTGATTCATTTTTCAAATGTTGTTAATCTTTGAATGGCTTCTTCAAACGACATTTTTTCAAGATCTTGATATTGTATAATAGTTGCCACGATCAGTAAAAACTTCTTAGGAATAGAGTTAAGTAGTTTCCTTTCTAGCACCTTATCTCCCAAAGTTTCACCAAGTTATTTAAACTTCCATTATACTACTTAACTTCCTCCATAGTCACTTACTTTTTCGTTTAGTTTTATCCTTAGTGTCTCTAGTTCACTCCTCAAGGTTTCTAATCGTGCCTTTTGAACAAGACCAACTCCCAAATTCTTGACTTTGATCGAGTCTCATACTTCCTTTGGATTCGATTATTGTGCAACTTGCATTACAACATCTTTTGGCTATGTTTGGAAGATTATTGCCTTTGATGTGTTTTCCTTCTTTTCATTTGTTGTTTCTCTTTCTTTTGCAATATCGTTTATCAAATACCATATGGCTTCAATATTGTCTCCATCAACAATGCCCAAGTACTGTAGTTTGTTACGATAAATTTTGGATATTGTAGTGAAACATTTCTAGTTCTCGAACTGATGCACTGCTTGATGTGTCACCATGCGTGTCACTTTCTACCATGCTTTCTTGCTTGCTTTAAACTTGCTAATTTCTTATAATCAGAACCGAGGTGGTTTACGATTTTCTTCCTTTTGTATTTGATCAAAAGATCAAAAACTCTTACTTATTACTGTCCAACTTTCTAACTAGGTTCTCTTGTTAAACTTGCTTAATATTGAACAACTTTCTAATCAATATTGTATTTTTCAGAACCACTTGCTAATCTATCTCTTTCTTGATTTGATCAAAATAATTGATCCTTTCTTGTTGACATTAGACCCTTATTATTCTACTTTCTTGTTGGTTTGAATCAAGGGTTCTACTTGCTATTTCAACTAAAAAAAGGCTCGAAACTTGCTATTTTGTTTTTTAGTCTAAAGTGTAACATTTTATATTTTAGATAAAATACAAAACTTTTTCTTAATTAATTTGGGATTATGTGTATTTTTATTTTTCTAATCAATAAATAAAATAAATTGAAAAATAAAAATAAAATGGTGACTTAAACTTTTTCTAAATCCCAACTGATTTATATGATCCTGCTTTTTTTTACATATCCTTTTCTAAAAAAATATAGTTTGACTAAAAACAAAAGTAAAATTACAAAGAATACCAAAATGATCTTTCAATCTCTCTTTATTTTTTATTTCAACACTCGTTCGAGAATATCACAAAACTTCTTGTTATGTTCTTGATGGAGGAGCACAAGAATAAACTTCTTATTTAGTTTTATTTTGTGGCATCTTTTATTTAGTTTTCTTATTTTATGATATCTTTTATTTAATGTTTTTATATTATGTTTTATGGGAAGAATATTGTTTTCTTTTTTCCTAAGTTTAGTTTTCCTATAAAATTAGGACTTTGGTTCATTGTAAGGATTATTGAGATATGAATAAAAAACACAAACTTCTGATTAAAATGTTAGAATATCCGTTTTTTGAGGTTGATTGTTCATGTTCTGATGAATGGGAAGATTATGGTGCGACTAATGGTGATGATTATGATGGACCTCCCATATTTGATGAATATAAAGAAGAACCGATGCTATTTTTTGAAGATGTCATTGAGGAAAAAGAAGGATTTACGGGGAAAGAAGAATTTGGTGGGGAAATAGACAACATTGAAGACAGTGTAGTTTTGGCTAATAATCTTTGTTCTACAATGATCCAAACTATAAAGGTCAATACATTGGGTTTGAAGACAATCAAGATTCGAGGTCGATTCATTATAAATAAAAGGAATTTGATGCAGAGGATACAAATTTGGATTCTACGAGTACGAGGGACAAGTGAGACAAACTCGAGGACGAGTTTTTTGAAGTGAGGGAGAATGATGGAGAACAAGAATAAACTGGTTGATATCTTTTATTTAGTTTTCTTATTTTGTGGTATCTTTTATTTAATTTTCTTATTTTGTGTTTTTTTGGAAGAATATTGTTTTCTTTTTTTCCAAGTTTAGTTTTCCTATAAAATTAGAAATTTGTTCATTGTATTAGTTATGAAGTTATGAATAAAAAAACAGACTTTTAGTCTTTGTTAATTGACTTGAATCCAGGTTAGGGTTTATTGTTTAATTTTATCTTAATAATCGGGTATTCGTTGAATCAACGATTGTTGGAGTTTGCCTAATTATCGGTATTCTTTTGAATCAATGATAGTTGGAAGAGTTGTTTCTGGTATTCTTTAGAATCAACAGATTCAATTATCTATCCTCGTTGATTCACAAAGAATACCATAAACAACTCTTCCAACAATCGTTGATTCAAACGAATGCCCGATTATTAGGGTGAAAATTGAACAATAAACCCTAACCTGGATTCAAGTCAGTTAACAAAACACTACAAGTCTGTGTTTTTTATTCATATCTCAATAATCCTTACAATGAACCAAAGTCCTAATTTTATAGGAAAACTAAACTTAAGGAAAAAGAAAACAATATTTTTCCCAGAAAATACAATATAAAAACATTAAATAAAAGATATCACAAAATAAGAAAACTAAATAAAAGGTGTCACAAAATAAAACTAAATAAGAAGTTTATTATTGTGCTCCTCCATCATTAATGATGAAGGATCATAAGAAGTTTATACAGACCATGTGGAGCCTAGTAAGAGGAAAGGGACGAGGAGTAATCCTACTTCTAATTGAATGTAGTTACTCTACTCTTATAGAGACTGAGATTACTGGTTTTTTTATGTTTATTTACTTTCCTTATTTTGTAGTTTAATGTTTATCTTTTCCTCCAGGTTTAGTTTTTTTTATAAAACTAAAGCTGGAGTTTTATTGTAAGGATTTATTAAGTGATTAATAAAAAAATGTCTTTTTGTTAATTGACATAAACCAAGATTAGGGTTTATTGTTTGGAGTTTGCCTGATTATCAATATCCTTTTGGATCAACGATAGTTGGAAGAGTGGTTTATGGTATTCTTTAAAATCAACAGATTCAATTATCTATCCTTGTTATTTTTTGCTACATCAGTTGGTTCACAAAGAATACCAGAAACAACTCTTCTAACAATCTTTGATTCAGACGAATGCCCGATTATTAGGGTGAAAATTGAACAATAAACCCTAACCTTGATTCAAGTCAGTTAACAAAAGACTACAAGTCTGTGTTTTTTATTCATATCTCAATAATCCTTACAATGAACCAAAGTCCTAATTTTATAGGAAAACTAAATTTAGGGAAAAAGAAAACAATATTTTTCCCAGAAAATACAATATAAAAACATTAAATAAAAGATATCACAAAATAAGAAAACTAAATAAAAGATGTCACAAAATAAAACTAAATAAGAAGTTTATTCTTGTGCTCCTCCATCAGTTCTTTCTTCCCCTTTTAATCAATTGTTTGTATAATCAGAAGTGTTGTTTTCAATCACCGATATGTATGGTCTTTCTTTATGGTATTACTCTGGTTGCCTTCTCCGATTTGGGTAACCACAATCTTTAATAAATAGGTTGTCATCTCCGGTTAAAATTCGGTTAGAATCAGAGAAAGTGTTACTACTTCAATCCGGTTACAACAAACCGTGTGTATTTCGATCTCTTCAACGAACAGGTATCTTCTTCCTTCTTTATTCCTTACTTATCTATTTCATATTCTCCATGCTCAGCTTGAAATCACAAAACTCATTTATTTGACCAAGAAGATCAAAAACTTGAGCCTCATAGCCATCCGAAAAATTAAATTCATCGTCTTCAAGCTGATGACCACCTCCTACTGAATTCGAAGAAAAAATCTCTCCATCATCAGTGTCTGATTCATTAATACATTTCGAAGTTGCTGACCTCAAAGTGGACGAACTAGCTGCTTTCCCACTACTATAACCAGCTGGTACACTTACATTCTCAGACGTCATACTTGTACTATTAACTGAACCCACATGCTCCTTCACAATAGGAGGAACAATTACATCAGATAGCGTGCTACCCGTGTCCGTACAATGAACGTAATCACAACCCTTCTCCACCAGCTTATTCAACACCTCAAACGAATTGGACATTTTCTTACCTAAATTATTTCAAGATGTAGATGCTTTAGTCTGATGAACGTTAGACTTAGCTTTAGGCATTGTAAACCTAATACCATACATGCGAGTAGACCTACTATGACTTGTTTATTCTTCATGTTTTTAACCTCATTAAACCCCTCATTATCACTCACATTATCATTCCCATATTTTGGTTGCCCCTCATTTCGAGTGTAAGATGTCTCAATAACTCGCTTTGGACACATATTAATATTATATCCAAAGACTTTACAATCAACACAATGAGGTGGTTTCCATTTGTATTCAACATCAACCTGCTCTTTGGAAAACCCAGACTCGTCCTCAAAAGGTATAGCAACCACCAGAGAATCCACAAACTTCCGCTCTGCAGGCATCTCAATAAGTAAACGTGCATACGTACTTCGACCCTAAGGGTTAAGGCACATATCACCCATGTAACTATCAATCATAATTGGATTACCTAATTTTGAAGTGATGTTGCTAACCCCCACTTTCGAGTAAGCTACAATAGGAACTTTGGGTAATTTAACCCACACTGGAATTGACACCACGTCCTCTTTCGTCAGCTTAGTATTAGACCTCCATATATTTAGTAGAAGAGGAGATAATCGAATCATCAATGGACCATGTTCCATTACTTTTTCCATAACGCCTTCGTTTTATATATGAAAAGGTAGAAACCATTACGCATTATAACACGTTCAATACCAAACTTTGCCCAAGTATTCAATAGGTACTTCTCAACAATAGGAAAGCAATTTTCTTACCAAGGAAGTATTCATAAAGAGAATTTGAAAAGTGTGCTCGAGCATCATCTATCGCAACCTTTAGAATAGCCACGTCTGCATCCTTAACCTCCTCAAAACGAGTAATGAACGAGAGCTTTACGCTCTTCTTAGTAGTGACTTGTATATGTTTAAACAAATCAGCAAGTGATCCTTGCTTATCATGTGGTTTTTCTTGTTCTGAATTTAGATTCAAACCCTCCAAACCAGCCTCATTAGCACTCTTATTAAATTTAACTAGTTAACGCTTTAAGATCGATTTAATAGGTTGTACCTTGGGGTTATGTGTCTCCTTTCGAACACCAGCAGCCATTTAATATTGTGTATAATTGAAGTTCGTTTTCTCAGTTCTTAACAAATTGAAAGTCCTAACAAGATCGAGTTTATGATTGTTTTTGGTTGGTAAAGGTATTTGGATATTCTACGTCTAATTCAACAATCAAGTAAAAATGAAAAATATTAACTACGTAACCGTAAAACAAATTGTCAAATACCACATTTGTTATTCAAGTAAGACAAAAGTGTAAATCTATGAAAGTAAAGAACTGAAAATGTAAATTCTATGAACTTAAATTGCCTAAAATGTAAATTCTAAAAGTCTAAGGACTGGATATGCAAAATCAGGTAACAATTAGGGACTAACTATGAAAATCTAACTAACAACCAACAAACTTTAACTAATTATTGAAACTGACTAACCAAATTTAAACCAACCTGAAAATATAAGGACTACTTCTAACAAACCCTAATTATTAGGAAATTTAGGCTAAAAGTGTAACTGTTTAACAACCTAGGGACCTAAGTGCAATTTTCAAAAGTCTTTTAACAAAAACGGGCTAGGGAACTTTGTTAAGCTCGTATAAGCTCAAATCCTAACCAAATAAGCTCAAACAAATTGCAAAAGATTTAAAATTCGATTTTAGCTAGACTTGTAAAAGGAAATAAGCTGAAACTAAGTAGAACTCAAATAAGCTATTCTCAATAAGCCAAAGTTAAGCTTTCTAATAAGCCAAACGTGCACAACTAACTTTTCTTGCAAAATCTTATCAATCAACTTAAAAGAAGCAGGGAATGACTTTCCTTTTCCAAAATGGTTCAATAACGAATTCTGAAAAAGAAATTAAGCTAGAAAAGAGCTTATTTGACTTTCGTTGACCAAAATTCCAAATAAAACTGAAATTATAAAAACTTAACTAGGAACACTTTCTAAAGAGATTGGTGAAAGAAAATTGCTAGGTTTATGAAGTAGATAAGCTGGAATGAGAAAACAGGCTAGTATTTATCACAGAACATGCAATTTGCTCAAGGGCTGAAACAAGTGCTTATTTCTCACTCTATTCTAGATACTGTAGAAATTCCAGCTACACACTAAAACTATGGATGTTGTGTGATAGTTAAGAGCTAGTTTGAAACAATTTCATCCAGTAACAAAGAAATGACAATGATTTGAAAATCAACACTTTCTGAAAATAGGTAAAGCAAAGTATGACCCAAAACCTTTTTATTGCTATTTGCCTTTTTGACTAAAGTTTTGACTAGAAAATGACTTAAAACTATTGGACTATGTATGCTATAGCTAAATGACCCAGATTAAGCAAGATTCTACAAAAATTCAACACTAAATCACACCCTAATGCTTAATGCCAAACACTAGTTATGAAATTCTAGTAGAACTTTTGTGAAGGAAATTTAAGCTAGGAGCAAAACTGATTAAAGAGTGATAGCAAGCTAACTGTAATAGCTAAGAAGTGATGAAATTGAACTAAACTTAAGCTATGAAACAGACTACAACTCAAGATGCTAATGCAAGCTAAAAATGACAGCTACAATGCTTAACAAAATGAAGATAAAGGCAAGTAATCAAGTGCTAAGCTACAATCAAGCTACACAATCATCAAAATCAACTCAGTTAACAGCTAAACACACTTGATCATACAGCAATCACATTTACTCTAGGAATTTAGCATGCAGTCAACATTTGAGAGGAACATAAATGTAGAAAATGAAAACCTTGAAACTTAGGCCTCCTCTGGGGAGTAGAGAAGCACTGAGCTTTCTAGCTAGTGCTAAACCACCACCTTAGCACTAGAAACTATCAACAATCAACTAATCAACAACCTTCAACAGCTTAATCTCCATTAATGAACTCAAATTCTTCAAAATCTACCAAAGATTGAACTGGAATGAACAAAGCAGGAACACAGCTACAAATATTCACAATAGCTTCTAATGATCAATTCTGATCATTAGAAACAATCAATAACACTGATGTATGAACAGTAATGCAAGAACAGTAAGAAATTTGGAATTAATTGTGAATTTTATTGAATTTGTATGAGAGTTTGTTACAAGGAGGTTACAACTAACTAACAGACTCTCAAGAGGTTGTCAAGCTCTTGAGAGTTATTTTCTAACTAACTTCTAACAGAATGAGAGAGGTAAAATTTCTAGTGTGTGTTTTTTCACACTAGCTAGCTATGTACAAATGAGAGCCCTACAGTCCTATTTATAGAATGAGAAAGTGAGGTGGTTGGGGAGAATGACGTGTTGCGTCCAATAGCAGGCTGCCAGGTGTCTTGATTTGATCAATTGATAGTAGCCATTAGAACTTAAAATTGGGCTTTTCTTCGTTCTTGATTTTCAGTTTAATTGGATAGGTGGGTTCCATTCGTCTTTCGATTATGAGCACTTTTCATGTAGAAAGTTCCCTTTGATATGCAGTGTAGCTCAAATCCGTTCCTGGTATGATGAGAGGTTGAAGATGCTACGTGTCTTGATGTGGTTGGCTCTTGAGAGTAGACACGGATCATTATCCGTTTGATGAAATATGATTGGTTGGTTGATAAAGTAGTGGATATTAAATGTTAGTGGCTAGCTGGTGATCCATGTATACCAAATAACACTCTCCCATTGGTCCACAACTTAGTCACACGGATTAAGCCTATATATTACTTTGAAAGTTGGCAGTTTAGGTCCCTTGACTTGGCAGATTGATGTTTTGTACTTGGAGCTTCAATATCTTGTCATACATGGTCCTCCATCTTGTAATCTTGATCAAATAGCTCCTTTGACTTGGTTGACTTGAGAGTTGACCAGGTTTGACTATGATCTTGACTTTAACAATTTTACACTTTTAGTCCTTCATCTTTAGAATGTTGTCAAGATAGGTCCTTTGTCTTTAAAGTCTTGTCATTCTTGATCCTTCTTTGTCTTTTTCATCCAAATTAGCTTGATTTTCTTCTTGTTTCCTTGAAAATGCATCCTTCTTACCTATTTGAACACAAACAAAGAACATGCCACATAATACTACTTTTATAGCACAAAAGTTAGGTATTTTTCTTGTGTTTTAGGGTGATTTGTTGATTAATTGATATGAGTTTTTGCTCATATCAAATCCCCTACACTTGAACATTGTCATGTCCTCATGCAATGCTATATTTTAAAGCACAAATTTACATTCTCCTCATAATTAATCCACCTTGGCCAATATGGAATGCATCTACACTACTCTACACTATATGATACATGATTTTGATTTTTAACAATGCAATGCACAAGAAACAATTCTATTTATATCTATTTGGATTTTCTTGAAATGGTTTTGATGGAAATAACTCATAAAGAATTCAATGACTTTGATTAGGGCTTGGGTACCATGGACACTTATCACCCTCAAGTTTCACTTTCCCCATACCAAGCTTAAAAATGGGATCATTGTATTCACAAGTAAAAAGCGCATCAACTTATTCATGACAATTAAATGTGGAACCGGTTATTATTTGAGCAAATTGCTTTTGGGCAAATTTGTCATTATTTAAAGCGTGAAATATGAGAAATGTAAAATCCAAAAATAAGGAAGCACGGTTTTAATCCTAAGTAATCCTCTCATCCATTACTTTAAAAACCACTCACAATTAATATAAGTCCGTTTCAAGAGTAATAAGTCATTCGCCTTATGTGTAAAATCCTCATGTCATGCATTAATAAGTAGCTACACACTCGCTAAGGAAAGAAAAATAAAACTCACGCAATAATTTACATCCGCCATCTTTTTGAGACTTTGGATCTTCAACCCCGCAACCCGTCAAGGTAATATTGGATTGGAGCAACTATTAAATCTCCGCAACCCGTCAAGGTAATATTGGAATCTAATAGTTACTATAATTAACACTTCATTGCCCCTCTTGGGAGTCTTGTATAATTAATTTTTTTTACTTTTCTTTTTTTTTTTTTTTTTGTAAGCCGCTCTTATTTTTCTTTATTCCTCACAAAGAAATTTGAAAAGAATAAAAGGAAAAACACCCGCTAAATATTAAGCATGACATAAGTCTAGTACACATAAAACGTTCTAACTTAGAATCTTAAGACGTACTTATATCAACCATGAATGATTAGAAATGCATAAGAGATTACAAACCGATTAAAACCGTTCTTGATTATTTATTAACATATATACATGCGAAAAAATTAGAGGTAAAGAAGAGAAGGGTTTAGCCACAAGTAATTATCATGAAGTTTATCTAGCCCTTTTATACTTGCTTCAACTCTATCATTTCCCATTCTCTAAAAATTTAAAATCTCAAATAATGGGATTGGTGGATGCTTAGCCTAATAGACCAATGAAGGACTACATGGTTAAGGATAATAGCTAGAGAATGCTAAGATAAGCAAACTCGGGTTGAGTCAAATATCCATGGCGGGCCTAATATGTCAAAGAAGTCTAAATTTGTTAAACCATGTCCTTATTATATTTTTTTTATCTTTTCTTTATATTTTTTATGAAAAATAAAAGAAGAAATATATACAATGCAAATGTGTTATGCAAATGAAAAATGATTAATGCAAAATTATGAATGCATATTTTTGGTGGCCAAAGTAGATCGAAAATTTGAAAAATGTTTTGAAAAATTAATTTTCCAAGTTATCATGAAGGTCAATGACAAGTTCTAGGTAAGGTCACTTCGATAGAAGACCCTCCTACACTTAAGCTAAACATTGTCCTCAATGTTTAAGAGCATGGAAGTATAAAAACTTCCCCTACACTTATGAAAATGAGTAGACTTTGCTTAACCCAAGTTAAGGAAAAATCAACTATAGTGAATTCATTTTTAAAGCACAAGGTGTTTATAAAAGATCACATTAGTCACGAAGTGAACCGGATACAAGGGCCTCCTCCATTAGCTCCAAGGCATGAAATGAGTGAGCAACCCTACAAACATCATGAAGACAAAAGAAGGTCTCCCCTATACTTATCCTTAACTCTATACCCTTATTTCTAACCTACAACACACTAAACCTAGTTATATAATGCTTGAGTTATGAAGTCTCTAGCTCGACTTATCCCACATTTAAAAGTGTCTAAAACCTATCATGGAGAAGAAAATTTTTTCCCTTTTAAGAAAAATCTCCATGATGAGGCAAAACAAGTTTTCATTTATCAAAACTCCATAAATATCCCCCAGGATCAAATACATAATTACCATCCTACTTATAACACAAAACCACAACTAACTTCCCAAGCAATGGTTAAAAAGGTGAGGTGGTGTTCTCCAAAATGGTGGCCCATATGTTCTCCAAAAGGTAATAAGGTGATGCTCTCAAATCTTTCACAAGTTTTCCTTTTGTTGCATCAGGCGGATACTGAGATGGTTTAGCAAGCTCTATGCCAGGATCAAAAATCCGTTCCTTGATGGGAAAACAACAAGTGTTGGTTGCCTTAGAAGACTCTCCCTTGTAGGTCACATGGTGAGAGAAAAAGTTTGGAGTCATGGATAACAATAAGCTCTTAGAAAGAACCATCATGGTTTGTTTTCCTTTTTCACATGAAAGGGTTGAAGTGGACATGGAAGTAGGTAAAGGATCTTCATGCAATAGAGATTATAGATATAGGATGTCCCCCTACTCATCAAGATAACCAAGAGTGTACTCAAAAGATATATCCTCCGCTAAAAACTCATCACTCTCATCCATGATAGAATCCGCCTCATCACCATAAACATCATAGATTGGGCTATCAAAGATTGGTGATTCCTCAAAACCAAAGGAAGTATGATCATCAACAAATAGAGAGTCACAAGTAGAAATCTCATCATCACTATAGTCATCATATGTTGGTGTATCACAAAGAAGAGATTCTTCATCACTAAAGTCCTCATGAATATGGTCATCATTGTTGAAAAGTGGATTGTCATATGAGGTTTCACCAAAATTTAGCTCTTGAGGGTCATGAAAATCCAAAGATGAAGTAATGGAAGCAATGGTCTCAAAATAAGGTAAATCATAATCTCCACTTGAGCAAGCTTCATAAAAGTATTCATCACAAACTTCATCAAGGATATCATCTTGTGTTTCCTCCTCATTCACAACATCAATATGTTTTACCGCTTCGGGCTCATTAGATTTCTTAGACAACTTCCCCATGTTAAACACAACTCTCTCATCTCCTACCCGCATTGTAAGTTCACCTTCCGCCACATCTATTAGAGTTCGACCCGTTCTCAAAAATGGCCTACCAACAATTAAAGGCACTCTAGGATCCATATCATAATCAACCACCACAAAATCCGCAGGAAAGGTAAATCTATCAACCCCAACAAAAACATCCTCCGCAATTCCCACCGGATAAGCTATAGTACGGTTGGCCAACTCAAGAGTCATCCTAGTAGGAGTGAGCTCGGGAAGTGAAAGTTTCTTCCAAACCGATAATGGCATAAGATTTATGCTTGCTCCTAAATCCGCTAAAGCCATACAATTTTCCACCCCCGAGAAATTGCAAGGAATCAAAAACCTCCTCGGATCTCCAAGCTTAGTAGGCAACTTCTTAAGCAAAACCGCGGAGAAATTTTCATTCAAGGAAGCATTAGGCAAATCCACCAATCTCTCCTTGTTAGAAAGTAAGTCCTTGATCATCTTAGCAAACTTAGGCACATTGGCTAAAGCTTCCGCAAAGGAGATATTGATGTTAAGTTGCTTGAACATCCTCAAAAAGTTTGAAACTTGGATATCATCCTTGTTCTTAAGCTTTTCCTTTCTCAATCTTGATGGATAAGGAAGAGTTGGTTTAGGTGCAGGTGTTGTAGTGGAAGATTTATCTTTGATAGCTTCTTCATTGGGAGTTGTAGAAGGTAAAGGAGAAGTGGGAATAGGTTGAGAAAGTGTGTTTGATTGAATAGGAGCATTTTGAGGTGGTGAAGTGGATGTAGAAGGCTTGGCATATGTAGGAACAAAAGTGGGTTTAACAATAGGAGGTTTAGGAGGTGAAGGATCCTTTGTTGACTTTCCACTTCTTGTTGTAATAGCATTGACATTTGCCCTTGGGTTTGCTTGTGTGTTAGATGGTAAAGCTCCTTGTGGTCTTTGATTTAAAAGCATCATAAACTTCTTATTTGTTTCCTCATGCATTTCTTTCATTCTTTTCTCATTAGCTTGGAACCTCCTTTCATTCTCTTGATTCATTTTGTGAAGAAGCTCAATTGTGTTATAATCATGTGGCACATTTCCTTGAAAACCTTGGGGTTAGAAAGGTGGAGGTTGATTGTAAAACCCTTGATTGTTACCTTGAAAGGTATTTCCTTGATTGTGAAAGGTATTTGGTGGTCTATAGTTATTCCCTTGGTATTGTGGCCTTGGACCTTGGTTCCTTTGTAACAATTGAGGAGAATTTTGTTGAAGTTGGGTGGGTGGTTGGGGTGGGAAACCCGGTAGTGCAAGATAGTTTTGAGATTTGTAAGAAAGGTTATTTTGATTGATGTTGGGTTTGAAATGTTCACGATGTTCCTCTTGGTAAGCATAACATTCCCCTTGATAACTTTGCACCTTATCACATTGTTGATAGGAATGAGGACCTCCACAAGTCTCACATGAAAGAGTAATAGCATGCACATCATTTGTGGAATATTGCCCATGGAAAGCTTCATAAAGTCATTCATCATTGTTTCTTGCATCTTTTGAGTGTTTTGCATAATTGTTTGATTTTCCTTTGAAGCTTGAGTCAATGCTTGAATGCATGAAATGAGTTGAGTCTCCAATGGTTTAGAACTTTCTTCTTGAATGACATGGACTCTTTCATCAAATTGTGTGTTGATTTGCACCATTGCTTTGGTCTCAATAATATCCCAAGCCTCTTGAATGGATTTAAGAAGAATATTCCCTCCCGCGGAAGCATTGAGTGAGTCTTGGTGATGAGGTTTAAGGCCATTGTAGAAAGTATTGATTTGGTGAACTTCATCCAATCCATGGTTAGGGCATCTCCTCAATAACTCTCTATACTCCTCCCAAGCATCACTAAAGGTTTGACTAGGTTTTTGTTGAAAGCTTATAATTAAGTTCCTCGAAGCCGTGGTCTTAGATGGGGGAAAGAACTTGTTCAAAAACTTGGTAGTGAAACCATCCCATGTGGTAATACTCTCGGGTGGTTATGTATCTAACCAATGCTTAGCCGGACCCTCTAGTGAAAATTGCACCAATATCAACTTAATGGCATCATGAGGAACTCCATTGTACTTAATGGTGTTGCAAAGAGCAAGAAATCTCTTAAGGTGATCATGAGGATTATCATTCTTGTTTCCATAAAAAGGTGTGTTTGAAACCAAGTTAATCATGGTGTTTTTAGCTCAAATGTGTTTGCGGGAATATCAGGTATCTTGATAGCATCGGCATATCCGTGAACATTGGATTGCAATTGCTCCATCAAAGAACGAGTATCAACTCCGGCCATGGCTTCTTGTTGTGGATGAATCAAAGCACGATTCTCGTGATCGGCTTGATGGACGGTGGTGTTCCTACTCTTTCTCTTCCTTTTCGGAGGAAGGGGTTGTACACCAATCGGTATTTGTGCACGCCCGCGAGTGAGCATGCAACTCAATACGAAGAATGAGAGAGAAGCTCTCGTGTGACTTTGAAGAGAAAAGGATTATCCCCTTCGAGTTTCAATATGAAATATCCACAAGAAAATAATAATATACGTATGTACTACCTGGGTGCAAGACCCCCCAATGAAGCCTTCCTTCTTAGAATACTCACAAGTGAACGGGGGGTTAGGTGGCGCGAAGCACTTAAGTACCTATTGACCCTTAGATGGCATTTTATAGCACATCGCCTTTCTATTCACTTAATTGTTTGTATTCTTCGAATTGTTGCTTATTGGAAGTATTTATCTATTCTTGCTTTATTTTGTTTGATCGATACACGTGTCAAGGACCGGAAAGCTCCTCAACACGGTGTATTGCCTTGGCAATACATATGGAGAATATGTGAATTGGTTGTTCTTATACGTATACGTATTTACTTATAATAATATATGGAAAATATTTTTTGTATTTATGAGTTTTTAAGAGAAAATACTATATGTACATAAAAACCGAGAGAATCCAATAATATATATTTTTGGGTGCAATCTCTTAGGAAAAATATTGCTTTGGATTTTTTAATTTGTTTGGTCAATTCTTTAGGAAAAGAATTGTTCTGTTAATTTTTTAGTTTTTATGTATTTTTATATTTTTGATTTTTTTTTCGTTTTTGATTTATGATACGTAAAAATAACGTTCACTAGGTGAACGGATCCCAAAAGTCAATGAAAACCGTCAATCGATAGTCTCTCGTAAAGTCAAAGAACCGGCAGCGGCACCATTTAATCTTGTGTATAATTGAAGTTCGTTTTCTCAGTTCTTAACAAACTGAAAGTCCTAACAAGATCGAGTTTATGATTGTTTTTGGTTGGTAAAGGTATTTGGATATTCTACGTCTAATTCAACAATCAAGTAAAAATGAAAAATATTAACTACGTAACCGTAAAACAAATTGTCAAATACCACATTTGTTATTCAAGTAAGACAAAAGTGTAAATCTATGAAAGTAAAGAACTGAAAATGTAAATTCTATGAACTTAAATTGCCTAAAATGTAATTCTAAAAGTCTAAGGCCTGGATATGCAAAATCAGGTAACAGTTAGGGACTAACTATGAAAATCTAACTAACAACCAACAAACTTTAACTAATTATTGAAACTGACTAACCAAATTTAAACCAACCTGAAAATATAAGGACTAATTCTAACAAACCCTAATTATTAGGAAATTTAGGCTAAAAGTGTAACTGTTTAACAACCTAGGGACCTAAGTGCAATTTTCAAAAGTCTTTTAACAAAAACGGGCTAGGGAACTTTGTTAAGCTCGTATAAGCTCAAATCCTAACCAAATAAGCTCAAACAAATTGCAAAAGATTTAAAATTCGATTTTAGCTAGACTTGTAAAAGGAAATAAGCTGAAACTAAGTAGAACTCAAATAAGCTATTCTCAATAAGCCAAAGTTAAGCTTTCTAATAAGCCAAACGTGCACAACTAACTTTTCTTGCAAAATCTTATCAATCAACTTAAAAGAAGCAGGGAATGACTTTCCTTTTCCAAAATGGTTCAATAACGAATTCAGAAAATGAAATTAAGCTAGAAAAGAGCTTATTTGACTTTCGTTGACCAAAATTCCAAAAAAAACTGAAATTCTAAAAACTTAACTAGGAACACTTTCTAAAGAGATTGGTGAAAGAAAATTGCTAGGTTTATGAAGTAGATAAGCTGGAATGAGAAAATAGGCTAGTATTTATCACAGAAAATGCAATTTGCTCAAGGGCTGAAACAAGTGCTTATTTCTCACTCTATTCTAGATACTGTAGAAATTCCAGCTACACACTAAAACTATGGATGTTGTGTGATAGTTAAGAGCTGGTTTGAAACAATTTCATCTAGTAACAAAGAAATGACAATGATTTGAAAATCAACACTTTCTGAAAATAGGTAAAGCAAAGTATGACCCAAAACCTTTTTTATTGCTATTTTCCTTTTTGACTAAAGTTTTGACTAGAAAATGACTTAAAACTATTGGACTATGTATGCTATAGCAAAATGACTTAGATTAAGCAAGATTCTACAAAAATTCAACACTAAATCACACCCTAATGCTTAATGCCAAACACTAGTTATGAAATTATAGTAGAACTTTTGTGAAGGAAATTTAAGCTAGGAGCAAAACTAATTAAAGAGTGATAGCAAGCTAACTGTAATAGCTAAGAAGTGATGAAATTGAACTAAACTTAAGCTATGAAACAGACTACAACTCAAGATGCTAATGCAAGTTAAAAATGACAGCTACAATGCTTAACAGAATGAAGATAAAGGCAAGTAATCAAGTGCTAAGCTACAATCAAGCTACACAATCATCAAAATCAACTCAGTTAACAGCTAAACACACTTGATCATACAGCAATCACATTTACTCTAGGAATTTAGCATGCAGTCAACATTTGAGAGGAACATAAATGAAGAAAATGAAAACCTTGAAACTTAGGCCTCCTTTGGGGAGTAGAGAAGCGCTGAGCTTTCTAGCTAGTGCTAAACCACCACCTTAGCACTAGAAACTATCAATAATCAACTAATCAACAACCTTCAACAGCTTAATCTCCATTAATGAACTCAAATTCTTCAAAATCTACCAAAGCTTGAACTGGAATGAACAAAGCAGGAACACAGCTACAAATCTTCACAATAGCTTCTAATGATCAATTCTGATCATTAGAAACAATCAATAACACTGGCGTATGAACAGTAATGTAAGAACAGTAAGAAATTTGGAATGAATTGTGAATTTTATTGAATTTGTATGAGAGTTTGTTACAAGGAGGTTACAAATAACTAACAGACTCTCAAGAGGTTGTCAAGCTCTTGAGAGTTGTTTTCTAACTAACTTCTAATAGAATGAGAGCGGTAAAATTTCTAGTGTGTGTTTTTTCACACTAGCTAGCTATGTACAAATGAGAGCCCTACAGTCCTATTTATAGAATGAGAAAGTGAGGTGGTTGGGGAGAATGACGTGTTGCATCCAATAGCAGGCTGCCAGGTGTCTTGATTTGATCATATGATAGTAGCCATTAGAACTTAAAGTTTGGCTTTTCTTCGTTCTTGATTTTCAGTTTAATTGGATAGGTGCGTTGCATTCGTCTTTCGATTACGAGCACTTTTCATGTAGAAAGTTCCCTTTGATATGCATTGTAGCTCAAATCTGTTCCTGGTATGATGAGAGGTTGAAGATGCTACGTGTCTTGGTGTGGTTGGCTCTTGAGAGTAGACACGGATCATTATCCGTTTGATGAAATATGATTGGTTGGTTGATAAAGTAGTGGATATTAAATGTTAGTGGCCAGCTGGTGATCCATGTATACGAAATAACACTCTCCCATTGGTCCACAACTTAGTCACACAGATTAAGCCTATATATTACTTTGAAAGTTGACAGTTTAGGTCCCTTGACTTGGCAGATTGATGTTTTGTACTTGGAGCTTCAATTTCTTGTCATACATGGTCCTCCATCTTGTAATCTTGATCAAATAGCTCCTTTGACTTGGTTGACTTGAGAGTTTACCAGGTTTGACTATGATCTTGACTTTAACAATTTTACACTTTTAGTCCTTCATCTTTAGAATGTTGTCAAGATAGGTCCTTTGTCTTCAAAGTCTTGTCATTCATGATCCTTCTTTGTCTTTTTCATCCAAATTAGCTTGATTTTCTTCTTGTTTGCTTGAAAATACATCCTTCTTACCTATTTGAACACAAACAAAGAACATACCACATAATACTACTTTTATAGCACAAAAGTTAGGTATTTTTCTTGTGTTTTGGGGTGATTTGTTGATTAATTGATATGAGTTTTTGCTCATATCACCCCTCTTGACATAGACCAACCTGGCTAGCAGTTGGATTCATCGTTATTGAAGCACCTGTACCTCTAACCGGTTTTATAAGATTACCATATTTACCTAGCATCTTTCCATCAATCTTCCTGACTTTTTTGGTAGCTAGGTCTTGAAACGACACAGCACGCGCACATGAATTACCTTGCATAATCTTACCATCATCCTTCTTGTGCAAAGGACTATTCAAAAAACCCTCCTCCGTCTCCCTTACCTACAATACCAATCCAAAACACAAATAGTTCTAACAAAACCCTAACTAGGGTCTTGTCAAAACAACGTTTCAGTTCCCCGAGACTAACCCATAATCAGATTCAGATCAATAGTGAAAATAAATGAACAAGAGACAAACCCTAAAAAAATTGAACAGTTGGCAAACCCTAAACAATCAAATCAGATCAAGCCGTCACAAGTTAGACTAAAATGATTGTAGTAATCATCCGACAGAAACTCTAATTCCCAAAACGTGAATCAAACCTCCAAAAATAGTAACCAATTATATAATGTTAAAAACTCACAATAAAATGATTACGAGAAACAAACAGAGTGTATAAAGGTATACGGGATCCAGGTGGTTGAACTCAAACAATTGGAAGAAATGGATCTGATGAAAACGCGATAGTCGCCATATTTTTAGGAGAGAAGTGTAAGACCCCCAAAATCAGGCAAGGAAACACGTAGGCAACATGGGGGTGCCACGTCATGGTACAAGAATCAATGAAATGTTGTTGACATAAAGTTGACGTAATAAAAACTTATAAATTACATCATAAAAATCAGATTTTTTAAACAAAGGGTCCTAGAGTTTTATAAGCGGAAAAATCTATTATTTCATCATGATTTATAACTTATAGTTACCAAAAGACAGAATAAACTTCTGACACTTTTTACCAAAACCTAACTATAAAAAGTATCACAGAAATCTCCAAGCTGCGATAATATCCTGCGGGCTCCTATCCAAGCAAAACTAAGCATTAATACTTGAGATTAAACATGTAAGATCGTCAATATAAAGTTGAGTGATATTCATAGGTTTAGCAGTAAAGGTGTGGAACACAAACATTCATTTGTAAAACAAGAAATAGGGAAAATGGTTATGTACATTAACCATAGTCCGAAACCATTATTATTGCTATTTAGTTCATGAACCGAATCTTAACTCAATGTAAGTTCCTCTAGGGAGTATTCAGCCTATATACTCAAGTAACAAAACAAATGCAATGCGCCAATGGTTAAACAACCGCAACATGGGACGGGGATTGTCAATCCCGATTGATCCACCTACAACATTCGCGCTTAGCAACACAAGTAAATTAACGGTTCATGATGAAGAGAGGAAACTTAAGGCTATTGACTAAAAGCAATAATATCAATGAAAACTGTTGGAAAGCATACAAGTCTGGATAGCATACAAGTTCTGGATAGCATACAGTTTTTTAAATGGATTTGTTCCACCATGTAAAATCTCACCCCGAGTTTAGAAACAATGTACAAGTAGTAAAAGGGGCTATGAACTCACCTTAAGCTACAAGATCAAAAGACGCGATAGGAATCGACGCGAGAACCAAAAGTTTCTTAGGAACGACCTAGAAACGAATTATGTGTCTTAGGCATATGCGTAAAATAGAATGAATGCACATGATTATATATTTGATTCATACAGATTAGGCATTGTACATAGGGTTTTTAAAAGTCAAAAAGTCAAACTTCCCAAAAATAGTAAGTTCCCGATACTTTTAAAGACCCCGCTTTAATAGTTTTACTAACTGACTGAAACTTTATTCGACTTGTAAAAATCATAATTCCTAAACCGTAAATCGTTTAGACTACTTCTCTACATCCACGGAATCCTAAAAGAGTCTACTTTTCTGTAACGATTACCATGAAACCTTAAATCCCAGTTAAATTGGATTTATAATTTAAATACTACAAGTCAGTTTTGAAGAAAACATGTGACTCATTTTTAAGGCTTACGGAAACAAGCGTAATTTGAAATCTACAAGTGATATCAAAGCAAACTCAGTGGGAGGTGATAGCTATCTGAGTTCTCTACAGGGATCAAGAGCTCTTTTAAAAAGATTGTAGAAAAATCTTGAGTTATTACCTGTTTATCAGCAGTGTGTAAAACCAGACTCTTTTTACCATAAAAATCATAATTAAATAACCGTAAGAAATCTCACAATGAGCTTTCTTGATACATCAATATAAGACCTATATCTATATCCACGTATTATTATCTAACTGTATAAACCCATTTAACATTTTTGAAATCAACCAAACATCACAGACCTTCAAAATTCGTACCAAAATATAATCAGTCCACTAGTGTTGATGTATCTCACAATCTATTAACCCTACAGTATTAAATCCAATTTGAGAAGTTATATATAAGAGTCCTCTACAAGTTTCATTTTTGTCATTTTAGAGAGTTTGGTACAAATATTTTGAGTTATTGGCCATATACAGCAGGTGTGTAGATTCTGCGCACCTCGACCATTTAAATCATAATTAAATCATCGGACCTCGTCTCGGATTGAACGAGCCGGAAAAACGAACCTAAGACCTGGAGCTACCTCATCAAATTTTCCACCTACTGGTGAAACCCACGAAATATGCTCGAAATACCTTTTTAACACAGTAGTTCAGAATTTAAAACCCAAAACATATACAATCCTAGTTTTAACCCATTTCAAAGTCACTCAATCTCATACAATGCCATAATCAATCAAATCAAAGTATAAACATGCATATATGAGTATGAATACATATAATTAATCAAAACCCATGAATGATTATATAAATAAAATGAATGAAATCAAAGGATAGAAGGTGCTTACTATTGAAGATGATAGAAGGATTCAAGAACAACAACAATTGATAAAGGGATTACAACTCATACACCCAGTTAAATGATCTTCTATTCAGCCTCAAATGTTCTTCAAATAGTATAAATGATGATTGTTTTTAAAGAAGAAATGCCCAATAATCAAGTATAGAGTACAAGATCTTCAACCCTTAGCATAAATTAGCTAATAAATTTGTAAGATGAATGTGTTTGGGTTGTAAGATATATGTTTTCAATTTATCAAGAAATGGGAAATTGTATATTTGTTTGAGATTTAAACAACATTAGGACATGTAAATCTCATATAACACATGTACAAACATGCAACATGCATGTTGAGAAGTTTTTCCAACCAAGACACGTTTCTTGGTATGTAAGAGTTTATACTCTAATATTTTTGTTTATTGTTAAGAGTATAGCGGGTATTATCGAAGCTCGATATTTTAAAAGTTACGCGATTAGAAAGTTACACGTGAAACACAAAAATTAAACTCTCAATATAAAAAAAAACTTCGACATTCTGAGAACAATAAATATTTTGATAAAAGAATGAGGCTTATGATTTAATAAAAGTTAACACGTCTTATAAATGAATAATGCCTAAAGGCTTATCAAAATTTTACGAAGAATGCTCGTTAAATAAAAAATTAAAACGACAACAATAGAAAATAATTCTATGTCATAATGAGGATGTTTGAAAACATAATAATTTTGACTTCTTAGAGTCAAAATAGCCATCGGTTCTTGTTCCATCGAATCGGGTAAACTTTTTATAAAACACGTGCAAGTGCTTTTAAATCAAAAAATTTGATTTAAATACATACGGAAAAATAAAAATAAATTTTTTATAATGTCGAATAAAATATTATCAGTTATCAGAAAAATAATTAAAATATGATTTAATTAAAATTATCGAGATCTCGGGATTTACGTATGAAAAATTAAAGAGGCACAAGTAAAACATTATAAAATCGAGAAGTACGAATAAAAGAATAATTTAATTACCGAAAAAATTACGAGTTCTCACAGTCGACCCCGCCTAAAGGAACTCTAGTCCTTCAGAGTTCAACTAGAGACGGAAGAAGATGCAAACAAGTGGAAATACAAAGTGTAGAATTGATTCCCTGTGTTCTCATGTAATTTCTGCACCACTACGAACCTTAACAATCGGAATTCACTATGCTCAGTTTCTTAACTCCTTTTCGAATAAATTTTCAAAATTGGATTAGAATAATGACCTTTCAATACTAGAAAATATTAAGGGTAAAATGAACACAATGATGGCTTGCACGGACAAGGTGCGCTAAAACGAGTTAAGATTGATATTTGACAAGGAATCGCAAATCGTGCAACTATAAAACATGACAAATCTTAAAACGTAAAAATCTACTTATAAGCGAAATAGAAGGGAAAAATGACTTACATATGAACATTTGAAATACAAGTTGTCACAATTATCTGTCTAGGATTAGGTATTACTTTCAGACTCAACTTAAGTATTTTCTTGATAAGGATTTCAAAGTAAATAAATAACTCAGTTCAAATAGTTATTTTGATCAGCTTAAGAGCTTTTGGATGACTGTATGAAATTATTGTTAAAAACTCAGGTTTATTGTTACCATTAGAGAAAATCAAGTTTCCAAATTATTTAGAATCATTGCTATAAATTATAAATTAAATTGATAATTTCATTAGGTTGAAAATAAAGTATGATACTATCAAATACTTTAGAAGATATAGTTTGACATACACACTAGTTATAAATCTACCAAAGAGGATGTATAGTTCCGACATTAAACTTGAAATGATTATTTTGGTAATTTAAACATTTGATCAAATGTGTAAAACGTTCTTAAAAAATTGTAACATTTTTTAGAAATCCAAGTAGGTGATTAAGGTATCAAATGATAAACATAGGACATGCTCTGGTTTCCAAATGGTGACAAGATAGAAAACGATTATGAAACAAATAATGATCAACAATTAGTATACAAGCAATAGCACGAGGGAATAACATGAAATTCGTATCAATTTCTTAACGGAAATGATAGAGTAGATGCATCAATGATAAGGACAATAGGAAACAAAGGATTTAACAAGATTAATTCACGAGTGTGGTTGGTGTCACCAACAACGGCTTATTAGGTTCTCGGTGGTCCATACACGATCGGAAGAGAAAAGCCACACAATAAATTTACGAATCACATAAAATTTCTTAAGAAGTCACTTTAGAGTATTTCAAGTAAGATGAACAACATTAGCAATGAGAGGCGAAATCAATACGTGGTTCACACGAATGAATTTCAAGACGATAGAGTCTAACACACATCATGACGGATAAAGAATATCATTATCCACGTCCAGAGACGTTTCGAAGGTCTACCAAAATAGATAGAGAAGGTTGGTCAATGAATAAGCATAAAACATTGAAACTTTCAAGTCTGGTATCAATGGTAAGAAATTAGACAAGTGGTAACGAGAATTATATCACGAAGGAAGATGAGGTAACAAGTAAATTAAGGATCGTTGAGTAAGGAGATATGTTCTTGAGGCATGTACTTTGTTCAAGAAAAGATAAGGGTTCATATGTGTATGTCGTGAACTGGCGCTACTCGCATAAGATGTAAAAGTTTTCTAAACTTTATTCCATCTAACTTATTCAGATACACGTGTAAAAAGTTGGTTCTGGACCCAATATTTAAGGTGATTACTATTAGGCCTCGCATGACTCCTTCTAAATTACACATAGGTGATCAGGCCATGCATAATTTAGTACTAGCAATGCAATGCTCAGCTTCGTCAAACTATTATTACATGTAATATATTTAAAATATATATATGTACCAAAAATAGAAATCGGAATAATTTATGAAACTTTTACCAAGTAAGTTATTGGCTAGATATTTAAATCAACAATTTTAATGTTATATGAATTCTTTATAAGCCAATGGCTAAAATTTTGTCAATGTAGAACATTTTGTAAAACGTTTTGCAAACAATACCAATTTAAATTTGTATGGTGACATGATGATAGCTTACAAAATAGCGAGTAAGTTACACGAGAGTAGTAAAGAGTAGTTCATAAGAAAATCTGCAAAATGGTTATAAGTTGATAAGGTTTCAAACGGTTTATCCAGAATCGTCGTGAGACACGTGTCAAAAATGATGATGCAAGATGTGAAAATGAGAACTTCAAATCTTGACCCAAATCAGTGATGCGATAGAAGAAAGAAAGATAAAATGAAATGACAAATGAGTCATGTATAAAAGAAAGGATAAAGGAATCCATATGCGTGCAGATAGAGATCCGGCTGAAGAAAGGCAATAGTAATACTTTAAGAATTATCCGCGACCTACAAGTGTGATCACGACCTTATATATTTGTTTTGTAAAAGTATAAAACGTTTGTATCAAAATATTTTGTAAAAATTGAGATACATAAGTAACTTGCACAAGTAACCGAGTCTAAGTGTAAACATGACCTATAAAGCATACAATCTGTAGGAAATACTTAAAATAAAAGCTAAGTGTCTTAGACTAAGATTCTCAAACAATTTAGAACCTGAAAACGCCAAGTATACGTTAACCGCGACCTAATACATAAAAAGTCAACAAAAGTCAAAGTATGACCCGAGTATGACTCAATAATAAAAATTTGTAAAAATACATGTAAGTTACTGGAATACAACAAAATATGGTCATACAAACTTGTTTTATCAAGTTATATAGCTTAGAACTCATTTTTATAAGTTTTGACTAAACGTATAGAAAATAGTCAACTTTTGCCTTTTCTGACTTGAGGTGAATTACTAATAATTAGACCTCAAATTCACTTAAGTTATGATGTTATACATCCTAAGTATCAGTATCGATCATCCCAAATCCATTCCATAAGGTTTAAGCTTGCTTAAGGTGTGTTTGGGTAATGAACTAGTCATTTACTCGCTTAATGAAAAAGTGCAGAAAACTCCTTTTGGCGAGGCTTAAAAATCCTATCTAGACTCTTGGAAAGATTCTACAATAATTCAGAGAAGTCATATACATCATGAAGTTAATATCTTGAGAATTTTATGAAAAGTTTTGAAGTCTAGATACCTTTAAAAAAATAAAAACCAAAACGCATTATGCGTAAAAAAGTTAAACTTTACAGTATGTATTTTGCATTTTTGAGGGTCAAATGCCCACTTTAAAGCTTCAGTTCCCATGAGAGTGGCTTAAAACATCATTCTGGATAACTTTGTAGTTTTATCTGATAGCTGAAAATACTTTTACGACACACTTATCCCTATGACAGCAGCGATAAAAGCATAATTTTATAAATTTTCAAATAAGTCAACAATACTCACTTATGTGTCAAAAACTTAAAGGTAGCTAACGGACAGTAAATCTTTGCATCAAAAGTCAGCATATATGTTTCTCAAATGTTTCAAGTGAGAAATCTTGGCTATACACTCGTTAACCATACCAATCACGCTAAACCAAACGCTAGATTAGGTCGGTTGTTCCCTATTTGACTAGTTTCTTAAATGCCCGCCATTTCTTCGCTATGAAGAGATAGACGATGAACATTATACCGTCCGAAAGGTATTTTCATACCCGACATTCCTAGCTATATGAATTTATCTCAGTATTCTAAATGGGAAAATCCATCTTAGAGAAAGGTTAAAATTTTAGAAAATCGGTTATAAAATTAGCGATAACCGTTTTAGTCATAAAATTCAATTAGTGATGGCTATTAACGCAAGCTCAGTGGCCAAGCTAAGCTTATAATGTCTATTAACTACCCTGGGTAAAACATAAGGGTTAAATGGGTCATAACCTGTAGCAAAACACCAAGCATACCTGCTGGTCCAGAATGGGGTTTCAACCGTATTTCCGCCATAACTTCTTCATTCGGATGAGTTATAACCCGAATTTTATATCGAAATGATCACAAAGACAAACCTCATGACTACAAACTTTAAAATCTCAGGTTAAGTCATTTTGAATTGTCTAAAACTTAGACCCAAAATATGGACAACAAGTGTGTTCATATGCAGAAATTTACCACATGAAAATCAAATAATAAATCGGTCATAACTTTCTCATTTTAAAGAGTTAGAAAACGAATTTTATACCGAAACTAACCTTGTGACATTACCTTTCAACCAAGACCTTAAAAACTCAGTTGAAAAAGTTTAAATTGGCCGAAATAAACCCCAAACCTGCTGTCCTAAAATGGTCACATCGAAACACCTCTAAACATCAATTTCAACAACATAACTTAGCTTTCTATGTATCCTAATACCATCCTAATGTCATACCATTAATAATCATCCAAGAACATAAAAAACATAAAACCCTCAATAAAAATAAAAATTAAAATGAAATTGGATCAAGATAAGAAATCTTACAATAGAGGTGGAAATTTACAAAGAAGATTATCAAGAAAGGAATGGAACATTAACTAGTCGCACTCCTGGTGCGAGGAGGTTTAATAAAAGGGAATGATACAAGTTTATAGAAGTAGAATTGTATTCCAAACAATCGCCACGTACTAGACGATATGAATTACAAGATGACGATGGTGTTTCCTATTAGTGAATAAATAGGCCCAAGCCCGGTTTGTAGGTTTAGGGTATCTAGGGTTTTACCACTATATATACTGGATCAATAATACATAATCTTCATGGGGGTTTAAACATTCTAACATGGTATCAGGCCATACCCCAGTCTAATAACCTAAAAACTATCCTGCCATCGATCCCTAAACCAAAACTTAAAAAAAATCCTCACTCACCGCTTCTAATCCTTTTGTTTTTCTACCCTATGATGCATACATACGATTTGTGCACACATAATATTTTGTTATGGGGAATGGAATACAAATGCTATATACATGAAGACTATGTTGATGGGCAAGTTAGGAAGAGATCAATCAAATGTCATAATATTGACGGTGGACACTTTTGTCGTCAGATCCATCAGTTTTCTTTTTCATCTTTTGTTTTGTTTGTGTTTTTTTAAATACTGTTTCGTTTGGTTTATGTTTACATTTAGTTGTTTTATAATATGTTTGTTAGTAGATTGTTCGTACAGTTTTATTATCGGTTAAGTAAAGTCGATCATTGGTAGGGTTTTCTTATCTAGTCGTCTTAAGGGACCGTTGGTACGGTGTTGTTACCAATCAACTTAAGCGACCGTTGGAACAAGTTGTTACCAGTCGACTAAAGTCAACCGTTGGTAGAGTTTTGTTACGAGTCGACTAATATTGTGTTTGTTTTGTTTTCTTGTCTAGTCTACTTCTTCAGTCTGAGCTTTCACGATTTCGCCGCTCAGACTGCACGGGAGTATTAGTGAATAAATAGGCCCAAGCACGGTTTGTGGGTTTAGGGTATCTAGGGTTTTACCATTATATATAGTGGATCAATAATACATAATATTCATGGGGGTTTAGTCCTTCTAACATTTCCAAGGTACAAACGAACGTTGAAATTCGAAGTCGAAACGTAGAATGTTCAATGAAATAATATTTAGTCGATGTACGAGTGTCGTGTAAAACGGTGACATAAAGGACAATCAAAGTTACGAAAACTCGCGATAGTATTCAACACGGATTCAAGGAATGCTTCGAGATGTGTGACTTACACGATGTCCTTTAGTCTTTTTCGGAGACACATTGGGCTACACAATGGTCTATAGATTATTTTTCAAGACATCCAATCACAAATAGTCAGAAAGCAATTTGGATATCTAAATAGATATCTTAAAAGAGTTAAACAATGAAGGTAACACGCACGGTAGTAAAATGAAAATCAGAAGTTTCATTGAAAGCAACACTTAATAAATCCCGAATAATGATATCACGAGAATACACACAACATGTAAAAGAATGAGCCGAGAAAAACAGGTGGTTCAAAACGAACAAGTATATGAGGTCAGTCGTATCACGCATAAACGAAGTAACAACAGTACTTAGAAAAGTGAGTATTAAAAGTCGGCAGCATACGCGTTCCGAATACAAGTATGAAATGTCATAACAATATAAAATTATTGTAACAAGATCAATTCACAAGAACAAGAATTCAAGAAGTACAATAACGGCAGATGTAATCACAGTAATATTCAATGATAATTCATTAAGCACAAAGGCTTTGAAAAGAGATAGTAATTATCGTCATTAGAGTAATGTAATATTTCAAAATGCAATCAAGAGATGAAATACTACAATTATAATTAAAAGTAAATAATAAAGATTAGAGAGTTATCGCGCAGATATCGAACAACAATGGCATATTCTGTGTTTGACACTAAGAAACATGAACCATTTAAATTTTCGGTTATAGACCAAGTTTTAGAAAATGACTCAGTTCCCTATACCCATCGCTCTGATACCAATCTGTGAGACCCCCAAAATCAGACAAGGAAACACGTAGGCAGCAGGGGGTGCCACGTCATGGTACAAGAATCAATGAAATGTTGTTGACAAAAAATTGACGTAGTAAAAACTTATAAATTACATCATAAAAATCAGAGTTTTTAAACAAAGGGTCCTAGAGTTTTATAAGCAGAAAATTTTATTATTTCATCATGATTCATAACATATAGTTACTAAAAGACAGAATAAACTTCTGACATTTTTTACCAAAACCAAACTATAAAAAGTATCACAAAAACCTCCAAGTTGTGATAATATCCTGCGGGCTCCCATCCAAGCAAAACTAAGCATTAATATCCGAGATTAAACATGTAAAATTTTCAACATAAAGTTGAGTGATATTCATAAGTTTAGCAGTAAAGGTGTGAAACACAAGCATTCATTTGTAAAACAAGAAATAGGGAAAATGGTTATGTACATTAACCATAGTCCGAAATCATTATTATTCCTATTTAGTTCATGAACCGAAGCTTAACTAAATGTAAGTTCCTCTAGGGAGTATTCAGCCTAAATACTCTAGTAACAAAACAAATGCAATGCGTCAATGGTTAAACAACCGCAACATGGGACGGGGATTGTCAATCCCGATGGATCCACCAACAACATTCGCGTTAGCAACACAAGTAAATTAACGGTTCATGATTAAGAGAGGAAACTTAAGGCTATTGACTAAAAGCAATAATATCAATGAAAACTGTTGGAAAGCATACAAGTCTGGATAGCATACAAGTTCTGGATAACATACAGTTATGTAAAATATCACCCCGAGTTTAGAAATAATGTACAAGTAGTAAAAGGGGCTATGAACTCACCTTAAGCTGCAAGATCAAAAGATGCGATAGAAATCGACGCGAGAACCAAAAGTTTCTCAGGAACGACCTAGAAACGAATCATGTGTCTTAGGCATATGCGTAAAATAGAATAAATGCACATGATTATATACTTGATTCATACAGATTAGGCATTGTACATAGGATTTTTAAAAGTCAAGAAGTCAAACTTCCCAAAAATAGTAAGTTTCCGACACTTTTAAAGACCCACTTCAATAGTTCTACTAACTGACTGAAACTTTATTCGACTTGTAAAAATCATAATTCCCAAACCGTAAATCTCTTAGACTACTTCTCTACATCCACGAAATCCTAAAAGAATCTACTTTTTTGTAACAATTACCATGAAACCTTAAATCTCAGTTAAATTGGATTTATAATTTTAATACTACATGTCAGTTTTAAAGAAAACATGTGACTGATTTTTAAGGCTTACAGAAATAGGCATAATTTGAAATCTACAAGTGATATCAAAGCAAACTCAGTGGGAGGTGATAGCCCTCTGAGTTCTCTACAGGGATCAAGAGCTCTTTTTAAAATATTATAGAAAAATCTTGAGTTATTACCTGTTTATCAGCAGTGTGGAAAACCAGACTCTTTTTACCATAAAAATCATAATTAAATAACCGTAAGACATCTCACAATGAGCTTTCTTGATACATCAATCTAAAACCTATATCTATATCTACATATTTTTATCTAACTGTATAAACTCATTTAATATTTTTGAAATCAACCAAACATCACAGACCTTCAAAATTCATACCAAAATATAATCAGTCCACTAGTGTTGATATATCTCACAATCTATAAACCCTACAGTATTCAATCTAATTGGAGAAGTTAGATATAAGAGTCCTATACAAGTTTCATTTTAGTCATTTTAGAGAGTTTAGTACAAATATTTTGAGTTATTGGCCATATACAGCAGGTGTGCAAATTCTGCGCACCTCGACCATTTAAATCATAATTAAATCATCGGACATCCTCTCGGATTGAACGAGCCGGAAAAACGAACCTAAGACCTGGAGCTACCTCATCATATTTTCCTCCTACTGGTCAAACCTACGAAATATGCTAGAAATACCTTTTTAACACAGTAGTCCAGAATTTAAAAGCCAAAACATATACAATCCTAGTTTTAACCCATTTCAAATTCACCCAGTCTCGTACAATGCCATAATCAATAAAATCAAAGTATAAACATGCATATATGAGTATGAGTACGGATAATTAATCAATACCCATGAATGATTATATAAAGAAAATTAATGAAATCAAAGGATTGAAGGTGCTTACTATTGAAGATGATAGAAGGATTCAAGAACAACAACAATTGATCAAGGGATTACAACCCATACACCCAATTAGATTAAAACCCAAGATTATTAGTCATGCAAATGATCTTCTATTCAGCCTCAAATGTTCTTCAAATAATATAAATGATGATTGTTTTTAAAGAAGAAATGCCCAATAATCAAGTATATAGTACAAGATCTTCAACCCTTAGCATAAATTAGCTAATAAATTTTTAAGATGAATGTGTTTGGGTTGTGAGAAGGTCACGGCAGGTAGGAAAGCCTAAGGGACTGTATATGCTTTCAATTTATCAAGAAATGGGAAATTGTATTTTTTTAGATTTAAACAACATTACGACATGTAAATCTCATATAACACGTGTACAAACATGCAACATGCATGTTGAGAAGTTCTTCCAACCAGGACACGTTTCTTGGTATGTAAGAGTTTATATACTAATATTTTTGTTTATTGTTAAGAGTATAGCGGGTATTATCGAAGCTCGATATTTTAAAAGTTACGCGATTAGAAAGTTACACGTGAAACACAAAAATTAAACTCTCAATAAAAAAAAACTTCGACATTCTGAGAACAATAAATATTTTGATAAAAGAATGAGGCTTATGATTTAATAAAAGTTAACACGTCTTATAAATAAATAATGCCTAAAGGTTTATCGAAATTTTACGAAGAATGCTCGTTAAATGAAAAATTAAAACGACAACAACAGAAAATAATTCTATGTCATAATGAGGATGTT
Organism: Glebionis coronaria; assembly: GCA_025667525.1. Taxonomy (NCBI): domain Eukaryota; kingdom Viridiplantae; phylum Streptophyta; class Magnoliopsida; order Asterales; family Asteraceae; genus Glebionis; species Glebionis coronaria. The sequence goes on from CM046880.1 coordinate 550,312,122, forward strand.
TGGAAACATAATAATTTTGACTTCTTAGAGTCGAAATAGCCATCAATTCTCGTTCCATCGAATCCGGTAAACTTTTTATAAAACACATGCGAGTGCTTTTAAATCAAAAATTTTGATTTAAATAAATACGGAAAAATAAAAATAAAAATTTTATAATTATCAATGATCAAAAAAATAATTAAAATATAATTTAATTAAAATTATTGAGATCTCGGGATTTACGTATGAAAAATTAAAGAGGCACAAGTAAAACATTATAAAATCGAGAAGTACGAATAAAAGAATAATTTAATTAACGGGAAAATTACGAGTTCTCACAAGAAGGGGTTTTTTTGTGTGCCTTTGCCCCCTCTAAACGTCACGAACAAAAAAACTCTTTTACATTTGAGTTTCATAGGGTGTCACGTCATCTAACACTCTCACTTTAGAAAAAAAGGCTCTTCTATTTCCCTTTCTATTGCCAATACAAAGATAAAAAATCATGACGTGTCACTACTTTTAAACCCTTGGATCACTCAAAATTGAATCTCAACCGTATAAGTTACTTTCATACTCATCTATATCTTTTGAATGCAAGATTTGTGCAGGGGTCTTTCAAAAAGAGCACATGGGATAAAAAAGGATAATACAACTTACAATCCTAATTTTAAGGAATATCATATTTTTCACTATCATCTCCTAACTTATAATCCTACTTTTAAGGGATATCATACTTTTCTTTATCATCTCCTAACAACTTCTGAATAATTTCTTGGCTACATTTGAGTTCTAAATTAAGCGTCATTTTTCACATATCAGCCTATATAAAGAATGACTCAATCTCATTATTTACCATCAGTCTCAATACTACATATCATGGCACACAATCAAAAGTATCCCGTCCAATGTTCCAAACAACTTCATCAATGAAAACCACTATCGCACTCATGTAGTTGCACTCTTTTTGGAAACGTTTCTAGCTCACGATTTAAATTGGTCATAAATAAAAGGTATCATGACTTTTGTTATGTAGTCTTGATGTGCGCAAACGTAGAGTTTACGTTTCGTATATAAGTTCAAGAATTTCGAGGAGGATCTATGTACGAGCCCCGCGTGGCACATGCAACATACGATGAAAGACAATTAGTTGCAATGTTTTGGATACATGATTAGTATTTTAAGCTACACGTAGGTTGGAAGAGTGCACGAAAACGACCAAGAAAAGAAGAAAAAATAAATTGTTTGTATGTTTAATCTTTCATCTTTGAAAAAGTAGAAAGAAAATAAGATAGAGCGTAGAAGATGATAAACGGTACGTATATAGAAATAAGATGCAAATGTTGTTTTGTCCTTTAGTTAGTTTCATAGTAAAATGTTAACTCAGCATTAAACTAATATTCGGATCTTGTGTTTCTCATTCTCAATATAGTCTTGGTGGACTAAGCAAGTTTCACATAATTGTAGCTCTTTTTAGTTTTCTTGCCCGTGAAACGGTTGTTGAAATGCTTATTCACATCAAATGTTTATTTTGTAGTGTAACCTCTATTATTATTGTAGAAACTAGAAGGGGGGGGGGTTGAATAGTTTCTCTTCGATTGGTGACCAAATTCAAATTTCTTTCAATTTGGTTTGTATCAAAACTATCTTTTACTTAAAGCTAAGTTGCATAATGATTTGGTTCAATTGAAATGCACTAGCAAGAATAATAAGCAAGTATAATGATAATGAAATAAGTAAAGAGCAAGGAAGGAGAAAACCTAGTGGGAAGACACCAAGATTTATAGTGGTTCGACAACGAGGCTCTATCCTCGTTTCTACTCCACTCCTCGAGTACACCTACTCGAGATTTCCACTATATCCACAAGCTCCCTTCTCGGCGGAGAAAACCTTACATCGTTGCTTACATTATTTTCCGACACTAAGCTAAATGTCGAGACCTAATCTTTAGCTAGGACCAATCTACACGACGTTGCCTACTTCACAATTTAACGACACAAGGCTAGATGTCGAGTTCTAATCTTAAGGTAGAACCAATCTTCACGACGTTGCCTACTTCACCATTTTACGACACAAGGCTAGATGTCGAGTTCTAATCGAAAGCTAGAACCAATCTTCACGACTCTTCACTTTGAAGCTAAGTGAGAACTTCACACAACACAACTACTAATCACTTTAAAGTTTAGTGAGAACTCACAAGACACAACCACATCACTTTATAGTTTAGTGAGAACTCCTAATCAAATCTATTACAACTCAACTAGACTTATCCAAGTACACACATGTAGCTTGGATTTACACAACACAAATCCAAGCAAACACATATGCAATGGATGTACACAACAAATCCAAGTATTCACAAATAACTTGGATGAACACAACTAGTCCAAGTATTCATAAATACATTGGATTGACCTAAAACACAAAGGTATCATGATGAATATGACTAGCTCATAAATTCATCTTTATCACTAAACTAGTGAGTGAGTGATCTTCTCATTGGACATGGTAAAGGAGGGGATCAAGAGGATAATCATATGTAAACATCCTTAACAAATTAAGTGATCATTTACTAATGATTATGCTATAGAAAATAGAAAAAGGGCTGAGAAAAACGTCCAAGAGGCTTAGTGGAAAATGAGATTTGACCCACTATTTAAAGGAGACAAAGTTACAACGGATCTATAACGGCTACTATGCGCGGTACCTTATCTCACCCCGCGGTACCATATCGCTAAGGTACCGCGTAGGTACTTAAGGTACCGCCACTAGACTCCGCTCCATTTTTTGTCTTTTAGTGGGGTGGGAATATCTAAGGTATTTGAACCCTTCAAAGGATATTCTAACAGCATTTGGAATATGCCATTTTCAAATTTTCATTTTCCATTTTAATAAAACATTTTCTAAAAAAGAAAGTTTATTAAAAAGTTTTTTGTCTTATTAGCAAAAGTGAGTTTTAAGGATAATCATTTTGATGATCACTAAGTATGATTAAGAAAGGTTAGTGATATGATTATTACCTTGATGATAGTGTTAGTTAAATAATTCATTTTGTGTTTCTACACTAAATGTGTTGTATGGTTTGTTGTGATCAAAACTAAGAAAGATTAGTTAACACTAATAATGTTTTTAGGCATTACTTGCATTAACAATCTCCCCCTTTTTGATTACGACAAACGATAAACTCATTTACGTATAAACACAAACTATGGAATTATTAACTAGTTTATCACTATCATTTCTCCCCCTTTGTCGTGGCAAAAAGGTTAGCATAAGTCTTTGAAGTGCATCGAACTTTGCTAGTAGCTCCCCCTTGGTGGTTGCTCCCCCTTGCTCGGGGCACCAAGTTTGTGAGCTAAGGTGACATGCTACACAAAGGTTAGTAGAAAGGAAAGAAACACCAATGTATATATGATCACAACCTACTAAGTAACTTGAGAGGGAGAAAGAGAAGAAATCTCAAATTAGAAGCAAGTATTTTGCTAAGTATGTCCAAAGAGGTAATTGACAAAATCAAACTTCAATAAAATGAAGATGATAAGCTTGTCAATGGGTTAAAGCTTTAGAATTGATGGAATCACCCATAAGCAATTGTAAAAATTTAACCAAGATCAACTAAAAAATAGAACTAATTAGATAGCACACAAATAACACAAAAGTTAAAAAAAATAATACAACAAAGAAGATAGTCATACACATAGCATGAGTATCTAAAAGCAATAAATATGGAAAATAAACCACTAAGCATAAGCTAGTCTAATAGTGATATTTTCCAAGATTGCTAAAAATAAAATAAAACTAAAAAGACGACGATGCATCATTCGAAGTTTTGTCCACCGGAACGAAAACTTGAATAGGAGGTCGAGTGAGGAGGAATTCAAGAAAATTTAACTTCTCATACACATGAGCAAGTTCAATTTGTTTAAATCGGCAACAATCACACGAGGATCCATGATGCAACACAGAATCGTTTGATGGGGGTATGGCATCAAACTTAGGGTTTGGTGGTGGTGGGGTAAGGGGTTTGGGAATGTTTTCACAATGCCTTGTGAGGTTTGGGAAGGTGGAAAGGTCATTGAGTTGGGGGTGATGTGACTCTAATTACACATCATATTTCCTCGTAAAATGTGCTAAACGGTTAAATAATCATCAATTATGCCTTGTATATGTGTGTTTTGTCGTTTATGCGTGTGCAGGTACGGGATTCAAAGAAATCATAAGAAAATGAAGCTAAAGAGCCAAAACGAACACGAGAAATGGAAAGAGCACGGAAAATCGAGTCTGACGGTGCCGACATCTCTTATTGGGCCAGCTCGACACTATTTATTGGTTTGGACCAACCCATGATTATATTAAGCCACACAAACCCAGTTTTAATTTGAGGCCTGATATAAAAAGATGGAAAAAGGCCCGATATAGAAAGATGGAAAGAGGCCCGTATTTGGAGAGCCCACAAGTCCAATAAATCCATAGCCTTATCATTGGAATATATAGATCGAGATCTGGGATACCAAAAGGAGGGACATTCGCATTTTTATTTTTCATTTCTGTTCATTTTTCTCTTCACTAGTAGGTTAGATTTAGTTAAACTTTTAGGAGTAGATTCTAAAATAACTTCAATTTTCATTTCCAACTGTGTATTAAATTTAAGATTCGCTTGAATAAAGTTTATGTTTTGCTTGATGATTAATTTTCCAAACGGTTTTAGATTCGGTTAATCATTTATTCCAGTTTGTTTTTTGGTGGTCATTCGATTCATGAATTAAGGTTTGATTTAAGTTTTAGTTTATAAGAAGTTTTATGTTTTTAGTTATATTGATTTCGAAAGTTTGTGTTTGATTTCGAGTTACTGTTCAAGTTTCTTTTATCTTATGAAATTCTTTTTTAAGCTTTCTGTCATATTGTTTGAGTGTTCTTGCTATTGATTCGAAGCACATCTTGATTCTGTTATATGAGGAATTTGTAGATGGATTAGTGGTCTCGTTACAGTTGTTAGAATCGAAGTGATATTCGTTGTAGTAAATGTTCATTCGAGAGCTTGATTTGGTGATGATAATGAAAAGATGAAAAGTTTCCTTCATTAGAGCATCGGTTTAAACATTAAGCTCATAGATTGTTTAGTTCGGTTCATTGTAGCAGTTTCGATTCGTTCAGTAAAGCTCGTTGACTGTTTCGATTGGTTAAGCTCGGTTCGAGATCGGTTCAAGTAAAGCTTCGATAAACAGTTTTGTTCGAGCAGTTAGCTACTCGTCATCAGCGGGCTGGCCTGGAATCGAGGTAGTCTCAAATTTTCAGTTTCTGCATATTTTTAGAATAAACTGTATAATCTGCTAGTCTAAATTGTAGTGTAGTTAATAGTATAAACTTGCTTTAATTGATTTGATGTTAAGTGTTTGATAGTTGATTTGTTCTACGCTTTAGATTTAAGCATCTAGTTTAAAAGGAATTTTAGTTTCTGCATTTTTGATTCATTAGCTGTTCATAGTTCTTTGTATTCTTGTAATTTGTGTTTGGTAATCATTTTTAGTTAAGCTTTTGGTTTGATGAGTTTGGAATAAGCTTTTAACTTGGTACGTGAATTGTAGTGTCGTTTACGATTTTGAGGTCAGATTTGGTGGTGTGATATATTCACAAATTTCGTATCTTATTAATAAGAATTAATAGATCAAAGTCAGCAGAGGCTTGTGTTAAATTCTTTATCAAAATGCTTCAATCAATCTGTCAATAGGTAACTAGTACAAGCTGTTAAGGCATAAGGGTATAGCAAGTCCATTGTGAAGTCATAGCTATCTGATGAGAAAATTTGAGATTCATTTTTGGAGTCAGTTAACTTGATATAAAGCTAAAAAAATTGAGCTGTAGTTAAATAGATATAAGAGTTCATCACTTTTCCATTTATTTTTACATCTTCACGTGGCTACTACATGTGTACTTACATTGTAAAAATTTTGTTCATGTTCTTAACATCAAATAAACAAGGCGCGTTAGTTGCTTACTATATCTTGTTGGATTGTTAGTTACGTTATTGGGCTTTAGTTTTTTTTTTTAATATCACGCAAGTATTTTTTTTGTCACATTCCGTATTTTGGTAATCATTTACAATTTAGCTTGGTAACTAGTCCTTGACGTTAAATGTGATTGTATCAGTTAGATAGTATTGTAATTGGAGTCTTGTTGGACTAATTCATTATAGTAGTATAGTATTAATAGTAGTATAGTGTTAAAATGTAGTTTTATACAATTTGAAATTAGTCTTATATAAGTTGTTTTAGGTTTTATAAATTGTGTATTTTGTATTTTTGTCAATTGAATGTGTTTTAGATTAGTACGTAATACGTAGTATAGTCTATTTTTATACTTTTACGTGTTATCTGCCAAGTAGGAATAGATACCAAATTTACGATATCTTAACCAAAAACAATAAAAGTCTTAACGATAAAACGTAAAATCAATTCGAGGATAAAACGATATATTAAAAAAACAGTTATTAAAATGGCGCCGCTGCCGGTTCGTGCTCGTTACGATTGACGATTTTTCGTGAGGCGATTTGGATTTTGGGATCCGTTCGATTTTGAACGTTATTTTTATTGTTTAAAAAAAAATTAAAAATTAAAAAAAAAAAAAATTTATAAAATCAATAAAAACAAAAAATATTTTCTTATTTTATATTCTTTTCTTTATTAATATATATACCCTTTAAAAAAAAATTTTAAAAAAAAAATTTTCTTTTAGATTTTTTTTTTCTTTAACTATATATTATAATATATAAAAAAAAGAGAAAAAAAAATCACAAAAGCATTTCTTTCCTAAGATTTGCAACAAAAAAATCAAAAAAAAAAAAAATAATAAATACTTTTCCTAAAGTATTACATCAAAAAAAAAAACCTACCTATATATATATATTTTCTATCTTGGTTTCTTCTTCGTTTTTACGTACATATTATATTCTCTTTTATAAAAAAATAAAAAATAATATCGTGACGAGTCAAGCCGATCCCGAGTATCGTGCTTTTGACATGGCTATGGATGATCGATCGGTATTGGAGCAGTTGCAGTTTCATGACGAGGGATGTCTCGACAATGCGATCGTGATACCGGATATCGAGGATAATTATTTTGAGCTTAATCCGGATTTGATTAAGTTGATATCCGGTCGTCCTTTTTACGGATTTGAGGATGACGATCCTTACACTCATATCCGTCATTTTCGTTCATACGCCAATACCATGAAATACACCAATGTGACACAAGACATTATCTATTTACACCTTTTTCCTTTCTCCCTCGATGGAGCAGCCCGGCTTTGGCTAGAAAAGGAACCACCACGATCTATTTTCACATGGGCTAATATTGAGTCAAAATTCTTAAATCAGTTTTACCCTTATGCTAAAACGAGAAAAATTCGGTTGGAAATATCTAATTTTGAAGAGTTTAATACTGAAACGTTTACCGAGGCTTGGGAAAGATTTAAGGATTTAGTGCGTAGTTGTCCTCATCATGGATTTTCCGCCTTGCATTTGATTGATTCGTTTTATCACGGGTTGACCCAATACGATCAAGATTCTCTTAACACGGCTGCAAGTGGAAATCTTTACTCTCGGAGTACTAGTGAGGCTTTAATGATTATTGAGAACAAGTCTCAAGTATGGAGCAAGGCCGAAGTATCCGGTAACACGGTTATCTATAGGAGTGGCCCTCTTTTCTCATATACTCCGAGAGTTAGTGATGAGCCATGTGTTGATTCGGATGACCCTTTTTTTGATGATTCTTCTAGTCCCCTTTCTCCTGTGACTAGTGACTCTTCTCCTCCATATTTTGAGGAAGAAGTAGTTATTGAGAAACTCTCGGTTGAGTTGACTCCTGACCTACCACAAATTAATGAAGGGTGTTATGGGGATTTTCAAAATCAAGGCTTTCCAAATCAAGAAGATTTTCAAAATCTACCGATTTTTAAAGTAATAATCAAGGGGATTTTCAAATTCAACCTTCACAAATGGACGAAATAGTTGAAATATTTGAGGAACAAAAGAGGATGATAAATGATCTTCATGAACAAAACCAAAGTCTTAAATATCAACTTTTAGAAGCTTTGAGAGCTCATGTTGAGGCTAACACCACTACTAGTAGTGATGTTCCCACTGTGGATCCTTCCATCTCTCTGCCATTAAAGGAGAGACAAGGCCCGGAGATTATCATGAGTTTTACTCCCCCTCCGGTGTTGACTCCCACAGATAAATTTAGCTCTCCTTCCTCATCTTGTGAGGAAATTCCCTAGATTGTACTTGAGCCTACATTTGACCCCATTCCTTTTATGACTCCTTCACCTACTCCTCCAAATGATACTACTCATAATAGTTCTCCGGATATGGATGTGTTATCTTATGATTCCGACTATACTTTTAATTCTTTATCGGGCTCGGATGAGGATGACTTTCCTATTTTACAAAAACCAACTTTTGAAAAACATGCTAATGATACTAATGATTTTTCGGATACTTCACTCCTTTGTGATGATGGTTTTCACATTCCCGAGATCGATGAGTTTCTTGATATTGATACACCCGTGGAGTACATATCCGGGTATTTTGATGTGGAGGGAGATATACTTTTTCTAGAGGATTTATTACACGATGACACTATACCTTCTATCCCTCCTGACCCACCCATTCATGATGCTATAGAGAACAAAGACCCAGAGGTTCCCACTATTAGTGTTTTGACACCCACTTTTTCACCCCCGACGTCTCTTGTTGATTTCACATTTGAGGGTGATTCTTGTATGGTTGACACCGAGTTGTCTTGCTATTTTCCCATAAAGGGAACGGTATTTGATCCGGGTATACACATTTTTGAGCGATCTCAGTATCTTAATGATGAAATTAAAAGAAAAATTTTTGAAAAATTGGGATCATTACCTTCTTACTATACCCTTAATTGTAAGAAACTTTTGCTTAAAGGAAACCCATCTTTCTTATACTTATTTGCTATTGCCACCTTGGGGTCTATTTCTTTTAGAGATGGAAACCATGTATTTGACCCGGGTGGAATTTTATGGGGTCTTCCTTATTTGGGAGGTTATTTCACTTTATCATGGAGAGTTTTTCTTTTACGGGTAAATCTTTGTCTCTCCATGATCGTTTCCCTAAGGACAATTTAATTCGGGGATCGAGTCGAGCTCATGACTCGGTTACCAAAAACGAGGTGCCTCGTGGGGGAGATTCCCATGCTTATCATTCTATCTTCTTTATAATTTCTAATGTGAAGGACTTGTGCTTCGTTTGTTTCTCGTGTTTCGTTTGTGATGTGATTTTAGGTTTCTCATATATCGAAGACTCTCGTGTTCGTTTTCATCACGTATCACTCGAGTTTCGATACTTCATTTGAGACATCCGATATCCGATGATTATATCCTTTACTAACGCTTATCTTTATTGGCATAATTAATAAACGACTTTTAATTATTTGCCTCATACCCTTTTCATCCTAGAATTTTGCATTCGACTCTTCGTCTCTAGTAGGGGGTATTATACCCTTCGACTTGAAACATTGAGGACAATGTTTGGTTTTAGTATGAGGGGGTATCTATCGATGTGCTTTTCCTTTTGTTCGTTGTCTTCACGTACTCCGTTTTTCAAAAATGTGCTTAAAATTGCATAAATTTTAATTTTTTTCCATATTTTAATAAGTGTTTTTGACACGAATGTAAGCTTTCCGTTGGTGAAAATAAGAATAGTTTTTTACTCGACCGGTTTTTATCTTAGCTCATTCCTTAACCATGTAGACCTTAATTGGTTTATTAGGCTAAGCATCCACGAGTCTCATTATTTGAGATTATAAATTGTGGAGAACGAGAGATGATAGAGTTAATAATAAGTTTAAACGTTAATTCTTCCTTATATGAGTTTTTGTGGCTCTTTCTCCCCACTTGTATATTTAATTGCTTAATAAATGAAGATTTTTTGCGGTTTAGGTTCGATATTTTAGCTCTTAACCAACTCTTTTATTCCCTTGTAATTAAAGCAAGAACACATCGAGGGTGTCAGCGTCGTGGACTTCCGACTAAGGTGGCTCATAACCACTAAGTAGGAGGTATTCAGACCACGGGATTTCGAAATTTGGCATACTATATGTATAAAAATAAATAAAGCACCAATGTGCTAAAGTATTGTGAATAAGGCAAAAATGCCAAAAGTATAAGTATACAATCCAAAACCGATAAAGGTCGCCTACTTCGATGCCGACTTGACAGCGAGGGGGTTCTAGATCCTAAGGTGGAGGAATATTATCCAAGGTCGTAATAAAAAGTCTGAAGGTCGCCTACTCCGACGGCTACTTGACGGTGGGGGGGTTCTAGATTCTAAGGACTAATAAAAGACCAAGGAATATCATTTTTTATGTATGTATATAAATAAAGTTTTTGTTATAAATAAGCCAAATTTCGGGTCCGGGATGATCTTAGACTTCCGCTTCTGGTCTCGTAGTTGAGATGTCGAGGTCGTCAATACAAGAGATTCCCTAAATCGTGTTAAATTATCCTTGATGTGGGCTTTCTTTAGTGACAACGATTTTTGAGGAGGAGGTTAGGTTCTAAGTGTCGGGTTTACACCGTTTTGCCTTCATTTTTGGACTAATAATTATTAAATAAGTCAAATGAGCCTATGGGTGAATGACAATCCGTAAAATCTAGAGATACAATTTAGGAATAATGGAGAAGGAGTTCTACACAAATATCTTATATAAGTGGTCTTAACATGAGAACTTATTGTCAACAATGATCTTGTTTTTGAGCTTGGCATGGAAAGAGTGAAAAGTCGAGGACGATGAACCTATTCAAATTTTGTGATCCTAAAAGTTATTTTTTAATAATGAAGCGATACATTATGTCATTTACACATTAAATATTAATAAAATGAATAAATGCTTTTAATAAATGAAAAACGGAGTTGCTTTATACCTTATTCTAGCATTGCGTGGGGACACGGCAATGGTTTAGTAGGGGGGTGTGATGTGACTCTAATTACACATCATATTTCCTCGTAAAATATGCTAAAAACGGTTAAATAATCATCAATTATGCCTTGTATATGTGTGTTTTGTCGTTTATGCGTGTGCAGGTACGGGATTCAAAGAAATCATAAGAAAATGAAGCTAAAGAGCCAAAACGAACACGAGAAATGGAAAGAGCACGGAAAATCGAGTCTGGCGGTGCCGACATCTCTTATTGGGCCGGCTCGACACCATTTATTGGTTTGGACCGACCCATGATTATATTAAGCCACACAAGCCCAGTTTTCATTTGAGGCCTGATATAAAAAGATGGAAAAAGGCCCGATATTGAAAGATGGAAAGAGGCCCGTATTTGGAGAGCCCACAAGTCCAATAAATCCATAGCCTTATCATTGGAATATATAGATCGAGATCTGGGATACCAAAAGGAGGGACATTCGCATTTTTATTTTTCATTTCTGTTCATTTTTCTCTTCACTAGTAGGTTAGATTTAGTTAAACTTTTAGGAGTAGATTCTAAAATAACTTCAATTTTCATTTCCAACTGTGTATTAAATTTAAGATTCGCTTGAATAAAGTTTATGTTTTGCTTGATGATTAATTTCCCAAACGGTTTTAGATTCGGTTAATCATTTATTCCAGTTTGTTTTTTGGTGGTCATTCGATTCATGAATTAAGGTTTGATTTAAGTTTTAGTTTATAAGAAGTTTTATGTTTTTAGTTATACTGATTTCGAAAGTTTGTGTTTGATTTCGAGTTACTGTTCAAGTTTCTTTTATCTTATGAAATTCTTTTTTAAGCTTTCTATCATATTGTTTGAGTGTTCTTGCTATTGATTCGAAGCACATCTTGATTCTGTTATATGAGGAATTTGTAGATGGATTAGTGGTCTCGTTACAGTTGTTAGAATCGAAGTGATATTCGTTGTAGTAAATGTTCATTCGAGAGCTTGATTTGGTGATGATAATGAAAAGATGAAAAGTTTCCTTCATTAGAGCATCGGTTTAAACATTAAGCTCATAGATTGTTTAGTTCGGTTCATTGTAGCAGTTTCGATTCGTTCAGTAAAGCTCGTTGACTGTTTCGATTGGTTAAGCTTGGTTCAAGATCGGTTCAAGTAAAGCTTCGATAAACAGTTTTGTTCGAGCAGTTAGCTACTCGTCATCAGCGGGCTGGCCTGGAATCGAGGTAGTCTCAAATTTTTAGTTTCTGCATATTTTTAGAATAAACTGTATAATCTGCTAGTCTAAAATGTAGTGTAGTTAATAGTATAAACTTGCTTTAATTGATTTGATGTTAAGTGTTTGATAGTTGATTTGTTCTACGCTTTAGATTTAAGCATCTAGTTTAAAAGGAATTTTAGTTTCTGCATTTTTTATTCATTAGCTGTTCATAGTTCTTTGTATTCTTGTAATCTGTGTTTGGTAATCATTTTTAGTTAAGCTTTTGGTTTGATGAGTTTGGAATAAGCTTTTAACTTGGTACGTGAATTGTAGTGTCGTTTACGATTTTGAGGTCAGATTTGGTGGTGCGATATATTCACAAATTTCGTATCTTATTAATAAGAATTAATAGATCAAAGTCAGCAGAGGCTTGTGTTAAATTCTTTATCAAAATGCTTCAATCAATCTGTCAATAGGTAACTAGTACAAGCTGTTAAGGCATAAGGGTATAGCAAGTCCATTGTGAAGTCATAGCTATCTGATGAGAAAATTTGAGATTCATTTTTGGAGTCGTTAACTTGATATAAAGCTAAAAAATTGAGCTGTAGTTAAATAGATATAAGAGTTCATCACTTTTCCATTTATTTTTACATCTTCATGTGGCTACTACATGTGTACTTACATTGTAAAATTTTTGTTCATGTTCTTAACATCAAATAAACAAGGCGCGTTAGTTGCTTACTATATCTTGTTGGATTGTTAGTTACGTTATTGGGCTTTAGTTTTTTTTTTAATATCACGCAAGTATTTTTTTGTCACATTCCGTATTTTGGTAATCATTTGCAATTTAGCTTGGTAACTAGTCTTTGACGTTAAATGTGATTGTATCAGTTAGATAGTATTGTAATTGGAGTCTTGTTGGACTAATTCATTATAGTAGTATAGTATTAATAGTAGTATAGTGTTAAAATGTAGTTTTATACAATTTGAAATTAGTCTTATATAAGTTGTTTTAGGTTTTATAAATTGTGTATTTTGTATTTTTGTCAATTGAATGTGTTTTAGATTAGTACGTAATACGTAGTATAGTCTATTTTTATACTTTTACGTGTTATCTGCCAAGTAGGAATAGATACCAAATTTACGATATCTTAACCAAAAACAAATAAAGTCTTAACGATAAAACGTAAAATCAATTCGAGTCGAGTCGAGTCGAGGATAAAACGATATATTAAAAAAACAGTTATTAGGGGGTATTGAAGGATTGTGGTGGTGGTGGAACATTTTCTTTTGCTCCGGTGATGGGGTTTATGGTATAAGTCTCATTCCAATACTTGATTGGAGAGAAGGTAGGGTTTTTGGGTGGTTTGGACGAAGATGGTTCATTCTTCTTAACCCAAACGGGTCGAACCGAGATTTTCGGTTTCTTTGAAAGCTTGGATGAGGAAGCTTTGGGTGAGTGGGGTTGTGACAAAGAAATGTCAAGGTTAGGAATGTAGGAGTTAGGCATTGTGAGAGTGTGAGAATGATATCTCAAGGTTATGTGAGAATGAATTCTCAAGGTTGGGAAGGTGTGAGAATGAAATCTCAAGGTTGGGGTATAAGTAAAATGTAATCAAGGTAAGAATTTGAATACAAAATGTGTATTGTCAAGGAATGTTTAGTCAATTTCAGTAAACAAGGAATCTTGACTGGGAATAGGGTTTAAAGGTTTTGACCAAAAATTCGTCAAAAGTCACTTTCTGGCCGCGGTACCTTATATGAGCCGGCGGTTCCATATCACTAAGGAACCGCGGGTCCTTAAGGAACCGCGTCCAGTGGACTTTAAACAATGTTTTTCCTAGGTTTTGGGAAAAACTAAGACTTTTTCAAAAAGTTGCAAATCTTGGAATTTTACCTCTATTAGAACCAAAATATGCTAGGGTTGCATAAAGCAACACATTCACAAAGAATGTCTTGACAAAGGATGACAAAATAATTTAGATATCATTTTGAACCAATTTTAGTCAAGTTTAGGGGTTGTAATAGATTTAAGTTCAATTTTAATTTCAAATTAAAGTTGATTAGTGTGCACAAAAGGATAGAATCACACAAAGCTAAATACATAACACAACAACAAGAAACATTCATTAATGAGGAAACAAGTACAAAGATAAATAAAACTAACTAATACATAGCTAGCTTATCATAAAATCTAGATAAGTAGTTTTCTTAGGCTGGGTTTTGTTGAAAACTCTTATTAAGACAACTCCATCATTCATCTCCTAGGAGGAGGCATGGAGAACAAAGTAAGCAAGAAATCTTGCAAACCCCTATGTAGTCCATACATATCCATCCTTAGGTTTTGGATGAGGAAGTGGTTGTAGAGACAACATGGACATCTAGGACCATGAGTTTGTTGAAACCCAAAGTAAGGATCACCCAAGAGGAGGGAAAGTGGGACACCTAAAATTGGGATGTTTGAGTTGGGTGGAGGTGGAGGAGGCATGTTCTCCAAGGGTGAAATGGGTGAGTGTGGAGGAAAATTCTCCAAGGTTGGTGAAATTGGTGAGTTGTGAGGGGTAAATGGTGAAGTCACCAAAATGTCATCAAAGTCATTCCCAAAAGGAATGCTTTGGATTGGTTGAGGTTGTGTTGTCACTTCCAAGGGTGCATTTGGAGTGAAGGGTGAAGAAATCTCATTCATTCTAGAATTTAATGAAGAGGAGGTAGAACCAATGGAGTGGTTAGTACCATGGATGGAAGAAGTCTTGCATGGTGCAAGAGGTGGGGAAGGTGATGAAGAAATGAGAATAGGAACATTCTCATTCTTAGGTGTGAGGAAAGGTGAAGAGTTAGGCTTAGCTACCTTAACCCTTATTTTGAGTGTTTTTCTTGGGGTGGAGGTCTTGGAAGTGTTTGAGGTTTTGGTACACACCATGGTTGATTAGGGTGGTTTAAGGTTTAGGGAAGTATGTTTGATGTGTGGAGAACATGGCAAACAAGGTGGGTTTAAATGGTTGAGGGGATGATCCAAACTAGTAATGGGTTAAAATCATTTTAGGTGAATAATGAATTTAGATACCCTAGTTTAGGAAATGTGCAGTTTATTACTGAAAATCATGCAAGGTTTACACAAAATTAAGAAAACAGTGTAAAGCAAAGATGCTGTCGTGCACAGTGGCCGGCGGTTCCTTATCTAGAACCGGCGGTACCTTATCGATAAGGAACCGCGGGTCGATATGGAACCGCGACCAGAAGGTTTTCAAAAATTTCTCATTCCAGTTTTTGATAAACCCAGATTTTTCCCAAAGGTTTCACAAGCCAAAGTTAACTACAGATCATAATTTAATAAGCTAACTATCATATGGCATGCACAAAGCTATGTAAAACACAAACATGATGGCATAATAAACGTTTAGGATCAAAATAAATAGTAATCCAAATAATTAACATAAGTAAATAAACACCTAAACCAAAGTGTTAATAAGCAAATGTTTAAGCTGCAAAAGATAACCAAACTTTGACACACTACAAAGTCTTCACCTCCTTTTCTTGCTTAAATCCTTGATCATTTTTCCCAAATACTTGATTCCCCTTCTTGACTCAATCCGGTGTTCATGCAAATCACCTCGGGTTCGAAGATTTTGAAGGTAAAGTTCCTCCAAATTGAGATTATTAGGAACTTCACTAGAGGAATGATGGGGAGAGGAAGCAATGTCATCTAAACCACGAATGAGTTTGTGGAGTGGTGAGAAGAACTCGAAGAGTCAATGGGAGCACGTGTGCCAATGCCATCACCATCACTTGTTGGCATGTCCATGTCCTCATCACTGAACTCTTGTTGATCGGATTTACGGTCAGATCTTGTCTTTCTCTTATACACCTCTCGAATAGGTAGCATGACCCGTTTGACTGGATGAAAATGAGAAAGATCAAGATTTGGAAAATCACGGCCAACCCTTTTAAAAAGGCGAGTGAGAAGCATTGCGTAAGGGGAGTTTGTTTTAGGCTTGTGAATAGCATAATTGATCCGTTGAGCGATAAAATATGCCAAATTGTAATTGGTGTTGGTAAAGATGCAATATAACATATGCACTAAACACGCCGGAACATGATCCCGGTTTCCACCAAGACAAAACACATTTTCCCTAAGGATATTGGTCCATTGAACCATATTATCATTAAGGTCGCTCAAGAGAACCTCATGACGTTTCACCGAACGTACCTTAGTATGAAGGCTTCTCTTAACGGGTCGATTACGCTTTTTGGAGACAACGTCGACAATGAAGTCAAGATCAATTTCCTCATGATCATTTGGAGGACAATTGTCGGATTCAAGGAGAGCACTAAGCTTCCATTTATCCGTGAAGCGACAAGTGCCTACAAATGGGACATCAAGAATTTGACCAAACACTTCGAGAGAGTATTGAATGAGTTGATCTTTCAAGATGAACCTAACAAATATTCCATTATTGTTTTCAATGACAGAGTATGTGCTAAAGAACTCCAAAAGGAGTCGAGGATAGATGTCTTCCTTAATGTTCAACAAACAATCAAATCCAATGTGTTCAAACATGGACTTGATGTAGACATAATTCTTGATATCCTCTTGGACAACTCTACCCTCATGAAAGCAACGGGATTGGAGAGAGGAAAAAGTATGGGCAAGGTGAGTTGAGTGACAAAAGTCGGATAGGTTTGGCATATACTGTTTGGTGAGTTGATGATCCTTTTGGTATTGTGAAGGCATGATTAGTACCTAATTATAAACACAAGACAATATTTCTCCAATCACTCATATGAAAATCAAAAGGAAAACGAAAAATGAAAATGTGTTATACCAATTTCTTGACAAACATAGGATTGAATCCATATCATTTTCATGTTCACAATGTGTTTATTCCATCATTGACCAAGAACACATGATCTATGTTAGATCAACAATGGATTAGAACATTGGTTTTTCAAAACAAGGTTTTTAGGTAAGCATTAACAATGTCATTACCTACTTGTTCATGGGTTCATCTCAAATCCATCTTTTAACCAAAATCATTTAGCTTAATTTCGGATTTGTTCTACAAGTGGGTTTTAGTGAAATCTTAATGAATATGAACCTAAGGAATCATAGTAAAATAACTATGTCAACCCACATTCCTATTAAGGTTTTAATTCAATTTCAATTTTAAAAATCCCCAATTATGAAAGGATGAACCCTAGAACAAAATAGATGAAATTGAAAGAAAATACTTACAATTAATTGATGTTAGATGAAGGATGAGTAAAACCCACAACTTGGTATCAATTAATTTGAGTGATTGAAGGTTTTGAAAGCTTCAACAATGGTGGAAAAGGTAAAACCCGTCGGCTGTGTGTTTTTGGGAGAGAGAGATTTTGGTTTGAAAAAAAATAAAAAACACAAACTGGCGCTCTGACAAAAGTTACTGCCCGCGGTACCTTATCGATAAGGAACCGCGGGATTGAGCCACGGAGATAAGGAACCGCCTGCAGAGGCAGGTTTTTATCTCTGAAAAACGCCAAATTTTGAAAATCCAGTTTTTCTAAAATACTTGAAATTAAATCATGAGCCTTTTAGAATATCATTGGATCATCATAACACTAAGCAATATGCCTTAACGAAGGATTACGAGTTAAATCAAGATCGAAAAGAACCGAAACGGACAAACGACTACTCGTAGCAAAACGACTAAATGGAGAGAAATCAAGGGAAGTGAATCAAGACTAGGATCAATGCTCAAGGGATTAATGACAATCTTCAAATAGTGGTAACGAGGAGCTTGTGTCATATATAGTGGTTTAAGACGTGCCTTTCCGGCGAAACGTTAAACGGCTTTGGTAATGAATAAGAACAAAGCAATTATTCAAGTATAAACTAAGATCACTTTCAATAATAGTCTTAGTCTAAACCAAAATATGAGCAAGGTATTAATTCACTTTCTCTCCCACAAAGGGCCTACTAACCGTATGGGTGAAAACCATAGAAATCATGCTTGATACTTTAAGCTTCTACTAACTCACTCTACATCACCATAGTGAGTCAAGTATCCAAGCAATGAAGGTTTGAGAGGATAAAGAAAAGAAGCACAAACCACAAATAAATGTCAAGGCAAGGATGCCGAGAACAAGCACATAGTCAAGCAATGATCAAAAGAATGATCAAAGGGCGTGTGGAAGAACGAAAGCGTACCTTGGACACAAAGAGCAATCCATAAAGGAATAAGTGCTATGCCCAATCAGTGACTATGATGAGTACTAAGTCTTCAAGGACTAGTATCATTCCCAATCATCTTGGTATCATCATTCAAAGATGTTAAAGATCAATGAAAATGATTCTTCTACAAGTGCAAGTAACTCAATCCACAACCATTTAAGTGATTGATCTTCATGAGTACCTACACAAAGCAAGATGCAAACTAGTAGATACATTTCAAGAGTATATCTAAAATGCATAAAGGCTACTAATCTTAAGTGGGATGCAATGTTATCAATTAAAAGACCTATTTTTCAAAGAAAACATAGTTTTGACCAAAGAGAAACTTTAGTACAACTAGACCTTCTAATTTGAGGAGACAATGGATCGATCCAAGTTTTAAAGTACAATATACTTCAAAGATCTTGAGTGACCATCGCTCTGATACCAATTGTAGAAACTAGAAGGGGGGGGGGGGGGGGGGGGTTGAATAGTTTCTCTTCGATTGGTGACCAAATTCAAATTTCTTTCAATTTGGTTTGTATCAAAACTATCTTTTACTTAAAGCTAAGTTGCATAATGATTTGGTTCAATTGAAATGCACTAGCAAGAATAATAAGCAAGTATAATGATAATGAAATAAGTAAAGAGCAAGGAAGGAGACAACCTAGTGGGAAGACACCAAGATTTATAGTGGTTCGACAACGAGGCTCTATCCTCGTTTCTACTCCACTCCTCGAGTACACCTACTCGAGATTTCCACTATATCCACAAGCTCCCTTCTCGGCGGAGAAAACCTTACATCGTTGCTTACATTATTTTCCGACACTAAGCTAAATGTCGAGACCTAATCTTTAGCTAGGACCAATCTACACGACGTTTCCTACTTCACAATTTAACGACACAAGGCTAGATGTCGAGTTCTAATCTTAAGGTAGAACCAATCTTCACGACGTTGCCTACTTCACCATTTTACGACACAAGGCTAGATGTCGAGTTCTAATCGAAAGCTAGAACCAATCTTCACGACTCTTCACTTTGAAGCTAAGTGAGAACTTCACACAACACAACTACTAATCACTTTAAAGTTTAGTGAGAAATCACAAGACACAACCACATCACTTTATAGTTTAGTGAGAACTCCTAATCAAATCTATTACAACTCAACTAGACTTATCCAAGTACACACATGTAGCTTGGATTTACACAACACAAATCCAAGCAAACACATATGCAATGGATGTACACAACAAATCCAAGTATTCACAAATAACTTGGATGAACACAACTAGTCCAAGTATTCATAAATACATTGGATTGACCTAAAACACAAAGGTATCATGATGAATATGACTAGCTCATAAATTCATCTTTATCACTACACTAGTGAGTGAGTGATCTTCTCATTGGACATGGTAAAGGAGGGGATCAAGAGGATAATCATATGTAAACATCCTTAACAAATTAAGTGATCATTTACTAATGATTATGCTATAGAAAATAGAAAAAGGGCTGAGAAAAACATCAAAGAGGCTTACTGGAAAATGAGATTTGACCCACTATTTAAAGGAGACAAAGTTACAACGGATCTATAACGGCTACTGTGCGCGGTACCTTATCTCACCCCGCGGTACCATATCGCTAAGGTACCGCGTAGGTACTTAAGGTACCACCACTAGACTCCGCTCCGTTTTTTGTCTTTTAGTGGGGTGGGAATATCTGAGGTATTTGAACCCTTCAAAGGATATTCTAACAGCATTTGGAATATGCCATTTCAAATTTTTATTATCCATTTTAATAAAACATTTTCTAAAAAAGAAAGTTTATTAAAAAGTCTTTTGTCTTATTAGCAAAAGTGAGTTTTAAGGATAATCATTTTGATGATCACTAAGTATGATTAAGAAAGGTTAGTGATATGATTATTACCTTGATGATAGTGTTAGTTAAACAATTCATTTTGTGTTTCTACACTAAATGTGTTGTATGGTTTGTTGTGATTAAAACTAAGAAATATTAGTTAACACTAATAATGTTTTTAGGCATTACTTGCATTAACAATTATCATTCGTGAGTTTACTTCCATCATCTAAAGTGATATTTGATGCTGTTTTTTTCAACAGCTTTTCAAATTCATAATCATAGGAAATTGTTGTTTTAGTAGCTTTTATGCACTATTTGCAATATAAACAAAGTATGTCATTTAAATATGACTCGAAGTTTGGGTTTACATAGTAAAGTCACTATCCCATTAGGTAAATTTCATGTGCAATCATGTTACTCTTGATTATTTGCTTTGCTTTAGGATCTTTGGACTAACATAAGTCATGTTCAGACAAATGCTGCAATAGAACCACAGGATGTTTCCAAACGTCATATTGATTGCAGCCGATGAGTGGAAAAACCACCAGACTCTAAAAATTGTGTAGCTTACCCTAACCGACTAAATTTTCATACCCGTCTTTCTATTAGGTTGTCGTAAAGAAAACTCACTCATTTTTAAAGATTCAGTATTAGGTTGTCGTAAAGAAAACTCACTCATATGTTCCGCGTCTCGTGCAAGGCACGGATATTACACTAGTTTTCATTTGGGGCCCACTACTATCAAAAAATAATTTCTATTTTTTAAACAAACTAAAATCATTTGATTTAGATAAAAATATACTATTAAACATAAATTAAAATTTCAAAGTTAAAAAAACTAAAAGATCATACAAAATTCTTATTGGGCCTTAACTAAACTCAACCATACAAATTAAGTATTTTTATTGTCATTTTTAATATTTTAAGCCCAATAAAACCAAAAAAGAACACATTGATTTTGTCTTCTATATAACCTCGCAGCCACACAAAAAAAAATTAAAAAAGAATCAATTCTTCAAAACAAATTAGAAAATCAAACTCTTCATAAACAAAAAAAAAAATAAGCTCTTCAAAAACAAAAAAATCAAAAAACGAAATCAACATATAGAGAAGTGCTAGAACCACACCTATGTTATACAAAAAAAAATTTACACCCTTATGTGTCAAATAAATATTTGTGGTTAAAAGAAGAAAGAAAAAACATGATATATTGTGATTGGTGCAAGTTACATGCCAAATAAAGATGTGAATATTTTTATGTGAGTTGTAAGTGGATGTAACATTCCTCTATGTAAAAAATAAACTGGGTCCCACCATAGTTTGTCTTTACTCATTTCACATGTACGACGGGAGATCCATTGGGAACGATTGCGCAAGTGGAGATGATGTGGTGGCGAGATGGTATGGTGACGAAGAACATGTTGGATTCGACGAGTGCCTTAATTACGACACCTAAACCTCTAAGTACGAATATCCTGACTTGTAATTGCATGACTAACATATAATAAAAAATTGCTACAAGTATAATGAAATTCTTTTTTATTTCAGTTAAATGACTAGTTGATACATTTGATGATTGTCAACACAAAAATAAAATTCAATCAAAGAATTAAACTTTAAAATGGTTGCGACAAAAGAGAAAGACTATTACATGTGTAGATGTTATAATGTTAGGTTTAACAAAATTTTATATACGAGCTTGACTGATTCTTAAGACAAGTTTGTTGAGTTATGTTCTAAAAGTATGCTTGATTGACCATTTAAGAAAAGTTTTGGTAAGATTGCTAGGAATGTATTAATATTCATTCCTGATCATCCGAACGCACCATGAATGTAAATTGTATACAAGTATTAACATGAGTATTAATATCACACTATAAAACTGTAAAAACCAATTGGGATAGCTAATTTTAACAAGGGTGATTTTAGAGAGGTTCTATCTATGCAGGGCCGTCTCGGAGATTTTGAGTGCCTTGGGCGGTAACTAAAAAAAGGCCCCTAAAAATTATGTGAGAAAGAAAACTTATCGTTATCGATGCTAAATAAAATTGCAAATATCCAAAATATATTAATCGATGCTAATTTTTTTATAAATATCCCAAAATAATATTACAAAGACCATTTTAACTTAGTTTTAGGTGTATAAATGAGTTGGGCTTTTAAAAAATTGTACACATAAGTTGGGTTTATAAAAAATTTGGTGCCCCTCTAAAATATGGGGCCCTGTGTCATGGCCTATGTTGCCCTTGTCCATCTGCGGCCCTGTATCTATGCGAGATGTTTTAATTTTGAGTTTTTTCATAAAAACTTTTTTTTAAAAGTGGAAATTTATGGAACTCTGTCGTATAAATGTGTCGATTTAAAGCTGATAGGGACTACCTTATAAATAAATATTATAGAATCAAATAACTAATTATTATTAGAGTTTGACAATAACTACTTTTTAAATAACTATTGCAAAATTAAATAACTAATTTAATAACTGGCCAATTTCACCGTTAAAAAACTATTGTAAATAGTACTCCATAGTATTAACTCATTTAAGAAAAGTGTATCTTAAGTTAACTTTCAAAAGGTGAGATATTGGGTAGATTATTCAATGGAACAACATAATAAAATAAGACAAAGACAAGCTAATCATATAAAGCTGTGTATGTAATTACAGATTACATAAGCATCATCGATTGATTACATGACTATATCCACACACATAAAAGTCACGCCTTAAATAATACATCTAGAAAACCTCATCGGGCATATAAGGAGGAAATGATGCCATATACCATGGCTATGTTTGGTGCGTGAATTTATCAGAACTTATCCTAGCATAAGCTTATTGTATTTAAAATATAAGCTACTATTAAAAATAAGTCTCGTTTGATTGACAGAGTTTGAGAGAGCTTGTTAAAAAAAATAAGCTCTTAAATGAAATGCTAGTTAAAGTAGCATGTGAAATAAGCTCAAGGTACATGTTCTAACATCTAGCTCCAGCAATCCGTTCCAGCAAACCGCTCCAGCTCCTAACAATCCCAAACACACCCATGTATATTTGTCCAACAACGTTATTATGAATCATCATTTCTTCCCAAAATTTATCTTCCAATACACTCCATGGGCATTCAAGTGTTTTGGATAATGTCAATAATTTAATCTTGATTAAAACATACTATACTCTGTTTCGTTATTAAATGTTGTAATGTCTTTTATTTAGCTCTATTCTAACTTGATCTATATGTATATTTTTCACACTGTGGATTTGAATGTTACACTTCTATATTTTGGATGAATGCTATTAGATTCACATAAGGTCTCAGCATACTTTTAAGGAAATCTAGCTAAATGTATCGAGTTACATAATTACAATAAGTGGCCTTGCCGCGGAATTGACTCCTACGGAGTACGGATCTATAGTTGACATGATAACATCAATGTAGCACGCAATATCTAATGGGTTCTCAAACTGATGCTGTCGATACAATGTTCTTAGAGATACTTATATATATATATAATGGCCGGTCTCAAAATGATGTGGTCGAAATGA
The DNA here is from genome assembly GCA_025667525.1 of Glebionis coronaria. NCBI lineage: Eukaryota > Viridiplantae > Streptophyta > Magnoliopsida > Asterales > Asteraceae > Glebionis > Glebionis coronaria. Next base: position 550,335,859 of record CM046880.1, read on the forward strand.
GAATTTAATTACAGTTCAAAAAAAGAGGCCGGGTTAAGTTGAGTTTGTCCCACATTGATCAATAAGGATTTAGAGGCTTATACTGGTTGTACTACAAATATCATCACGATAGGCCGATTGTGTAAGCTTAAAGGAAAAGGTCCAACTCGATCTTTCTTTCTGTCTGCACAATGCTCTCTCATTGTAATATTTTTTTTCACATTAACCATCTTATACATAGCCATCTTTTTTCACATGAACCATCTCAGATTCTCAGACGACATAGCCATGTGTTTCTTGGTTTGCTTCATCTTTGAGTTTGTACTTATTTTGGTCAATTGATGACTGATTTGAGTGATTTCACCTTGTTCTACAGTAAAGACAAATTAAATGAGGTGCATGGTGCTTAATACGTACGAAGTATAGCGTGATTAATAATACTATCATGATATCTGTAAACTTAAAAGAATTGCGCAACTCCAACTCGATCTTTCTTAACAGTTTGAACAATCATGTCTCGGCGATTTTACATGATTGTAATTTTTATTTAAATAACCCATGCATATGATGTTTGTTTGCTCCCTTTTCGAGTTTGTATTTATTTTGGTGAACGATCGAGTGGTTCGATTTTGTTCTATCGTAAAGACAACCAGGTGCATGCTGCTTAATATGGAATATATCATGCTTGTAACTAAATGATTGACAGAAATTTTTATTTCAGTTAATTGACTAGTTGTCACATTATATTGTATTCAATAATTATAATTAAATAGTATGAGAAAATAAACGGATAACATGTTACATTTAACTAGCATGGTACTCGCGCGTTGCAGCTGTGGGTACTAAGTAATTAAAGTCCGGTCACATAAAAAATGATTAAAATCCGGTCCGATGCACCTTTTCTCCCCAATCTTATGGATCCAAACCATTTGAACCATTGAACCATCAATGTAACATGTAACATATAAATTGCATGATATGTTTATTGGTTTTTACAATATGTATAAGAACAGAGTATTTTTATTTTTATGATGTTAACATTAATTAGTGTAATTCAATTAGTTTTTATTGTACTTTATGCTTTAATGTGTATTAATTAAATTTTAAAAATTTAAAAAACATTTAATGGATGGAAGGTATATTATTTAAAATTAAGTTTTATGCATTTAGAGATTATACCATATGTTTTAAGAGTTGTACTACTTAAAATTTAATAAGAAAAGAGATATTAAAATGTTTTATATGTAGTATTAAAATTTAATAAGGAGAGAGACTATTAAGTATTAACCGACTAAATCAATCAAACAGTTAAATATGGAATTATCCCATTATAAAAAGTTTGCAACAAGAGTGAAAGATTATTACACTTGTAGATGTGGATGTTAGGATGTTAGGTTTAACAAAATTTTATCTACGAGGTTGACTAATCCTAACTTTCTAAGTCAAGTTTGGTGAGTCGTGTTCTTAAAGTGTGTTTGATTGACCATAGAAGAAAAGTTTTGGTAAAATTGCTAGGAAACTGGCACTCAAACTCGTGATTCATATTCAATCCTGGCCATTCGAACCCACACGGACAATAAAAACACGAATGTAAAGTGTTAGTATCACGGGTTAACCACTCTAATGCCCATGGGAAAAAATCGAATTTATCTAGCTCATCATTTTTCGAATTAGTCAGCATAACGATAATTTTTGTTACTCCCTCAAAGAAAAGTAAATCTTAATTTTCGTAAAGTAAGATCCTGGATAGCAAATAATCCAAGGGAACAACATTATAAATAAGACAAAGATATTATAATCATATGATATCATCATACTCCTAAATACTACTATCATCCAACTTTTTTAAAGTTGTGTTTGTAATCACATCATCAGTTAATTACATAATTAGATTCACTTACACAAAAAACACGTCATAAATGATCCTAGTATATATCCACTCAACATGCTCCTAGGAGGAAACGGTGACATATGTTAGCACGGATATTTTAAGTTTTAAGACTCGTTGACTTTTAAAAATGATTGACAATTTATCAAAATCTTTGTGTAAATCATCATTTCCCCCCAAAATCTTGCAATACACTCGATGAAATTTTAAGGTTTTTGGAATTTATTAGTAATTTAATATTGATGGAAAGAAATGTTTTGTTTAGACTTGTTATAATGTTTTTCTAGCTCTAAATTTAGGTGACGCGTTATGTAACCTTTCAAAGGTTTTTAATACGTATACATTAATAAACATACGGTATAAGCCTATCCCACACCAATGTAGGTGACTATAATTACGTGTTAAAGACATCTATTATGATTAAACTTTTATAAAAATGTATAATAGTAAATAAGCTTTTAAAAATCATAAATTAATAAACCTTTTTCTTGTTATGAATATTTCTTAACTATTCTATAAAATTTTATTAAACACAAAAGAATTAAATTTAAAAAAGGTTTAAGATATTAGTAATTTATATAAGTTTTTCATTATAATTGATAAAATGATAAACCTATTTCTTTTTCTTAGACCTTTTTAAAAACTACCATAATGAATGTTTTAGCCATTGATTCCCCGTTACAAAGTGAAAAAAGAAAGAAAAAGTATGGAAAAGACTATGCTCAAGGCAGATTATTCTCCTCCTTGACTCCTTTAGAAATACTATGTGTTATGATGGATATCTTCAAAAATATTTATTCTTTAGAATTTACTAAAGTGTCGTTACTTTTGGGAATAAAATAATCTAAGTCCTTAGCCGTTGACAAAGAGGATTCCAGCCTGAAAAGGGAAAAGAAGCCGCTGACAAACAAGGCGTTGACAAGAAGAATCCAAGCCACTGTTGGATTGTATTAGCTATAGAAGTCAACATGTTTTGTTTAAGTTAGGAAGATATGTTCAAATATTGTATTTTATATATTTATCTCTTTGATATCTTCCTAGAATATTTGATCTTAGCTTTTTGTTCAAGGCTCCTTAATCTATAAAAGGAGACCTTAGGGTTCATTGTACGTACGTTTTCCACCATTGCTATTATCAATCAAAGTTGAAAGTTTAAAAATCGTTTGTGTGCTTTGTTCTTTGTTCTAAGTGTTAAAGTCCGCCTAATACTTAGATTATTGCAAAGTTTCTCTACGTATTACTCTTGACTTGATCTCGATAATACAAAGCTAAATCGATCTAAGTTTGAGATCAACAAGTGGTATCAGAGCTTGTTAAGGAACTTTGATCAAAAGAACAAAACCCTAAATCACACAAAACTCTAGATCTTTAAAACATCATGTCGACCTCAACCAGTAACTCCACAAACTCAACTGGGCCACTAAACAACCTCAAAATTCCCATGCTTGACCCTAACAACTTTGAGCTATGGCAATTCAACTTTCAACAATATCTTGAAGTAGATAACTATATCCTCTGGGAGATCATTGAATTTGGGAATACCTTTGCTAAGGAACAGAAGATAGCCGATGCTAAAGCTCAAAGGATAAAAGAAGGCAAATCTGCGACTGAAAGCTCAAATCCTTAAGATAGAAGAGCCACATTTGCTAAAGAGATGATTCAAAGAAGGAATGACATGAAGGCAATTAACTGTCTTAAACTAGCTCTTAGACAAAAGGAGAAATTTAAGTTCAAAAAGTACGAATCTGCTAAAGAACTTTAGGAGGCTATTGAAGCCACCTTATGGTGGTAATGAAGACACCATTAAGGAAAGAAAAAATGTGATGGTAAGGGAATTTACTGTGTTCAAAGCCCTTCCAAATGAAAAACTGAGTGAAACCAGAAGTCACCTTCAAGATCTCACCAGCAAATTGATATTCATGGGTGTGGAATTTGATGATGAAGACATCGTCTATGCTTTTCTTATCTCTTTTGGTGAAGTTTGGAATGAACCAGCTAACTCAATTATTTCCACCAAAAGTCATAAGAAAACAACTTTTGATGATGTTTATAATAAATTGAAGATCATGGAACCTGAGATCATTTTGAGACAAGGGAGTGCATCTACTTCATTATCTAGGAACATGGCATTTGTATCCTACAATGGATCCACATCCACTGATAAAACTTCATTTGTCAGCGGATTGGATTCATCCGCTGACACATCTTACTATGCATCCCCAAGTCTCAAACCAGTTGGAATCGACTTGGATACTATGTGTGCGTACATTGTTGCCTTGCCAAATGGTTCTCAAGTTGTGTATGAGGATCTTGAGCAGATAAGTGATGAAAATCTTAAGGAGATGGACATCAAGTGGAACATGGATCTTAGCAGCATAAGAGCCAATAGGTTCTACAAGAAGTTTGGCAAGAAACTTACATTCAACAACGGTGAATCTGTTGGCTTTGATAAATCCAAGGTTAAATGTTACAATTGTCACATAAGGGGACACTTAGAAGAGAGTATAGATCTCCACTTAGGAATGATGGTGGAAAGGATGTTGCTCGTACTTCTATCAAGATTGAGGATGCTGACTCAAAGGCAATGGTGGAAATGAAGAATATTGATGGCATTGGATGAGATTGGAGCTACATGGATAATGAAGTTGTGTAGAATCCAACATTGGTTACTAGAAAGCAAGAGGAGCATGTTCACTTTGCTCCAATGGCTAAATCTTCTTCTTCATCAGATAATGAGGTATATAATAATGCTTTTTATAGTAAGGGATGTAGGAAAAACACAAAAAATCTTAAGGCTGAGGTTTCTAAACTAAACCAAAAACTTTTAGATATAAATGTCACACTAAGGAACTACAAAAGGGGGCTTACACAATCTGATGGGATGGTGTCAGATTATAAGAAAATGGAATTTGACCTAAAGGAAAAAATTAAGGTTCTATAAAGAGACTTAAATCTTAGCAATGAGTCCAAGGCTACCCTCATAGAGTCTAAAACTGAGTTACAACTTAAGCTAGCTGAAGCAATTAAGTCAAAAAAAATGTAGGACTTAAAATTGAAAAGTTTGAAAAGGCTAGTGTAATATTGGATAAATGTGTGAGTGAGCAACGTAACCCCAAATATATGTCTAAAATTGGGATGCATGCAAAGGAATTTGGTTTTGTTCCACCTCCACCAAGTAACTTCTATAGGGTTCCAATGAGGAAAGATTTATCTAGAACTGGGATACCAGAGTTCCAAGTAAAAGAATTTATTCCTCCACCACGTGTACTTAACCCTGTGGCGGAATATGAAAAGAAGTTGGTCGACTTAGAACAGTGGAAATCAGCCAACCCCTTTCTCTCTGTTAAAGGTGGTTTGCTTAGTGATGAATCAGTTGACCTTAAGCCCATTGTTGTGACCAACCCTAGCACTGGTAAACCTGTTGAACTTGGCTCACCTTCTAATAGCAGATCTAGTGTTAGGTATGCAGAGATGTATTGAAAACCTAGATCACCGTAAATCCAAGAAAGTGTTAATGGGACAGGGTATTATCAGTATAAACCTAGAATTATGTCCAAAAAGGCATGTTTCACATGTGGGAGCTCTACACACTTGGCCTATAACTATGTCAGCGGATACATCCAATCCGCTGACAAAAGGTCAACCACAGTCAACCATAGACCTTTTTCTCACCCAAGTCCTTAGGCCACTAGACGAGATCCTTTCTTCTCTAAGGGAGCTAATACCCATGACCAAAAACCCTTTAAAAAGACCAACACTTGGTCTAATAGCCAGTGGGTTCCTGTAGCAAACCCTAATTTAGCCGCTAACAGGAACAATCTATCCAATGACAGGGAAAGACAAGCCGCTGACAACCCTCGTGTGGAAACCTTGGTTTCCGGATCTTTTAAGCTACTAGGAATGATCATTGTTCATATGATTAACATAATCAAAGCGGAATTAGAACAACAACCATTAACAAGGTGTTTAGGCACGAAACATGAATTAAAACACAATTGGATTGCTAATTATATTAATAATCAACAATCACTAGACGTGTATACATTGAATCCCACGTCTAGTCGACACACACTTTAGGTTTACATTGTGAATGAATTGAATGATTAAAACCTATGACCCTTGGTTCCTTTTATAGTGTAAGGATTAGGGTTTACAAGAGATAATGATGAATAAACAAGTAAATCTTCTATTTAAATAAACTTATGCAGAATATCTTTTGCATGTTTATCTAAATAGAAGCTTCCATAAGCTTCTTTGTCTACGTTTTGTCAATGCTTGAATTACATGTAACAATGCTTACATTGTACATGACAACTCTTGAGCTATCAACGCCTAAATTGTACATGTCAACGCTTGATTAACTCTTGACAACGCTTGGACAATTTCTTCATGTTTTCTTCTTTTTTGAGTTTCTGCCACATCAACTTTTTGACCCAACAATCTTCCCCTAGTTGATAGTGGCAAAACTCTATGTGTATCTCTTGTAAGTTGTACATGATCTTCAAATTGCTTCCCCTCAAATGTAGCACGTATTTCTTCCCCTTTTTGTCACATCAACAGGAAAGTAAACAATGTATGCAATGTTGAAGATTCTCCAGAAGTAGCTCTATGTAATGATCTTGAAGAACAATTAATATAGTAATTTTGATGTAGAAGTAGAATAACCCAACCTTGTGTTCCATGTCTTGTACTATCCATGTAACTAAGAACTTATATCAGACCAAGTATAAGTAGACCTCAATCCCTTGTCAATATTCTCATCCTATGTGAGACACTGAGCACGATAATGTAACTCCTTCAAGTGTTATGACAAGTCTTCGTCACCAATCATGTAAAGCACTAACAAGTTACCTTTAAAGTCAGTGAATGGTACGCCACGACTTTAAGATATGATAGAACACAAACTCGCGAAAATCTTCTTCAATCATCAAACTTACCATAAGAATTCTTCCCCTTAAGCTAACATCTCTTCATGATGAATTTAATGGAATAACATCTTCATACCATATGTAAAAGTATGGAAACGGATAACTCTTTCACAAGGCTATCCCGATTACATAGTTTAAAATATCCATCAAATTCTCACGAATAGTTGCTAACTCGCTTTAAGGTCATTAATTCCTTTCAAAAATATCCGATCCATAAATATCACCATGATATTCTGAATTAAAATGGAGATTCCATGTACCTTTGTGTGTATAATCCTCCTTTTTGTGTGCTTAAAACGTCCAATTTTCTCAAACAGCAGCAAACCTTGTGTTGTCCAATATCCTCTTCTGTCCAATATCTTTGGCAGATGTATTGTCCGATATCAGACAATACCTATCAGCGTTGAAGTTCATATATCGGACGACACTGTCAACTCTATCAGTGTTGACTTATTCTGTCAGCGTCAAACTATTTTCTGTCAGCGTCTACGTAACAACTTGTCAGCGTCTTAATCTGCTGACATCACCAAGTGACTACAACCTTTTGACAGCAATGAATAGCGATATAATAACTTTCCTTCTTCTGTTCCATATTATAAGCTATCAAAGTATATCTAAGGATAATGACAATCCCTAAAAATCAGCTTCATTATACACATGTTTATAGAATTCCCTGTAGATTAGGAAACCACCTTGTATTCACATATCATATAACGTCCAAAATAAGAACATATATCATGCAGCCATCTTTGACCCCATATCTGTGTATATGCTGAACTTTTGACTTGCTCCCCACGTGAATAAAATCATGGCATCAATAACAGATTACGTTTAGAAAATAAGTACCTAATTAAAGCCCACATGAGAATCAAGCAATCTCACATCTCTGATTTACGTAACCAAAACGCCAAACCGTGTGAACACAAAAGCTTTCCACCAATAAGAATGGAGTGGCTCATGGGAATACCATGGACTAGCACGTAGAGAATTGTAGCACCGTGTGAACACACATAGAATAGCCAATCAGATATATATAATCTTGTGAACACAAACGCTGGATGTGACGTCATAATTGTCAACGTTAACACAAAACGTATCAACGTCACTCGCTTGATCTTTCGTGTGAACATGCAAAATTTTCACCAAACAGCAGACCTTGTTGGAGAAACCAATTACATCTTTGCTAAAAATCAGTCACACGTGAACATAGAAGGTCTCTCGTAGCCTTTGTTTCCCTTAAACAGTACCCTCAAAATAACAAATCTTCACACGTCCTTGTTACTGCTACTATCATGCGACCAGATCTAGGATTTTACTCTAAATCAGAAAAGTTTAAGCATTGAAAACCCTAGAACGAAGATTGTTTAATTCGAAACCCTAATTAGGGTTTTAAGCATAACCAGATTCGAATTTAAACACCATAATGCATTATAACAGCCTCCCATTGCAATTCTTCCTGCTTTTAAGTAGATCTAGGGTTTGAGGAACCCTAGTTCATGATTTTATGTAAAAGCAGAAAACTGAAAATCATTCATCAGCCAACTTCGACGCTTAATAACTTTTGCCTGGGGAAAAAACTCGACAATCCCTCCGGTGGATGTTTAGTATGTAGAACACACATATAAAATTTCGTGACGATCCAACGGTTCAATCAAAAGTTATGACCTTCTGAATACTGCTGCGCACACAAAAACGTCCAGAAAAACCTATACGGATTTTTCTTTTCTTCTCCAAACACGAACACCTTGTTGGTCCTAGCATCACGAGCCACGAGGCTCTGATACCAATTGTGGAAACCTTGGTTTCCGGATCTTTTAAGCTACTAGGAATGATCATTGTTCATATGATTAACATAATCAAAGCGGAATTAGAACAACAACCATTAACAAGGTGTTTAGGCACGAAACATGAATTAAAACACAATTGGATTGCTAATTATATTAATAATCAACAATCACTAGACGTGTATACATTGAATCCCACGTCTAGTCGACACACACTTTAAGTTTACATTGTGAATGAATTGAATGATTAAAACCTATGACCCTTGGTTCCTTTTATAGTGTAAGGATTAGGGTTTACAAGAGATAATGATGAATAAACAAGTAAATCTTCTATTTAAATAAACTTATGCAGAATATCTTTTGCATGTTTATCTAAATAGAAGCTTCCATAAGCTTCTTTGTCTACGTTTTGTCAATGCTTGAATTACATGTAACAATGCTTACATTGTACATGACAACTCTTGAGCTATCAACGCCTAAATTGTACATGTCAACGCTTGATTAACTCTTGACAACGCTTGGACAATTTCTTCATGTTTTCTTCGTTTTTGAGTTTCTGCCACATCAACTTTTTGACCCAACACCTCGATTTGGTATTACTATGTCGAAACTAGTTGTTGTCGGACGTTATGTTAGACCATACAATTCAAGATACTTGGTTAATAAGGGACAAGGGTCAAAGGCATCATCCAGTCTCTATTAGATACCTAAACAAAACCTTAATCTAACGTTTAAGAGTGTTTCAATGACATGCAATAGATTTAAATATCTAGAAAATACTATTGGAACCAATTGGGTGTTTAGGGCACAAATGGATGAAAAGGGGGTTGTTACAAGAAACAAATCCACTCTTGTTGAACAACCATCTGAATCCAAGTCTTCCAAGGCTTGGGTTCCCAAAGAAAACTGATTTGTTTTCTTTATGTGCAGAGTATCCAAAAATAGGTTAATGACTATGGATATTTGGATAGTGGATGCTCAAGGCACATGACAAGGAATGAAGACTACTTATCAAATTTCTCTCCCATCAGCAATGGTGATAAGGTATATTTTGGTGGTGGCAGTGGGACTATCACAAGCAAAGGGACTCTTATCACCAACAATTTAAAGTTTAAAGAAGTTCTTCTAGTAAAAGAACTTGGTTATAATTTTTTTAGTGTGGCACAAGTCTGTGACAATAAGAATAAAGATCTCTTTGCTTATGCTGAATGCTTGGTGTTAACTAAGGATTGAGATTCCTGCTGATAAGTTCATTGAGTTTAGAACACCTAAACATAATGACATGTATAATGTTAATCTTAATGGCATTAAAATGAATAATAATTTCTAATGTCTTTATACTAAGGCTTCAGTATATGAGAGTAATCTATGGCACCAGAAGGTTAGGGCATCTAAACATTAAGAACATGAATAGACTTGTTAGGCATGATCTTCTTTAGGAACATGGCTCGTTCATTCACTTGCTCATGAACTCGCAGCTTCGCCAGAAGCTACGAAGGGGGGGGGGGCCTCGGCCGGATCGAAAGGATATAATACATACAAAACCTGAACTTCGCGGACTTTCCGAGGTATGACCTTCGCCCAACGAGTGGCAGATTTTGATGGAATCTCGCTTGGATGCTGGGGAGATCCATAGATCTGGATAGAGTCCCCGGAAGTTATCACGGACGAGCCACATGCAGGGAAACTTTTTTCAAAAAGATGAGGGGGAAAGTCAGTAAGATGTCGGAGAAGCACTTTCTAGCGAATAGAATAGGAATCTGTGAAGGTAAAACGGAGGTTCTTATGAGCATCCCTTTTTTCGGTTGGGTATGGCCCCGACTATTCCGGGAGCTCGCTCCCGGCATCACAGCCTATTCTATTCTCTACTCTCTACCAGCTTCTGAACGTGGGAATTCGAGGTCTCATGAACTACTACTAAAAACCTACTTTTTTTCTTTTTGAGCAACTCCTTCGTGTTCAGGATGATCGGATGAGAGATCTTCCTCCGACTCCGAGAAGAGGACTGTCCTCAAAGGCATTCGAAAACGATCATAATTGTGTTACATGTCTTAAAGACAAGCAACATAAGGCCTCTTTTAAGTCTAAAAGTGTGTATTCTAGTTCTAAACCCTTACACTTGCTTCATATGGACCTGTTTGGTCCTACATCAGTTGATAGTCTCAACAATAAATCTTATTGCTTGGTTATAATTTATGATCACTCTAGGTTCACATGGACTTTAAGTAAGAAGAGTGACACTGCTGGAAACCCTAATTAACTTTATCACTCAAATAGAAAAGAAATCAGATTATGAAGTTCATATCATTAGGAGTGACAATAGAGGAGAGTTTAGAAATCATCTTTTAGATGCCTTCTGTGTCAAGAAAGGAATTACTAGGGAGTTTAGTAAAGCTAAAACTCCACAACAAAATGGTGTAGCTGAGAGAAGGAATAGAACTCTTATAGAAGCAGCTAGGACCATGTTAGCAGATGATAAGTTACCTATTGCTTTTTAGGTTGAGGCTGTAAGTACAGCTTGCTATGTTCAGAATATGGCCTTAATGAATAAGTCTCACAATAAGACCCCTTATGAACTATTTTGGAATAGGAAACCTTTAATAGATTTCTTTAGACCCTCTGGATGTCATATGATTATTTTAAATACTAGTGACAACCTTGGCAAGTTTAATTCAAAGGGTGATGAGGGATATTTTATGGGATACTCTATGAACATCAAAGGGTATAGGGTTTATAACAAGAAGGATAGAATAATCACAGAGAATATCCATGTTGACTTCTTGAAGAATAAACCTAGTGATCCTAAAACTAGGTCCATGAATTATATGCATGTTGCTAACCATGCAAATTTGGAATAATCAAATACTAAAATACAGGTATTCAAGTCAATTAGGTCTCTGGTTCACAAGCTTAGCAAACTCCCTCCTTCAACATCTTGGAGATACCCTTTTGGAGTAAAGAATTTGTTGAAGCATCTGCTGCTGAGAAAAGAAAAGAAGATAAGGAACAAGAAGAGCTAAAGGTTAATGATGATGAAAATGTCAGCGGCTCCAAAGCCGTTGACAAGAAAAATTCAACCGCTGACAAAGCTTGGCTATCCTTTGATGAATCCATTCTTGAACTTGTGGTTAATGAAATAATGCCCAAAGGTGGTGTCAGTGAATTCAATCCAGCCACTGACAATGTGATTAATGCTTATGATGGGTGTTAATGAAATAATGCCTAAAAATGTTACTTGCATTTTTTGGTCTCGCTTTGTTTTGATTACGACGATATGTAAAAACAAGCATTTACGAAAACAACGAAAAACGAATTATTGAGTTCAAGTATTTTTCATTTCAACCATTATCACTTAAGGTATGAACAAACAAGTACTCATTCTAATTAAGTGATCAATGATTTAATTTTTTTCTTAAAACTCACTTTTTATTAAGTGTGACAAGTTTTTTTATTAAACTTTCTTTTTAAGAAAATGTTTTATTAAATTAATTATTTGAAAATTTGAAATTTTAAAATGGCATATTCTATCTTGATTTGGAATATCCTTTCAAGATATTTTAATCCCCTGATTTGAACCAATCCACTAAAATACAAAAAGGAGCGGAGTCTATCCAGGTGGTTCCTTAGCACCTATAGCGGTTCCTTATCGATAAGGAACCGCGGGCTCCAATACGGAACCACAGGCTCCAATAAGGAACTGCGGGCAGATATAGCCGTTGGATGTTTGTCTTATAAATAGTGGACCACTCTCAAACTTTCAACTCACCTCTTTTGCACATACATTTCCAGATTCTTTCATACTTCGTAAATCACTCAAATCCTTGATCGTTTGTTTGATTACTACTTGTTTAGAAGTGAATCTTTCTCCTCTCGTATTTTCCTCTCAAAGTGAAAATAGAAGAACACTATCATCCTTGAAGGGGGTGTTGTGTCTACCTCAAAGATCCATTGAAGATCCAAACTTATTTATTCATTGTTGCGTCATTGTTGTGAAGATACAAGTAATTGTGTCTATTTGGAAGTTGTGTATGTATTAAGGTTAATACTTGGTCCTTAAAGTACATTGGTGTATATTGGTCCTAGCTAAGATTAGGGCTCGACTTTTAGCTTAGAGTCGAAAATTGGTTAAGCTACGTTGTGTACGGTTTCTCTACCTTAAGGAGCTTGTTGATTAGTGAACTCTCGAGTAAGGACTAATCGAGGAGTGTAGTAGGAACGAGGAATGAGCTTTGTTGCCTAACCACTATAAATCCTTGGTGTTTGGTTTGATCTTTCCTTCCCTTATCTCTTTACATTCGTTATTCTTTATACTTGTGATTATTAGTTTAGTTGCACTATACCTTGTTCATATTGTGTATAACAAGGTTTCACATAATTACTTAAGTCTAAGTTTTTGAAAAGGACTTTTAAAAACATATCTTTAACAAGTAAATTTAAGAAACTATTCAACCCCCCACCCTTTCTAGTTCCTACAATGGGCATGAAACTGAAGAATATTGTGATCTTACAAATTCGGAGTCTACTGTTCATGATGATTCTTTGTTTGGGGGAAGACTGAATTCTCATGTTACTAAAAATCATCCTTCTACTCAAATAATTGGACCTCTAAATTCTCTAATACAAACCAGAGGTAAAAATATGAAGCAAGGTGGATTCATTGCCACTATTCATAAGAAAGAAGATAATTAATTGATTCAAGAGTGTTTGTTTGCTTGTTATCTATCACAAGCAGAACCCAAGAAAATTTTTGAGGCTCTTGCAGATGATAGTTGGGTAGAGGCAATGCAAGATAAGCTTCATCAGTTTGATATTCAAGACGTTTGGGAGCTTGTAGATTGTCCCAAACAAATAAGACCTATTGGAGCACGTTGGGTTCTCAGGAACAAGAAAGATGAAAGATGGATTGTGATAAGAAACAAGGCATGTTTGGTTGCTCAATGTTACACACAAGAAAAGGGTATTGACTATGAGGAGGTTTTTGCACCTGTTGCTAGGATTGAAGAAATAAGGATTTTCCTAGCCTATGCTTCATGCATGGGAATCAAAGTCTACCAGATGGATGTGAAGAGTTATTTCTTGTATGGAACCATTAAAGAGGAGGTGTATGTTATGCAACCTCCTGGATTTGAAGATTCAGAGCATCCAGACATAGTCTACAGAGTTAATAAGGCTATGTATGACCTTCATCAAGCCCCCAGAGCATGGTATGCTACTCTTTCCACTTATTTGGTGGAAAATGGATTCAAGAGGGGGACAATATACCAAACATTATTCACCAAGCAGAAAGGGAAGGATTTTCTACTTGTACAGGTCTATGTTGATGATATCATCTTTGGTTCTTCAAATTCAAATATGAGTAAGGATTTCTCCAAGCTGATGACAGATAAGTTTCGGATGAGTGCAATGGGAGAAATGAACTTCTTTCTTGTTCTTCAAGTTCAGCTGAGAGAAGATCGTATTTTTATCTCTCAAGATAAATATGTACCTGAGATTTTAAAGAAGTTTGGGTTTTCACCTCATGAATAACGGGCTAGCACACCTATAGACAGAGACAACCCTTGGGGAAAGCTTGGAGAAGGAAAAGATGTTGATGCCAGGCACAATAGGTCAATGATTGGCCCCTTGGTGTATCTTACAGCTTCTAGACCAGATATTATGTTTGTTGTATGTGCATGTGCACGTCATCAAGTGACTCTCAGGAAGTGTCACTTTCATGCTGTCAAGAGGATCTTTAGGTACCTTAGGTGATATCCTACTTGGGGATTGTGGTATCCTAAGGATTCTCCATTAGAATTGATTGGGTATTCAGACAGTGATTATGGTGGTGATAATGGTGATAGGAAATCCACAACTGGTGGATGTCAGTTCCTTGGGAGCAGGTTGATATCTTGGCAATGCAAGAAACAAACTGTTGTGGCAAATTCTACAATTGAGGCTAAGTATGTGGTTGCTGCTGCATGTTGTGGTCAAGTGCTATGGATTCAAAATCAGTTGTTGTATTATGGGTACAATTTTATGAAGATATTTGTATATAATAATAATACTATATGCATTATTAAGAATCCCGTACATCATTCTAAGACTAAGCATATAGAAATCAGACATCATTTTATTAGGGATAGTTTTGAAAAAGGTTTAATTCAACCAGAGAAAATAAATTCTGAAAATAATGTTTTAGACTTTTTAACTAAACCTTTTGATGTTGGGAGGTTCCAATACTTGGTAACAAGCATTGGAATGATCAATTCTTGAAAAATGTTGGTTTGATTTATTGTAAAAATATGTACAGGATGAGTATTGTTATTTGTTCTTGTAAAGTTAGTCTTTTCCACTTTATTTTTCTAACCACTGACAAATGAATTCTATCCGTTGGCAAGTGGAAAGAAGCCGCTGATAGCTTTTGTGTTAGTTTCTTTTGTGGTTTTTGTCTAACTATGTAGAGATGTGGAGCAGCATAAGGATGGATACAGAGTTTCTTATGGACTAAAAGGTCATAACAAAGGTTTATTTATTATGGTTGGAGTGTTTACATTCCTATCTTGAAATAAAAATTTGTTTATGATCTAAAACCTTGTATGCTTCATTTTTTTGAACGGCGGTTTGGTGCAGCGTTGTATGCTTCATTTAAGGGGAGGTTTTAGGATACCTTTAGGACTTTGGGTACTCTTAAATTACTCTTATCATAATTCTAGATTGTGTCCGCTGGTGAGTGGGGGTTAGAAATAGTGAAGGCTTTTTTTTACGAAATTGTTGGAATTTCTAAACCTTGAGGCACTGTAGCATACACGTTTTATTTTAAGCATGCATGCTGCCAAGACGTTTTTGACCTAGAATTGGGTTTGGTCGGATGGGTGACTTGGGATATACATTTTGGGTTTACCTGGGAGTTACAAAGATATTATATGAGATAAATTCACCCTTAAGGAATTTGTGAGCAAGGGACACTAGAGGACAGTCACATCTATCTTGTATATGCAAGTGTGTGTGATTGGACAGTGCTTGCAAAATTCAGTCTTTTTGGATAAAAGATAGCTCCCTTAGGATCAATTTCTTTGTTAAGGTCTTTTCTTTTAATTTTTCTTCTTTTTATTTTTAGCTTATGACCATTAAAATTGTATCCGCCGACAAATGTATTTTAGGCCCAGACACAGCCATTTTTATACACTAACAAATATAATCGTCGCCGCGAAAAACCTTTTGAATGTTGAAAAACACTAGGTCCCACTCAGTTGTTATTTTTGAGATATCTTGGACTGTAATTTTCATAGAGTAGGTATTTTCTTTAATTACTAAGAGATAAGTTAACTTTTTCAAAGATTTTCATGATTATGTTTTGAAAATTTGTATCTACTTACCTCTTTTTCAACCAATAGCATACCTACGTTTCTACTATTTATTCACCCACTATACGTTTTTACAGGGCAACTTGCTTATTTGTGTCATTTACCTCCATAACAGTTTTCTACACTTTTCTTTCATCTTAAGCTTTCTTAGTTATCAATGGCGCCTAAATTCAAATCTGATGATGATGTGCTTGAATTCAAAATTAACATAACATGCTTGCATATTTGATAGTTGATAATGATCTCATCCACAGTATACAGGGATGATTGAGTTCTTGCTAGCCTCTAATATAAGGTATGCTCTTACTCATGCACCTCTCATTCCTATATCACATATCAAGCAGTTTTAGAATACTGCTAATTCAAAAATAGTTGATGATGTGCTTACAATTGAAGGCACTATTCATGGGCGTAAAAAGATTGTTACCGAGTCTTTGATTCGTCAAGCTTTACATCTTGATGATGAAGAGGGTGTGAAAACTCTTCCCATTGATGAGCTACATCAAGGGCTTCAAGGCTTGGGATATGCTCTTCTACCTGCAGGACGTATTTCAAAATATAGTAAAGGACGATTTCCCCTAGCCTGGAAGTTCCTTATACATGTCCTCCTACAATGTATTAGTCCCAAATAGGGCTGAGAATCCGTCCAAGACCGGACCAGACCGGCTAAGACCGGACCGAACCGAGGACCGAAATGGTCTGAAACCCCGGACCGAAAATATTCCGGTCCGGTCCTGGTCGGTCCGGTCCGGTCCGGTTCGGTCCTCGGTCCGGTTCGGTCCTCAATCCGGTCCGGTCCTATTAGGCAAAATTGATAAGTTTTTATGTAAAACCGAAGCTGACCGGACCGGACCGAGTACCGAAATAGTCTAAAACCCCCGGATCGAGGACCGGACCGAAATTTTACGGTTCGGTCAGGTCCGGTTCAGTCTGGCCCGGTCCGGTTTTCCAGTTCGGGTCTGTTTTGGGTCTGCCATGCTCAGCCCTAGTCCCAAATGCTCATCTTTTAATGAGATTAATCGCTCTATTGCGAGTGCTCTTGTTTGTATGACAACTGGGCAAAAATATAATTTTTCAAGAATGATTTTTGAGGGCATGTTAAACAACAAGGGAAGAAAGATGACTCTTGCTTATTTTTACAAATGGTTTTGGATTTACAAGGAGAGTAGACAGGGATTATGACAACTTTTATGAGATCCCTGTTCAACGCAAAAAGCTTTTTATCACCCTAAATACTGCTCCCTACAAAGATTTGCCATTGACCCATGTAGGTTTGCTATATTATAGATTCGGTGGTCTAGTTGGGTGGTGGTATATGGTGGCAGCCATGGATGAAGATAGAGAGAGAGGTTGTGTGTGTAAAATGAAAGGAAAAATGTATTAGAGTGAAAATGGAAAAACACAAACAACAACCCCTCCTTGGAAGCCTTGGAGGGGTATATATAGTCACACACTACCTAAACTATACATCGTTTCCTAGTCTAGTCTATGCGTGTGTGACTATGATAACTAATAGGAATTCTTAAATATCGTCACATAAAGTGAATTTCCAACAATCTTCCCCCATGGGACGACGTGTAGAATTCCTTACAATATTTTTCCTAACAAGTACATAATGATTAAGAACAAAAGCTTCCATGAAGCGTCCAATGCTGATGAAGTCTTCGGAGGCCTTTGACTTCAAGTCTTCACTTCAAAACGACTCATCTTTATAGTAACTTGTAGTAGAAATATTGTAACGGCACGAGCTAAGTAATCCATATACTTAGGGTTAAGGAGAAGCTCCTGAATTAACTTTCCCCTAATTCATGCCACATAATCTTGATGTAGAAGTTTTTAATAGCTTCCCCCTAAACCGAAAATCCTCATAAGCATTTCCAAAGCTTTGAATAAAGTTTAGAATGATTAAGCGCACAACAGAATTTATCAAGCAAACCTCATCATATAAAATGATAATGTTGCTATGAGAGATTGAAAGTTTGGGCACACCAAGTAGATCAACAACGTCTCTTCTCACACTTGAATAATTTTTCTGAATTTTTCTTCCCCCTGAGAGTTCAAGTTATGCATACTAGAAAGAATCAAAACATTTCTTCCCCCACGTAGTTGAAGAAAGTAAACCAATCCCATGTATGAAGCTCAAATACTGAAGTAGACACTTTATCCCATTCATGAAGTTGACATCGTAACACTAGAGTCAATTAAGTCCCGAAAATACACATATCTTCTTCTGGAGATGCACCAGAGTCAATTAAGTCCCAGAAGTGTATATCTCTCCATATAGGATAATGATGATGAATAATTGCAACCTCAAAACAATTAAACATCAAAAAATTGTGTATCGTTTAGAGATTGATAACGCCACGAGTTAAAACACTGATTTTCTCTGCGGTTATGACAAATGTCTTCCCGGAATGTCTTCAAATCAAAAGAAGGTATGAAGTTCATCACGTGTACTCGTTGTGCGTTCAATATGTCTTCTTCTTCCCCTTGATGGTTTTGAAACCTCGGAAACAACAATAAATCGTACGCACATGACCCTGAAAATCTCGTGAGAATAATAAATAAGCTGAATTATATTCGGCGACAATCAGTTGTTGATCGAAATTCTATACTCATAAACTCTCCATGGCTATCTATACCAACCCCCTTGTAGGAAATTTGAAGTGACCACTGATGGAATGAACCAGATATACCAAACGTGAAACTGAATAAAAATTCCTCGACCTTGTGACTTAAGCTTGCACTATTGTTGAATGAAGAACGGTGGAGAAATCTCTAAGTACCCAATACTTTACTGAAGAAGTATATAAGCACGGCACCTCTTGAAATTATCCACATCGACTATGCGCGTGACACTGAGTATAACAATGTAACTCATTTAAGTGATAGTTATCCAAGTCATCAACCAACCACCCCGAACCCGATAACAAGATAAGCAAGTCATCATTCTAAGATAAAGCACGAACAAGTTATCTTTCAAAGATAAAATAAGTGCACGCCTTTGAAAGATCCGTCTTATTTCAAATAAGAATAACCGATCAAATCCGTAGCCACTAAAATTCAAATATAGCCAATATTTCTCGGTCTCGTCAAATCATTCTTGTCACTTTGTGTTGTCACTATGTTGATTATACCCGATTAAAATCTTCAACAATAATATTCATCAATGGTGGCAAAATGAGTCCCAAAATTTACAAAGTACACATCTTTGAACCTTTAATCATGAACCGACCATCATTGTAAAACATTATGTTTGACATCATAAAATGATGCCACCCAATGTCTAATGTTATTTTATCTCACGTTAAGGACCTTATTATAATAATGTCCCACATTATTTTCTCACGTTTAAAAATTGACATCATAAAAGAATGTCTCACGTTAATTTGAAATAAACATAGAAGTGGGAATTAGCATCCATTAACTAGTCCATATCAAAAACATTTGGCCTACCATCATTGTGTGATAACACTCGGCCCATGGTATAATTTAACATCCGGTCCAATTTAATATACCTACGACTTAGGTATATAATAACCAAAAAACCCTAGATATTAGGTATTAACCCTAATCTCACTTCTCAAACTCTCCGCCACCCTTTTCTCTCCAAAAGATGAAACGCTGCTGCCCCCATTTAACACATATCCAGATCTATTCAATCAAAACATGATCTCAAACCAAATCACCATACAAATTCTTTTACCCTCGTCATCAAACAAAACCAATAAACCAAATCCATAGACTGAGCAATACACTTGTTGTATTTCTTGATCCATGATTCACACGAACCTTAACCATCTAAACATTTAATTCGAGCCTCAAGCCCTTTATTGATCAAGAAACGTTTGCGAGATCATTAATTTGGTCTAAGGTAGGTGTTAGTTGATTGCATGTTGGTTCTGAATTCATTTAATAAATAGAAACAAAGAACAGATAATAACAAAATTGTTATTATTCTTTCTTGATTTTCGTATATTAATAACAGATGTATGTTGATTTTTGATTGCATGTCGGTTTTTTTGCTTATAGATTCGAACCAGACTACTGATTATAACATGTTTGTTATAAATCAGTATTTAATATTGTATATAAAAATTGGTTAAAAACCAAACACCAATCAGTGATGATATGCTTTGGATTGCATAAATCAATTATGATCTTTGCAAGTCTATTAAAGATGTTACCAAAAACAAATCTGAGATCATTTAATCTGTTTTATTCGAGTCTAGATGTGATGGGAAGTAGGTGACGATGGGATTAAGATATAGATTGCGGTTTTGTTGTGGAGTTATAAGGGAGATGAGTAATGCTAGATCGAGTCTTGGTGTGTTATAATTTTTGAAACATATCCATCATTTCGCAACCATGCCAAGGACATGATTCCACAACCATGCCAAGGACATGATTCCGCAACCACGCCAAGGACATGATTCCGCAACCACGCCAAGGACATGATTCCGCAACCACGCCAAGGACATGATTCCGCAACCATGATGTAACACCCCCAAATTTATACAACTCAATACAGCGGAAGACTCGTTGGTGTTACGGGATAGCACATTACTCACATCATAGACAACGCATGAAAATCGCGTCGTTTAATAATAAAAGCATTTCCATTCATAAATATCAAATTTACATAGGTCCCAAGTCATTGTATTTAATACAGGTTTTACAAACATTTGAATGGAAAATATAGTTTAAGTGCGGGCCATGAATTCTTGTCATCTTCCCGAGAATTACCTTCAAGTACCTGAGACAAAACATGTTAAAAGAAAAGGGTCAGCGATAACGCCGAGTGAATTCATAGAGTTTAATAAACCATCAATATAATATCGGTATAAAATTATTACCGAAAATCATTTTGTACAAATCATTTTTATAGGCCATAAAATAGCCAAAGTCATTTTATATAAATCCTTATCGAAAATCATAATATAGGCGTTTGCCTTAAAAATCATTATACGAGCCAATGTCGTAAAAACATCATACAATACGTCTTATGACGTTGTATGAAAATAAAAACCGTTATATGAATATGGTTATGAAAACCAAAACACGAACATAATATCAATAGTATGACCCTGTATTGCTAGTCAGGTAATACATCGTAATTCGGTGCGTCTAGTAGTATTTCGTTAGTTTGGATTATTATAAGCCGCATGACATTGTTACCTTACTAAACCAACAACGGGTAGCTAACCCGATACTCAATTTGCCCATCTAAAGTAGCGTGTCGTCACAAAGGTCACGCTATAGAAATCTTCTCATACATAAAATCGCTTACTAATCAATGTGGCACGACGGGGATCAACCGTCAAGGCGCGAACTAGGGTGATCGTCCCTAAATAGTACTATTATATGCATAAGCGTCTACCAAATCCCGGTAGTTCACAATTCATGCTAATGGGACTTTTAGTGACATAACCTAACTTTAATAATCCATTTGATTTCATCTATCGGGTCCTTTAATCATTTATCGGGTCATACAATCGGGTCATACAATCATTCGGGTCCAAATCAATAAACAAACAATCGGGACAAATGGTGTCCTATTTTATAAAAACTAACATGGTATCTTCCTCGCGGGTTTATAAAACATTTCATAAAAACATTTAAAAGAGAGCGAGGCTATGAACTCACGTTGACATGGGAAGGCGGGTTATCGGCAATTCGGTCGTACAGTACGTGCTTCAATCACGGAAACCTAGACAAATAATACTCGTCTTAGACTCATGTCCAATGACTTTATAAAAATAACAATTATGTATACATATGATGATTATATATATATATGATGATCAAGTGGGTTTACATATTCTCGTTTACTCATTTTAGTGTTATGTGTCGATAACTTTTATACTAGTTTACTAGTTTTACCTATTTACGTGTTTTAGGTTCAATAAACTTATTATAAGTTCTTTAACTTGTCTTATTCCACTTTATACTTGTATTATCAGTATTTACACTTTATATGTTGGGCCTAAATGGGTTAAGCCCAATAAGTTCTTTTTATAAGTGTTTATCTTATTTAGTCCAATTATTAGTCCAATATGCTTAGTTAGCTCGTTAATGTCCGTATGTCCTATAGTTCGGGTTTTATCGGTTTTTACTTGTATTAGTTACTTATATATCAGTATATGACTTTTAAAAACTTTACATTAGACGGGTTTGATCGTCTAAGTTTTAATTGGCGAAAAACGTTAATTTTACGGTAATAGCCGAAAAAGTCGTAAAAATCAAGTTTATAGTTTTTATTACTTATAAGTATTATTCCACTACCATTTTTATAATTTATACACTTATTTAACCTTTTACATATTTATATAAATAAAATCCATAAGTTAGTGGGTTTTTATTTTACATTTTATACAATATAATTTTGAGTGCTTATATAATAATAATAAACATTAATTCTCAAAATCTGATTTTTATTTTCATATTCACCAAAACTGTCATATCTAGAGTTCTATATGGAGATAGAAGCTCAAATTTTTATCACATAAACTACATGATATGTGCTCCATTTAACTCTTCTATAGCTACTGTTGAATCATCCTCTAAGTATTTTCTAAAAATCTTCCAAAACAGTAAACTCAGATTTGTACTTTAAACTTGTTTTGATCATATCTCACTCATTACAATGATTTCATTGCATGGCCAATTCTCACGTGTGTACAAGACCCCTAGCTTACTGTTTATTCATTAATCTATGCCATTTTTATCAGTTCACCATTTGATTCTTTACTGTTTTATACAACCAACAAATTTAAACAAGATTTTAGCCTTGTTTCTTATAGTCTTTCATCTTTTTAAGCATGTTTATCAACACCAAATCCCCACACAATATTTTTAATCATCATTCATCATCATATACATATACATAAGTAAAAGAAATACAAGATTACATAATCAAAAATAACAAGAGGATGAGGAGGACAATCTTTATACCACCAAGTTGATGTAGGTTGTGATTTAGACATGGATTTTGATAGAGAAACTTGTGCATAACCAAGACCATCTTCAAGACCACTAATATTCATGAACACCTTGTGGAAAATCAGCCCTAATACTCCATGGAAACTCCTCCTTGGATGTTAAAACTTGCACCAATCTTCCTCTTTTTGAATGGAGATTAACATATGTAAGTTATAACATATGTTTGTGGTTAAAATTTGCATGATGGTGGTGTTTTGTGTTGAATAGTGGACGGCACCAAGAGAGGGTGAGAGAGGATTTTGAGTGGATTTGCATGAGAGGAATGAGTGAATGGTTTTGGTTAATGGTTTTTGTGGAGAGTATGCTTAACTTGTAAGCTTTAGCTTACAAGTGTAAGTATTTAGTTACATGTTGCCACATCTTGTGATGTGGTGGTACATCTTGGCCGGTTATATGGGGGTGGCGCAAGTGTCCCACTTGTCTCATCCCCATTAAATTACGGGTACTCCTCGATTCTAGTTTCCTCGATTTGCGTGCCCTCGGGTCGTTTTACGAAAAACGTTTTTATGAATTATGAATCAACGACACAAAACGAATCTAATAAAATTTTTCATCAAAAACGGAGTTCGAAAACGTAAATACGTAATCCTAAGGTTTCCGGTTTAGTCGTAAAGGACGTTAAAATAAAATCGTAAGTCCTAATCTCTTCTCGTAAATTTGTGAGTTTATGAACCAACACAAATTTAAAACTCCAATATAATATTCACGAATAAATTTATTTTCTGAAATGTCGGACTGTCACCAAAGACGGTGTATGTAAACGTAAGCACGTAACGTAGAATCCTCCGGTTTAGACGTAGTCAATGCTACTTCAAGACGTAAATCCAAATTACTTCCCAAAAATAAGTGAGTTAATATTGTAACATTAAAATAATGTTTTCAAATAAATATTGAGAATAAAAAATCAACCATAAATTGACGGATTGTCACAGCATTTACCCCTAAACAGGATCTTTGTCCTCAAAGATCATCTTACCTTACTACTCGCTTCTTATAGAGTTAAAGCCATGTGGGTATTTCCTCCACATTCGGTCTTTTCTGACAAGTGTAATTCATTACAATACGCGAGTTTCATCAAACATAACTACGGGAATAAGATCAGGCTAAATGTTGACTTACTTTCTCTATCCAAGATGTTCACGGGTTTCTGATGAATGTAACTTTTCGCCGATCTAAGCTTTATTAAGAAGAATTCAGATTCTCACTTGATAGACATTCCATCAAGTTCGATTTACGAAACATAATTCACGCAGTTCTTGAAGTCCTAGGGTAGATCCAGCTTATATGCCTTTCAATCCCAACTTTTACATCATCTCAATGGTCCCATACAACGGGGACTTATATCCCATGATTTGTCAGATCATGAATTCATTTTTCCAAGGTTAAAAATTGTTGGCATAACTTTGCTACCCATCTGGCACTTCAAGATCTACATTTCATATTCACATGACCTCCTGTCCACTATCGGCAGTCAATAATCAGATCCTCATTTCAACAATCATTTCAGGTCTCGCGGGTCGAGTATTTTGTAAGGTTAGGTTATCATAGGAAACCTTAAACCTAAAAGACATGTCCAACTCACAATGGGTGTATGTCGGGTGTCTTCATCTCAACTCTTGCTTACAGATGCTCTAATATAGACCCTAACAAGATTCGATCTCGATCCTAATACGATAGTTATCAATGATAATCTTTCCAAAGGAAAGCGATTTTACAGTTTATTACCAATGGTCAATCATTCAAACATAGAACAGCGCTTATATTACTTTGTATCGTTACTTTACCTCGTCCCTTCGATTTGGGGTGGTACATAGTACTCTCATCAAGGTTCGTTCTCAATGATTTCTGAGCAAATCTCTAGAAATTCGATGCGAAGCGAGGATCTTGATAAAGATGTTCGATACAGGCACACTATGTTTACATAACTCTTTTGCATTTATCATTAACGGGAATGATATTAGCAGATTTGGTCAGTCTGTCGACGATGACCCAAATCGAATCAAATTCAGATGATGACCTTTGCAATAGCTAGACGTTTACTAATGTATGAGGCGATGTCTGCCTTCATAATTTGTCATTAGTACAACTTCTTTAGACAAAGATACGTTTAGTCATAAAATGACATAAATAGAATACTTATACTTACAAATTCCAACATAACTATATCTCACAATCCTCCATATTTAGACAATCACAAGTGGTCTTTAAAATATTTAACGCTATCGGCTTCTCAATTTTAATGGTTCACATTAGTCGCGAACCACTTTTATTATCTATATTATCCTTTTTACAAACATTGTTCATATTTAAATTGTTGGGCAAATTTTATTTTGCACGTTCATTATTAAGAAATATATCCTAATGGATTCTTTATTTTTATACATAATGTGTCAGTAATTACGTTCACTTTCCTGATGAAATAAATATCATAACCGTATTTATTCAAAATTCTTTCTTCATATCTTCTATGTTTTTGTTTCGTCTTTACTATTATCTTTATCTGTTTTACTCAATCTGACGTCTAAAGCGTCGGTAATTATTACATGTAAATTAACAATAATTATTTAATTTTTATGAAACGTAAACGTAAAAAATTTTAAATTTCTTAGTTCGACCAGTTATATAAAATGTTCAAAATAAATTTGAAATTAAATTAACAAGATTTTTGTTGATTTATCGAAAATATTTAATAAGATTCGTAAATTTTCGAAAAACCTTTGTTCATACTTTGGTCAAAGTTTTCTTAGTTTGAAAAAAAAATAAAGATTATCGTTTCAGATTTTAAGTCATGGTTTATATAGTTTCCTCAATTCTTCTTAAGATTTCCAGAAGTATACACGAACATTTACCCCTAAACGGAAGTTTAATTAAATGGTTTGTGTATAAAGAAATAATCCCTTAAAAATCCTTTGTTAAAACCTTTGTCGAAACATATTTCCATTTTCTTTTTGGTAAAACCCAAAGTCTTAAATGACTTCTAATTTTTGAAGAGTCAATGTATTCCATTATCTATTATTCACACGGTCAATTAATATAAAGGATTTAGTCTTTAATCACATGTTAAATATTTAAGGTACAAGGTTTCACTACTCGGCCGACTCAGGGCATTCTACAAATAATTATTAACTCATTCTTATTCTTATTGACAAACAAATGGTCCTTAATAATCACAAGCATGAGTTTATCAAATTACAGCCTACACACGTGATTAGTAAAATTTATGAATGCTACATGTGTATTAGTCAATCCAAACGACATCACGTGAAACTCATAATGTTCATTACAAGTTCTGGATCTAGTGATTGGAATAGATAATCCTTTTCGCAGATGCGAAGTTGATGATAACCATGCTGAGGATCAAAAACCTTGTAAATGATCGAACAAATCTTCCATTTCGAGTTATGGATATCGTTTTCGATTGTCAATTTACTCAGTTCACAGTAATTAATAAACATAAGGAATAATAACACCATAGCTCTTCATGATGACGAGCTCGGTCGAATAGAATCTTTCTCCGACAACTCTCTCAGTTGTACGGTAATTCCTTTAATTCAGATGGTGCTGACGTACAGTGCACATGCCACAGATGCAGCACCGGGAATATAATCAATACCAATTTCAATCTGCCTTAATGGCAAAAGTCTAGGTAATTCATCAACAAATACTTACTAAAGTTTCAAATAACATAAACATCTTTTAGTACATTCATATTAGGTTCCTTCTAGATTATAATATTTATGACTAATTTACAACCAATCACAATATAATTTCAAGTCTAAATGCAGGATATGGTCATCCATCAAGAATTATTTAGATCACCTTTGATAATCAACATCTTATCTTTTAGGGGAATTCTATTCGAGTTCCCATCAGTTAAGACAATGTCGTCATGTCATAATCAATCAATCCATTCTATTGGCATTACAAACTTTTCAGTTTTATTGCCGTTGATAAGATGTGAACTTCTCAAAAGACTAATAATAACTCATAATCCTTCACAAATTCAAGGATATCTGGAGACACAACTAACCTTAAAAGAGTAAGGTTAACGCATAATCTATGCGAGAGAATTTCAAATCAGATACAGACGAAAACATTTAACGAATATGAATATATCCCATGTTTTCATAATTTGAGTACGCATTCGAAAGCTCCTCGGATCGTTACCCAGGTCATTCAAATGAAATCTAATCAAAAGAAATGATAGGAACGTCGATACATCCAGTCGGGTATCAACACTCGGTATTCATATACTTTTCCTAAGAATCTCACTACGGGAGAATTGAACAAGAAAGAATTGTCAATTGTCAAATAAGACAATTTCCACAGATGAGTAAATTCGACTCAGAAGAATAGATGGAACGGGCACATATGTAGATGTCTCTAACATTATGTCCTTATTTTTCACTTCTTGCAGATCTCAAAAAAAAATTAATCTTTCACAATCTTCAAAGAAAAATTTAGTGTTTATTAATCAGTTTTATGGTGACTACTAATCAGCCTTGCATGGTCCATTCCAAATTGTATGTAGGCGCGCAACTATATACAATTTCAAGATTAACGATGCAATACTCAGTTCGTCAAAATTTTATCATCATGTGTATAATAAAAACATTTTCATGCTTAATTCTTAGATAAGAATCAAAAATAAATTTTCAAAGATTTTCTTTGCTATGAAAACAATTAGGTTTTCCAAGGTGTTTTATAAACAACTTCGTTTCGATAACAATCACTTATAAATCTCACTTTAAATAATCCATATAGTGATGAAAATCCAATCTTTTATCAAGGGATACTGTTTTATCTTATAAAAACAATCAGTGATCTGCAAAAGAGTGATGAAGAGTTGTTCGCCCAGAACTAACTACAATATAATGGGAAATGAGCTTAGCCAAATAATCATGAGGTTCATGATCTCGATGGCACAAATAAAAAAAATAATCCACAACGCAACTCAAGTCGAGATGAGTACTTGTTCAATGGTTGCATCACTAATGCGAACATTAGAATGAAGCCATAAAAGATAGATAACATCGATATATGTAGAATTTAGCAATCAAAGGTAGTCTTTTCATTAATCACAAATAAGTCAAATTGTACCGTAACACTTTATGTGTCACTATGTCATACAATTCTCAGAACTCATCCTACCAACTGATATCTCAGTTAAGTTAGGGATTATTTTTAAAAGATACCACAATGAATACTAATCTACAAGAGTCATTAGGTGTTCCACATGTCCCAGAAGATCCATCGGTCTCAATTCAGAAGAAGATTTCTTCAATTTATTTCTTGGACATTGGGCATCCTCGTTAGTGGACAATGGCCTAGGAACAACACTTAACACGAACCAACAATCAGTTAAAACCTTATAATTCAATCACAGAACTTAACGACTTCCTCTTAATAATCTCATATTCCATTTAAGTTAAATTTTACTTTATTCAAGTTTTCAATCAACTTATACTCAATGCGATATCCTACCTCATTCTCCAATACTTTCAACCTTATTTATAAACCTTAAAAGGGCAATAAAAGCTCGATATGAATCAATACTTAATTCCCAATCCTATAGCTCTTACAACAACAATTATCAAATGAGTCACTAGCATGAAATGACTTGATCATTCAACTAGATTTCTCGGAAAGGTATTAGTGGCATGAGGCTTTTGGGTAATGGTTCCAATGACAGCCTCAAGTGCGACATTCACCCTTTCGATTTCAAATTTAAGAATTGGGTGACAACGAATCAGATGACATCTTTCTAGGTGGTATCCTTTTGTTAAACTCCACTCTATATGGAAAGATCGTCATGACATCGATATCAGATTTAATCTCGCCAATTCTTCTTCAATATCGCAATCAACTAATATCTACATTTCTACGAATATCAACCATTTGTTGGGATCATAAATATCCACAACTTGGTTTAGATCTAGGATAGCTAGAATTCCTACGAGAATAGCTTCGATTAATTTACTAGGGGATTTAGGGTTTCTTGTGACAATCTACGTCGTATAAATACCTCGTATAAATATCAAAATAATCATCAAACAATCATATAATAAAATTACATCATATATATATATATAATCCAAGTTATATATATATTAAAGTAACACTTCTCAGTCTGGCCTTGTCGGTAACTCGGGAATTCTTCGGCACCGTTATAGTCAAAAGATTTTTAGACATTTTTAGAAAAATGTTTATAGTTAAAAGATTTTGTAATGTTTTATTCAGAACCTTGGTTTTAAAAATCTTTCGTTCTCTATAACGAGAGCTCTGATACCAAACTATAACACCCCCAAATTTATACAACTCAATACAACGGAAGACTCGTTGGTGTTATGGGATAGCACATTACTCACATCATAGACAACGCATGAAAATCGAGTCGTTTAATAATAAAAGCATTTCCATTCATAAATATCAAATTTACATAGGTCCCAAGTCATTGTATTTAATACAGGTTTTACAAACATTTGAATGGAAAATATAGTTTAAGTGCGGGCCATGAATTCTTGTCGTCTTCCCGAGAATTACCTTCAAGTACCTGAGACAAAACATGTTAAAAGAAAAGGGTCAGCGATAACGCCGAGTGAATTCATAGAGTTTAAAAAACCATCAATATAATATCGGTATAAAATTATTACCGAAAATCATTTTGTACAAATCATTTTAATAGGCCATAAAATAGCCAAAGTCATTTTATATAAATCCTTATCGAAAATCATAATATAGGCGTTTGCCTTAAAAATCATTATACGAGCCAATGTCGTAAAAACATCATACAATACGTCTTATGACGTTGTATGAAAATAAAAACCGTTATATGAATATGGTTATGAAAACCAAAACACGAACATAATATCAATAGTATGACCCTGTATTGCTAGTCAGGCAATACATCGTAATTCGGTGCATCTAGTAGTATTTCGTTAGTTTGGATTATTATAAGCCGCATGACATTGTTACCTTGCTAAACCAACAACGGGTAGCTAACCCGATACTCAATTTGCCCATCTAAAGTATCGTGTCGTCACAAAGGTCACGCTATGGAAATCTTCTCATACATAAATTCGCTTACCAATCAATGTGGCACGACGGGGATCAACCGTCAAGGCGCGAACTAGGGTGATCGTCCCCAAATAGTACTATTATATGCATAAGCGTCTACCAAATCCTGGTAGTTCACAATTCATGCTAATGGGACTTTTAGTGACATAACCTAAATTTAATAATCCATTTGATTTCATCTATCGGGTCCTTTAATCATTTATCGGGTCATACAATCGGGTCATACAATCATTCGGGTCCAAATCAATAAACAAACAATCGAGACAAATAGTGTCCTATTTTATAAAAACTAACATGTTATCTCCCTCGCGGGTTTATAAAACAATTCATAAAAACATTTAAAAGAGAGCGAGGCTATGAACTCACGTTGATATGGGAAGGCGGGTTATCGGCAATTCGGTCGTACGGTACGTGCTTCAATCACGAAAACCTAGACAAATAATACTCGTCTTAGACTCATGTCCAATGACTTTATAAAAATAACAATTATGTATACATATGATGATTATATATATATGATGATCAAGTGGGTTTACATATTCTCGTTTACTCATTTTAGTGTTATGTGTCGATAACTTTTATACTAGTTTACTAGTTTTACCTATTTACGTGTTTTAGGTTCAATAAACTTATTATAAGTTCTTTAACTTGTCTTATTCCACTTTATACTTGTATTATCAGTATTTACACTTTATATGTTGGGCCTAAATGGGTTAAGCCCAATAAGTTCTTTTTATAAGTGTTTATCTTATTTAGTCCAATTATTAGTCCAATATGCTTAGTTAGCTCGTTAATGTCCGTATGTCCTATAGTTCGGGTTTTATCGGTTTTTACTTGTATTAGTTACCTATATATCAGTATATGACTTTTAAAAACTTTACATTAGACGGGTTTGATCGTCTAAGTTTTAATTGGCGAAAAACGTTAATTTTACGGTAATAGCCGAAAAAGTCGTAAAAATCAAGTTTATAGTTTTTATTACTTATAAGTATTATTCCACTATAATTTTTATAATTTATACACTTATTTAACCTTTTACATATTTATATAAATAAAATCCATAAGTTAGTGGCTTTTTATTTTACATTTTATACAATATAATTATGAGTGCTTATATAATAATAATAAACATTAATTCTCAAAATCTGATTTTTATTTTCATATTCACCAAAACTGTCATATCTAGAGTTCTATATGGAGATAGAAGCTCAAATTATCATCACATAAACTACATGATATTTGCTTCATTTAACTCTTCTATAGCTACTGTTGAATCATCCTCTAAGTATTTTCTAAAAATCGTCCAAAACAGTGAACTCAGATTTGTACTTTAAACATGTTTTGATCATATCTCACTCATTACAATGATTCCATTGCATGGCCAACTCTCACATGTGTACAAGACCCATAGCTTACTTTTTATTCATTAATCTATGCCATTTTTATCAGTTCACCATTTGATTCTTTACTATTTTATACAACCAACAAATTTAAACAAGATTTTAGCCTTGTTTCTTATAGTCTTTCATCTTTTTAAGCATGTTTATCAACACCAAATCCCCACACAATATTTTTAATCATCATTCATAATCATATACATATACATAAGTAAAAGAAATACAAGATTACATAATAAAAAATAACAAGAGGATGAGGAGGACAATCTTTATACCACCAAGTTGATGTAGGTTGTGATTTGGACATGGATTTTGATAGAGAAACTTGTGCATAACCAAGACCATCTTCAAGACCACCAATCTTCATGAACACCTTGTGGAAAATCAACCCTAATACTCCATGGAAACTCCTCCTTGGATGTTAAAACTTGCACCAATCTTCCTCTTTTTGAATGGAGATTAACATATGTAAGTTATAACATATGTTTGTGGTTAAAATTTGCATGATGGTGGTGTGGAATAGTGGACGGCACCAAGAGAGGGTGAGAGAGGATTTTGAGTGGATTTGCATGAGAGGAATGAGTGAATGGTTTTGGTTAATGGTTTTTGTGGAGAGTATGCTTAACTTGTAAGCTTTAGCTTACAAGTGTAAGTATTTAGTTACATGTTGCCACATCTTGTGATGTGGTGGTACATCTTGGCCGGTTATATGGGGGTGGGGAAAGTGTCCCACTTGTCTCATCCCCATTAAATTACGGGTACTCCTCGATTCTAGTTTCCTCGATTTGCGTGCCCTCGGGTCGTTTTACGAAAAACATTTTTATGAATTATGAATCAACGGTACAAAACGAATCTAATAAAAATTGTTTCATCAAAAACGGAGTTCGAAAACGTAAATACGTAATCCTAAGGTTTTCGGTTTAGTCGTAAAGGACGTTAAAATAAAATCGTAAGTCCTAATCTCTTCTCGTAAATTTGTGAGTTTATGAACCAACACAAATTTAAAACTCCAATTTAATATTCACGAATAAATTTATTTTCTGAAATGTCGGACTGTCACCAAAGACGGTGTATGTAAACGTAAGCACGTAACGTAGAATCCTCCGGTTTAGACGTAGTCGATGCTACTTCAAGACGTAAATCCAAATTACTTCCCAAAAATAAGTGAGTTCATATTGTAACATTAAAATAATGTTTTCAAATAAATATTGAGAATAAAATATCAACCATAAATTGACGAATTGTCACACATGAGGTACATAATTCCGCAAAAGTCTGATGTATTAGGATCTGATACCAATTGTGGGTTTGCTATTTATAGATCCGGTGGTCTAGTTGGGTGGTATATGGTGGTGGTAGCCATGGATGGAGATAAAGAGGTTGTGTGTGTAAAAGAAAGAGAAAATGTATTAAAGTGAAAAGGAAAAACACAAACAACAACCTCTCCTTGGAAGCCTTGGAGGGGTATATATAGTCACTCACGCGCCTACACTATACATAGTTTCCTAGTCTAGTCGTTGCGTGAGTGGCTATGATAACTAATGGGAATTCTTAAATGTCATCACATAAAGTGAAATTCCAACTATCTTCCCCCATGGGACGACATGTAGAATTCCTTACAATATTTTTCCTAACAAGTACATAATGATTAAGAACAAAAGCTTTCATGAAGCGTCCAATGTTGATGATGTCTTCTGAGGCCTTTGACTTCAAGTCTCCACTTCAAAACGAATCATCTTTGTAGTAACTTGTAGTAGAAATACTGTAACGGCACGAGTTAAGTAACTCATATACTTCTGCTTAAGGAGAAGCTTCTGAATTAACTTCCCCCTAATTCATGCCACATAATCTTGATGTAGAAGCTTTTAATAGCTTCCCCCTAAATCGACAATCCTCATAAGCAGTTTCAAAGCTTTCAATAAAGCTTAGAATGATTAAGCGCACAACAGAATTAAACAAGCAAACCCCATCATATGAAATGATAATGTTGCTATGGGTGATTGAAAGTTTGGGGCACATCAAGTAGATCAACAACATCTCTTCTCACGCTTGAATAATTCTTCTGAATTTTTTCTTCCCCCTAAGAGTTCAAGTTATGCATACTAGAAAGAATCAAGACATTTCTTCCCCCATGTAGTTGAAGAAAGGAAACCAATCCCATTTATGAAGCCCAAATACTGAAGTAGACACTTTATCCCATTCATGAAGTTGACATCGTAACACCAGAGTCAATTATGTCCCAGAAATGCACATATCTTCTTCCAGAGATGCACCATAGTCAATTAAGTCCCGAAAGTGCATATCTTTCCATATAGGATAATGATGATGAATAATTGCAACATCAAAACAATTAAACATCGAACAATAGTGTACCGTCTAGAGACTGATAACGCCACGAGTTACAACACTGATTTTCTCTGCGGTTATGACAATTGTCTTCCCGGAATGTCTTCAAATCAAAAGAAGGTATGAAGTTTATCATGTTTACTCGTTGTTCGTTCAATATGTCTTCTTCTTCCCCCTTGATGGTTTCAAAACATCGGAACCAACAACAAATCGTACGCACATGTACCTGAAAATCTCGTGAGAATAATAAATAAGTTGAATTATATTTTTGGCCAAAATCAGTTGTTGATCGAAATTCTCTACTCATAAACTCTCCATGGCTATCTTTACCAACCCCATTGTAGGCAATTTGAAGTGACCACTGATGGAATGAACCAGATATACCAAAGTGAAACTGAATAAGAATTCTCGACCTTGTGACTTAAGCTTGCACTATTGTTGAATGAGGAACGGTGTAGAAATATCCTTGAGAAATTTCTAAGTACCCAATACATTACTGATGAAGTATATAAGCACAACACCTCTTGTAATTATCCACATCGACTATGCGCGTGACACTGAGTACAACAATGTAGCTCCTTTAAGTGATAGTTATCCAAGTCATCAACCAACCACCCCGAACTCGGTAACTAGATAATCACGTCTTCATCCTAAGATTAAGCATGAACAAGTTATCTTTCAAAGACAAAATAAGTGCACGCCTTCGAAAAAATGCGTCTTCAATTTCGAGTAAATAATACCCGACCAAAACCGTAGTCACTAAAATTCAGAATTAGCCAATTTTTTCTTGGTCTCGTCAAACAAATCTTGTCACTTTTTTATCTCGGCACTTTTTCACGTTTAAATCTCGATAATATGCCCTATGTCTAATAGTTACTATAAAAAATTAGTAAAACTACTAATAGTAAGATTACTAATCAAATTTAGTAAAAATTAGTCACACTGTCACGTTATAAATAAAACCATTGAACAATTAGGCCCAATTCAATCAATAGTTACGTAACATTAGCAATTTGCCATTTATCCCATGTCCCATGACAACAACATTCGGATAAGAACTGAATATAAGGCCCATAATAGCATGTTTAGTACCCGGTCCAAGAGTTGTGTATACATAACACCAAACCCTAAGCACAAGTAACCCTAATCACTATACTAATTCGCCCCTTATTTTTTATTTAGCATCTCAGCCACTCCCATCAATATCCACTCTCCCTTTGTTTCCTCCGCCTCACATAATCTGATATAATCAACAACCAATCTGCCATCTTTATCTTCTAATCAATATTCGAGCCACATACACCCTTCAAACCTAACCCTTTATCATACAACAATAAAAATTGTTAACTCATGACCCTCGAACGATCGTCTTTCGAATTCAAGATCCTTTATTTGATCTCAGGTAGGTCCGATTGCTTTGTATGTTATAGATTAGGCTTGTATGAAAACAAAACTAAGATTGATTCTAACAAAGTTGTTATGAGTCTTTCTTAACTTTCGAATATTAAAAAAGGTGTATGCCTTGACATAAGTGATTCGGATTGTATGTGTTGATATATAAATCGAAACAAAGATTAGACTAGACAAACTTGTTATGGTCAATCTTTATATTCGAAAATTAAAAAGAAGATGTGCTTCTTATAGATCTGTGATGAATAGATCTCGATTCGTAAAGATCATTGACGAATCTTGAAATTAACGAACGAGATATAATCTGAGATCAATTCATTTTCTGTTTTTAATTCGAGTCTAGTTAGGATATGAGGCGGCGGGATATAGATCGAGTCGGGTTTGATGGTGTTTGTGAGATTGCATAAGTATTGTTGGCTAATGTTGAAAATTAGTCTTGGTCAACATTATGAAATCCAAAGAATTGAATCATTCCGCAATATTGAGATTTAGATGATTCCGCAACCAACTTATGTACATGATTCCGCAACCAACTTGTGTACATGATTCCGCAACCACATTATCAACCTGATTCCGCAACCACATTATTAATATGATTCAGCAACCACATCAACAACATGATTCTGCAACCACATCAACAACATGATTCCACAATGATGAGAATCTGAATAATTCCGCAATTCCAGTACTAAGGAGGTGGCTGATACACTTACAGGGATGAAGAAGAGCTGGGAATTTGATCCTTCTTTGGTGACACCCATTAAAATCTCATTTACAGAGTTGATGATTCAACAGAGTGCAGCCGTTGACAAGACCATTTTAGCCGCTGACACTTCCCTTTTAGCCGTTGACAAACCTTCAGTTTTCTTTGGTGTATCCCAACTACCATTGATAATCAGAGAGGTTTCCACACATGTACCAACTACTTTACCAGTCATTGATCCATTAGAAAAGGGTAAAGCGGTATTGATAAAGGAGCAGGCTCCCAAGGCTAGTGCACAATTCAAATTTGATCATCAATTGGCACTTCAGCTACAAGAACATGAAAGAAAAGGGCTATAGAAAGGTAATAATGAAGCTCAAATTGCAAGTTCTAAGCTTGGGAGCATGAGAGGAGGAAGTGATGATGAGGAAGAGAGTTCACAAAACTATACTATTGATGTGGAGTTTGATGATGAACTAGAGAGGTTAGAGTATGGTGAAGATGAGGTAGCAAAAGATAAATTGAGACAGCTAGCCTTGTTGATAGATTTTGATATAACCTAGATAGAAAGTTCATATCATAGGCATGAAGAGATGGTAATGGATGATCTAATTGTTACTTTGTCTATGAGAATTTGGGGGTTAGAAGAGTTGTTAAGAGTTCATTGTGACATTAAGGTCATCTAGGAGAATAAGGCTTCCAATGTTTTGGGGAACTCAAAGACAACTAGAAGAGAGTTATATTATATGTTGCTCAGAAGTCATCAAATAGGATGGACTTAGAGGAAATTGCAAGGATTGTCATTTGATCAGCTGGAGTATCTTGCATATCCTATTTAGGTATTTGTGAGTGACCATAATACACATCTCAAGCTGTCTGCTGAGAGGCAAGAGGAAGTTGAGGAGAAGTTGAGAATCAAGAAGGCATCTCAAGTGCCTAGACCAAAGAAGCAAGGAGAAAAGCTTAATTTTCCAAACCTTAATCCATTGGTGCCCATTGATAATGTATTGAAAGGAAATTTTCCTTTTTCTTCCTCAGATTTTGCTGATATAGTGCCTCTTGATTATAGAAATCATGTGATTATGTATGAAGAAATTTTAAGCACATGTTTTTGGAAGGTCACCATGTATGGTGATAAAGTACATGTGTTTAATTCATTTATATCTCTGTTTGGGAGTGTAGAAACTAGAAGGGGGTTGAATAGTTTCTATTTAAGTTTTCAAAGCATTTCGGTAAAACCCACTGACCGAGGTTCGTTAAACATACCCACGGTTCATTATCACTAAAGAACCGCGTGTCCATTTAAGGAACCTCCGACAGTGGACTAAACCTTTTGTTGCATGTTAATCTTTTACAATCCTTTGTATCAAATTCCTTATCAAGTTTGACTAAGTGTGAGATGTGTTTGTTATAGATATAAAGACTAAAAACAACAAGTAAGTAAACACACAAACACATCAAGTCAAGAGTACATCAATCAATAGTCTAAGCATTAAGCACACAAGTACTAAGCCATAGCATTTCCGCAACTAAGATATTTAGACTAAGAGATGCACACTTGACCATAATCTAAACATAAAGCACACACGTACTAAGCCATAGCTTTTCCGCAACTTAGAAGTTTAGATTATTTGATGCACACAACACACAACAACATATAAATGCATCAATAAAGGTAAAGACATAAATGTAAATTAAAGTACCGACACGATGATTTATAGTGGTTCGATCACGAAGCTCCTCTTATCCTTACTCCACTCCTCGAGTAACCAACTTGAGAGTTGCTTCACTAGTCAACAAAACTCCTTTCAAGGCGGAGAAAACCATGCACGTCGATTACATATTTCCAACACTAAGTTAGATGTCGAATCCTAATCTTAGGTAGGACCAATCTACACAACGTCGCATACTTCACCATTTTTGACACAAGGCTAGATGTCGAGTCCTAATCTTAGCTAGGACCAATCTACACCAATCTTCATCATTCTACACACTAGTTATGTTTTATGGTCCACCATAACAAACCTTGTGTTTTATGGCCTAAACACATAAACCATATAGATCTAAGTACATAACACTTAGATCTATGACTCTAACACTATACCCACCTAATATACAACTTGGATTTACACTCCTAATTCCTAATCCAAGGATACCCATCACTTGGATCTTCTACCCTTACAAACACATCCAAGTGAACCCAACACTTGGATCTTCTACACTTACATCAAGTCCAAGTATACACATCACTTGGATCTTCATGTTTATATTGTAGGAAAACAATGACTAGATCTAGATGGAGAGATTTTCATCATGTTATGAACCCAATACTTTATAGTGATGAAAATGTTCTTCTCTTTGCACTTGAGAGGATGAGGAGACTGAGGATAGAATCACATTTTAGACAAGATTAATCAAAACTAACTAATCAAGGGTTTAAAGATGTTTTTAAAGAAACTGTGCAAAAAGGGTTGAAAGAAAAGCTGGAAATAATCCACTATTTATAGGGCAAAAGTGCAACGATAAAAAACACTTGTGGTTCCTTAATTGTATCTGTGGTTCCTTATCAATAAAAAACCGCAGATCCATTTAAGGAACCTCAGGCTTAGAGTCCGTGCATTTTTGACCTTTAGTGGGGAAATGCCGTCTGGTGAAGTTTATAATTCAAGGGTATATTCTTAGACCATTTGGAATATCCTAAATTCAAATTAAGGAATATTCTTTGGAATATACCTTAGGGAATATTCTTTGGAATATGCCAAATTCGAATTCTCATTTTCTTTTTAATAAAACATTTTCTTAAAAATAAAGTTATTTAAAAAATACTTTGTCACTTTAGTTAAAAGTGAGTTTAAGAAGATATTAATCCATGATCACTTAGTAAGGTTAATGACTTGTTTGTACATACCTTGAGTGATTCATGCCAAATACGATCTTGGAGGTGTCGAGAGAAGTATACAAATGTATGCTTGAGTGATTACGAGTACATTAACATGTTACATAATGTATTGCGACTTATACGTTTGTCATTAACGAAACACGAAGAGATTATATCGACTAAACATCGTAATGTTTCCACTAACAATCTTCCCATTTTTGATGATGACAAACAAGTAAACCGTAACGCATATTAAAATGTGTAAGTTACTCATTTACACTTACTTCTCCCCCTTTTGTCGAATCAAAAAGGTAGTCAACATCTTGAAGAAGAGAAGAATCAACGTCGAGAGAGCACACATCCAAGGTGTTAGTCATCGATTGCACGTCAATTGAGGAAGAGAAGAATTGACGTCAAGAGAGCTTGCGTCCAAAAGGTAGTCTTCATTAGTAGAAGAGGAGGATTGACTTCGAGAGAACATGCATTCAAAAAGCTAAGCATCCCTTGTGGTTGTCGGTTGAGAAGCGAGAATCCAAACCGTAGACCCATCTCCAAAGATATCGAGTCTGCATCATCCTAGTGAAGTCTTCAATCACCAAAGGTTAACCGACTCCATGCATAATAATATGCTAATCTTTGAGATCCCATAGATCATTACTTGTAAGATGTTCGATGAATGCAATTTAAGTGAGTGAACGATCGCAAATTTAATGAGTTGAACTCTTAAAAATGCTCCCCCTTGATATGAGCTCCCCCTTGCTTGAGACACCAACAAAGCAAGAAAAGTGACGAGCTACAAAGAAGGGTTAGAAAAGTCCTACAAAAGAAAGTTAGTGGACAAGAGTATATATAGCAAAGTTCACCCAAGCGGAATTAGCTTTAAAAAACTCGAGTACAGAGAGAGGGACTCAAGAGAAAGCTAAAACAATCTTAACTTTTAGAAGTGTCAAAAATATGACAAGTTATGAAAAAT
The DNA here is from genome assembly GCA_025667525.1 of Glebionis coronaria. Classification (NCBI taxonomy): domain Eukaryota; kingdom Viridiplantae; phylum Streptophyta; class Magnoliopsida; order Asterales; family Asteraceae; genus Glebionis; species Glebionis coronaria. The sequence goes on from CM046880.1 coordinate 550,375,567, forward strand.
AAGAGGGCTATTATATAGAAAAGAAAATCCAACTTATTTTGGTGACACCAAAAATATATAAAAAGGACTAAGAGAGAAAAGAAATGTCCAATCTATATAAAAAATTTTCGAGAGGACATACTCCACTTTAATATCATGGCAAAAATACCAAACTAAAGAGAGTATGACATAGACAATACAAACAATTTCACATAGTCGAAAAGAGATGAAGAATGACTATGATGAAAAGGAAAATGAGGGTGATAAACAAGTCGTTTGCACAAACAATGACAAGCATTGAAGAAAGAGGTGTGCACGCGATGCTATCAATCCAAAGACAAGGAGAGGAATTTGACATATTCATTTCGCAATTGTTGGAATAGAAGTAGAAAGAAACATCCACAATTTTAAGATATTTTGTCAAAGGGTTAAAGCTTAGAATCGTTGGAATCATCCAATCCAATTGTAAACTTTAATCGCACTCAACGCTCAACAACGAGAAGGACAAAAAGATCTCAAACCAAAGACATTTATGACCTTAAAAATAATTCCTTTAGAAAGCTCCAAAAGCTTTAAGTTGGGAATCAAGGTACAAAAATAAAGGAAAACCAAAAGCGGATAAATCGATGCTTTAAGAAAATACTAGATATAAGACATTATAGGCAAGGATGCTTATGAATGTCGACACCAAAAAGATGACTCAGCGATATAGAGAAAGAGATCAAAGAAGTCAAAGAAAAGAAACACCAAGATGGATGGTGTTTAGCATACGATAAACTACATGCTCAAAGTTTCTTAGTTCTTCTCAATCATTGTGAATGTTCAAAGAACAATTACGTGATGAGGAAAAGGTGAGGCTCGACTCGACTTAGTTTAGAAGGATAGAAGAGAGTGTCTCGACTTAGAGAGGCACGATTAAAAGAAATCGAGAGAGACTCAACAAAAAAGTTAAGAATAACTTCACAAAATAATTCAAGAATACTATACCCTCATAGGTGATAGTGAAATCATGAAAGAAAACAAGAGAAGAAACTCAAAAGAGAAGAAAAGAAAGAATCTTCAAGAAAACTTGTCAAAGAGGGAGATAAAACAAAAACGAACAAAGGACTCACTGGCCATGGTTCGTTAAATAGGTCCGCAGTTCATTATCAATAATAAGCCACTAGGTCATTTGAGGAAAATTTGATAATGGGTGTCCAAAAACGATTATCGACTCAAAAGAAAATCACTTGGTCAAACTATTTAACATAAGTTGCTAAATGGCTTGAAAGTCAATGCTTCAGATATGACTTTTAATAATTGCAATTGCAAGTTAAAATTACTTGAATATTTCGAAAGAAATATTTAAGTTGTCAATCTTACTAGGAGAGGAATTAGATTTAAATCTAACCTTCCTTGACAACTGAGTGATAAAATTAAGAAGAAAAGAAGGATCACAAGAACAATGAGATCCAAGACCCAAAGATAAATCATGTTGAAAAACATGAAAGGAAATACAAGAAAATAAAGATCATACAAAGATGTATGAAACACAAGAAACATAAGCATAATTTTATTCTTAGTTACACTAGAATTCTAAGATTTGCTTAAATTGGATGTCTTATTAATAAGCAACACACATCCTTAATTAGAAGACAAAGTGGTAGTGAAATTTAGTGGACAAGGCTTGGTGGTAATCTTTTAATTCAACTCATCATAGATATAAGACATGACAAGATGTTGATATTGACAACAATGACAATATGTTCCATGATGCATGAAATTATCATGTGATGGAGGAAGAACACAAGAAGAAGTGGTGAAAAAGGAGAGTTTCCAAAATCAATTTCCTTAGAAGGAGAAGAGATTTGATTTGTGTGTTCTTTGGTGAATTTGGGTTGAAAGCGATTTGAGAAAATGGTGGATAATCAAGGCTTTTATTTGGTGAATAAGAAATTTTGCTTTGGTGTGAAAGAGATGAAAAAATGCTTAAGGTTTAGAAGGGAAAACACAAGATATTTTTGGAGTGTTCAAAGGTTTGAAACAAGGATTCCAAATGGTGTTGAAACAATTAGGGAGTTTTAGAAAACATGTTTTTGGTTGCTTCTGCCCACGGTTCAACAATTGTACCCGCAGTTCCATATATATATGGATTCGCCGGACAATTAAGGATCCGTGCACAAAGGTTGTGTTTTGGTGGACAAGGGAATTTTCCAATTCAGCAAATCATAATTTTCTAGTCTAACTTATCATAAAGTTATTCTTATGAGCAATAAAATCTAGAACACACACAAAGGAAAAACACATAGGTTCAATTAGCACATAGGAAGAAGGCTAAGAAAAACCTAATGGCTACAAAATAAAAAGACTCCTAATAACATACAAAGTTCATTGATGTAAACTATCATTATTTATACTTAGGAAGAGCCATTTAATCAATTTAGAGAATGAGTATGAGACTATCACTAAAGGTGCTCAAATAAGGCTGAACACGACCGTTTTTACGGGTTATACACGAACCCAACTTCTCCTCGAAGCAATCCAACCGTTAGGTCGAATTGAATTTCTAGTGCAATAAATTCTATAGTATTCATTCTCAAGTTAGACAAAATATAATTCCTACATTTTCCTAATGGAGTGTAGCAAAGATGGAAATTGCATGACGACACAATGCACAACCTAATGAGGGTTAAGAATGCACCATTGCATATCTTGTCTAACAAGTCTAGTTAAGGTTATTTACCTTAATAGAACTTGAGACCAGCAACATTGAAGTGTATAAACAACGTTTACACAAAACAAAGTAACACTCTTAATTGTCTTTCAAAAATGACACATTTCAAATTGCATTGCAATGTAAATTACTTGAGTATTTCGGATGAAACATCCAAGTTGTCAAACCGACTCCATTGTGTATTTGTATAATAATTTTGAACAAGTAGATTCAATATAGCATCATCAACACATGTGCGAGTTATGATCCGACGTATATCATTAAGAATCCACAATCATGTCTACACTCAAAACATGTCAATTAGATTCGATAATGACATCAATCGTAATTTGAATAATGAATTGATATATATATATATATATATATATATATATATATATATATATATATATATATATATATATATATATATATATATATATATATATATATATATATATATATATATATATATATATATATATATATATATATATATATATATATATATATATATATATATATATATATATATTTGAAATCTTTCTTGATTCCCACTAACACTCCTTTAAGAGAAAATAACTAATATTTTCAAAGTGTGTTTCATGTTTTGTAGTGAGACATTAATATAATTGAACTAACAACACAATCATCGAGTAAGACGACCGTCATCAATAGATTTGACAAGCTCACAAAGCTTTCAAACCTAAGAGTGTTAATAAACATAACAAGGTATACAAGATGTTTATGTAACATTTGTAAACCAAGGGATGTTGATTCTATATGCAATGCATAAAGAATAGACAAGCAAGTAACACTACTACCAATAGAAATGATCACTTAACAATGTCTGAAACACATAAGAAAACACACAAAAGCATTCGTCTTTGTTTTGAGTGTTAGATACACCAAGGATACATAGCTTGATCTAATTTGAAAATAGTTTACGACCCATTTCAAAATTTAATTAAGTTCAACACTTTATAAATATATCAATTTTCAAAGATATACCAACAAGAGATGTCCAACTTAATAGAAAAGAGTAAAACACAAGTTTTACGACAAACCGACGCTCAATATTTTGGACAAAGTATAGAACTTAGAAAACATCCAAATTTTAAAGTTTTAAATAAAGGTTTGGAAGTAGTCTTAAAAGAAAGAAGACTCAATTACATTCGATATGGCGGGTGGCACGATTCTACGGACTTGCTGTTGATTTTATATGATTTTTCAAAGTTTACAAAAAACTGAGTCGGACTGACCCTGGTTCCTTATTGATAGCGAACCTCGGGGAACAAATAAGGAACCATGGACAGTGGGAAAAAATGGGGGTTTTGACCAAAATCATTTGATAACTTTTTGGAAGGACTTAGGACTCAAAAAATCATTTTAGACACATATAACTCGTATTTTAGAGTTAATTATGACACAAAAGATTTTTATACTTCCAAACATGAAAAGATTTATCATCAAGCTATTATACAAAGTTTGTTTAACACCAAAACTAGTACGAATGAAACAACAAAACACATTTCATAAGTAATCACTCTTCATGAACAATTTGATACAAAGATCGTCTCTATTTTTAAAAATTGTTTCCATTTTTAAAAACCATTTGTTTTGAAAACGAGAGCAAAGATCGATCCAAGCTTTAAAGTACAATATAATTCAAAGATCTTGAATAACCATGCTCTGATACAAATTGTAGAAACTAGAAGGGGGGTTGAATAGTTTCTAGTTAAGTTTTCAAACATTTCGGTAAAACCCACTGACCGCGGTTCGTTAAACATACCCGCGGTTCGTTATCACTAAAGAACCGCGTGTCTAATTAAGGAACCGCCGACAGTGGACTAAACCTTTTGTTACATGTTAATCTTTGACAATCCTTTGTATCAAATTCCTTATCAAGTTTGACTAAGTATGAGATGTGTTTGTTATAGATATAAAGACTATAAACAACAAGTAAGTAAACACACAAGCACATCAAGTCAAGAGTACATCAATCAATAGTCTAAGCATTAAGCACACACGTACTAAGCCATATCTTTTCTGCAACTAAGATATTTAGACTAAGAGATGCACACTTGACCATAATCTAAACATGAAGCACACACGTACTAATCCATAGCTTTTCCGCAACTTAGATGTTTAGATTATGTGATGCACACAACACACAACAACATATAAATGCATCAATAAAGGTAAAGAAATAAATGTAAATGAAAGTACCGACACGATGATTTATAGTGGTTCGATCATGAAGCTCCTATTCGCCCTACTCCACTCCTCGAGTACCCAACTCGAGAGTTACTTCACTAGTCAACAAAACTCCTTTCGAGGCGGAGAAAACCATACACGTCGCTTACACATTTCCGACAATAAGATAGATGTCTATTACTAATCTTAGGTAGGACCAATCTACCACAACGTCGCGTACTTCACCATTTTCTAACACAAGGCTAGATGTTGAGCCCTAATCTTAGGTAGGACCAATCTACACCAATCTTCATCAATCTACACACTAGTTATGTTTTATGGCCCAACATAACAAACCTTATGTTTTATGGCCTAAACACATAAACCATATAGATCTAAGTACACAACACTTAGATCTACGACTCTAACACTATATCCAAGTAATATACAACTTGGATCTACACTCCTAATTCCTAATCCAAAGATACCCATCACTTGGATCTTTTACCCTTACAAACACGTCCAAGTGAACCCAACACTCGGATCTTCTACACTTACATCAAGTTTAAGTATACACATCACTTGGATCTTCATGTTTACATTGTAGGAAAACAATGACTAGATCTAGAAGGAGGGATCTTCATCATGTTATGAACCCAACACTTCATAGCGATGAAATTGTTCTTCTCTTTGCACTTGAGAGGATGAGGAGATTGAGGATAGAATCACATCTTAAACATGATTAATCAAAACGAACTAATCAAGGGTTTAAAGATGTTTTTAAAGAAATTGTGCAAAAAGGCCTGAAATAAAAGCTGGAAATGATCCATTATTTATAGGGCAAAAGTGCAACGGTAAAAAACACCTGCGGTTCCTTAATTGTACTCGCGGTTTCCTTATCAATAAAGAACCGCAGGTCCATTTAAAAAACCACAGGCTTGGAGTCCGTGCATTTTTTTCCTTTAGTGGGGAAATGCAATCTGGTGAAGTATATACCTCAAGGGTATATTCTTAGACCATTTGGAATATCGTAAATTCAAATTAAGGAATATTATTTGGAATATACCTTAGGGAATATTCTTTGGAATATGCCAAATTCAAATTTCTATTTTCTTTTTAATAAAACATTTTCTAAAAAGTAAAGTTATTTAAAAAATACTTTGTCACTTTAATTATAAGTGAGTTTAAGAAAATATTAATCCTTGATCACTTAATAAGGTTAATGACTTATTTGTACATACCTTGAGTGATTCATGCCGAATGTGATCTTAGAGGTGTCGAGAGAAGTATACAAATGTATGCTTGAGTGATTACGAGTACCTTAACATTTTACATAATGTATTGCGACTTATTCGTTTGTCATTAACAAAACACGAAGAGATTATATCGACTAAACATCGTAATGTTTGCACTAACAGGGAGTATAGACAGAGAAGACATGAAGAGAGTTAGACATTTTCTCCAAAAGAGAATAATGTACGCTTTCACACTATAGCTTGTTGAATCGAGCATTAATCTAGCAGAAGCAACAACTAAGGCATGGATGATAAGAGAGTTAGACATTTTACTAAAGGGAAATCATCACCATATACTGAGAAAGAAGGTAGCAGCTACAGAAGCGACCTTTCATTGAGTAGTTTGTCACATATTTGGCCTTTACGCGGAGGCATAGTTAGAAAATTATGATTGACGGGATAAACTCTTAAAAAAGTACACTTTAAAATTTGTTGCTAAGGGGGAGAATTACATAACTAGCATATGTACATTAGAATTCTAATTGATTCAAAAGGTTACATTAAAAAAATGCTTACCAAAGCAAATTTAAAACAATTGTATCTCACTTTTAACAATCTCTAATGTGACTTGAACTCCTCCATATGTTTCAAATCAAATTTCAAGTTTCGAACGCTAGATGATATACTAGCCTAGTTCAAAACGAACGACCAATTGCAAAAATCAATCTGAAAAAAATTGATCCAAAACAAATACTAAAGGTCTTCAAATCGAACAATCAAACGTAAACCAACAAATTCAAAATGATCAATCAAATAAACAAATTCGCCCAAATTATCTTCACAAAAGATAATCAATTTGAGCAACTAACTTAAAAAGTTCGATGAACGAAGATCTAAATTCCAAACGATCGAAAAAACTTCAAACGACCCAATTATTACCAAGTATCCAAACGCCAAATCGATCTTTAAATTTCAAATACCAAATTTAAATTTCAATGACCTACTAATTCTATAAGTATTACAATCCAACTTCAAATTTAAAACGATGTGTATCTTATTGACAACGATGTGTATGATGTTGTGAAGTATTTCTTCACTTACGGTGAGATCCCTAGAGGTTATAACTCTCTTTTTATTGCCTTGATTCCTAAGATTCCGGATGCAAACCTGGTGAAAGACATTCACCCTATTAGTCTTATTATACAAAATCATTACAAAAATTCTGGCTAATAGGCTCGTTGGCGTGTTGGAAGATATTGTTAACGAGGCGTAATACGCATTTATTACGGATAGACAGATTCTAGATTGGTTGTTTATCCTCAATGAAGTGATTCATTGATGTATGATGAAGAAGAAATACTCTTTAATATTTAAAGTTGATTTTGAGAAAGCGCATGACTCTGTTCGGTGGGACTTCTTGGATGATATTCTTAAAAAATACGGATTTAGAGAAAAATGGTGTAAATGGATCCAAAGTTGTTTGTGATTGTCGAGAGGCTCTATTATTGTTAATGGAAGTCCAACGAAGGAGTTCCAGTTCTACAAAGGTTTGAAGCAATTCGATCCGTTATCCTCGTTCTTGTTTATTCTAATCATGGAGAGTCTTCATTAATCGTTTCAACGGGTGGTGGATGTGGGAATGTTTAAGGGTATCAAGTTAGATTCCTTGGTGACTCTATCTCACGTCTTTTATGCGGATGACACGGTCTTTGTTGGACAGCGGCGTGAGAGTAACATTAATACTCTTGTTCATGTTCTTGATTGTTTTCATAAGGTGTATGGTTTAAGAATCAACATGGCAAGAGTAAAATCTTGGCCGTTAATGTGGAAAATGACAAGGTTATAGGGGTTGCATTGAAACTTGGGTGTCTTATTCTAAAAGCCCCATTTATATATCTAAGGTCGATTGTAGGTGACTCTATGACTCGACTTCAGGCTTGGGATGAGGTGGTAGAACGATTATAGTCGTGCCTTTCCAAATGGAAGATGAAGACGTTGTCTATTGGTGGTAGGATTACTTCGCTTAATTCGGTTCTAGGGTCGATGTCCATTTTCCATATGTCGATATTTAAAGTTCCTTTGGGTGTTCTTAATACACTAGAATCGATCCGTAGCCATTTCTTCAATGGGCATGAGCTCAACAGTAACAAATGATTTTGGTTTAATTGGAAGAAAGTGTTAGCTCCTAAAGTTAAAGGAGGCCTCGATGTCTCAAGCCTTTATGCGCTGAATAAAGGCTTAGTGTTCAAATGGATATGGGGATTTTATACACAAGATTCTTCTTTATGGGTTCATTTTATAAAGGAGATTCATGGAGCTAACAGAGAGTTGGATGCAAATGTTAAAGTTGGTACGAAGTTGAGTTGGAGGATTATTGTAAATGAGTTTCGATCTCTAGCTCATAAAGGTATCGACATGCGTAGTTTCATGTGCATTAAATTAGGGAATGGGGAGAATACTATTTTATGGGAAGATAGTTGGAGAGAAGGTGATATGCTTAGGTATCGATTTCCGCGTTTATATGCTCTTAAATCAAGTAAACGAATCTCTGTTGGGACGAAACTTATGCATCCATGTTTGGATCACTCGTTTAGAAGAAATCCGAGAGGTGGAGCTGAGTAGGAACAACTTAAGGAGCTTGAAGTTTTAATGCAAGAGGTTAGTTTATATCTTATGCATGACACATAGTTGTGGGTGTTGGAGAACTCGAGGGAAGTCACCGTTGCTTCGGCTAGAAATTTGATCGACGATAAAAATCTCTCAGAGCTTTACTCCATTACGAGGTGGGTTAAAAGTGTGCCAATAATGGTGAATGTGTTGGCGTGGAAGGTCAAGTTGGATGCGTTTCCGACAAGGGTTAACATTTCTCGTCGAGGTATGAATATCGACTCACTAAAGTGTGTTGTTTGGGAAAAAAGGGTTGATACATCTAACCATCTGTTTTTTTCTTGCTGTATGATTCACCATACCGTTCGTTTCATTACTCGATAGTGTGACAATTCCTATCCGGGATTCGAAAATTATAATGGCTAGATTAATTGGTTAGTAAATCTGTGCATCCCGATAACAAACAAATTGATGTTGGAATGTGTATTCTATATTATGTTGTGGTGTTTATGGTCGGCTCATAACATGATAATTTTCGAAGCTAAGATTCCAGTGAAGGCGAGGGTTTTTATGATATTGTTTTCAAGTCTTATTATTGGTGTAGGTATATGTAAAGCATGTTTAGTATGAACGATTGGCTAAAAAACCCGCATTTTATTTCTTTGTAAGTTCTAGCTTCTTGCTAGTTTTTTATCAATAAAAGTGGTTGTTAGAAAAAAAAACTTCAAATTTACTATCCAATATTAAATATTAAATAAATTGGAAGTTAGTGAATAACCTGACAAACGAGCAGTAATTTTAACAACTTACTTATATAGTAATAAAAATCAGGGCAAATGGCATAAAAAGGTATTCAATTTGAGGGTGATTTCCAATTAAGGTATTGAACCTTTTTTTGCCTAAAAAGGCATTCAACTTATTTTTTTTTGCCAATTTAAGTATTTTTGTTAAATATTTAACGATTATCCATTAAATTTTTACATTTCAAGTCCACCATCGCTACCATCACCATCAATCATCGTCATCACCACCTGTACCACCAGCCACTACTATCGCCTCTACATTACACTCACCACCACCACAACCCAGTGACCACACACATCACCATTGCCTTATTACATAAACAAAACTCTACTCTGACATAGCCTTATATCATCTCCAACGGTTGGCTATATATAGAGCTGATGTGGAATATTTATTTGCTAAGTTCTTACTTATATGGTTTGTATTCCAAAATTTTGACTTCAAAATTTTATTTAAATACAAAAATTCTACAATTATTCAATCTTTATCACTATAAGTATTATTGTACTAATTTGGAAATTTCTAGAGTTTTTCTTCATTTCAGTTCATACCTTAATTTTAAGGCGATATCTTTCTTGCAATCATACACAGCCAATTGGCTGCATCAAACTTTTAAAACTATGTCGTTTTAAATAAAGGCAAGAGTTTGACAAATTTGACTTGGGCCCATTCGACTTTTAGTCCATATTTGTTTTACGCCTGTGAATTAAACAATGATTAAGATACCACGGGACCACTATATAACCTGTATATTTCATATGCACAAACCCTTGATTACCTTTTTTCATACGCTTTTTGCTACTTTTTTTTTCTATTTCAACTTTTGGTGTCTCAAATAGGCAAAGTGGTGCATATAACCTGTATATAAATCCAAACACGACCTGATGTATTTGAGACAACAGACCAAATGAAGTGGAGAATGACTAAATGTTTGAAAATCCTAAGTGAGCAGAGGGGGCCTTAAATTCAGAATGCTACACATGAACTGAACACGTAAATATGCATATCATTCCTAAAACTAAAATAGATCATAGTTGAAATTTAAACTGTAGTAAACCACACAACCTTAAATAGAGAAAACTTGGAGACTGCATACATTTCCCAAAAAATACAACATAATGTTTTTGAAAGTCAATAAACATCATTCACCATGCATCATGTATAAACCAAAAACAATGTTTATGAAACTCAATGATGTTAAATAAACCAAATAAACATATAACTAAGCCATCCTAGGTGTTCCACTTCCAGTGCCACAATCTGGCTTCTTTTGAGCAAATTTCTTCTTTTGAGAACCACCAGGATTCCGTTTTGATCCACCAACAGTAGCATCGTTCTTTTGAGAACCACCATGATTCTGTTTTGATCAACCAACAGTATCATCTTTCTTTTGTGCCTCACTAGTACCGCATGTGTTCTTTTGTGATTCATCAAACTGAGAAGGAAAAATCATAATTAGAAAGCTGAGCATATGTATACAAGGTATGCATTTAGGCGTAAGAGTACCTTTTTTGTGGACAACTAGTAATGTAATGACATGTGAGTAGACAATAACTACAGGCTCTTTGTTTCTTTGAGTTCATACATGCTTCCATTCTAGACTTGATTCGTGTAGCAACCTTAGGACGTCCTTTTGTCGTTACAGGAACTATAGGATCCGAAACCATGACATCTGATTGTGACATGTTCACTTGTATTCTAGACGTACCTGAACTATCATTTGTATCGACCTTAACTCTACCCTTCTTTCTCTTGTTTTGCTCTTCCAGAATACCATTAAGAATGACATATAGTTTCTTAATTTCTAGTGGAAAATCTTTTCCATCCTCGAGTACTTTAGTAAACTTATTTCGGATAGACCATAATGTTAACATACTAACTTTTTCATTACCAACAGCTCCTTTACATTCTGTTCCAATACTTCCAACCAAATCGATCGCTTTCATCGTCCACCTTGGTAAGATATAGTGACTTGGAATGGTTGTCAACAACTTTCTCCTCATGATGTAGAGAATATGCTTGCACAACATCCCAAAAGTTTCAAATTTTGAACATGAACACGTAGCAAAAAACTCAGAACCTACTTTGCATTCAACAACTTTCCAATTTTCTACATTCCCTATCAAGAATCCAACACGATATTGTATGAGAGAAGAGTCTTTGGTAATCTTTTTGTGTCCACAATCAAAACTAGCCTTCCATTCTTTTATGAAAACATCATAAAGATTGTGGGTATAACATTTCGTTGCCATTGCTTCAATTGGATGATCACCTTGTAATGAAGGCTTTGAATTCAAATTTCTAAAGTCTTGATCTTTTTTGGTATCTCTTCTTGAACTTACAGCTTTGTAATATTGTTGTACGAAATGATTTAACATAGTTTTAGAGTTTACAAAACCATCAAAAAGAGAGTGCATACTTTCACTTCTTCAACTAGTTGTCATTCCAGCAAAAATGTATCATTCAAATAAGCTTTTATCCAATATTGACGCAAATTATACATTTTTTCCAACCAACTATCTTTGATAATAAGATATTTCTCCTTTAAATATTCCCATTTTGATTCAAAATCTTCAACATTTGTAGTTTTCACCCATTGATTGTACGTATCTTGAAAATCGTCAAATCGACATCGTAAAGGTTGAAGATGTTCTAAAACATGCTTTTGGATGTTCTATGCACAAAATCAATGCCGTGTTTTAGGAAAAACTTTATCAATCGCATTACCCATAGCCAAATCTTGGTTGGTAATTATAGAAATAGGTGGAGAACCATTCATACATTTTAGGAATTGTTTAAACAATCATGTGAATGTTGTCTCTGCCTCATTTTCCAAAAATGCCCCCAAACAAAATTGATTGTCCATGGTGATTCACTCTGACAAACGGAGCAAATGGAAAACTAAATTTGTTGGTCCTATATGTAGTATCAAAAACAAGAACATCAAAAAATTGACAATAAGAATATCTAGACCTCCCATCCGCCCAAAAGACACTTTTAAGTGTGCCATCTTTACTCAAGTCCATATCAAAGTAAAATTCTTTATCTAGTTCAGCCCTTTGTTTGAAATGCATGATAATTCCATGACACTCTTTTCCAAAATTATATTTTCTTTCGTTGCTTACAATATTGGAACACTGAACTTGCGTAAGCTTATCTTTTTCATTACCTCTAAATGCATTTACTATCTTAGTTATATCTGACGGTTTCATACCTGCTTTTGACAATAAAGTGACAACATCTTTACATTCATGGGAACGGTGAAATATACTATGAGAGCGTTATTTGAGTACATGTGATGGCGGATCAAGAGGATGATTATGTTCACTAATAAACTTATCTACAACCCATTCCCCAAGTTTTGACAAAGTTACTTGCATCATAGCCTCACACCCTATTCGTACAATACAACGACGTTTCACATCATCTCCTACACGCCTCTTATCCTTTGTATCCTTAAAACCTTGTTTGTTGCACACAAATTTTTTTTTGTAAATTTCATTTGTTTTCTTGCGCTTATTTTCTTGATTCTTATGAATACCAAATCCCTTACACAAACTATATCCATTATAAAAGTCATATGCAACATCTAAGTTTTCAAATATTTTTTCAAGTATAGAGTACCTCATAGTATCATCAAAAGCATTTGTTGGTTCCATATCGTCTTCCTCGTTCACGATATAACCATTATTGTCAATCTCGTCAATCAGTTTATTTTCCCCTTCGTTTGAATGAGCAAATCAAAATGATATGTAAGTATGGATTTTTTTTCAAACATAAAAAGAGTTAATAAAAAAAGGCATAGAAAAAACATAATCACCTAGTATAATACTTGAATCATCCATTGAGAAAGTATAGTTGAGAGAGAGGCTGATTGGTTATGGTAAAAAGTGTTACATTTTGGAGATCTAGACAGAATAGATAGAATGGAGGGAAAAGTTCCCGCAAAAAAAGAGAAGAGAGGATATGGGCAACTAGTTTATCAACAAAGGAATTTCGGGCAACTGAAAAAGAGATACAGCCAATTTAGATGGAATTAATTACAGCTAAGATTTCCCCTAATTTTAATGGCAGCTAAACATTCATGCCCAAATTGCAGGAAGTGTTTCATCCATAATTAAAAAAACGCAATTAAAGAATGGATGGGATTAACAAACGAAAAATACTATATATGTTATAGTTGCTAGTAAGATACTTAGGGTGCGTTTAGTTGGATGGAAAACACCCTGTATTTTATAAAATGTTTTCTAGAAAACAAGGAAAACAGAAAACACGTTCAAATCATCTTTTTCTAGAAATAATTTCAAGAAAATGCAAAATCCCTGTTTTACCCTTTTCCACACAAAAAAAACTCTTTTTTTTTGTTTTCTAAGTTTTCCTTTATACATAGAAAGTTCATTTCCTCCTTTGTTTTCTTTATAGTTTTGGAAAATGGAAAACACAAATTTCTCCAACTAAACGCGTTTTCTAAATTTTTAAATATTTTGTGGAAAAAAATACCTTTACTTCTGCTACAAAATAGAAAAAATAGAAAATGATCAAAAATGTTTTCCAACTAAACGCACCCTTACTTTTTTCATTGGTTTTATTTTGTTTTGAGTCACGTTTCTATCATGCTAAAAAGGCTTCGTTGATCGTATGTATCCCCCCGCAAATTCTAAGCACATATCTAATTTCTTTGGTTTTTAACAATCTTCGCAGGTGTATATGTAAGCTATTTGTTGATATTTTGTAGTAGAGACGTGGACTAGAAACGTAAAACTTAACGGATAATCGTTGAATATTTAACAAAAAAAGCTTAAATTGGTAAAAAAAAAATAAGTTGATGTCTTTTTATGTAAGAAAAAAAGTTAAATACCTTGATTAAAAATCACCCTTAAGTTGATACCTTTTTATGCTATTTACCTTAATAATCATATCCAAATTCCAAACAAATAAAATTCAAAAGAGAACAAACATTTATACTTGCCAAAATAATCCAATCAGATCATCTAATTGCTCAACTGTAACCAATTTATCCAAAAAAATTCAAAAACAATTTCCAATATACAAAGTCTTCATACTTCCAAAATATTTCAAAATTTTAATTTAACTACCACACATAATCCAAAGTCCAATTAAAATTTTGGTATTCTAAAAACCATAAAACATTATAACGTGCGACATGCCAATATTCAAAACTAATTCTTTATTGTTATTACTAAATCGACCATGATACCAAGTGAAGAAGGGTGACGAATATCAATAAAAACAAACAAATTAACTCTTCAAATTTTCAATAGTGAACGAATCCAAATACCCTGAAGCCGTTTTTTTCCTTTTTTTTAGTCAATCTGTGATATTGCTTGTAAGTAAAAAAAAAATAAATTCGAACAAAATTAAACGAAAGCTTTATTCAAATTATTCAACCCAAATTCAAATGTAGCAAACCCTAATATTAAAGGTACTAATGTGAAATTACAATCCACAATTATTTAAAAAAAATACAAATGTTATTGATCGCTATTTACTTTTCTTAAAGCATTAATCTGAGTTTTTCTAACATGTGCCCCTAAGCACATGTTAAATCATATTTATTAAACACTAACTTTCTTTTTATATTAGAAAATATATTTAATTCACATTAAATACACTTAAAATTTACAATAAATAAATAACAATTTACATTTAATAAACCCAAACTTTACTTTTTTATAAACACAAACATGTACATTGAGGGCACATGTTAGAAATTCCCATACTAAAAACAAAGAGCTACAAGAAACAACGTTCCTCATCTCCAAACAAGACGATTAAAGACAAAAAAAACCTAAAAAAACACAAGCAAACAACCAAAAGAACCTGAAACTAAACAAAAAAACATGGAACCAACCAAACAAGAACACAACACAAGAGCAAGAACCTAACATCAGAGAAAGGCCAAGGGCCAGAAACATAACCCAAACAGCCAACGATCCACATTGAGAACCTTAAAAAATGTGGAACAACTACCATACCTAAGGTTGCAAACAAACTGAATGTTCATTGAATATTTTATGAATCGTTCGGTTAAAATTTAGGTTATGTTCGTTTATTTATTAAATAAATGAACATAAACATTATTTTATGTCCGTTCAGTTAAATGAACGAGCATGAACAAAAGTCACGTAAGTTCGTTTATGTCCGTGAACGTCTGATTATGCGTTCATTAACGTTCGTTTATGTTCATTTATATGTTTATGTTCATATATCATATCTTTTATATAACATATCTTTTAACTATGTACTTTTAAAACTGATTGTTTAAGCATAACACACTTATAAAACAAAATATTATGTATAATTAGATAAATTTTAAAATTTTTTCTTAGTTTATTTATAATTGATCGTTTATATTCATTTAAATTTTGTTTACTTTATTAATAAATGAATATAAACGAACATGAACATCTAATTTTTATAATAACAAACATGAATAAGAAAAATTGTCCGTTTAAGCATTCACACAATCCGTTTATAACCCTAACCATACCCTGAGAGTGCTGGGAGCGGTTGGCACGAGAAAATGGTGCCAAAGCCGCCACGTAGGATTTTGGGGATTTGGCACCAGAAACCATTTGGCACCACATTTACGAGGGAGTGGTTGTCACAATAAAAAGTGGTGCCAAAGGGGTACAATGCGCCCACACATACCCCCTTTATTACTAAAAAAGTGAAAATTGTTTAGCGCTCGGTGGTCCGGTTGGCGCGAGGCCTGTTGGCGCAAGGCTGGGAATGGTGCCCAAAGGAAGGGTGACGCCAAAGACTTACCAGCCCACCTAACAGCCCCGCTCTTCCCATTCTAAAAACATCGGAACACCTCTAACCAAAATCTGCAGCCACTAAGAGAGCTGAGAACCATTGGCACGAGAAAGTGGTGTCAAAGCCGCCACGTAAGATTTTAGGGGCATTATGTCACGGAGTCATCCTTTAAACCCCACGTGACGTCCTTACACCGATAAGGACCAGCCATCCATCCCGCGTATAATAGAGGTTCACTGGTTTCGTCCTACCTTGGACTCATCAGGGGAGCGGCCCCAACTCCCTTCAGCAACTAGACCAGTGTAGTGCCATATCGAGTCTCTACTCGTGACACGTACTACACCCTTATCGTTGGGGTACTCCAACGAGACCAACAAGAATAAACCAGGAACCCTCGCATTCATGTGCGCCTTCCAAGCAGAACTCGACCTTCAGAATTTGGCTCGTGACATTCTCCCACCACCAATTCATGCACGACCTCGTGCATGGTCATTCGCGCCAACGAACGACTACCCTCAAATGACTTTGGATTTACTCCGGCTTCATGGTTTAAAGGGACATTCGACTTTCAACTCTTTGGGTCCCAGCGTGCAGCGACTACACATTAGTCCATTACCCTTTCTGGCGACTTAAGATCCAGCGTGCAGCGACTGACATCCACCCTTTTGGATTAGTCCATTACTCTCTCTGGCTTCCATCGAATGCGATATTACGAACTCCACGCAACATCATATTGACTCTTCAATATCCCGGGAGCACACTCCCACCACCTTTGCGCAGCCAAACACTTTAAGATCTTATTGGGAGAACAATCTTGAACGATTCTGCTTCGGTCCGCCTCGGTCCGACTTGGCTCTGATACCACTTGTCACGGAGTCATCCTTTAGACCCCGCGTGGCGTCCTTACACCGATAAGGACCAGCCATCCATCCCGCGTATAATAGAGGTTCACTGGTTTCGTCCTGCCTTGGACTCATCAGGGGAGCGGCCCCAACTCCCTTCAGTAACTAGACCAGTGTAGTGCCATATCGAGTCTCTACTCGTGACACGTACTACACCCTTATCGTTGGGGTACTCCAACGAGACCAACAAGAATAAACCAGGAACCCTCGCATTCATGTGCGCCTTCCAAGCAGAACCCGACCTTCAGAATTTGGCTCGTGACATTCTCCCACCATCAATTCATGCACGACCTCGTGCATGGTCATTCGCGCCAACGAACGACTACCCTCAAATGACTTTGGCTTTACTCCGGCTTCATGGTTTAAAGGGACATTCGACTTTCAACTCTTTGGGTCCCAGCGTGCAGCGACTACACATTAGTCCATTACCCTTTCTGGCGACTTAAGATCCAGCGTCCAGCGACTGACATCCACCCTTTTGGATTAGTCCATTACTCTCTCTGGCTTCCATCAAATGCGATATTACGAACACCACGCAACATCATATTGACTCTTCAATATCCCGGGAGCACACTCCCACCACCTTTGCGCAACCAAACACTTTAAGATCTTATTGGGAGAACAATCTTGAACGATTCTGCTTCGGTCCGCCTCGGTCCGACTTGGCTCTGATACCACTTGTCACGGAGTCATCCTTTAGACCCCGCGTGGCGTCCTTACACCGATAAGGACCAGCCATCCATCCCGCGTATAATAGAGGTTCACTGGTTTCGTCCTGCCTTGGACTCATCAGGGGAGCGGCCCCAACTCCCGACCAGTGTAGTGCCATATCGAGTCTCTACTCGTGACACGTACTACACCCTTATCGTTGGGGTACTCCAACGAGACCAACAAGAATAAACCAGGAACCCTCGCATTCATGTGAGCCTTCCAAGCAGAACCCGACCTTCAGAATTTGGCTCGTGACATTCTCCCACCACCAATTCATGCACGACCTCGTGCATGGTCATTCGCGCCAACGAACGACTACCCTCAAATGACTTTGGCTTTACTCCGGCTTCATGGTTTAAAGGGACATTCGACTTTCAACTCTTTGGGTCCCAGCGTGCAGCGACTACACATTAGTCCATTACCCTTTCTGGCGACTTAAGATCCAGCGTGCAGCGACTGACATCCACCCTTATGGATTAGTCCATTACTCTCTCTGGCTTCCATCGAATGCGATATTACGAACTCCACGCAACATCATATTGACTCTTCAATATCCCGGGAGCACACTCCCACCACCTTTGCGCAGCCAAACACTTTAAGATCTTATTGGGAGAACAATCTTGAACGATTCTGCTTCGGTCCGCCTCGGTCCAACTTGGCTCTGATACCACTTGTCACGGAGTCATCCTTTAGACCCCGCGTGGTGTCCTTACACCGACAAGGACCAGCCATCCATCCCGCGTATAATAGAGGTTCACTGGTTTCGTCCTGCCTTGGACTCATCAGGGGAGCGGCCCCAACTCCCTTCAGCAACTAGACCAGTGTAGTGCCATATCGAGTCTCTACTCGTGACACGTACTACACCCTTATCGTTGGGGTACTCCAACGAGACCAACAAGAATAAACCAGGAACCCTCGCATTCATGTGCGCCTTTCAAGAAGAACCCGACCTTCAGAATTTGGCTCGTGACAATTAGCACCAGAAACCTTTTGGCACCATATTTACGGGGTAGTGATTGGCACGAGAAAAAGTTGAGCCAAAGGCGTATAATGGGCCCATAAATACCCTCTTTATTACTAAAAAAAGTGACGAACAATGTTGGCGCTGGCTAGTCCGGTTGGAGCGAGCCCCTTTAGCGCGCGGCAGAGAACGGTGCGCAAACGATGACCTAGCGCCAAAGGGCTACCAGCCCACCTAGAAGCTCCCTCTCCTCCCACTCTAAGCAACAAAAAACCGCCACACTTTCTGTATTCACCCCTTTATTCAGCGAGTAACACAAAACTATTATCGAATCTCAAACTAACTTAAATTAAGAAGAGTTTTTTAATCTTCTACACTAGAACCACATGATAAAAAACAAAAATAACATAAAAAGTATATAGAATCTCATAAAAAATATATAAAGATTCACAAAATATACTTATTTATAAAATTATGTATATTTCTTGTTTTTTTATCATATATTCTTAATGCACACGATAAAAAAACCTAATTAAAAAATAAACATCGTATGTATAAACTGTCCGAGTGACACATCAAAGTTACACTGATAATTAAGTGGATCTTAATTATTACTCCAGTTATTGGAAAATTAAAATTTCCAAAGTCCTCCAACTAGTGGGTTAACTTTCACATGGCAGTACTCTTATTATTGTTGATGTGTTACGGAGTAGTAGAGTGGAAGGTATATTTCACTCTTCATTTTGTTCTCATAATTGTCACATAGCGTTATATCAACACAAATTAATTAATAAAAATATTTCTTCACTCATGAAAAGCTAACATCTCTCTACTTTGTTCCTGTCATTATCTTATATTTGTTTTTCACAAAAATTAAAATTAATTTCATTCAAATTAAAATTACAAATAATTAAATAAAAATACACTACGAAAATAAAAGTGCAATCCCAAACTAAAAACGTTTTAAAATTTTACAAAATTAAAAAATTTTAACCGAAAAAATGATAAAACACATATATATCAGTCTTATCCATCCCCGCCAAACACCTACCCCTATTTGTTTCTTCATTTTTTTTCTTTTTTTTTCTTTCACTAGAAAACACACAGTGTACACTCTCCCTTAAATTTATTAAAACAGAAAAAAAAGGAATAAAGAACAAAAAATACACCTTCTCTCCTTGTTGAAGCTTCGCTGCTGCAGCGATGAGGCCTCGGCGAAATAGGGGTAGCTGTGGCAACGGAGGTCGGCGAACCTTCCCACGCCGTGACACCTTCCACCCTTAGATACTTTTCTTAGCAAAGCTATTAGTTGTATATTGTTTTTTTAGAAAAGTTAGTGGTTAGTGGGTCGAGTCGTAAAATGATATTTAAATGATAAAATGTTTTTTTTTACTTTTGCTTATTATGTTAAACTTTATATCTGCTTCGTCTGAGAGGGTCTTTGACAGGTCTTGAACCTAAAACCTCAAAGAATCCTTCCCCAAGGAAACCACTTAGGCCCCGTTTGGTTCACAGTATGTTTACAAATGAATTGTAATTGGAGAAAAGAATTGTAATTTAAATGAATTCTAATTGAAAAAAATGTAATGTGTTGTAATGTAAGAACCCGTACTTTCCCAGCTTTATTATATTCTCTTAGTCGTGCTTCTTGAATTTTCTAACGTATTAAGTTTTCTTGTATTCTTATATGTAAATCCTGAGATCATGATAATTTTAATAAATTATACTTTTCAAGTATTTTCATATCATTGATAAATACTTTATCTGGAATTATAAAATTCTTATTTTATTTTTCCATATTTAATTTAAATCAAAGTTTTTGATTTAATATCACCCGCGTGCGTTTTACAACGAGTTTACTCAAAATCAATGTACAACGAGAATTCCTAGTGATCGCGATACCGACGGATGCCCAAAATTTTACGTTTATTTATCGATTGTTTCGATAATTAATTTTTTCGACAATTTCGTTTTATTTACGTGTTAAGTCGTATCGGGAAACCACAATATCATATTTATGATGAATTGTAACTTTTGAAAAGTATTTTTACGAAACCCGAGCCCTGTAAATATTTTCAAGATTTACTAATAGTCATTTTCTACCTTTTAAACTATTAAATTGCTTTTAGGTACAAAACTATCCAATATTTGCAAATTCTACCCTAACCTTGCTATATAAACCATTTTTTTCAAACAACTTCATTCTAACACACAAAAACACATACAATTAAGAGTTCCATCTCTCTTTCTTTCTCTCTAAGTTTTGCCGCCACCCCCCTCACACCATAGAACCATCATCATAATTTTTCTAGTGTTATTCAAGAAAAACCAAGCTAAGACCCATCTTTAAAATCTTTTTGTGCATCTTTTGGTACAAAAATCTCCCATATGCATCAAGGTTTTCATGATTTTATGATTCCATGGTTGATTTGTGTTATGATCATCTTGCATGTGTTGTTTATACTATGATCTTCATGTTTTCATGTTAAAAAGGTTATTTTTGATCTTTGATTTTTGTTAAAATTTGACTTACGAGTGTTTTAGGAGTGTTTGGTTGATGGGTATGATAGTAGGGTGATTCTATAGGTATGGGAATGATTAGTTTTGGTTGGAAAATTGATTTGTTATGATATTCTAAAAGTGTATTTTGGACAGCAGGTCTAGAACAGATTTTTCGTGGGTTTAAGATTTGATATAGGCTGAGATTACTTGATTTTGTTGTAAAGTTTTTTGAGACGCTCGTTTTGGTACAAGATAGAGCTTCTAACTCATTACGAATCAAAAGTTATGCTAGTTTTAGTATTCGTGTACCGGGAGACGCAAGTCAGCACAATCCGAAATGGTGGCTGATTTTGGGTCGACTCTCGGGGAATTTAGGCTTGGTTAGATAATGGGTACTACTGGTTTTTAAAGTCTATAAACTTAATTTGATGAGTCTAGTAGTGATTTTAAAAGGCGGATTATCAAGATAGTACTTTTAAAGCGGTATGAACGGTTTCATAAATCAAGTATACAATTTGTCCCAAATTTGGAGTCGAGTAAAGTGTCGAGCTGATGGGTTTTAAAGTATGAACTCTGGCTCAAATTTTGGCAGGGTCTTATACAGGTTATAAGTGACCTTGACACCAATTTTCATCTAAATCGGACAAGTTTAGATAGGGTAAATCGGTGTGTACATTCGGAGTGTACTTGCTGATTTGTATTTTGGACACGTAGTTCAATGCTTGTGTTGCGTGGGTTTGAGTATTCACTATCGGACATGGTGACTTACTCAAGTGCTTAGTCATTATATAAATGACTTAGCTACTGGTACGAGTAAGGTAAAAGGATGGTTTGACCTGCGTTGACTTGGCGTCTTATGACGGGTCAATTTCAAGTGTACAAGTGTTTTAGCGAGTAGTGTTGAATTAATGGGATAGTGTGGATTCATTTGGTTCGTGTCAATGGTTTTGAAATATGAATAATTTGAAAATATTTAAAGTCTTATTATACTTGGTATACAACGATATTTGAGTTTGAGCTTAACGTGCGCCTTATTTTGATAGGTTGCGGTTTTCGTGTTTCCCGGGCATCCATATCGTCGGTGGTCGTCCCACTACCATTGTTTCTACTCAGTTGTTGAGTAGCGTGATTGACTTACCTCGTGGATAAGGTGAGTTCATAGCCTCTTTTTACTTATACATGGTTTCTAAACATGGGGTGAGATTTTACATGGTGGAACAACCATTTAAAAACTGTATGTTACCCAGAACTTGTATGCTATCCAGAACTTGTATGCTATCCAGAACGTGTATGCTTTCCAAACTTTCGATATTATTGTTGCTTTTTAGTCTAGCCTTAAGTTTCCTCTCCTGATCATGAACCGTTAATTTCGAGTACTAAGCGCGAATGTTGTGGGTGGATCCATCGGGATTGACAATCCCCGTCCCATGTTGCGGTTGTTAAACCATGACGCACTAATATTTGTTTATACCTGAGTATTTAGGCTGAATACTCCCTAGAGGAACTTACGTAAGTTAAGCTTCGGTTCATGAACTGAACTGCAATAATAATAATAGTTCGGACTATGGTTGACGTATATAACCATTTTCCCTACTACGTGTTTACAAATGAATGCTTATGTTCCACACCTTTACTACTAAACCTATGAATATCACTCAACTTTATGTTGACGATTTTACATGTTTAATCTCAGGTATTATTACTAGCTCTGCTTCGATGGGAGCCCGCAGGATATTATCGCAGCTTGGAGATTTCTGTGTATATTTCAACATTGGTTTTAGTATAAACTGTCGGAAGTTTATTCTATCTTTTGGGCAACTTTATGTTATAAATTGTGATGAAATAATATATTTTTCCGCTTATAAAACTCTGGGATCTATGTTTAAAAACTCTGATCTTTTATGATATAATGTATATGTTTTTATTACTTCAGCTTTGTGTCAACTGTAATTCATTGTTTCTTGTAACATGACGTGTTACCCCCTCATTGCCTAGTTGTTCCATGTCAGATTCTGGGGGTCTCACATGTAATTATAATGTGTTGAAATTGTAATTAAATTACTAATGTAATCCAATTTTTTTTTAAAATTTAAGTTAGAGGATGATGCGGTTACCTTGTTGAAGCGGATCCGGAAGTTTTCCATGGTTCAGGACATTGGGACACGTGTTGTTGCTCATATATTTAATAGGATCAGTTTCGCTATTGCTAAAGGAGTGGGAGCCTAGTTAGTATCTCGGCTTCCCACTAATTTCTTGTAAATCCTATTATTTTAATAAAGTGATGGTTTAATAAAAATATAATAAAATAAAAGGAGTGGGTTTGCAAGCTATCTGTGTTTGTTCGATTCAGTTGCGGGTTCGAAACAGTTTTGGTACTGGGTTGCTGCTGGTCTTGATTATTTTGGGTTCGAAATTGTCGTGGTTTCCGTGTTATCGCATGCTGATCTTGGGTTATTTTTACCGTGCTTGGCTGTAACAGTCGCGGCTTCTCTATTGTGCTTGTCCGTAAAGTTGGTTTGTTGGTCTGCTGTGGTTGTAGCTTAGTTTGTGGGCTTTATTTTTCTTTAGTGGTTTGCATATTGATTTGCTACATCGCCTGTGTTATGTCTACTAATACAGTGGTGTGGTTTTTGGCTAGATATCCCATATATGCTGCTACTTAGAATTTGTGGTTTTATTATACATTGTGTTAACTGTTTCTTCACTCGCGGTTCGGTTCAGTTGTGGCTTTGTTCCCGGGTCTACGATTTGTGTATGGTTAGGGTCTGGTATTGTTGTTTACACTAGTTGCTGATTTGGTTCTTATTTGAGGGTGACATGCCGATCGTACGATTTCATTGCCCGTTTGTAGGCCTTAGTGGGTGTCAAGATGGCGGTGGAAATGGGCTTACCAAGACTTCATTGATCACACACCTTCGTGATCGGCATTGTAATGGTGAGGCGCAAACTATCACAAAACGCTCTTTGCTCACTGATTTGGTCATTTTTGAAAGAGCTGAGTTAACTCTTAAGCGAATGGGGCTTTGGTTATGCGGGGTTTGTTTCAAGACACATACCTTTCGATCTAAATGTCGTCATGGCATCGGTTCTGATATTGTATCACCTCCCGATAATGGTGATGGTGTTGTTCGGTTTGTGCTATATGAACTTACTATGCCTCGGGTTCATTCTCTTCCCGAGCAATCTATGCTTGTTGGTGACGGCGCGAATGACTTTAACGATGGTTTTACCTTGGCTAGTCTTGATAGCTTGTTTTCTAAGGGATTGCGTACTGTCAAATATATTCCTCCTAAGTGTCGGTTAGGGTTTTCTCGTGTCTTGAAAGGAGCTCTTGACAAGGTAATTTGCAAGCCGGATGATATCTCTTGTTGGGTTAGTTTGTTAGTATTGCCACTTTGCCTCCTTAAAACCTTCCAGCCGAGGAGTAATCTTGAGTGCAAGTCTGCTATTAAACGTCAGCGCCAGGAAGAGAGTATTGTTAATGCCATTCGATCGTGGGGTTTGCCGGGTGGTAGTTTAGAGCTTTTGAGGGAGACTTTGGCCGAATCTTCTCCTACTTTATCAGATATTGATGACAATCACCTTGATTTATGTGAGAGAAATATCAAGCAGTGTAAGAGGAAGATTTCTGATGGACATTATACTGCTGCAGTGAGAGTGCTTTCCTCTTCGGGTGTTGCTCCTTATAGTGATGCTACCTTAGAGGAATTAAAGACTAAGCACCCTTTCCAGTCTGCTCCTTCATTACCACATATTCCTATTGACCATCATCCTCTCCTCGCATCTTCCAATGTCGTTTTAGACAGAATTAAGAGTTTTCCTCGTGGAACGTCTTGTGGTCGAGATGGATTGCGTGCTCAACACCTCATGGATTGTTTAAGTGGAGCTGCTATTGCTGTTTCTGATGAGTTGGTCTCCTCTATCACCTAAGTGGTGAACCTCTTTCTTGCTGGGAGTTGTCCTTTGATTTTAGGTGAGTATGTTGCCAGTGCTCCTCTCACACCACTCGTTAAGCCAGGAGGAGGTATTCGTCCTATAGCCGTGGGTACCGTTTGGAGACGTCTGGTCTCCAAGGTTAGTGCTATTATGATTGGCCATTCTTTGGATGGTTATTTAGATGGCCTACAGTTTGGTGTTGGAGTATCAGGAGGTAGTGAGGCCATACTTCATGATGTGAATCGTTTACTTGAGAGCTTGGGTGATGATGTTGGTTTTTCGATGTTGCTGGTGGATTTTAAGAACGCATTCAACCTGGTAGATCGAGAGGTTATGCTTCGGGAAGTTCGCCTTCGTTGCCCTGCTATCTCACATTGGGTAGAATTTTGTTACTCTAACCCAGCCAGGTTGTATTACAGGGAACACACGTTATGGTCATGCCAAGGGGTACAACAGGGTGACCCTCTTGGCCCTTTGCTTTTTGCCCTTGTTTTACATCCTTTGATATGTAAGATTCGAGACACTTTTAGCCTTTCCCTGCATGCTTGGTATTTGGATGACGGTACTGATGTTGGAGATACTTTGGTTGTGGGGGATGTTTTAAAGTTGATTATGGAGGATGGTCCCGGATGTGGTTTGCACCTCAATGTTGATAAAACCGAAGTTTTTTTGGCCAAATGAAGACCCTCGAAGCACGCTTGTAGGTATTTTCACACCTAATATTGCACGACCCTTGCATGGTGTTAAATTACTTGGTGGACCTGCTAGTATTGATTTTGGTTTTTGCAATGACCTTGTGGCGAAGAGAGTGGACAAGACAATTGGGCTTATGGATGCAGTTTCTAAGGTTAATGATCCTCAATGTGAGTTGTTGCTTCTCCGGTCGTGTACGGGTATTTCCAGGTTATACTTTACTATGCGCACATGCCCTCCCCGTGTGTTTGAGTCTGCCCAACTTTCTTTCGATGCGGCTCTTCGTTCTTCTTTAGAGCGTATTATCACAGCTTCTGGACCGGGTTTTGGTGATTGGCAATGGAGGCTTTCCACCTTACCTTTTGCTTTTGGAGGGCTTGGTGTTTATTCTGCAGGTGATGTTTTGAATTATGCCTTTCTTGCATCACGATTACAGTCTGCTGTCTTGCAGACTAAGCTTCTTCGTCATACTGATATTCTTGCTTCTGGGCCTGCTTTTGATGACACATTGGGTGTTTTTAATACATCTATGGAGACTGACCTTTTGGGTAATTCAAGTGAGATCGCTGCCCCCAAACTCATGAAGAAAATGGCAGATATATATTTCACACGGGTTACAAAAAATGCAGAATCCGCATTTTCATTATCACCCCGACAGATAGCTTTGTGGAAATCTCAAAGGGAGGATCACACCTCTGACTGGCTAAGGACGGTTCCTATTTCTGGATTAGGACAAACTATGAACGGTAAGACCTACCGTTGTGTTTTGTGTTATCGATTGGGTATCCCTTTATTTTCTGTGTCGAAGCCTTGTTCAGCTTGCTCACGGGTTTTTGTTGGGGATGTTTATGGGGACCATGCAGTATCGTGTGCTGGTGTTATCGGTATTAAGCATCGGCATAATGTTGTGCGTGATACCCTTGTTGACATATGTTATCGTTCGGGGATTCCGGTTGGTAAGGAAGTGGATATTGGGTTAGATGGGGTTGTAACAAACCATTACGTCCAGCAGACATGCTTCTTTATTCGTGGGATGGAGGGCTAGATGTTTGTGTGGATCTGACTGGATCTTCCCCTTTGACACAAACCGGGATGACTGATTTTATGCCCGGTCGTGTGGTGATTGACGCTGCACAGCGTAAACGTGTTAAGTATGGGACTAAGTGTGCAGATATTGGATATGGGTTCCTCCCATTTTCCTTCTCTTCTTTAGGGGAACTGGAGGACGATGCAGTTACATTGCTGAAACGGATCCAAAAGTTCTCCATTATTCAGGACATTGGAGCGCGTGCTGCTGTTCATATTTTTAATAGGATCAGTTTCGCTATTGCTAAAGGAGTGGGAACCCAAATAGTATCTCGGCTTCCCACTAATTTCTTGTAAATCCTATTATTCTAATGAAGTGATGTTTATAAAAAAAAAAAAAATAATAATAATAATAATAATAATAATATTTTCCATAGAATAGGTTTTGCTATTGCTAAAGGGGTGGGAGCGCAGATAGTATCTCGACTCCCATCCAATTTGTTGTAAATCCCTTTTTGTTTCTAATAAAGTGATGGTTTTAAAAATTAAAATAATAATAATAATAATAATAAACGTGTTACGTATTTGGCTAAGTGTGCAGCTATCGGATATGGGTTTCATCCCTTTTCCTTTTCTTCTTTTGGGGAATTAGAGGAGGATGCGGTTACCTTGCTGAAGCGGATTCAGAAATTCTCCTTGGTCTAAGACATTGGGGCTCGTGCTGCTGTGCATATATTTACCAGGATTAGCTTTGTTATTGCTAAAGGAGTGGGGGCCCAGATAGTATCTCGGCTTCCCACTAACCTGTTGTCAATCTTTTGGGTTTCTAATAAAAGTGAAGTTTATAAAAAAAATAGTAATAAAATAACAAATAAAAGTAAAATTATAATAATAATAATAAATAATAATAATAATAAATAATAATAAAATTTAAATAATAAATACTTCAAAATAATAAAATAATAAAATTTTGTGTGATTAATAAAATTGGAATTTTTGAATAATAAAATAATAAATACTTCAAAATTTAAATAACAATAATAATAAATAATAATATAATTATTATAATAATATTAAATAATATTATTAATAATATTTAATAGTAGATAATAGTAATAATAAATATTATTATTATAATTATTATCATTATTTAATATTTAGATAGTATAATAGTAATAATAATAATAAAAATAATATTTATTTTATATTTTATACTTTTTAATAATAATTAATTTATAAAAATAAAATAAATTTTTTTACTTTTTTATTAATTAATAGTTATTATATGAATATACTAGTAATATAAAAATATCTTTTTTATTTATAATTATTTTATTAATTATTAAATTAGTAATAGTTATTTATTTACTTAATAATATATAAATTTTAATAATTATTTTGTTAATATTTTTATATTAATTTTTTTTAATATAATAATAATTATTATTATTTTTATTTTATTAATTTATTATTATTATTATTTATATTTTATTAATTTATTATTATATTATTATATTAGTATTATCATTATTACTATCAGTATTATTATTATTATTAATACTATTTTTTAATTTCTAATAATATTAATATTTTATTATTATATTATTATTTTATTTTTATTATTATTATCATTTTTTAAACTTTTAATAATAATATTATTATTAATATTAATTTATTTACAAATACTGATGTTTTAAAGTATAAAAATATTGAATTATAACGTAGTTTAATACTTTTCATTCAACTTTATATGTAATCTGAATTCCTTTTATAGATGTAATTGTAATGTCTGAATTACAATTACAATACAAACCAAATAACATACGTAATATAAAGTAAGAACAATTTTTTTCATTGTGCGAAACAAACAGCCTATGTAATGTAATTCAATTACAATTACATCTAATTACGTCGAATTAGGATGAATCGATGCCTTAGTGGAACCTTGGTGGCCAACTGAACTAAGTCAGTTGGTTATGTTAGTTGTATATTGTAAACTGTTAACTTAATTTGTAAGTTATAAATTTTAAAACTGCTAATATAAGTTATAAGGTGTATTTTTTTAATAAAACTATTTGATAAATTAGTTATCAACTGTAATATTAATATGTAAAATGATTAAAAAATATATTTAAATAGATTATAATATTAATGAAAAATAAAATAAGTAATTTACTGTTTTAACAGCTTTTAATAAATGAAATGATTTATAAATCAATTTTTTATTTAAAGCTACTTGTATAAAAACTTTAAGTTAACGTGTTTAATACTTATATATTCTTTTAAACAAAATAATTCAAAAAAGCTACTACCAAATAGACAATCCGAAGTAATCAATATATATAGCCTTGTTATACATATTTTACTTCATTCATGATCGAGATTCTAGCAAGGTTGCAAAAATCACGAATCGCTAGCTGATCGGTCGACCACCTTGTATCTTGCAATCGTTATAGGCGGGATTAATCGATAATTAATCAGATTGACATTTTTAATATATTTTTGGTATTTTCGACGAATTTTGAGTATTTTTAGGTGTTTTCGGCAACATTATTCATAAAATACAAGGAATTATACATAAAAATAGTTACTATAAGTTATTGACCCAAGTTTATAGTGAGTTTTTGGTATTTTCGGCAAAATTTGCAGATTTTCGACAAGTTTGACATCCCTTGACTGTCGTTGACCTCCATTAATCGCCTTTTCATTAATCGACAAGGTTGAGGGCCTTGTAGCAATTAAACGGCGATTAATCGGCCTTATACACCTTGTTTTGTAACATTAGATTCTAAGTTAACCGGACCACCTTATAGAGAATGATACACCCAACTTAGAGTAAGGGGAATCCACTGCTTTGGCGAGGCGCCAAAGCCACCGCGCAAGAAAAACCCCCGTGGTGGGCTCTGTGGTGCTGCGCCGTCAGGCTGGCGCCATGGCCACCAGCTCTCGCGGTGGGATTTGTTTAATATATATATTTATATATATATATATATTATTTTTTTGAATCTAACGGTAATATATTCGTTGGGGGGCAGATTTTTAAAAAAAAAACCCAAAAACTCAATTTTTACCCTTTTAAGAAATCTATAAAAACCCCCCTTTTATCACCAAACTTCACACACACTTTCTTATACTCTTCTATCTCCCATTTCTTCAAAAAAATGAATCCTAATTCCAACCCCAACCAAACACCTCAATGGGTTTTCGGTATGATCAACGACCCAACCAACCAAATTCCGGGTTCGTCTTCGAATCCGGGATACGTTCCCTAATACCAACCTCAATACTCCGCATCTCAATTTGCTAGCTCCGAAGATTTGTTGTTGTTTCAACAATTTAAGGCGCAACAAATGCAACAACAAATGCAACAACAACAAACCCATCACACCACTTCGCAACCACCTTCCGAGCACGCATCACACCACTTTGAAGAAGTCCCCGACTCCTCATCCGATCAATAAGTCCTTCCAACCCCTACGTCGAAGAAGTCACGAAAGAAGTCGGTGGCCAAAAAAAATAAAGGAAAATATCACATCACCGAAGAAGAACCAAAACAAATGCGTGCGTTTTGGACTCAAGCCGAGGAAGAGCTTTTGGCCGAGACTTACATCCAAGTGTCCGAGGATCCAAAAGTCGGAGCGGATAAAAAAAAGGCTTCTTTTTGGTATAAAGTGTGCAATGAGTACAACGCGATCAGGAAAAAGAAGGATTTTAAGGAGCGTACAAAAAACATGATAACGGGCAAGTGGACTCCGATGAACCAAGCGATTAAGAAGTTTAATGATTTAGTGAACGAAACTGCGGTTCATAGTGGGGAGAGTGATGACAATTGTATGTTGAGGGTGTACCGGTTGTATGAGCAAGTCGTTGGGGGGGGGGGGGGAGTTTAAGCATCGGGATGCTTGGAACTTTTTGAAAAACAAACACAAGTGGAAAACCCCGACTCTATTGTTGAAAGAATAAGTCGTCTAATGGGCACCGACGAAGAACCTGAACACTTTGGAGACGATGCTTTGCCTCGACCACCGGGTATGCACCGAATTAACAAAAGTCAACGCACAAGTTCCAACTCGACTGCTAGCACCGGTTCTAACCCGGCCGCTTACACAGAATTTATGGCGGAGCAATACAAGTTGGATCGTGAAGCCATATTGTCCGTGCTTGCTTCCGAGAGCGAGGACTGAAGACGGTTGATCTAAGTCAAAAGATTGTGGAAGACTTAAAAGTGCTACAAATTGACACAAGTGGGATGTGTTAGGACCATTGGAATAGTTATTTGTAATAGGTAGACTAGGAGGTATGTAGTTCCTCCTGGTCATAGTAGTAGTAGGAGCAAGCCGTGCTCTTGGTCTTATAGAAAGTCAAAATTTATTATTTAGATATTATTCTGTTAGGATATGCATGAGATATGTTAGGAAAGGATATGCATATCAGTTTTATGATCGACGTCGAAGTGCCGGTCAAAAATAACCTAATTACCTTATACTAGATAGGGTAAACGGGTATCGATCCACGAGGACTATGTGGTTTTAGTTTAAGTTTTGGGGTGATCACTGATCAATAAAGGTTTTGGTTTTGAAATCTAACAACTAAAATACTTTTGATAATAAAAATGCTGATTAAAAATTAAAATAATTATTAAACTAATAATAAAGCTAGAAAAATAAAATAAGGATGTAAACAATTAAAAGAAAAATGCAATCCTTTCCAGCTAATATTTATGGTTGGTCACACTTATGGATTATTGAAACTTTTTAGAACCGATTACAAAGTTTATTTTGACTTAATATGAATGAATTAATGTCGGATGTTCATCTACGACTCGCAATAATAAATCTTATATTATCCAACTAATAATTATGTTTTAACAATTTATTTAGGTACAACTTATGTTGATTATACGACCATCTTTTTTTTTAACTAAATAAAATAAGTATGAATCGTTAACTAACAATAAATTGTCTAACACAAATAATTAAACATAATATTAAATCGATAAAAATAATTTATAAATAAATCATAAATCAATGTAATAAAAATATGATAATCCAAAAGTAATGATCAAACCATAAATAAAATTACCGGAAGGAATTACAACAAAATTAGCCGGACATTGCGGTGTACTCGGGCCAACTGCTACTGTTCATGTTTTTTTTCTTTTGCGGCTAAAAAATAAATCCTCCCTTATATATACGGTTGATATTTGATCTCCCCACAATCAACTTGTGTCAACCTCCAAAGTGATTTGTTGAATCTTTTTTTATGTTATATGTACCTTGGCGAACGTGTCACTAGCCAAAAACTTTAATTCCTTTTTTTCTTCTTTATGAATGGTGGCTGAACTTTTTTTTCTTTTAGCCAAAGTGGCGGCCGATACTCTCCTCCTTTTGTGTCTTTTTTTTTCTTTTTATAGTATCCACCAGTGGGTTATTGGGTATTGGGCCCAAAAATTATTATTATTTTTTTTTTATTCTTTTGGCATATAATAATTTTGGCCCAATAAAAAAATAACCCAACATTAATAATTGCTCGAACGAACCCGGACAAATAAAAGATGACCGAAAATATTGCGACGCGCTCAAATATTTTTTATTCAATATTTTTTCTTCATTTATCGGCGCTCACAATGTCTTTTCTCCAAAAAATTAATTAAGCGTCCATTTTTATTCCACTTCGCTCGTAACCTACATAATCACAAAACACACTCAAAGTACATATATAACAACAAATAAATATATAATTATGCTAAATTAACATTTATGAGGTGAATGCAAAATACACCAATCAAATCCCCTCAAACTTAGCCTTTACTCTGTCTCATAGTAAAAATAAAATAAAAATATACAAACATGTTAATTTCATAATTTTTAATCATACTATTGAAATTTCATCAAAAAAATCACATTCAACCTAATACACTAATAATCATCCTACATGACAAATAATCCAAAATGATTACCAATATTTTGTCCTTTTTAAACACTTAGCATAACCATTCCCATTGATTTCATTTACTTTATGTTTCATATAATTAACCATGTGTCCAACGTACCTATTACAGATTGACACATGAGAACCGGTTAATTAAGTCTGTTTATTTAAATGGGAACAGTTATACTTCGTGCCTACTGGTACATCACATGATGGAATTATCTACCACATAGTATAATTATACAATGCATTAAATTAAACTAATCTTCCTAATTTCATTACAATAATACAAGGATTGGGTTATTTCACATAAAATTGTCTCAGCTAAGTGCAATGCTACCCATCATAAAAATTGGCGTCTGACCCATGCTAACAACTAAAGTGTCACCTTGCGCGGGTGACGAATCAAATAGGCAAGCCCAACATATGACTACCACCAATAATTATGACAGTTCTCCAACTCTTTTCTAAGGCCACCGTGCGCGGGTGGCGAGCCGAATAAGATCAATTCTAAATGTCCTAACCCAACTATTACATTACTATATTTCATATTATTTATTCAAACTTTCTACTCGATCTAAGCAAAGGTAAGTAGAGGGAATTCAACCGGCGTGGTTTGATCATCTAAATTATACATATGCCTAACTACATGCAAACAATCAAATCTATTTAATAACCAAATTATACAATGGAATCGGGTGCACCTGATAATTATGGCCAAATCCTCTAGCTTACTCCAATAAATCATCCACAAGCTAATCTTCAAAATCTGTAAACACTCAACAAACATATATGTAGAAGAAACTTCCACATCTAATTAGCACAAGACTCTTATAATGTGATGTAAAGTTTTTAAAAATTTTCAATTTTCTCAAAAATCACATTTTAACCCATTTTGACCAAAATTTCACACAAAAACATGTAACACATGTGCCACCCCCCTCAACTTAAAGCATTGCATTGTCCCTAATGAAAAAACTTTAAATTGAAATTTTGGTTAAAAATCAATTTGACAAACTCACACAAAAAACAAAAACCTAACTCACTTTCGTAGGAATCACGGTTGCATTTTGCACATGCAACAAGCCTTTAAACCACTCGGTAGCCCGACTGGACGAGTTTTGTCTCGTGAGGGTTTGTAGTAAACACACCCACAAAGTTCCACAAACCACGGGTTGCCTCCCACGAAGCGCTAAGTTTACCGTCTTCAGCCAGACATAACTCATATGAGCTATTGAGACGGTTGGAGTGGTTCCAAGTAAACCACATCCACCGTTTCCATCTGATCACTTTCCAACTCAACATACGGCTTCAAACGGTGTCCATTAACTTTAAACGGCTCTCCACCCACCATATTTTTTATTTCAATGGCTCCGTATGGAGAGACTTGAGTCACTATGTATGGACCCGTCCATTTACTTCTCAACTTTCCAGGAAAAAGCTTAAGTCTAGCATTGAATAACCAAACTTTTTGACCAACCAAGAAAGATTTCTTGGTGATGTGTCGATCATGAAAAGCTTTGGTTTTCTCCTTGTAAATCCTAGAACTTTCATAAGCATCACGTCTAATCTCATCTAGTTCAGATAATTGAAGTTTCCTAGAACTACCTGCTTTCTCTAAATCCAGATTAACAGTCTTAATCGCCCATTCAGCCCTATGCTCTATCTCAAACGGTAAATGACACGCCTTGCCATATACCAACTTATACGGTGACATACCAATAGGAGTCTTAAAAGCCGTCCTATATGCCCACAAAGCATCATCTAACCTCAAGGACCAATCTTTCCTATCACTACGAACGGTCTTTTCCAAAATTTGCTTAATCTCCCTATTAGATACTTCAACCTGTCCACTAGTTTGTGGGTGATAATGGGTAGCTATCCTATGATTAACTCCATAGTGTTTCAATAATTTCCCAAATAGAAAGTTCTTAAAGTGAGAACCCCCATCACTAATGAGAGCCTTAGGAATTCCATGCCTAGCAAAAATATTCTTATTAACAAACTTAAGAACTACACTATGGTCATTGGTTCTAGTAGCCTGAGCCTCTACCCACTTAGACACATAATCCACTGCCACTAAAATGTACACACTGCCATGGGAGGTGGGAAATGGTCCCATAAAGTCAATACCCCACACGTCAAAGATCTCAACAACAAGTATAGGATTCATAGGCATTTGATCACGCCTTGAAATCCCACCAACTTGTTGGCAACGAATACATGCTTTCACAAAAGACTAGGCATCCTTGAAGATAGTCGGCCAAAAGAAACCGCTTTGCAGGACTTTATGCCCAGTTTTCGTAACACCAAAGTGACCACCACATGCATAAGAATGGCAATGAGCCAATATGTCCATATGCTCATGGTCGGGAACACATCTCCTAACAACTCGGTCAGCACACACCTTATAGAGTTCCGGATCCTCCCAAAAATAATGCTTCAACTGGGAGAAGAAGTATTTTCTTTGTTGCTTGGACCAAAAATCCGGAAGCTTTTTAACAGCTAGGTAATTAACTATATTTGCGTGCCAAGGAACCTTAGAAACCTCAAATAAGCTTTCATCCGGAAAGCTTTCCTTAATCACATCAGAAGGGTTGAACGGCGGAGGGATAATTCTAGACAAATGGTCGGCAACTACATTTTCTAACCCCTTTTTATCCCGAATTTCTAGATTAAATTCCTGAAAAAGCAAAATCCACCTAAGTAACCTCGGTTTTGTCTCTTTCTTAGTCAACAAATGTCTTAAGGCACTATGATCTGAAAATACTATCACCTTAGAATGTCCCCAAATATATGACCTAAACTTATCAAGAGCAAAAACCACGGCTAACAACTCTTTTTCAGTAGTGGTGTAATTCATTTGAGCTTCTGAAAAAGTCTTACTAGCATAAAATATTACAACGGGTTTCTTATCGACCCGCTGTCCTAGAACCGCCCCAGCGGCATAATCACTCGCATCACACATGATCTCGAAAGGCTTCGACCAATCAGGTGATTGCAGAATAGGGGCATCTACAAGCTTTTGCTTAAGCATATTGAATGCTTTAAGACATGATCCATTAAAGTAAAAGCGTGCATCTTTTAAGAGTAGATTACAAAGAGGCTTTGATATTGCACTAAAATCTTTAATAAATCTCCTGTAGAACCCGACATGACCAAGAAAAGAACGCACACCTTTGATGGTAGTGGGAGGAGGAAGGGTTGAAATTACTTGAACTTTGGCACGGTCAACCTCAAATCCTTTTTCAGACACAACATGCCCTAATACAATTCCCTCTCGAACCATGAAATGGCTCTTCTCCCAACTAAGCACCAAATTAGTTTCGGTGCATCTTTTGAACACGCTTTCAAGCTGATCAAGGCAGCTTTCAAAGGATTGACCAAAGATGGAGAAATCATCCATAAATATCTCTATAGACTCTTCAACCATGTCAGAAAAGATACTCATCATACACCTCTGAAAGGTAGCAGGTGCATTACACAGGCCAAAAGGCATTCTTCGAAATGCAAATGTCCCATATAGACACGTAAACGTAGTTTTGGCCTCGTCATCAGGATGGATGGGTATTTGATTATAACCGGAGTACCCATCCAAGAAGCAATAGAACTTTTTACCCGAAAGCTTCTCAACTATTTGATCAATGAAGGGTAGTGGGAAGTGATCTTTAGATGTGGCATTATTCAGCTTACGGTAATCTATACAAACTCTCCACCCAGTAACTGGTCGGGTTGTGAGTTTTTCCCCATTCTCGGTTTCAACAACGGTGATTCCGGCCTTTTTAGGCACCATTTGTGTGGGACTTACCAATTTACTATCCGAGATGGGATAGATGATACCGGCATCTAACCATTTAAGAACTTCCGTCTTGACTACCTCTTTCATATTAGGATTCAGACGCCTTTGCGCATCTCTTGCTGGCTTAATATCTGGGTCCGTAACAATTCGATGCATACATAATGAAGGGCTGATCCCTTTCAAATCTGCAATCGTCCATCCTACTGCTGCTTTTTACTTGGAAAGCACTTTTAAAAGTGCTACCTCTTGTGATTCAGAAAGATCAGAAGCAACAATAACGGGTAAAGTATTGTTAGGACCTAGAAAAACATATTTAAGATTAGATGGCAAAGGTTTTAGTTCAAGAGTTGGAGGCACCTCTAAAGACGGCTTCGTAGCCGTGTCAAAAGTAGAAGGCAAGGGCTCCACTTTATAAGACCAAGGTGGTTTTTGATGGTCCAAAGAACTGACCAAACACTCTTGAATCTCTAGAACTTCAGCAACATCAAGAATCTCCTCATTATCACCAGTTAGATATAATTCCAAAGGATCATCCTTAAGCATACAGGGTGCATGCTTTTGAACTTCCTCGTCAATCACATCTACTTGGTAACATTCATTCATCGTAGGAGAATTCATAGAAATAAACACATTCAATCTTATTTTCTTATTACCGGATGCAATATACATGGCGCCGGTCCGACAATTAATCTTAGCATCTATCGTGGCTAAGAATGGGCGCCCAAGGATAATAGTCGGTTGAACATCTTTGTATTGTGACTCGGTGTCCATAACAAAGAAGTCAACTGGGTAATAGAAATCATCAACTTTCACAATAACATCCTCTAAGATACCTCTAGGAATTTTGGTAGATCGATCGGCTAAGGAAATAATGGTGTCTGTCTTACGAAGAGTTCCTAAGTCATACTTATCAACCAAACTAGCAGGAAGGATGTTGATACTGGCATCAAGATCAAGGAGCGCCTTCTTAATGGCAATATTTCCGACCACAACTGAAATCAACGGTGCTCCAGGATCTTTGAATTTAGGAGGAAGGGAGCTAGATAAGATTGCACTAACATGCTCAGTTAGGTCAATCTTTTTAGGCAAAGACGCCTTCAGCTTCCTCTTCTGGGTACACAAGTCCTTTAAAAACTTGGCATAAGCAAGAATTTACTTGATAGCATCAATAAGGGGGAGATTAATTTTAATTTGCTTGAAAGTCTCCCATATATCCTCAGCATGAGGACCCTTTTTAGCTAACTTTGCAGATGTCGATTTCTCCAAAGTCGTAGGGTAAGGTGTGCTGTACACACCACCCTCCTCAACTTCGGGAGTTTTCATAGCTTTAAGATTCGGTGTTGTTGGTTTAGGAAAATCATTTAACAAATCATTTACCAACTCAGAACCGGACTTAACATTATCAGAATTTTTACCTTCAACAATAATTTCGTCATCAGTAATGAAATCCTCGACATCAGGAGAATTTGGAATTCCCTTGCCATTGTTGTAGATTTTACCGTTTCGAAGAGACGTCACCATATTCACGTGCTCATTTTCATTTTTCTTGTGTGCGGGATTCATGGTGGGGTAGCTCGGTAGCCTTCCCTCATCTCTTTTGCTTAATTGATCGGCTAATTGACCAACTTGTCTCTCAAGAGCTGCAATAGATTAGTAGTGGTCTCGTGTCTTTGATTAGTGACCTCAAATTTTCTATTGATCTCTTGATTGTTGGTAGATAATGAATCCATAAGCCTATCAAATTTTCGGTCAAGGTTCAAGAGACGGTTGTCATCTTGGCCTTGGCCCTGATTTGGATATTGTTGTTGTGGCCTATGATTGTAAGAATTTTGTTGAAAATTAGATGAATCGCCACCCTCATACCTTGGTTTGTAACCATAGTGTTGTTGTTGGGCATTATTAGGGCGACTGTCTTCATCTTTCCAACGGAAATTGGGGTGATTGCGCCATCCTGGATTGTAACTTTCGGAGAATGGGTCATTTCGTGGATGACCACCATAGACTCCATTTACCTCCTCATTTGGTGGTGCCCCCCAACTTTGACAATTATCGACAGAGTGACTCGGATCACCACACATTGAACACCCACTATGCGACACATTAGACACATTCGGAACACCTTTTCCTATATTTTTCAACAAAAGATCAACTTTCTTACTTAACTCGCTAATTTCAGAATTTGTGCCACGTTGGTTAGACACATAATTGGCGGAAGATGGGTGGTTGTTTCGATCCACTGAAGCTTGGGTCTTAGAACCTTTGCTTAGTTTTTCAAAAAACTCCCATTCTTCCTCCATAGGTTGCGAGAAAAACATACCCCCACTAGTGGCCATCACAAATTGTTGGTTGTTATAATCCAACCCATCATAGAAGACTTTGACAAGCTCCCACTTTGGAACATCGTGATGAGGGCATGTTCTTAATAACTCCTTAAGTCTATTAAATGCTTCATGAAACTGCTCGTTGGGATTTGACGAAAGGATTTAATCTTATTCCTAATGGCAGCAGTTTTACTTATAGAATAAAATTCCTCAAGAAAAGCAGATTGCATTTCAGACCATGAGTTAATACTACCTGGCTCAAGAGATGAGAACCAGTCCTTAGCTTGATCTTTAAGAGAAAAAGGAAAAAGGCGAAGTCTTACCTCATCCTTGGTAATGTTATTAACCTGATGTGTGTCAGCAATTGAGAAGAATTCTCTTAGATATGCGTATGGCTCCTCACGACCTCTAAACACTGGCAAGATTGCTATGAGGTTCGGCTGGATCTTGAAGTTACTTGTAACCCCTTTAACTGGATCCGGATAAACGATAGGCGAGGGATCCTCGAAGATCCCCGGCCTGTAATAAGAATCTACACCCCGTGGTGGAGATTCTTCTCCGCTACTACTGCCGCTAGCACCTCCGCCAACATCTTCGTCACCTGGCATTTCAGCGAAAAGCTCTGCTAAACCTGAAAAATCAAGATTAGTAGAAAACTGTCGAAACGTCTTCCTTCTTAACCGTGCACTTTTCTGAACCTCAGGATCGTAAGCTAACGGTGATGTACGTCCCGATCTTCGTGTGCGCATACACTAACATGCACACTCACAAGAAACAAAACAAACAAAACAAAACAAAACAAAACAAGAAAAATAAAATCTTTTAGTATTTTTGTATTTTATTAAAGAAAAATATTAACAAAAACTTAAACAAAAAGCTCACTGAGTCCCCGGCAGCGGCGCCAAATTTTTGATCGACGTCGAAGTGCCGGTCAAAAATAACCTAATTACCTTATACTAGATAGGGTAAACGGGTATCGATCCACGAGGACTATGTGTTTTAGTTTAAGTTTTGGGGTGATCACTGATCAATAAATGTTTTGGTTTTGAAATCTAACAACTAAATACTTTTGATAATAAAAATGCTGATTAAAAATTAAAATAATTATTAAACTAATAATAAAGCTAGAAAAATAAAATAAGGATGTAAACAATTAAAAGAAAAATGCAATCCCTTCCAGCTAATATTTATGGTTGGTCACACTTATGGATTATTGAAACTTTTTAGAACCGATTACAAAGTTTATTTTGACTTAATATGAATGAATTAATGTCGGCATTTATTATGTTCATCAACGACTCACAATAATAAATCTTATATTATCCAACCAATAATTATGTTTTAACAATTTATTTAGGTACAACTTATGTTGATTAAACGACCATTTTTTTAACTAAATAAAATAAGTATGAATCGTTAACTAACAATAAATTGTCTAACACAAATAATTAAACATAATATTAAATCGATAAAAATAATTTATAAATAAATCATAAATCAATGTAATAAAAATATGATAATCCAAAAGTAATGATCAAACATAAATAAAATTACCGAAAGGAATTACAAAAAAATTAGCCGGACATTGCGGTGTACTCGGGCCAACTGCTACTGTTCATGTTTTTTTTCTTTTGGGGCTAAAAAATAAATCATCCCTTATATATACGGTTGATATTTGATCTCCCCACAATCAACTTGTGTCAACCTCCAAAGTGATTTGTTGAATCTTTTTTATGTTATATGTACCTTGGCGAACGTGTCACTAGCCAAAAACTTTAATTCCTTTTTTTTTCTTTATGAATGGTGGCTGAACTTTTTTTTCTTTTAGCCAAAGTGGCGGCCGATACTCTCCTCCTTTGGTGTCTTTTTTTTTCTTTTTATAGTATCCACCAGTGGGTTATTGGGTATTGGGCCAAAAAAAATTATTTTTTTTTATATTTTTTTTTCTTTTATTCTTTTGGCATATAATAATTTTGGCCCAGTAAAAAAATAACTCAACATTAATAATTGCTCGAACGAACCCGGACAAATAAAAGATGACCGAAAATATTGCGACGCGCTCAAATCTTTTTTCTTCAATATTTTTTCTTCATTTATCGGCGCTCACAATGTCTTTTCTCCAAAAAATTAATTAAGCGTCCATTTTTATTCCACTTCGCTCGTAACCTACATAATCACAAAACACACTCAAAGTACATATATAACAACAAATAAATATATAATTATGCTAAATTAACATGTTATGAGGTGAATACAAAATAAACCAATCATTTTACACGTTTTGGTTAATGATGTATTAGGGTTTCCTTGTATTATAAAAGGAACCTTAGGCAGAAGGGTTTGAGATACCTTCATCATAGATAATTCTAGTTCATATTAATATTAGAAATCCTTAGAATAGGATCAAGTCGTTATAGTTATTGTGTCTTCGTGTTCATAGTATTTGTATTCCGCACTTATACTGTGTGATTTATATAGAGTCTCTATGTGAATAGACCTGTGATTACAGAAGTCGTTCACCGTTCCTAACAGGCTGCAAGATCCACATCTAGTGGACCCAACAAGTGGTATCAGAGCCTGGGAGAGTCTCTGTACAAGAAGAATCATTTTTCTCATTACTAACACTTTTGTTTAATTATGTCTGCCTCAAGTTCTACTCAAACAGGAGAAGATAGTACCCCTAAAACACAGCAACCTTAGCAGATCATTGCTACAGTTTCCAACACAAATGGTAAGTTTCCTCTTCTGAAGAAGGAAGAGTATGATAGCTGGGCAATGAAGATGGAATGCTGGATCACCAACACTGATCAAGATCTATGGAAGATTATTCTGAATGGAAACAACATGAAGTTAACTGGAAGAGACAAGAATGGAAGTATTATTCTTCTTGACCCTAAAACTCATGAAGAAATCACAGCTGTTCAGAAGGAGATCAAAGCAAAAACTATTTTGCTTCAGTCTCTTCCTGATGATCACATGGGTGACTTTTATCATCTGGACGATGCTAGAGAAATCTGGAATGGAATAAAAGCAAGGTTTGGTAGGAATGAGGAGTCAAAGAAAATGCGAAGATCCATGCTGAGAGATGAATTCACAGACTTCAAGATCTCAGAAACTGAAGGTATCCATCAAGGGTATGACAGGTTCCAAAAGATATTAAGCAGTTGAATCAACTGCGGTCGAAACCTGACAATGGTGATATCAATGCAAGGTTTCTTAGAGCCTTAACCTACTCATGGAATCATGTGGTAATCTCTCTCAAAGCAAAAGGTGGGCTTGACTATCTTAATTTTGAATATTTGTTTCATAAGCTCAAAACCTTTGAGCCATGTGAGGGTATACTCAAGTGATTCTTTTCCTACTCCTGCTAACTCTACCTTTGTGAGTTCTATGGGATCTAGTCCCATGTCTTATGCTAGTAGCCCAAGAAATACTGTATCTTCTCAGCATACTTTTCAGCATACGTCTACTCCTGAACCAAAATCCAAGTCTGGTAGCATGGTAGAAGCTGTTCTTCACTCTTTTGTTGCTGACGTTGATGCTCAACAGCAACTTGCTTTTGATGACTTCAAACAGGTTGATAAACTTGACCTGGATGAAATGGATCTCAAATGGCAGATGGTCATGCTCACTCTTAAGGTTCACAAGTTTGAGAAGAAAGCTGGTCGAAAATTTAATTATAACCCAAGAGAGCCAGCAAGGTTTGACAGAAGCAAGGTTAGATGCTATAACTGCCAGCAGCAAGGTCACTTTGCAAGGGAATGCCCTAGCAAGCATGACCAGGAGAAGAGCAGATATTCAGCTTTCAAGATTCAGGAGGTAAAGGATGACAAGAAGGCGTTGGTGTCTGTTGACTCTATGGTCAACTGGAATGATCATCAGAATGCTACCCTGGAAACAGCTGAACCTTCTACTGACGTGTTTGCAATGATTGCTGGGAATTTGTCTGATGCCGAGGAAACAGAAGATTTTGCTCTTATGGGCATCTCAACTCAGGTACAACATTGTCCTCTTGGTTGTCATGATAAATATTCAGAATTGTTGTCTCAATATAATGACTTAAATGATCAGAATGATAAGTATTTTTTAGAGGTTCAAGCATATAAGGCTTCTTTAAAAACATTGGAACAACAAAAGGGGTGGCTTCAAGATACTCAACGAGAGTACGAGGATAACATTAGGATTCTGAACATTGATTTAGAAAACAAAACAAATATGCTTAAATACACTGAAAAGGTAAAAGATGACAGTATCAAAGATAAACAAGACATGAAAGAACAATTAGATGCTACACTTTTAAGATTTGAAAAATAGCAAAAGGCACCTAAGAATCTTTAAAAATTAATTGATAGTAGTATTTTTGATAGGACAAAAAGAGGGTTAGGATTTGATAAATATATTGATTCAGAAGATGTGTTTGATTTATCTTTTTCAAGTGTCTTTGATCCTGACAAGGAGGAAGAGGGAACACCTAGCTACAATAGGTTTAAACCAGCAGCAGAAATGCACGCTGTCCCTCCACCTCTTACAGGAACTTTCATGCCCAATACTAGGCATAATGACTTGGATGGATCACATATGCATGAGTCCCGAAAAAGTTCTACTAATACTAATGACTTTGTCTCGTGTACTTTCAGTGACAAAGCCAGTGACTCTGCATCATGTGGTTCAAGTGAAGAGTCGAGACCTGCAAGCTCCAAGTCAAATGACCATGCTGCTACTAGTGCTAGGAAGAGTGAAGAGAGTGTAAAACCCGTATTTAAATCGGGAAATGTAAATACGCAGTTTAATTAATTACACTATTTACATAGTAATTATCGACGAAAACAAACGCGAGAAATTATATATACAAGTATAAAAAAAATTAAAAAAAATAAGAAAGTAAAAAGAGGGGCCGGTTGTTTTTAAAAAAAAGGGAAAGAAAAATTTTGGGCCAAGCCCATTTTAAGAAAAAAATAAAACGGGACTTTAACCCCCCTTTCACAATCAGACGGAACAAAAAAAAGGGATAGAACTAGGGTTAATACTTGTGGCCGCCGGATAAAAAAAAGGGTTTCGAGTTTATTGATCCTTGAATCGAGTGCACTACCCTCTTACGTAAATCAGTGTAAGCTTAGTCATTTGATTATTTTTCGTTTATGCTTTTGATTTAGATGGTTTCATAGGAACCTGTTGGGTCTACTAGATGTAGATCTTGCAACCTGTCAGGAACGATGAACGACTTCTGTAATCACAAGTCAATCCACAGAGAGACTCTATACTTAATATGAATGCAGAATACAAATATAATAAAGAAGAACAGAATAACTATAAAGACTTGATCCTTTCTAAGTATTTCTAATATTGATAATGACTAGAACTACGTTTGATGAAGGTGTGTCTAACCCTTCTGCCTAAGGTTCCTTTTATACTACAAGGAAACCCTAATATAGCATTAAACAAAACGTGTAAAACTGATATGCATATCCTTTCCTAACATATCTCATGCATATCCTAACAGAATAATAAATAAATAATAAAGTTTGACTTTGACTAGGACCAGGAGCACGACTTGCACCTACTACTAGAACCAGGAGGAACTACATACCTCCTAGTCTACCTATTACATTTAACTATTCCAATGGTCCTAACAATCCTCCCCTAAACTTGAATTTGACCTGTTGAGTTCAAGTTTCCTGGAAAATGTGCAATAAAGCTCGAGGATTGAATCAGCAAAAGAAACAGCAGCATCAACAAGATAAGAGTCAGAAGAACCGCCGCAACATGAAACACTAGAAGCTTCTCCAAAGCTTGTAACAAATCAGCATCGTGTTGAATCTTTACAGCAACATGAGCAGATTTGATGAGCCTTTATCAAGTA
This sequence comes from Glebionis coronaria, assembly GCA_025667525.1. Taxonomy (NCBI): domain Eukaryota; kingdom Viridiplantae; phylum Streptophyta; class Magnoliopsida; order Asterales; family Asteraceae; genus Glebionis; species Glebionis coronaria. The sequence continues at coordinate 550,420,502 of CM046880.1, forward strand.
GCTGCTCGCTCTTGGACTAGCCAGTCATTCTGGTGGAATAAGCATCACCCTGGGAGACTAGAACCCAGCCCAACTCTTAGAACGTGAATCAATGGTGAGTGGGAGTACCCTGATGATTTTAGGCAAACCATCACAGCCGTCAACGGATTTGATATGTCTTTACCAGAAGCCGTACCCCTCTGGAATCGCCAACTCTTAGCAATGAAGCATCGGTGAGTTGAAAACCCTATAGCTTTAAGCAAGCTATTACAGCTATCAACGGATTTGATAAAATCTTTACCAAGAGCCGTACCCCCTTGGATTAGCCACTTTTCAGTCTAGGACCATGGCAAGTGAAAACCATCCAGTTTTGGGTAACCTGACAACCATCAACGGATTTGAGAATCGCACCAGGAGCCGTACCCTCAAGGTGAATCAACTCTTTCTTGTCGGTTAGACATGGTGAGTTGAGGACCATTTGTTGTGAGGACCAAGTCCAACACCAGATGAAACCAGTAACCAGCACAAGAACCATTCAGAAACCAGAACCCATAGTGTGAAACAGCAAATGGTATCATATTCACAAGTATAAAATCCATGATGTATTTAAAGTATAAGCAGATATTATATAAAAACTATGTTTTTTTTTATATATTTTTTTATTTTTTTATTTTTTTATTTTTTTAACTATAAAGAATGAAATTCACCAATCACTTTACATATTGGTGAAAAGAATGATAATATGAACAAATGATCAAAAACACAAAACATAAACACTTACAAACCAACCAAATCAGAGACCAGAAGCAGCCTTCTTATCTGCTTTCAAACGAGCCTGGATTCCTTCCACCAACGCAGTTGCCATAGAGGACTCATTCCCTGAAGGAGCATTTGAAATCTGCAAGTGACTAGCCAACATAGCATCCATCGATCCAATCGTCAACGGATAATCCACGTCTATGAGCATGAAGACCATATGACCAGATTCCAACTCCAACATATGCACACCACATCCCGCATATAACTTCCATCGTTGAATAACCCATTGCATCTGATCCTTCCACACACCAGAAACAGGAGCACGAGGAGGTGCATCAAGCATCATCTTAAGATCAGCCCATACTCGCAGACCAGGCCAGGAAGACACAGCCATGGGATCAACAGGCATGTCGGTATCCACAAACCCATATAAAGCCATAAGATCCTTACGATCAGCCCAAGAATAATTCCCTGCAGACCCGAAGCTAACCGCACAGACCCATCACTAAAGAGTAATTCGATGAGATACCGTACCAGGAAGAGTCGTGGAACGCGCAACCGTCCAACCAGTAATATAACCATTTCCCAAAGGCAAATCAGAATCACTGTCAGAAGCTGCATCAATCAAATTTTCAGGATCACGCTTCTCATAGGGGACCGTCTTGCCACGTCTAACACGTCGAGCCGATTTCTGGCGAAGCGAACGTCGAGGTGTGGGATCACTAGGAGAGGGTTCAACCTTTACCTTTACCGGAGCAGCAGTAGTGGGAGCAGGAGAAGTAGACTCAAGAGTTTTCCCACCCAAGGGATCAACAGGATCAACAGGAGCTGCACTAGATGAAGGAATAGGTTGAGAACCAGGAACTGGTGGTGATGGTGATGCCATATCAGGTGTAGCAGTTGTGGTGGTTGTAGCAGCAAAGGTGGTGGTGGTAGCATGACCAGAAGAAGAACCCATAGGAGCAACCAAAGGAGTAGTGGTAGTACCAACTGTAGAAGCAACAAAAACCGAGGGAATAGCAGAAGAACCAGGAGTAGGATCAGATGTAGGACCAGTAGTAACAGCAGGTGAAGAAGTGGTCACCACACGAGGAGAAGGACGATAGATAAATCGCTCCGGAATTGGGGTGCTTTGATGCTTGACCATTCGTTCATATAGTGCTTTAAGTTCATCAAAAGACAAAGCACGAACCCTGTCCCACTTCCAACCAGCTTGGAAATAAGCAGCCGACTGATACTTCACATATCGCTGCATCTGCTTTCGCTCCTCAATTCTCGACAAAGGTCTGTTCTTCCGCTTCTCACGAAGCTGTGCAGCAAGTGCCAATTGTTGCTTGCGCATTAACACCATGGCTCTTGGAATACAGTTATGCTCATCCACATCCGCACCCAGAAGATCAGTGAACTGGGAGTAATCCCTGGTAAGAATAGTCAACACCTGCATCCAATCACTTTCAATCCAATGCATTGCATCATGCTGCACTTGTTCTCGTCTCTGTTGTTGAAGCGCTTCCTCCTCAGCCCGAGCAGCTTCATCAATTTCGGCTGGCAACCATTGAGCAGCCTCCTCACCCAGCCTATCCTCCTCAAGCTGTCTGCGTGTACGCTTGCGAGGTGGTGAGGGAGCATCAGTCATTGGGGCCTTCCCCTTTGGATCATGGGATGGACCAGCATTGGAACCAGCAGTAGGACCAGAAGCACCATCCTTAGGAGTGGGAATATCAGCAGAAGAAGGAACACTGGAGGAAGTCGGAGGAACCGGCAAATCATCATACAATTTATCAGCAAAGGCAGCCTTTGCCAACAAGGTCAAACCATCCTCAACACGATCCTTAACTTCCTCATCAGAATCTGAGTGAACCACATGCTTCTTTCGACGTCTTTGCTGAGTCTCCAAAGCTTTGATGCAATCAGCCATAGGAAGAACAAACTCCCTAGTAAGTTTCCGGTGTTGATTCAAATCAGCTTCCAAGGAAAGAATCCGCGCATGAAACCTGTGCATAAGATCAAGTAACGAGATAAGTGTAATAGGCTCCTCTGCCTGCCCACCAAGTGGACTTGGGTCAGGGAAGGCGTCATTGGAGCCCGAAGCAACAGACGGGTCAACAGTAGGAGTACTAGCACCAAAAGGCTTATCAGAAGAGTGTGGAGCAGGACTAGGAGGTGGAGTCTCCACAAATGGAGACTTATGTGGTACTGAAGAAGGACCAGCCTCGGAAGTGGATGGTCTGTCAACCACAACCTCCTCAACCAGCTCCTTCTCTACCACATGAGAAGCATCACCAGCAGGAGCCTCCTCCTCCATAGGGTCATTATCAAGTTGAGGTTCCTCCTCGGCTTGTTCAACCGGAGGAACAACACCAGCAGGAGGACCCTGAGCCAACCCTAATATGGCCTCAGAAAGGGGCCTCCACTCCCCGCTAAACCCATGGACCATATTATAATACACCTTGGCAGTAAGCTTAGAAGGCACATGCTCATACCTATCACGAGGAATGCAAACCAGTATTTGTTGTAAAAACCTAGGATACATAAGAAACTTCTTCCTAGAACCAGCACTAGATAGATTACTAACCATCCCCTCAAACAAATAACGAGAGAAATTAAAAAATCTACCCTGAGCTAAGCAAATGAGACCAGTAGCCAAAGGAGTAGGGAAAGCATCCCAACTCCCAGACTTGGGACTTAAACAATGAATCAGAAAATGCACCAGAAGCTTCCATTGGGGGGAAAACCGATTTTTCTGGAAGTTAAACTTCCCCCCCATGATTGTACCCTATAGCAGCCATCCCCGCCAACACCTCCGAATTGGGGATGGACTCAACACCACCCTCATCTTGAAGATGAAGGGAAGACCGAATAGAAGCCTTAGACACCACGTATGAACGTCCATCTATGGTAGCATGGAGTTCACGTGGACGACCAACCACAACCACAAGACGGACAGATGCCCAAAACTGACGAATGACACTATCATAAATAGTGGGACGTACAGTAAAAGCATACCTTAGGTTTGAAGCCTCAATGAAGTCCAGAATGTCAGTAAAATCATCACGATGTGGACCATCTCCTAGATAGGAGACCTTGTTGTGAGCAGGTTGGTATACTAGGGCAGCCATGGATCTTGATTAATTGAATGGAAGATGATTTTGGTTAGGGTTGAGAGAGTAGGATCAGTGTTGTGTGTGTTATGAGTGGAATGAATGAGTCAAGGGGGTTTAATTGACCATAAAGAAGGAAGGTAGTAACTGTTCATTGGCCCCTCATAATGGGGGGTTGCCCTTTCAAATTAGACAGTTATTACATAGTAACCACTTGCCCCTTTTAACATAATTTCCAAATTCCAATTTACCAAAGTTAAATAAGAGGGTAAATACCAGAATTTGAAGCGTTGACCAAAAGTCAAAGCGCACAATGGTTAGTACTAGAAGCAAAATGTGGTCAACAAAAGCCAATAAGCATGAACAGTGTCCCAGACCAGTACCAGAAGCCAATCATCACTTGACAAAGAAGGATTTTTAACCACCAGAAGCCAACTAATAATGACAAGAAGCTAACCAATGAGGACTAGAATCCAGTCATGAAAGAATATAACCACCAGAAGTGAGCAAAATCCTCTACCAGGAGTAACACACACCACCAGAACCAATGCAATATGTTGTTAAAATCTACCAATATGTTAGTCTGTGCAAAGTAATATGTACACGAAGCCTCCGCTTAGGCTTAGCCTCCCCTCAATCCTAGACATCAAGGACTGGCCATCCCAATGTGAACCACTAAGTGGTTGAACCGAGGACCATCAAATGATTTTGTCAGCAAATCAGCAACATTATCATCCGTATGAACTTTAAGAACCTGTATCAACTTCTTCTCATTAGCATCCCGTATAAAATGGTGCCTAATTTCAATATGCTTTGTTCGCTGATGAAAAACAGGATTCTTCACAATGCAGATAGTACTTTGATTGTCAATAAAAATTTTGGTGTTCATAAAATTGAAACCATAATCCAACATTTGATTTTGGATCCACAAAACCTGTCCACAACAACTAGCAACAGCAACGTATTCAGCTTCTGTTGAAGAAGTAGCTACTATTGTCTGTTTCTTGCATTGCCATGAAATAAGTCGGCGACCCAAAAATTGACAACCACCAGTAGTTGACTTTCTGTCATTATTAGCACCTGCATAGTCACTATCACTATATGCTTCTAGAACAAAAGGTGATTCTCTAGGATACCATAAGCCCAGTTTAGGTTGAGCCTTGATATACTTGAAAATCTTCTTCACGGCACTCAAGTTCGAAACCGTTGGAGTCACCTGATGTCTAGAACAAGCACTTACTGCAAACATGATATCCGGACGTGATGCAGTCAAATACATGAGTGAGCCAATCATAGACCTGTACATGTGAACATTGACCGGGGGGTCTGGTTAATTTCTGAGTTTGACTTTAGCAACTTCATAAGGAGTTGCTGCTGGTCTAAGAGAATCCATGTCAAACTTCTGAAGGATCTCATGAACATATTTATCTTGACTGATGAAGATCCCATCCGACTGTTGCTTGACTTGAAGACCAAGGAAGAAAGAAAGCTCTCCCATCGCACTCATCTGAAATTCGCCTTTCATCGAGTGTTCAAACTCATCACACCATTCCTTCCTAGTAGAACCAAAGATAATGTCGTCCACATAAACCTGAACAAGGATAATGTCCTTGGTATTCCTCCTAAGAAATAGTGTTTTGTCAATAGTACCTCTTCTATAGCCATTCTTTAACAAAAAAGTTGAAAGACGCTCATACCAAGCTCTAGGAGCCTGATGTAATCCATAAAGAGCCTTGACCACCTTGTAAACTTTCTTGGGATGAAGTGGATCCACAAAGCCCTTAGGTTGAGTGACATACACCTCCTCATCAATTTTGCCATAGAGAAATGCACTCTTGACATCCATCTGAAACACCGTAAAGCCCACATAAGAAGCAAAATCCAAAAACAGACGAATGGCCTCAATCCTTACGACCGGAGCAAAAACTTCAGTGTAGTCAATGCCCTGAATTTGAGTGTGGTCTTGTGCAACAAGCCTAGCTTTATTCCTTACAACAATTCCCCGTGCATCCTTCTTGTTCTTGAGAATCCATTTGGTATTGATTGTTGTCTTTCCATCTGGTAAGTCAACTAGAACCCAAACATTCTGAAACAAGAATTGATGCATTTCCTCCTGCATAGCCTCCACCCAGCTTTGATCCTCAAGAGCATGAGAGACTGACCTAGGTTCCACCTGTGAAAGAAAACAAGCAAACAAACAGTGTTGAAAGTCCATATGATTATTACGCTTTTGATCTTCAATATAGCTCACAAGAGCATGATGATCAGACGAGGCCTTCTTCTGCATTCTGCGTGTCTTGACAGTAGAACCAGGATCTCCAATGATTTGGGTGGTAGGGTGATCTTTGTGTGATTACAAGACTGGATTGGAAGCTACCGCCACTTCTGGTGCCAAGTTATTGAGATCACCAACAAAGTCAGCATCATATGAAGCAGCGTTGAAAATCCCATCTACTGGTTATTTATGAATATCATCCAGCTTGGTAGAAGACTTCTTTTGATGGTTCCCCAAATCAGAAGGACTGGAGAAACGAGTATTTGAAGCAGACTCACTAGCTGGAGTACCAATAGGTGATAAGCTAGCACTAGGAGCAGAAGCTGGGGTACCAGGAGCAGCTTTGTCAGTATGCGTATTCAAGGGAAACTCAAAACCACCTTGACAAGCTGCTGTAGTAGCTTCTTGTTGTTGTTTGAGTAGAGTGTCAAGAGATACTTGGGAATCCAGTACATCCAATTAAGTTGCATCACTAGGAGGAGTAGGAGAGACTGTGGTGTAGTAGGATGGAACCACAAAAATATCATCCTCATCATCTGAATCAGAAAGACTAGAAGGGACACCTATACTAGAAGTTGCAAACACTTGTGGACCTGCATCATGGTTAGTTTTGAAACGAAAATATCCTAACGAATCACTAAGATAATCAAGATCAAAATACCATTCAGGACCCTTGCCTTGGATGTTTGACTTCTCTTCAAAATACCTGAGATTTATAGTTTCAATGACCCGCTTTGCTTGAAGATTGTAGACACGATAAGCCCGAGAGTGAGCTGAATATCCTACAATGTATCCTTCATCTGCCTTACCATCAAACTTCCCCAAATAGTCACTAGTATTCAGAATGGTGACAGGACACCCAAAAGGCTTCAAATAAGCAATATTTGGAACTTTGGCCGTTAGAAGCTCATAAGGGGTCTTCTTGTGAGGATTGGTAATAGAAACCCTATTCAAGAGATAACTTGTAGTATTAACAGCTTCTGTCCAGAACATGGTTGGAAGCTTGGAATCGGCAAGCATTTTTCTTGCTGCTTCTATTAGTGTCCTGTTCTTTCTTTCTACCACGCCATTCTGTTGAGGTGTCCTTGCTGCACTATAATCTCTTTTGATGCCCTTAGCATTACAAAGTGCTATGAGGTCTTTATTTTTGAACTCGGTTCCATTATCACAATGAATACCTTTAACCTTCTTGGTCAACTGGTTCTCTATAAGGGTAAGAAAATCTCTAAGAATTGAGTAGGTCTCACTCTTGGCAGCCATGAAGAACACCCACGTAAACCTGCTATATCCATCAGTTACCACCAGACAGAATTGTTTGCGGTCAATGCTCCTAATGGAAGTAGGACCAAATAAATCCATGTGTAGTAGATGCAATGGTTCAGTAATAAGACTAAGAGCAGTAATGGCCTTGAAGGATGCTTTGTGCTGTTTGCCTTTGCTGCAAGCAATACAATTTATATCATTTCTAAACGACTTGGGAGGTAAACCAGAGACCAGATTCAGATTTGGTAGTTTGTGAATGGTCTTGAAGTTCACATGCCCCATCCTTCTGTGCCATTGAGTGGCTTCATCTTCTGAGGCTTTAGCAACCAGACATGCTAGTTGACCCGTAGGATTGACTTCATTCAGCTTGATGCTATAGAGATTGTGTCTTCTAGGGATTCAGAGCAGAACCTGTGAGTCATCCGGAAGCTGAAAATCTTTAGAGAGCACAAGTGCATCAGTATCCGTGAAGAGAACAAATTGCTTCTTGTCACAAACCTGAGAGACAGATATCAAGTTGAAGTGTTGAAGTGCTTCCACATAGTAGACCTGCTCAAAATTTAGATTAGGCGTCTTAATTGTTCCTTTGCCAGTGATCCTGCCTTCACCTACACCAAAATAGACCTTGCCGCCTTGGAATGGTACAAAGTTAGAGAGAAGACTTTTATTTCCTGTCATGCTCTTGGAGAAACCACTATCAACAATGCCTAAACTAGGATCTTGGTATGGAGTAACCTACAACAACAAGATAATAAAAATGCAAAAGTTAGTGTCTTAAGGGGACCCAAACCTTTTCAGGTTTGAGCCTGCCTTGTGGATCTTTAGTAGAGAGCCAAGAAGATTGATGTGATCCACTGTTGTTCCTTGGTTGCCTATGCATCATATGGGTATTATTGTTTGACCAAGAACAACCTGCTGAGGGCTTAACAGCAGTTCCCAAACCTCCCAAACCAAAATACATATGGTCAAAATTTTGTGGATAAACTGGATTAAAATTTTGAAAATAGTTACTTATGGTTCTATTTGTTGTTAATCCAATGTTTCTCCAATGATCAGAAGTTAATGGAGAGGACCTTCTAGAAGAAAAAATGAGTGAGCACTAGGATTGAGTCTTCTAGAAGTATATGGGGCAGCTCCTGGTGGACCAGGAGCAGGAAATGCTTGATTAACAGAAGCATGTGACTCATAAAAATCACAATCTTTAATCAAATGAAATGCACTTCCACAAATAAAACATGTTTTAATAGACCTTTTATTAGAATGACTTTGTTTCATACTGCTAACTTTATTACACACAATTCTAGGAGAAACATTCTTCCTAGGACTCAATAAACTAGGACCAGACACACTTACTTAAAAGCAACTCTTTCTTCACACATCCTAGCACCAGTAGCAGCATGATCATTCGACTTGGAACTTGTAGGTCTTGACTCTTCACTTGAACCACTTGATGCAGAGTCACTGGCTTTGTCACTGAAAGTGCACGAGACAAAGTCATTAGAATTAGTAGAACTTTTTGGGGACTCATGCATCTGTGATCCATCCAAGTCATTATGCCTAGAAGTGGGCATGAAAGTTCCAGTAAGAGGGGGAGGGACAGCATGCATTTCTGCTGCTGGTTTAAACCTATTGTACCTAGGTTCTCCCTCTTCCTCTTTGTCGGCATCAAAGACACTCGAAAAAGATAAATCAAACACATCTTCTGAATCAATATATTTATCAAATCCTAACCCTCTTTTAGTCCTACCAGACATGCTACTATCAATTAAATTTGAAAGATTTTTAGGTGCCTTTTGCCATTTTTCAAATCTCAACATTGTAGCATCTAATCTTTCTTGCATCTCCTGTTTTTCTTTTATACTGGCATCTTTTACCTTTTCTGTATATTTAAGCATATTAGTTGTGTTTTCTAAATCGATGCTCTGTATCCTAATTTTATCCTCATACTCACGTTGAGTATCTTGTAGCCACCTCTTTTGTTGTTCCAATGTGTTTAATGAAGCCTTATAGGCTTGAACCTCTAAAAAATATTTATCATTCTGATCATTTACTTCATTAAATTGGGACAACAATTCTGAGTATTTATCATGACAACCAAGAGGACAATGTTGTACCTGAGGTGAGATGCCCATAAGAGCAAATTCATCCGCTTCTTCTGCATCAGATAGATTCCCAGCAATCATTGCAAATACGTCAGTTGAGGATTCAGCTGATTCCAGAGTGGAAGCCTGATGATCATTCCAGTTGACCATAGAGTCAACAGATACCAATGCCTTCTTGTCATCTTTCACCTCCTGAACCTTGAAAGCTGAGTACATGCTCTTCTCCTGGTCATTCTTGCTAGGGCATTCCCTTGCAAAGTGACCTTGTTGCTGACAGTTATAGCATCGAACCTTGCTTCTGTCGAATCTTGCTGACTTCCGTGGGTTGTAATTGAATTTTCGACCTGCTTTCTTCTCAAACTTGTGAACCCTAAGAGTGAGCATGGCCATCTGCCATTTGAGATCCATTTCATCCAAGTCAAGTTTATCGACCTGTTTGAAGTCATCAAAAACAAGTTGTTGTTGAGCATCAACATCAGCCACAAAAGAATAAAGAACGGCTTCTACCATACTACCAGACTAGGCAGTAGGATCAGGAGCAGAAGTATGTTGAACGGTATGTTGAGAAGACACAGAATAGCTTGGGATGCTAGCATATGACATGGGACTGGATGCCATAGAACTCACAAAAGCAGAATTAGCAGGAGTGGGAAAAGAATCACTTGAATATCCTCTCACATGAGGTTCAAAAGTTTTGAGCTTATGAAATAGATCCTCAAAATTGAGATAGTCAAGCCCACCTTTTTCTTTGAGAGAGATTACCACATAATTCCATGAGTAGGGTAAGGCTCTAAGAAACCTTGCAGTAATATCCGCATCGTCAGGCTTTGAACGAAGTTGATTCAATTGGCTCAATATCTTTTGGAACCTGTCATACCCTTGATGTAAACCTTCAGTTTCTGAGATTTTGAATTCTGTGAATTCATCTCTAAGCATGGATCTTCGCATTTTCTTTGAATCCTCATTCCCACCAAACCTTGCTTTTATACCATTCCAGATCTCTCTGGCATCATCCAAATGGTAGAAGTCACCCATGTGATCATTAGGAAGAGATTGAAGCAAAATAGTTTTTGCTTTGACCTCCTACTGAATAGCTATGATTTCTTCATGAGATTTAGGGTCAAGAAGAGTAATATTACCATTCTTGTCTCTTCTAGTTAACTTCCTGCTGTTCCCATTCAGAATAACCTTCCAAAGGTCTTGATCAGTATTGGTGATCCACCATTCCATCTTCATTGCCTAACTATCATATTCGTCCTTTTTCAGAAGAGGGAATTTACCATTAGTGTTGGAAACCGTAGCAACGATCTGCTGAGGTTGCAAACTCTTAGGAGTGGTGTCTTCTCCTGTTTGAGTAGAAGTTGAGGCAGACATGATTAAACAAAAATGTCAGTAAAGGAAAACTTGATTCTTCTTGTATAGAGACCCTCCCAGGCTCTGATACCACTTGTTGGGTCTACTAGATGTAGATCTTGCAACCTGTCAGGAACGGTGAACGACTTCTGTAATCACAAGTCAATCCACAGAGAGACTCTATACTTAATATGAATGCAGAATACAAATATAATAAAGAAGAACAGAATAACTATAAAGACTTGATCCTTTCTAAGGATTTCTAATATTGATAATGACTAGAACTACGTTTGATGAAGGTGTGTCTAACCCTTCTGCCTAAGGTTCCTTTTATACTACAAGGAAACCCTAATACAGCATTAAACAAAACGTGTAAAACTGATATGCATATCCTTTCCTAACATATCGCGTGCATATCCTAACAGAATAATAAATAAATAATAAAGTTTGACTTTGACTAGGACCAGGAGCACGACTTGCTCCTACTACTACTAGGACCAGGAGGAACTACATACCTCCTAGTCTACCTATTACATTTAACTATTCCAATGGTCCTAACAGAACCGAGCCATAAAGGCCTCGGTTTGTTTCTATTGCTGCCCAGCCGTGACCAATAGGTCACGGTGGTGTAAGGTTTTGGTCGGCCTAGAGGCAGAAACCCCAAAAGAAGGGATTTAGTATATAAACCGTGGATTGGGGTTGTTTGGTTAATAGGAAACTGAGCCATAAGGTCCTCGGTACCCCTTTTTGGCCAGCCGTGTATGTCCACAACCAAGACAGGGCGTGGTGAACCGCTGGTAGCAACCGAGAGTTGTAAAGACTCTCGGTGATGATGTCGTATGCAGCCTCGAACCCCACAGCAAACCAAACGAATATTTTTATAAGGGGTGTGTTTGGGTCTGCAGAAACATAAGGGTGTGTTTGGTTTATTTAAACGGTGGGAAAACGTAACTTAGCAGTGGGAACTAAAAGCTTAATCAGTGGGAAAAGGGGACGTAAAATCTAGATAATTGAAATACATTAGCGACAGTTTTAGCGACAGTTTTTCTGTCGCAGAACTGTTATATGTATACAGTTTTTAAAAAGGACAGTTTTAGCGACAGTTTTAGTGACTCAGTTTTCTGTCGCAGATTCTTATTGACAGATTTAAGCTTATGATGTTGAATTGTTTAGTGCGACCGAGATGGGGGTATATCGGTAGGCTCGGGACATTATTATTATAAATAAAATGAATATTTTTATATTATACCTTTTAATCAAATTGTTTTATAAATGTTTAAAATATATTTTAAATGTATTAAATTAAAATAGTTCTTTAATATTTAAAAGGGTATAATTTTATTAAATGAATTAAATTATTTTGGGGAACTTCTAAATTAAGAAACTTTCTATTTTAACGGGATACTTAATATAGTACTACTATAGCGTCGGAAATACGTTGTACCGTAACTAATAGTAGAAAGGTACTACATTAAAATGAATTATTATAAGGTCAGATTTATCAGTTAATATACGTACGGAATTTCAGAAATAAAATAAATAAATGAAAGGCCAATAAGAACATGGAATTAAATAAGCGAATATCAGTTTACTTATTCACGTCCCTTATTCATGTAGCTCGCGTGAAATCAGAGTAGACTTTCTGTCAGTTGATCTCGGTCGGTTACTGGACACGAGGTACGGATTTCCGTCCTTTCAGTAAGGACTTCCTTTCTATGCATGATTAGGATTCCCCGTCTTCAGCCAAATGTTTCCCCAGTATATGTTTATGTTTATCAGTAATCATGTTAATTACTAAATAAATTGCCTGAGCATTATACAAGCACGACCAGTTTATGTACTAGTTATGGAGGTACCGTAACCATGGCACTAGAGGCACCGGTGTCGTGACTCACATTCAGGAGAGTGATATCCTGCATCGTCCCACTCATGTTCAGGTTGGCCATTTTTATATGTATGTTTAGTGGGGCGTATGGATGCATCCTAGGCTTATAAGTTTACAAGTTATCAGGGTGAATGTGGTGTGTGCTCTACATTCTTCACATTGGAGTTGATCCCTCCACCCAGCACAGTTATTTAGAGGTCACCCCTCTACAGCATGACGAGGTCACCCCTCCAGTTATTCATGCACGGTTGTTATAGCACGTGACCTATATAAGCTCTGGCAATTAAAATACAGTAAATGCATGTTTTCAGAATTAATAGTTATATTTCAGTTTCAGTATATATGAACCAGGTTTCTCAGATTTTATGCAGAGTTCTACCACATGTTACATATCGGTCTTATAGCTTCTTTGTTGTCTTCTATTTCATTACTTTCAGTACATTCTTATCATGCTATATCCGTGCACTGAGCGTTATGCTCAGCCGTAGTTTCCTTTCATATTTCCAAACGGCAGGTACACAGGGACGATCTTAGGACTTCTAAGAGAGTACGTGCATTTGGATGGGAGCTATCCAGACTCCTTTATTTTTATGCACACATTACATTACATTACTTTGGTTGTTTGGACACTGTTTCGTCCTTTTTCTTTCAGTACTTAATCTTTATATTTTGAGCTTATGTTGGACTACCGATGTTTGATTCCGGTATTTCCGTATGGTCAGTAAATGTTTAATACATTGCCTTGAATGCTTTGATGACACGCCATAAATACATGTAACGGTCCATTTTTCCAAGTAGGGTGTTACAATTATGGTATCAGAGCGCAAGGTTCGACCTGTAGGCTCTAAAACTTGACCTGTGACTAGTGGGTAGTCACCAAGAACTTCCTGTATTTTGGCGTCGTTATCTTCCATGCTACTCATGTATTTTATCAGTCGGATTTTCAAAATTTTGATTAAGTAAACGGTTGGTACAGGACTGGCCATACTTAATCGCATGTGCTTTTCAGCGAACTTTTCGTTTTGGTGAACTGACCATAGGCGTTCACCCTTGCCGTTTAAATTTTGGGTAGATGAACTGACCTTAGGCGTTCATCCTTACTCATGTCAGATTTATGTTTCAGTAAATTGTCATTTTGTGAACTGACCCTAGGCGTTCACCAGTATTCATGTCATATTTTGTTGGTTGTGCCTTCATGAGTTACACTATGCATATTCAGATTTATTACCCCAGATTTTGGCAATTTTATCAACTTATCCTCTGTTAATTCAGATGCCACCCAGACGCGAAACCGAGAATGATCCTAACGCAGCTGCAATTGCTGCTGCGGTTCAGGCTGCTATACAAGCCATGTTACCCCAAATTCGTGATGAGATTCGAGCTGAATATCAAAATGGACCTCAGCAGAATAACAATCCTCCTGCTCCACCACCTGCCACGTTACCCGCTTGGCTAGATTTGTTTAACAAGCAGAAACCCCGACTTTTTGAGCAGACTGTAGCTCCAACTGACGCGGAAGACTGGATCTACCATGTAGATAAAAATTTTGGAGCTATGGGTTGTGGTGATGCTTTCAAGGTTAGGCTTGCAGTTTACAAATTGGAGGGTCCTGCTCTGCATTGGTGGAGGTCTCAAAAACTGTCCAAAGGGGGAGATGCTTGGGAGCTTACATTGACCTGGGCACGCTTCAAGACGATGTTCTATGACAAGTTTTTCCCGCATGCGGAGCAAGCTAAACTGAAGAGGGACTCCCACGTCATTCGTCAGAATCATGGCGAGAACAGTATAGAGTTCATGCATCGATACCTCAGGATGGCTGGATTCTTAGGGGAGGCTGCGGGTACCGCAGAGGAGCAAGCGAAGCAATTTCGCTGGGCTCTTCACTCTAGGACTGCAGATAGGCTGGTGAGTGCCACATTCACTAATGTGTCACAAGTAGCTAATGCAGCTCGGGATATTGAGATGCTTTTCGAGAGGGATGAGCTCGAGAATGTAGAGCGTCTGGAGAAGAGGTACATCTCACCCAACAGACTTAAACAATTTAGCTCCCATTATTGCTTGTCAACTTATATGTTATGCCTTATCCAAGTATAATCTTACAGACACAGAGGAGGAGACCGATCCCAATCGGCTACTCCACATCAGAACTACAGGAATCACGGTCAGTCATATGACCGTAATCGATCAGATAAGAGGAGCGGTGGTGATAACTACCGGGGCAGCTCAAACTCATCTGGCAACTACAGGTGATTCTTTAAGCTCCGGAAATACTAAACTATCATGTAGAACAGATCTTAAATTTTTGTAAATTCCAACAGAGATGCTGGACAGGGGCGTGACCAAAACAACAGAGGTCAGCGGGTTGCCCGACCGGCAAACTTTGGTAATTTTAAATTTCAGTCAAACAGCCTCATTTCAGTTAAGTTATCAGAATCGTGACACGTGTTTATCATCGTAAATCAGGTTCTTAGCAAACCAGAACTGTTTCTACCGGGTATTCTTATCCCACTTGCATCACATGTGGAAAGAAACACACGGGACCTTGTCGCCGTGGTACGGGTAGTTGTTACAAGTGTGGTCAGCCAGGCCATTTGAAGAGGGATTGCAAGAACGGGGATGCGGCCGGTACCTCAGGCCAGATTCCTCAGATTTTATCTCCACCACCACCAATACCACCAACCACTGGTCGTGTCTATACTACTACCCGTGAGCAAGCAAATAAGACCACAGGTACCATTACTGGCATTTTGTTTATACACGGACAGTCCGCATACGTGCTTTTCGATACAGGCGCCACGCACTCAGTTATATCTACTTCATATGCTGTTAGAATAAACATGACCCCTACGCCACTAGACAGTGTACTTAGTATATCTACCCCCATGCGAGACTCTGTACTCATTACCCAGTTGTATAAGGATCTCCCTCTTGAGTTTGATGATAAAATCCGTCCAGTCAGTGCCCTTCCTCTAGATATGTGCGAATTCGATATTATTCTGAGTATGAATTGGTTGTCGGTTCATCGTGCCACCATAGATTGTCATGCTCACCGGGTTATCTTTGGTGATGTCCAGACACCAGAGTATATTCACCAGGGCTTCCTACCAGGAAAACATGTCCAGATCATTTCAGCTTTACAGGCTCGTACCTTATTATACCATGGTTGTGAGGGTTTCCTAGCTACAGTTCATGACACGACTTCTGAGGCACCTTCAATTCATGATCAGCCAGTGGTGTCAGATTTTCCAGATGTCTTTCCAGAGGAACTCCTAGGTTTACCTCCCATGCGAGAGGTAGAATTTGGTATCGATCTCATTCCAGGTGCAGAACCAGTATCTAAAGCACCTTACCGTATGGCTCCTGTAGAGCTTAAGGAACTGAAAGATCAACTTCAGGAACTTCTAGAAAGGGGTTTCATTCGTCCAAGCGTGTCACCTTAGGGCGCTCCACTTTTGTTTGTCAAGAAGAAAGATGGTAGTATGCGTTTGTGTATTGACTACCGTGAGTTGAATAAGCTCACTATTCGTAACCGTTATCCACTTCCTCGTATTGACGATTTATTCGATCAGCTTCAGGGTGCCAAGCACTTCTCAAAAATCGATCTACGATCAGGCTACCATTAGCTGCGTGTAAAAGAGCAGGATATATCCAAAACTGCTTTTCGCACGAGGTACGGTCATTACCAGTTTGTGGTTATGCCATTCGGTCTCACAAATGCGCCTGCAGTATTTATGGACTTAATGAACAGAGTCTTCCACGAATTTTTAGACAAGTTTGTGATCGTATTCATCGATGATATCCTTATTTTCTCCAAATCCAAAGAGGAACATGAGAATCATCTCCGTACAGTGTTGCAGATTCTTAGACGAGAAAAGCTATATGCTAAATTTTCGAAGTACGAGTTTTGGCTGAATACAGTGGCGTTTCTAGGTCATATTGTTTCTGGAGAAGGAATCACTATGGATCCTGCGAAGGTGGAGGCTATCACCAAATGGCCAAGACTGACATCTGTCACAGAGATACGTAGTTTTCTTGGGTTGGCAGGTTATTACCGCAGGTTTAGGGAAAACTTCTCACGTTTGGCATTACCATTGACCCAACTTATGCGAAAAGGTGAGAAGTTTATATGGACCGAGGAGAGAGAAAAGAGTTTTGAGGAACTCAAGCATCGATTGATCTCAGCACCGATACTTACTCTTCCATCCAGTACAGGTGGTTATCAGATTTACAGTGACGCTTCAGGAAAGGGCTTAGGCTGTGTTCTTATGCAGCATGGGAAAGTCATTGCTTATGCTTCGCGTCAACTGAAGCCGTATGAGAAAAATTATCCTACTCATGATCAAGAGCTCGCAGCAGTCGTTTTCGCCCTTAAAATCTGGAGGCATTATTTATACGGTGAGTCGTGTGATATCTTCACTGATCACAAAAGTCTCAAGTACATATTTACCCAACGGGAGCTGAACATGAGACAGCGGCGATGGTTAGAACTGCTGAAAGACTATGACACTAATATCCAGTATCACCCAGGTAAAGCAAATGTAGTAGCAAATGCCCTTAGCAGAAAGTCAGGTATGATAAATGGCATCAAAGTTCAGGAAGAAATTATTCGGGACTTAGAGCGGTATGATATTGAGCTCTTAGTACGCGGACAGAGGGGATACTGGGCTAGTCTGAGGGTAGAACCGGATTTACTCTCTAGGATTAAAGCCGCACAAAAGGATGATGGTGAAATCTGGGCGATTGTCCAGAACATTGACCAGCAGACCAAATTTCGCATCGATGACGATGGTATCGTATGGCAGGGTACCAAACTCTGCGTTTCAGAAGACCCTGCTCTCAGAGAAGCCTTAATGACTGAGGCTCACAGATCTCCGTTCTCTATCCATCCAGGTTCCACAAAAATGTACCACGATCTTAAGCAGCATTTCTGGTGGAGCGGCATGAAACAGGATGTTGCAACTTTTGTGTCAAAATGCTTAACCTGCCAGCAGGTTAAGATAGAGCACCAGCGTTCCAGTGGTCTTCTCCAGCCATTAGATATTCTAATGTGGAAATGGGACAAGATCTCTATGGATTTTGTCACCGGACTACCACAGACTCAGCGGAGACATGATGCAATCTGGGTTGTTGTCGATCGTTTGACCAAGTCGGCACATTTCATTCCTATCCGTAAAGATTTCACAGTCAGTAAATTAGCAGAACTATCACCAAGGAAATTGTACGGTTACATGGTACACCCTCAGAAATTATATCAGATAGGGATCCACGGTTCACTTCTCATTTCTGGAAAGGTTTGCATAAAGCTTGGGGAACTAGGCTCAAGCTCAGCACAGCTTTCCATCCACAGACAGACAGTCAGTCAGAGCGTACCATTCAGACCTTGCAGGACATGCTACGCGCCTGTGCATTAGAATGGACAGGACACTTGGATGACTATATTTGCTTGGTTGAGTTTTCCTACAACAACAGTTGGCATGCTAGTATCAAGCGTGCTCCATTCGAGATGTTATACGATAGGAAATGCCGTGCTCCTATTTGTTGGGATCAGATTGGAGAACGTTTGATTGAAGGACCAGAATTGATAGAACTGACCAATGAAAAGATCGCCATTGCTGGGGCAAAACTGCAAGAAGCGCGTACTCGCCAGAAGAGTTACGCCGACAAGCATCGCAGAGATCTATCATTTCAGACTGGGGATCGTGTGTTCCTCAAAGTATCACCCGCACGCGGCGTCAGACGTTTTGGCCTCAAGGGCAAGCTCAGCCCTCGTTACATCGGACCGTTCGAAATCCTTGAACGTATTGGTAAAGTGTCATATCGATTGGCGTTACCACCTCAGCTTTCACACGTCCACAACGTGTTTCATGTATCATTACTCAGAGGGTACAACTATCATGAGCTTCACAAAGTGAATTATCCACTCGATCAGATTCGAGAGGATCTATCTTATATTGAGAAACCCGAAGCAGTTTTAGATCGCCAGGATCGAGTTATGAGAAGGAAGACCATTCCTTTCGTCAAAATCCTGTGGAGGAACCATACCGAGCGGGAGGCCACTTGGGAAACAGAGGAGTCTATACGGACTTCTTATCCTCACTTTCAGTTTTGATTCGGGTATGTCTTTTTAGATTTTATGTCTTCCAGCTTATTAGCATTTTCGGCTTTTACACCAGTCAGCTTAAATACCTTATAATTCGGGGACAAATTCTTTTTAGAGGGAAAGAATTGTAAAACCCAGTACGGCCGTATCCTTAATTCGGGGACGAATTATTCTTTTTAGAGGGGAAGAATTGTAAAATCCATATTTAAATCGGGAAATGTAAATACGCAGTTTAATTAATTACACTATTTATATAGTAATTATCGACGAAAACAAACGCGAGAAATTATATATACAAGTATAAAAAAAATAAGAAAGTAAAAAGAGGGGCCGGTTGTTTTAAAAAAAAGGGAAAGAAAATTTTTGGGCCAATCCTATTTTAAGAAAAAAATAAAACGGGACTTTAACCCCCCTTTCACAATCAGACGGAACAAAAAAAGGGATAGAACTAGGGTTAATACTTGTGGCCGCCGGATAAAAAAAAGGGTTTCGAGTTTATTGATCCTTGAATCGAGTGCACTACCCTCTTACGTAAATCAGTGTAAGCTTAGTCATTTGATTATTTTTCGTTTATGCTTTTGATTTGGACGGTTTCATAGGAACCGAGCCATAAAGGCCTCGGTTTGTTTCTATTGCTGCCCAGCCGTGACCAATAGGTCACGGTGGTGTAAGGTTTTGGTCGGCCTAGAGACAGAAACCCCAACAGAAGGGATTTAGTATATAAACCGTGGATCGGGGTTGTTTGGTTAATAGGAAACCGAGCCATAAGGTCCTCGGTACCCCTTTCTGGCCAGCCGTGTAGGTCCACAACCAAGACAGGGCGTGGTGAACCGCTGGTAGCAACCGAGAGTTGTAAAGACTCTCGGTGATGATGTCGTATGCAGCCTCGAACCCCACAGCAAACCAAGCGAATATTTTTATAAGGGGTGCGTTTGGGTCTGCAGAAACATAAGGGTGTGTTTGGTTTATTTAAACGGTGGGAACACGTAACTTAGCAGTGGGAACTAAAAGCTTAATCAGTGGGAAAAGGGGACATAAAATATGGATATTTGAAATACATTAGCGACAGTTTTAGCGATAGTTTTTCTGTCGCAGAACTGTTATATGTATACAGTTTTTAAAAAGGACAGTTTTAGCGACAGTTTTAGCGACAGTTTTAGTGACTCAGTTTTCTGTCGCAGATTCTTATTGACAGATTTACGCTTATGATGTTCAATTGTTTAGTGCGACCGAGATGGGGGTATCTCGGTAGGCTCGGGACATTATTATTATAAATAAAATGAATATATTATACCTTTTAATCAAATTGTTTTATAAATGTTTAAAATATATTTTAAATGTATTAAATTAAAATAGTTCTTTAATATTTAAAAGGGTATAATTTTATTAAATGAATTAAATTTTTTGGGGAACTTCTAAATTAAGAAACTTTCTATTTTAACGGGATACTTAATATAGTACTACTATAGCATCGGAAATACGTTGTACCGTAACTAATAGTAGAAAGATAATACATTAAAATGAATTATTATAAGGTCATATTTATCAGTTAATATACGTACGGAATTTCAGAAATAAAACAAATTAATGAAAGGCCAATAAGAACATGGAATTAAAGAAGCGAATATCAGTTTACTTATTCACGTCCCTTATTCATGTAGCTCGCGTGAAATCAGAGTAGACTTTCTGTCAGTTGATCTCGGTCGGTTACTGGACACGAGGTACGGATTTCCGTCCTTTCAGTAAGGACTTCCTTTCTATGCATGATTAGGATTCCCCGTCTTCAGCCAAATGTTTCCCCAGTATATGTTTAAGTTTATCAGTAATCATGTTAATAACTAAATAAATTGCCTGAGCATTATATACAAGCACGACCAGTTTATGTACTAGTTACGGAGGTACCGTAACCACGGCACTAGAGGCACCGGTGTCGTGACTCACATGCAGGAGAGTGATATCCTGCATCGTCCCACTCATGTTCAGGTTGGCCATTTTTATATGTATGTTTAGTGGGGCGTATGGATGCATCCTAGGCTTATAAGTTTACAAGTTATCAGGGTGAATGTGGTGTGTGCTCTACATCCTTCACATTGGAGCTGATCCCTCCACCCAGCACAGTTATTTAGAGGTCACCCCTCTACAGCATGACGAGGTCACCCCTCCAGTTTACACGGTTGTTACAGCACGTGACCTATATAAGCTCTGGCAATTAAAATACCGTAAATGCATGTTTTCAGAATTAATAGTTATATTTCAGTTTCATTATATATGAACCAGGTTTCTCGGATTTTATGCAGAGTTCTACCACATGTTACATATCGGTCTTATAGCTTCTTTGTTGTCTTCTATTCCATTACTTTCAGTACATTCTTATCATGCTATATCCGTGCACTGAGCGTTATGCTCAGCCGTAGTTTCCTTTCATATTTCCAAACGGCAGGTACACAGGGACGATCTTAGGACTTCTAAGAGAGTACGTGCATTTGGATGGGAGCTATCCAGACTCCTTTATTTTTATGCACATATTACATTACATTACTTTGGTTGTTTGGACACTGTTTCGTCCTTTTTCTTTCAGTACTTAATCTTTATATTTTGAGCTTATGTTGGACTACCGATGTTTGATTCCGGTATTTCCGTATGGTCAGTAAATGTTTAATACATTGCCTTGCATGCTTTGATGACACGCCATAAATACATGTAACGGTCCATTTATCCAAGTGGGGTGTTACAAGAGAGTTGCTTTCACTTCAACTGTGTCTAGTCCTGGTTTATTGAGTCCTAGGAAGAATGTTTCTCCTAGAATTGTGTGTAATAAAGTTAGCAGTATGAAACAATGTCATTCTAATAAAAGGTCGTTTAAAACATGTTTTGTTTATTGGAGTGAATTTCATTTGATTAAAGATTGTGATTTTTATGATAAACATTCTTCTGTTTATCAAGCATCTCCTGCTCCTGGTCCACCAGGAGTTGTTCCATATTCGTCTAGAAGACTAAACCCATGTGCTCAATCTTTTTCTTCTTCTAGAAGGACCTCTCCATTAGCTTCTGATCATTGGAGAAACACTGGATTAATACCCAATAGACCAACCAACAACTATTTTCAGACTTTTAATCCAATTTATGCATTTAATTTAGACCACATGTATTTTGGGTTGGGAAATCTGGGAACTGCTGTTAAGCCCTCAGCAGGTTGTTCTTGGTCAAACAATAACACCCGTATGATGAATAGGCAACCTAAGAACAACGGTGGATCTCATCAATCTTCTTGGCTATCTACTAAAGATCCACAAGGCAGGCTCAAACCTGAAAAGGTTTGGGTCCCCTTAAGACACTAACTTTTGCATATATCTTTTCTTGTTGTTGTAGGTTACTCCATACCAAGATCCTACTCTAGGAATTGTTGATAGTGGATGCTCTAGGATCATGACAGGAAATAAAGGTCTTCTATCTAACTTTGTACCATTTCAAGGCGGAAAGGTCTATTTTGGAGGAGGTGAAGGAAGCATCACTGGCAAAGGAACGATTCAGACGCCTAATCTTAACTTTGAGCAGGTCTACTATGTGGAAGCACTTCAACACTTCAACTTGATATATGTCTCTCAGATTTGTGACAAGAAGCAGTTTGTCCTCTTTACGGATACTGATGCACTAGTGTTATCCAAAGACTTTAAACTCCCGGATGAATCACAGGTTCTGCTCAGAATCCCTAGAAGACACAACCACTATAGTATCAAGCTAAATGAAGTCAATCCTACTGGTCAACTAGCATGTTTGGTTGCTAAAGCCTCAGAAGATGAAGCCACTAAATGGCACCGAAGGATGGGACATGTGAACTTCAAGACCATTCACAAATTAGAAAATCTGAATTTGGTCTCTGGTTTACCTCCCAAAACATTCAGAAATGATATCCATTGCCTTGCATGCAGCAAAGGCAAACAACATAAAGCATCCTTCAAGACCATTACTGCTCTCAGCCTTATAACTGAACCATTGCAGCTACTACACATGGATTTATTTGGTCCTACCTCTATTAGGAGCATTGACCACAAACAATTCTGCCTTGTGGTAACTGATGGGTATAGCAGGTTCACGTGGGTTTTCTTCATGGCTGCCAAGAGTGAGACCTACTCAATTCTCAAGGACTTTATTACAGTTATTTAGAATCAGTTGTCCAAGAAGGTTAAAGGTATTCGGTGTGATAATGGAACGGAATTCAAAAATGCAGACCTCATAGCACTATGTAATTCTAAGGGCATCAAAAGAGATTATAGTGCAGCAAGAACTCTATAGAAACTAGAAGGGGGGGGGGGGGTTGATTAGTTTCTCTTCGATTGGTGACAAAATTAAAATTACTTTCAATTTGTATTGTATCAAAACTATCTTTTACTTGATGCTAAGTTACATAATGATTAGGTTCAATTGAAATACACTAGCAAGGATAATAAGCAAGTATAATGATAATGAAATAAGTAAAGAGTAAGGAAGGAGACAACCTAGTGGGAAGACACCAAGATTTATAGTGGTTCGACAACGAGGCTCTATCCTCGTTTCTACTCCACTCCTCGAGTACACCTACTCGAGATTTCCACTATATCCACAAGCTCCCTTCTCGGCGGAGAAAACCTTACATCGTTTCTTACATTATTTTCCGACACTAAGATAAATGTCGAGGCCTAATCTTTAGCTAGGACCAATCTATACGACGTTGCCTACTTCACAATTTAACGACACAAGGCTAGATGTCGAGTTCTAATCTTAAGGTAGAACCAATCTTCACGACGTTGCCTACTTCACCATTTTACGACACAAGGCTAGATGTCGAGTTCTAATCGAAAGCTAGAACCAATCTTCACGACTCTTCACTTTGAAGCTAAGTGAGAACTTCACACAACACAACTACTAATCACTTTAAAGTTTAGTGAGAACTCACAAGACACAACCACATCACTTTATAGTTTAGTGAGAACTCCTAATCAAATCTATTACAACTCAACTAGACTTATCCAAGTACACACATGTAGCTTGGATTTACACAACACAAATCCAAGCAAACACATATGCAATGGATGTACACAACAAATCCAAGTATCCACAAATAACTTGGATGAACACAACTAGTCTAAGTATTCATAAATACATTGGATTGACCTAAAACAAAAAGGTATCATGATGAATATGACTAGCTCATAAATTCATCTTTATCACTACACTAGTGAGTGAGTGATCTTCTCATTGGACATGGTAAAGGAGGGGATCAAGAGGATAATCATATGTAAACATCCTTAACAATTTAAGTGATTATTTACTAATGATTATGCTATAGAAAATAGAAAGAGGGCTGAGAAAAACGTCCAAGAGGCTTGCTGGAAAATGAGATTTGACCCACTATTTAAAGGAGACAAAGTTACAACGGATCTATAACGGCTACTGTGCGCGGTACCTTATCTCACCCCGTGGTACCATATCGCTAAGGTACCGCGTAGGTACTTAAGGTACCGCCACTAGACTCCGCTCCGTTTTTTGTCTTTTAGTGGGGTGGGAATATCTGAGGTATTTGAACCCTTCAATGGATATTCTAACAGTATTTGGAATATGCCATTTTCAAATTTTCATTTTCCATTTTAATAAAACATTTTCTAAAAAAGAAAGTTTATTAAAAAGTCTTTTGTCTTATTAACAAAAGTGAGTTTTAAGTATAATCATTTTGATGATCACTAAGTATGATTAAGAAAGGTTAGTGATATGATTATTACCTTGATGATAGTGTTAGTTAAATAATTCATTTTGTGTTTTACACTAAATGTGTTGTATGGTTTGTTGTGATCAAAACTAAGAAAGATTAGTTAACACTAATAATTTTTTTAGGCATTACTTGCATTAACAATCTCCCCCTTTTTGATTACGACAAACGATAAACTCATTTACGTAGAAACACAAACTATGGAATTATTAACTAGTTTATCATTATCATTTCTCCCCCTTTGTCGTAGCAAAAAGGTTAGCATAAGTCTTTGAAGAGCATCGAACTTTGCTAGTAGCTCCCCCTTGGTGGTTGCTCCCCCTTGCTTGGGGCACCAAGTTTGTGAGCTAAGGTGACATGCTACACAAAGGTTAGTAGAAAGGAAAGAAACACCAATGTATATATGGTCACTACCTACTAAGTAACTTGAGAGGGAGAAAGAGAAGAAATCTCAAATTAGAAGCAAGTATTTTGCTAAGTATGTCCAGAGAGGTAATTGACAAAATCAAACTTCAATCCAATGAAGATGATAAACTTGTCAATGGGTTAAAGCTTTAGAATTGATGGAATCACCCATAAGCAACTGTAAAAAAATTAACCAAGATCAACTCAAAGTAGAACTAATTAGATAGCACACAAATAACACAAAGGTTAAAAAATACAACAAAGAAGATAGTCATACACATAGTATGAGTATCTAAAAGCAATAAATATGGAAAATAAACCACTAAGCATAAGCTAGTCTAATAGTGATATTTTCCAAGATTGCTAAAAATAAAATAAAACTAAAAAGACGACGATGCATCATTCGAAGTTTTGTCCACCGGAACGAAAACTTGAATAGGAGGTCGAGTGAGGAGGAATTCAAGAAAATTTAACTTCTCATACACATGAGCAAGTTCAATTTTTTGAAATCGGCAACAATCACACGAGGATCCATGATGCAACACAAAATCGTTTGATGGGGGTATGGCATCAAACTTAGGGTTTGGTGGTGGTGGGGTAAAGGGTTTGGGAATGTTTTCACAATGCCTTGTGAGGTTTGGGAAGGTTGCAAGGTCATTGAGTTGAGGGGTATTGAAGGATTGTGGTGGTGGTGGAACATTTTCTTTTGCTCTGGTGATGGGGTTTATGGTGTAAGTCTCATTCCAATACTTGATTGGAGAGAAGGTAGGGTTTTTGGGTGGTTTGGACAAAGATGGTTTATTCTTCTTAACCCAAACGGGTCGAACCGAGATTTTCGGTTTCTTTGAAAGCTTGGATGAAGAAGCTTTGGGTGAGAGGGGTTGTGACAAAGAAATGTCAAGGTTAGGAATGTAGGAGTTAGGCATTGTGAGAGTGTGAGAATGATATCTCAAGGTTATGTGAGAATGAATTCTCAAGGTTAGGAAGGTGTGAGAATGAAATCTCAAGGTTGGGGTATAAGTAAAATGTAATCAAGGTAAGAATTTGAATACAAAATG
This sequence comes from Glebionis coronaria, assembly GCA_025667525.1. Taxonomy (NCBI): domain Eukaryota; kingdom Viridiplantae; phylum Streptophyta; class Magnoliopsida; order Asterales; family Asteraceae; genus Glebionis; species Glebionis coronaria. Next base: position 550,446,525 of record CM046880.1, read on the forward strand.
TGTAGTGTCAAGGAATGTTTAGTCAGTTTGAGTAAACAAGGAATCTTGACTGGGAATAGGGTTTTAAAGGTTTTGACCAAAAAATCGTCAAAAGCCACTTTCTGGCCGCGGTACCTTATAGGGGTTGGCGGTTCCATATCACTAAGGAACCGCGGGTCTTTAAGGAACCACGTCCAGAGGACTTTGAACCATGTTTTTCCTGGGTTTTAGGAAAAACTAAGACTTTTTCAAAAAGTTGCAAATCTTGGAATTTTACCTCTATTAGAACCAAAATATGCTAGGGTTGCATAAAGCAACACATTCACAAAGAATGTCTTGAAAAAGGGTGACAAAATAATTTAGATATCATTTTGAACCAATTTTAGTCAAGTTTAGGGGTTGTGATAGATTTAGGTTCAATTTTAATTTCAAATTAAAGTTGATTAGTGTGAACAAAAGGATAGAATCACACAAAGCTAAATCCATAAGACAACAACATGAAACATTCATTAATGAGGCAAGTACAAAGATAAATAAAAACTAACTAATACATAGCTAGCTTAACATATAATCTAGATAAGTAGTTTTCTTAGGCTTGGTTTTGTTGAAAACTCTTATTAAGACAACTCCATCATTCATCTCCTAGGAGGAGGCATGGAGAACAAAGTAAGCAAGAAATCTTGCAAACCCCTATGTAGTCCATACATATCCATCCTTAGGTTTTGGATGAGGAAGTGGTTGTAGAGACAACATGGACATCTAGGACCATGAGTTTGTTGAAACCCAAAGTAAGGATCACCCAAGAGGAGGGAAAGAGGGACACCCAAAATTAGGATGTTTGAGTTGGGTGGAGGTGGAGGAGGCAAGTTCTCCAAGGGTGATGTGGGTGAAAGTGGAGGCATGTTCCCCAAAGGGGAAATGGGTGAGTGTGGAGGTAAATCCTCCAAGGTTGGTGAAATGGGTGAGTTGTGAGGGGTAAATGGTGAAGTCACCAAAGAGTCATCAAAGTCATTCCCAAAAGGAATGCTTTGGATTGTTTGAGGTTGTGTGGTCACTTCCAAGGGTGCACTTGGAGTGAAGGGTGAAGAAAGCTCATTCATTCTAGAATTGAATGAAGAGGAGGTAGAACAAATGGAGTGATTAGTACCATGGGTGGAGGAGGTCTTGCATGGTGCAAGAGGTGGGGAAGGTGATGAAGAAATGAGGATAGGAGCATTCTCATTCTTAGGTGTGTGGAAAGGTTAAGAGTTAGGCTTAGCTACCTTAACCCTTATTTTGAGTGTTTTTCTTGGGGTGGAGGTCTTGGAAGTGTTTGAGGTTTTGGTACACACCATGGTTGATTAGGGTGGTTTAAGGTTTAGGGAAGTATGTTTGATGTGTAAAGAACATGGCAAACAAGGTGGGTTTAAATGGGTGAGGGGATGATCCAAACTAGTAATGGGTTAAAATTATTTTAGGTGAATAATGAATTTAGATACCCTAGTTTAGGAAATGGGCAGTTTATTACTGAAAATCATGCAAGGTTTACACAAAATTAAGAAAACAGTGTAAAGCAAAGATGTTGTCGTGCACAGAGACCGGCGGTTCCTTATCTAGGACCGGCGGTACCTTATCGATAAGGAACCGCGGGTCGATATGAAACCGCGACCAGAAGGTTTTTCAAAAATTTCCCATCCCAGTTTTTGATAAACCCAGATTTTTCCCAAAAGTTTCACAAGACAAAGTTAACTACAGATCATAATCTAACAAGCTAACTATCAAAAGGCATGCACAAAGCTATGTAAAGCACAAACATTATTGCGTAAGCAACATTTAGGATCAAAGTAGGTAATAGTCCAAACATGCAACATAAGTAAATAAACAACTAAGTCAAAGTGTTAATAAGCAAATGTTTAAGCTGCAAAAGATAACCAAACTTTGACACTTCTCAAAGTCTTCACCTCCTTTTCTTCCCTAAGTCCTTGATCATTTTTCCCAGATACTTGATTCCCTTTCTTGACTCAATTCGGTGTTCATGCAAATCACCTCGGGTTCGAAGATTTTGACAGTAAAGTTCCTCTAAATTGAGATTACTAGGAACTTCACTAGAGGAATGGTGGGGAGGGGAAGCAATGACATCTAAACCATCCACGAATGAGTTTGTGGAGTGGTGAGAAGAACTCGAAGAGTCCATGGGAGCACTTGTGCCAATGCCATCACCATCACTTTTTGGCATGTCCATGTCCTCATCATTGAGCTCTAGTTGGTCGAATTTTCGATCAGATCTTGTCTTTCTCTTATATACCTCTTGAATAGGTAGCATGACCCGTTTGACCGGTTGAAACTGAGAAAGATCAAGATTTGGAAAATCACGACCAACCCTTTTAAAAAGGCGAGTGAGGAGCATTGCATAAGGGAGGTTTGTTTTGGGTTTGTGAATAGCATAATTGATCCGTTGAGCGATAAAATATGCCAAATTGTACTTGGTGTTGGTAAAGATGCAATATAGCATATGCACTAAACACGCCGGAACATGATCTCGGTTTCCACCAAGACAAAACACATTTTCCCTAAGAATATTGGTCCATTGAACCATATTATCATTAAGGTCGCTCAAGAGAACCTCATGACGTTTTACCGAACGTACCTTAGTATGAAGGCTTCTCTTAACGGGTCGATTACGCTTTTTGGAGACGATGTCGATAATGAAGTCAAGATCAATTTCCTCATGATCATTTGGAGGACAATTGTATGATTCAAGGAGAGCACTAAGCTTCCATTTATCCGTGAAGCGACAAGTGCCTTCAAATAGGACATCAAGAATTTGACCAAACACTTCGAGAGAGTATTGAATGAGTTGATCGTTCAAGATGAACCTAACAAATATTCCATCATTGTTTTCAATGATGGAGTATGTGCTAAAGAACTCCAATAGGAATCGAGGATAGATGTCTTCCTTAATGTTCAACAAACAACCAAATCCAATGTTTTCAAACATGTACTTGATGTAGACAATATCCTTGATATCTTTTTTGACAACTCTACCCTCATGAAAGCAACGAGATTGAAGAGAGGAAAAGGTATGGGCAAGGTGAGTTGAGGGACAAAAGTCGGATAGGTTAGGCATATATTGTTTGGTGAGTTGATGATCCTTTTGGTATTGTGAAGGCATCACTAGTACCTAAATACAAACATAAGACAATATTTCTCCAATCACTCATATGAAAAATAAAAAGAAAAACGAAAAAATGAAAATGTGTTATATCAATTTCTTGACAAACATAGGATTGAATCCATATCATTTTCATGTTCACAATGTGTCTATTCCATCATTAACCAAGAACACATGATCTATGTTAGATCAACAATGGATTAGAACATTGGTTTTTCAAAATAAGTTTTTTAGGTAAGCATTAACAATGTCATTACCTACTTGTTCATGGGTTCATCTCAAATCCATCATTCAACCAAAATCATTTAGCCAAAATTCGGATTTGTTCTACAAGTGGGTTTTAGTGAAATCTTAATGAATATCAACCTAAGGAATCATAGTAAGATTACCATGTCAACCCACATTCCTATTAAGGTTTTAATTCAATTTCAATTTTAAAAATTCTCAATTATGAAAGGATGAACCCTAGAACAAAATAGATGAAATTGAAAGAAAATACTTACAATTAATTGATGTTAGATGAAGGATGAGTGAAACCCACAACTTGGAATCAATTAATTTGAGTGATTGAAGGTTTTGGAAGCTTCAACAATGGTGGAAAAGGTAAAACCCGTCGGCTGTGTGTTTTTGGGAGAGAGAGAGTTTGGTTTGAAAAAGAATAAAAAAAACTCAAACTGGCGCTCTGACAAAAGTTACTGCCCGCGGTACCTTATCGATAAGGAACCGCGGGTTTGAGCCGCGGAGATAAGGAACCGCCTACAGAGGTAGGTTTCTATCTCTGAAAAACGCCAAATTTTGAAAATCCAATTTTTCTAAAATACTTAAAATTAAATCATGAGCCTTTTAGAATATCATTGGATCATCATAACACTAAGCAATATGCCTTAATGAATGATTACGAGTTAAATCAAGATCGAAAAGAACAGAAACGGACAAACGACTACTCGTAGCAAAACGACTAAGTGGAGAGAAGTCAAGAGAAGTGAATCAAGACTAGGATCAATGCTCAAGGGATTAATGACAATCTTCAAGTAGTTGAAACGAAGAGCTTGTGTCATATATAGTGGTTTAAGACGTGCCTTTCCGGCGAAACGATAAACGGCTTTGGTAATGAATAAGCACAAAGCAATTATTCAAGTCTAAACTAAGATCACTTTCAATAATAGTCTTAGTCTAAACTAAAATATGAGCAAAGTATTAATTCACTTTCTCTCCCACAAAGGGCCTACTAACCATATGGGTGCAAACCATGGAAATCATGCTTGATACTTTAAGCTTCTACTAACTCACTCTACATCACCATAGTGAATCAAGTATCCAAGCAATGAAGGTTTGAGAGGATAAAAGAAAAGAAACACAAACCACAAATAAATGTCAAGGCAAGGATGCCGAGAACAAGCACATAGTCAAGTAATGATCAAAAGAATGATCAAAGGGCGTGTGGAAGAACGAAAGCGTACCTTGGCCACAAAGAGCACTCCATGAAGGAATAAGTGATATGCCCAATCAATGGCTATGATGAGTACTAAGTCTTCAAGGACTAGTATCATTCCCAATCATATTGGTATCATCATTCAAAGATGTTAAAGATCAATGAAGATGATTCTTCTAAAAGTGCAAGTAACTCAATCCATAACCAATAAATTGATTGATCTTCATGAGTACCTACACAAAGCAAGATGCAACCTAGTAGATACATTTCAAAAGTATATCTAAAATGCATAAAGGCTACTAATCTTAAGTGGGATGCAAAATTATCAATTAAAAGACCTATTTTCAAAGAAAACATAGTTTTGACCAAAGAGAAACTTTAGTACAACTAGACCTTCTAATTTGAGGAGACAATGGATCGATCCAAGTTTCAAAGTACAATATACTTCAAAGATCTTGAGTGACCATCGCTCTGATACCAATTGTAGAAACTAGAAGGGGGGGTTGAATAGTTTCTCTTCGATTGGTGACCAAATTAAAATTACTTTCAATTTGGTTTGTATCAAAACAATCTTGTACTTGATGCTAAGTTACATAATGATTAGGTTCAATTGAAATACACTTGCAAGGATAATAAGCAAGTATAATGATAATGAAATAAGTAAAGAGTAAGGAAGGAGACAACCTAGTGGGAAGACACCAAGATTTATAGTGGTTCGACAACGAGGCTCTATCCTCGTTTCTACTCCACTCCTCGAGTACACCTACTCGAGATTTCCACTATATCCACAAGCTCCCTTCTCGGCGGAGAAAACCTTACATCGTTGCTTACATTATTTTCCGACACTAAGCTAAATGTCAAGACCTAATCTTTAGCTAGGACCAATCTACACGACGTTGCCTACTTTAAAATTTAACGACACAAGGCTAGATATCGAGTTCTAATCTTAAGGTAGAACCAATCTTCACGACGTTGCCTACTTCACCATTTTACGACACAAGGCTAGATGTCGAGTTCTAATCGAAAGCTAGAACCAATCTTCACGACTCTTCACTTTGAAGCTAAGTGAGAACTTCACACAACACAACTACTAATCACTTTAAAGTTTAGTGAGAACTCACAAGACACAACCACATCACTTTATAGTTTAGTGAGAACTCCTAATCAAATCTATTACAACTCAACTAGACTTATCCAAGTACACACATGTAGCTTGGATTTACACAACACAAATCCAAGCAAACACATATACAATGGATGTACACAACAAATCCCAGTATCCACAAATAACTTGGATGAACACAACTAGTCCAAGTATTCATAAATACATTGGATTGACCTAAAACAAAAAGGTATCATGATGAATATGACTAGCTCATAAATTCATCTTTATCACTACACTAGTGAGTGAGTGATCTTCTCATTGGACATGGTAAAGGAGGGGATCAAGAGGATAATCATATGTAAACATCCTTAACAATTTAAGTGATCATTTACTAATGATTATGCTATAAAAAATAGAAAGAGGGCTGAGAAAAACGTCCAAGAGGCTTGCTGGAAAATGAGATTTGACCCACTATTTAAAGGAGACAAAGTTACAACGGATCTATAACGGCTACTGTGCGCGGTACCTTATCTCACCCCGCGGTACCATATCGCTAAGGTACCGCGTAGGTACTTAAGGTACCGCCACTAGACTCCGCTCTGTTTTTTGTCTTTTAGTGGGGTGGGAATATCTGAGGTATTTGAACCCTTCAAAGGATATTCTAACAGCATTTGGAATATGCCATTTTCAAATTTTCATTTTCCATTTTAATAAAACATTTTCTAAAAAAGAAAGTTTATTAAAAAGTCTTTTGTCTTATTAACAAAAGTGAGTTTTAAGGATAATCATTTTGATGATCACTAAGTATGATTAAGAAAGGTTAGTGATATGATTATTACCTTGATGATGGTGTTAGTTAAATAATTCATTTTGTGTTTTACACTAAATGTGTTGTATGGTTTGTTGTGATCAAAACTAAGAAAGATTAGTTAACACTAATAATATTTTTAGGCATTACTTGCATTAACAAACTCCTCAACAGAATGGCGTGGCAGAAAGAAAGAACATGACTCTAATAGAAGCTGCGAGAACAATGCTTGCTGATTCCAAGCTTCCTACCATGTTCTAGACAGAAGCTGTCAATACTGCAAGTTATGTTTTGAATAGATTTTCTGTTACTAATCCTCACAAGAAGACTCCCTATGAGATACTCACAACTAAAGTACCAAACATTGCTCATTTGAAGCCATTTGGGTGTCCTGTCACCATTCTGAATACTAGTGACTATTTGGGGAAATTTGATGGCAAGGCAGATGAAGGATACATTGTGGGATATTCAGCTCACTCTCGGGCTTATCGTGTCTACAATCTCCAAGCCAAGCGGGTAATTGAAACTATAAATCTCAGGTATTTTGAGGAGAAGTCAAACATACAAGGCAAGGGTCCTGAATGGTATTTTGATCTTGATTATCTTAGTGATTCATTGGGATATTTTCGTTTCAAAACTAACCATGATGCAGGTCCACAAGTGTTTGCAACTTCTAGTGCAGGTACTCATTCTAGTCTTTCAAACTCAGATGAAGAGGATGATATTTTTGTTGTTCCATCCTATTCCACCATAGTCTCTCCTACTACTCCTAGTGATGCTACTCCATCAGATATTTTGGACTCACAAGGAGCTCTTGACACATTGCTCAAGAAACAACTAGAAGCTACTACAGTAGTTGCTCAAGGTGGCTTTGAGTTTCCTTTGCATACTTCTGCTGACAAGGCGACTACTAGTACTCCAACTGTTACTCCTAGTGCTAGTTTAACACCTATTGGTAGTCTGACTAGTGATTCCACTTCCTCTACTAGATTCTCTAGTCCTTCTGACCTGGGAAACTATCAAAAGAAGTCTTCTACCAAGCTGGATGATATTCATAAGCAACCAATAGATGGCATTTTCGACTCTGCTTCATATGATGATGACTTTGTTAGGGATCTTAATTACTTGGCACCAGAAGTAGACGTAGCTTCCAATCCAGTTTTACAATCACACAAAGACCATCCTACTACTCAAATCATTGGAGATCCTGGTTCTACTGTCAAGACTCGTAGAATGCATAAGAACGCAACGTCTGATCATCATGATCTTGTGAGCTATATTGAGGACCAAAAGCGTAATAATCATACGGACTTTCAACATTGCTTGTTTGCTTGTTTTCTTTCACATGTGGAACCTAGATCAGTCTCTCATGCTCTTAAGGATCAAAGTTGGGTGGAGGCTATGCAGGAGGAGATGCAGCAGTTCTTGTTTCAGAATATTTGGATCCTAGTTGATTTGCCAGATGGAAAAACGGCAATTGGTACCAAATGGATTCTCAAAAATAAGAAAGATGCACGGGGTATTATGGTGAGAAATAATGCAAGGTTGGTTGCACAAGGTCATACACAACTTGAAGGCATTGACTACACTGAAGTTTTTGCTCTTGTTGCTAGGATTGAGGCCATTCGTCTGTTTTTGGCTTTTGCTTCTTATGTGGGCTTTACATTTTTCAGATGGATGTCAAGAGTGCATTTCTCTATGGCAAAATTGATGAGGAAGTCTATGTCACTCAACCTAAGGGCTTTGCAGATCCACTTCATCCCAAGAAAGCTTACAAGGTGGTCAAAGCTCTTTATGGACTTCATCAGGCTCCTAGAGCTTGGTATGAGCGTCTTTCTACTTTCTTGTTGAAACATGGCTATAGAAGAGGCACAATTGACAAAACACTATTTCTTAAGAGGAATACCAAGGACATTATCCTTGTTCAGGTTTATGTGGACGATATTATCTTTCGTTCTACTAAAAAGGAATGGTGTGATGAGTTTAAACAACTGATGAAGGGCGAATTTCAGATGAGTGCTATGGGAGAGCTTACATTCTTTCTTGGTCTTCAAGTCAAGCAACATGAGGGTGGAATCTTCATAAGTCAAGATAAATATGTTCATGAGATCCTTCAGAAGTTTGATATGGATCCTCTTAGACCAGCAGCAACACCTTATGAAGTAGCTAAATTCAAACTCAAGAATGAGCCAGATCCTCCAGTAAATGTTCACATGTACAGGTAAATGATTGGCTCACTCATGTATTTGACTGCATCACGTCCGGATATTATGTTTGCAGTAAGTGCTTGTTCTAGACATCAGGTGGCTCCAACGGTTTCTAACTTGAATGCAGTCAAGAAGATTTTCAAGTACATCAAGGCTCAACCCAAGTTAGGCTTGTGGTATCCTAGAGAATCACCTTTTGTTCTTGAAGCATATAGTGATAGTGACTATGCTGGTGCTAATAATGACAGAAAATCTACTACTGGTGGTTGTCAGTTTTTGGGACGAAGACTTATCTCATGGCAATGTAAGAAACAGACGATAGTAGCTACTTCTTCAACAGAAGTTGAATACGTAGCTGCTACTAGTTGTTGTGGACAATTTTTGTGGATACAAAATTAGATGCTTGATTATGGGTTCAAATTTATGAACACCAAAATTTTCATTGACAACCAAAGCACTATCTGCATTGTGAAGAATCTTGTTTTTCATCAACGTACAAAACATATAGAAATTAGGCACCACTTTATCAGGGATGCCAATGAAAAGAAGTTGATACATGTTCTTAAGGTTTATACGGATGATAATGTTGCTGATCTATTAACTAAAGCCTTTGATGGTCCTCGGTTCAACCACTTGGTGGTTCACATTGGAATGGTCAATCCTTGAGACCTAGGATTGAGGGGAGGCTAAGCCTAAGGGGAGGCTTAGTGTACATATTTACTTGCACAGATTAACATCTTGGTAGTTTTTAACAATAGATTGTATGGGTATTTGCGGTGTGTGCTACTTCTAGTGGATGATTTTGCTCACTTCTGGTGGTAGTCTTCAACTTCTAGTGGATAAAAATCCTTACTTATCATTAATGTTTGGCTTCTAGTCTTGGTTTGGGTCACTGTTCACTTCGTTGACTTCTGTTGACCACATTGTGCTTCTAGTGTTGACCCTTATGCGTTTTGACTTTTAGTCAACGCAAGTTACTTCTGGTATATATGCTATTATTTTACTTTGGTATCTGGGATTTGCAAATAAAGTTATAAGGGGCAAGTGGTTACTTTTGCATTAACTACCTAATTTGAAAGGGCAACCCACATTATTAGGGGTCAATGAACAGTTACAAGACCATTATTTATGGTCAATTACCCCCCTTGACTCATTCATCACAACCATAACACACACACACACACGCTCCTACTCTCTCAATCTCTAATCAATCACCTTCCATCACTTCCAATCATCATCAATGGCTGCTCTGTTCTACAAACCCGATCATAATAAGGTGGCATATTTGGGAGATGGTCCTAGACGTGATGAATTCACAGACATCCTAGAGTTTATTGAGGCTTCTAACCTCAGGTATTCTTATACTGTTTGCCCAATTGTCTATGATAGTGTGATTCGCCAGTTTTGGGATACTGTCGAACTTGTGGATGTTGTAGAAACTAGAAGGGGGGGGGGGGGGGTTGAATAGTTTCTCTTCGATTGGTGACAAAATTAAAATTACTTTCAATTTGGTTTGTATCAAAACTATCTTTTACTTGAGGCTAAGTTGCATAATGATTAGGTTCAATTCAAATGCACTAGCAAAGATAATAAGCAAGTATAATGATAATGAAATAAGTAAAGAGTAAGGAAGGAGACAACCTAGTGGGAAGACACCAAGATTTATAGTGGTTCGACAACGAGGCTCTATCCTCGTTTCTACTCCACTCCTCGAGTACACCTACTCGAGATTTCCACTATATCCACAAGCTCCCTTCTCGGCGGAGAAAACCTTACATCGTTGCTTACATTATTTTCCGACACTAAGCTAAATTTCGAGACCTAATCTTTAGCTAGGACCAATCTACACGACGTTGCCTACTTCACAATTTAACGACACAAGGCTAGATGTCGGGTTCTAATCTTAAGGTAGAACCAATCTTCACGACGTTGCCTACTTCACCATTTTACGACACAAGGCTAGATGACTAGTTATAATCGAAAGCTAGAACCAATCTTCACGACTCTTCACTTTGAAGCTAAGTGAGAACTTCACACAACACAACTACTAATCACTTTTAAGTTTAGTGAGAACTCACAAGACACAACCACATCACTTTATAGTTTAGTGAGAACTCCTAATCAAATCTATTACAACTCAACTAGACTTATCCAAGTACACACATGTAGCTTGGATTTACACAACACAAATCCAAGCAAACACATATGCAATGGATGTACAAAACAAATCCAAGTATCCATAAATAACTTGGATGAACACAACTAGTCCAAGTATTCATAAATACATTGGATTGACCTAAAACAAAAAGGGTATCATGATGAATATGACTAGCTCATAGATTCATCTTTATCACAACACTAGTGAGTGAGTGATCTTCTCATTGGACAAGGTAAAGGAGGGGATCAAGAGGATAATCATATGTAAACATCCTTAAAAATTTAAGTGATCATTTACTAATGATTATGCTATAGAAAATAGAAAGAGGGCTGAGAAAAACGTCCAAGAGGCTTGCTGGAAAATGAGATTTGACCCACTATTTAAAGGAGACAAAGTTACAACGGGTCTATAACGGCTACTGTGCGCGGTACATTATCTCACCCCGCGGTACCATATCACTATGGTACCGCGTAGCTACTTAAGGTACCGCCACTAGACTCCGCTCCGTTTTTTATCTTTTAGTGGGGTGGGAATATCTGAGGTATTTGAACCCTTCAAAGGATATTCTAACAGCATTTGGAATATGCCATTTTCCAATTTTCATTTTTCATTTTAATAAAACATTTTCTAAAAAAGAAAGTTTATTAAAAAGTCTTTTGTCATATTAACAAAAGTGAGTTTTAAGGATAATAATTTTGATGATCACTAAGTATGATTAAGAAAGGTTAGTGATATGATTATTACCTTGATGATAGTGTTAGTTAAATAATTCATTTTGTGTTTTACACTAAATGTATTGTATGGTTTGTTGTGATCAAAACTAAGAAAGATTAGTTAACACTAATAATGTTTTTAGGCATCACTTGCATTAACAATCTCCGCCTTTTTTATTACGACAAACGATAAACTCATTTACGTAGAAACACAAAATATGGAATTATTAACTAGTTTATCACTATCATTTCTCCCCCTTTGTCGTAGCAAAAAGGTTAGCATAAGTCTTTGAAGAACAACGAACTTTGCTAGTAGCTCCTCCTTGGTGGTTGCTCCCCCTTGCTTGGGGCACCAAGTTTGTGAGCTAAGGTGACATGCTACACAAAGGTTAGTAGAAAGGAAAGAAACACCAATGTATATATGATCACTACCTACTAAGTAACTTGAGAGGGAGAAAGAGAAGAAATCTCAAATTAGAAGCAAGTATTTTGCTAAGTATGTCCAAAGAGGTAATTGACAAAATCAAACTTCAATCCAATGAAGATGATAAACTTGTCAATGGGTTAAAGCTTTAGAATTGATGGAATCACCCATAAACAAAATATGGAATTATTAACTAGTTTATCACTATCATTTCTCCCCCTTTGTCGTAGCAAAAAGGTTAGCATAAGTCTTTGAAGAACAACGAACTTTGCTAGTAGCTCCCCCTTGGTGGTTGCTCCCCCTTGCTTGGGGCACCAAGTTTGTGAGCTAAGGTGACATGCTACACAAAGGTTAGTAGAAAGGAAAGAAACACCAATGTATATATGATCACTACCTACTAAGTAACTTGAGAGGGAGAAAGAGAAGAAATCTCAAATTAGAAGCAAGTATTTTGCTAAGTATGTCCAAAGAGGTAATTGACAAAATCAAACTTCAATCCAATGAAGATGATAAACTTGTCAATGGGTTAAAGCTTTAGAATTGATGGAATCACCCATAAGCAATTGTAAAAAAAATTAACCAAGATCAACTCAAAATAGAACTAATGAAATAGCACACAAATAACACAAGGTTACATAAAGAAAAAGATACAACAAAGAAGATAGTCATACACATAGTATGAGTATCTAAAAGCAATAAATATGGAAAATAAACCACTAAGCATAAGCTAGTCTAATAGTGATATTTTCCAAGATTGCTAAAAATAAAAAATAAACTAAAAAGACGACGATGCATCATTCGAAGTTTTGTCCACCGGAACGAAAACTTGAATAGGAGGTCGAGTGAGGAGGAATTCAAGAAAATTTTGTTGATCCCAAACTTAGATCGATTAAGCTTTGTGTATACGAGATTAGATCAAGTACTACACGTAGAGAAACCTTTGCTTATGAATAAAGTAACAAAGTGTTATGCGGAATTAACACTTGATCTAAAACACAATGATGTTAAACAAACTTTCACTTGTATTAGAATAATCTTGTTGGTTACAATGAAAGGGTTTAACAATCGAAAACTTATGAAAAACTGATATATATTATTAACCTAAAAGATCTTCTTTTATAGAACAAGAAGTCTTGTACAATAAGCTACGAATCAACTATTCTAGGTAAAGATAAACATAGAAAATACATTGTCGTTTATATCCTTACTAGAAGTAATCTAGAATATAATATACGTGTAGCTCACATCTTCCATCAGTGCTTGTCTTCAATCTGTCAACGCTTGACTTTATCTTGTCAACGCTTGTGCTGTCAGCGCTCACTTTGCTCTTGTCAACGCTTGAGTTGTTCTTGTCAGCGTTCAAGTGTTCTGGCCTAAATTTATTCCCAACAATCCTCCCCTAAACTTGATATCCACTCTTATGATCAAGTTTCTGAATAAACATTAAGAACTTGGAGGAGTCTGACAAACCTTATCATATTTGTAATAAATAAATCTGATTAAATTCTTTGCCACGTCACTTGTATAGTCTATCTCCAACTGGGTGTCCTTCATCTTCTCCAAAACAGCCTTGGATATGAAATACTGAGCATCTACAAGTAAATACTCAGCAAACTTTGTAGAACTCAAATGGTATACACCTGCAGCTGAATATAACCTCCATTGAAGACCACTGAGGTCATCTTCAAGATCCTTCCATATTTCAGGATCTTCTTCTTTTGTCCCACACATTCTTTTGAATGTGGTCCAAAGTTTTATTCCATTGGCTGAAGTTGGTGCTTCAGCCTCATACTTGGTCTCTAGCAACCTCCAAAGGTCCACCAAGTCTTCTCTGTCACAACTTGCAAATAAAGATATGAGAGTGGTAAAAGTGTGTACCTTCTTGCCAAATCTTCCAATTTTCCAGAATCCACATTCATCTTCCTCATAACTTACAATTGGATTCCTGGAATCTAGTGGTAACACATGCACCATATCTGAAGCTTCTAATGGGGAGAGCTTAAGGCTCTTTCTAATGATTGCTTCACTTGGATATAGTTGAGACATATCTTTTGGAAATTCAAGAATAAATCCCTTCTTTACTGGTCTAGGAACTATCATAGCTTTCTTGATTGCCATCTCTTCTGCAAGTTGCTCCTTTCTTTCATCTGAAAGAAGTCTGAAAGTGTTCTCTTCCTGCACTTTCACCCAAATAGGATAAGCCCTATGTTACAACTCATCAAATGTCAAAGCCTTCAGCTTCTGATGTGTCCATCCAACTCCATGACATTTGAGCAACATAAAGTAGAGCTTCCTTCTATCCCTTTTCAATTCAGAGAGAATGTTGCTTGCCTTGTACTTCAGCATCACCTTACAATCCTGCTGAACTCTAAGAAGAATTTCCAAACCCCATATTTGATCTGAAATGGTCAAGTCTGGATTATCCATGCAGCTTTCTTCCCAAGAATTGTACATCTGAACTACCTCTGGCATATCAAAATCAATTTGCAACTTCAAATCTCTCAGCCTTTCCTTAGCAAGCTCATCACCATACTCAAGTCTTTCTGGTTCAACAATCATCACACTTGAGTCTGAGCTAGCTCCATCACTTTCTTCTTCAGAAGTCACAACAAATGGTGACTTTTCCTTTTCTCCTTGTTCCATCATTTGCTCAGCCATTCTTCTATCAAACTCAACCTGAGCTGTATTCTTTGGAACAATTTCTTCTACCAACTTACCCTTACCCTTATCTGTTGGTTCAATTGTTGGTAAGGTAGATGATAATACCTGAGTAGGAACATCTTTGATGATAGATGATGACTGGAATACATCACCTCCATATGCAGATCTGTCAACGCCCAAATTTCCTCTATCAGCGCCCAAAATACTTCTGTCAGCGTCCAAACTTGCCTTGTCAACGCTCAAATATTTTCCCTCAGCGCCTTGTGTAACCTCTCTCAGCATATCTGTAAATGATAAATTTAAATTTGTTGGAGAGATTAAGGACGTATCAAAACCTTTTTGTTCCTTTAATGTAGTAAGAGCTTCAGCAATATCCAATGATTGACCATCTTGACTGCTCTTATCACTCAGATTTCTTGCTTCCTCCCCTTTGGAAGACTCCTCCATACCTCCCCTTGAAGGAGCACTCTCCAAAACAACAATCCTCTCCCTCAATTCTTTGAGTTCAAGGCCTTGGTTACTGACAATTTGTACCAAGTCTGCATTTTGCTTTTGCAAGCTAATGCAGACAGCCGTCAATTCCAAAAGCGTCATTGGTTCCAGTCTGCCCTCTTCCAAAATGGGAATTTGACCTCCCAAGTTAGGTTCATTGGGCATGGATGAGGACTTAATTATGGTGGGACTGTCTTGGCCAGCTTCTAAGCCAGAACCAATAGTCCCAGCCTCATCCAGGTCACCAGCCACACTTGTGGTGGTGGTTCTCTCTGCTTCATGGCTAGGACCACCAGAGGAGAACACTCCAGCAGTCCTTGGGCGTTTAATCAACCTATATTCTGGTGGTGTGGAAGATGGTGTAGAAGATGGTGTAGATGTAGGTTGGTTAAGGGGTGTTTGGGATTGTGATGGTTGGGTGTCAGCGGTGGAAATAGGCATATCAACGCCCACATTAGATGTGTCAGCGTCGAAGGGATTTTGGTCTATTTGCATTTGGTCAGGTGAGGGTAAAGGTTCAGGGATAGGCTCAAGTTGTGGGTGAGGGTCAATATGAGGTTGAGGGTCTGGTTGGGGTTGTGCTGCTGCAATAACAGCAAGCATGGCTGGGGTTAATGGTAGGTCTCTATGAGGTGGTGAATTCATCTTGGTAAAAATAGCCTTCTTTTGTTCAGGGATCTTATAAAAGTCATTCTGATCCCTTGAACAATATCGTTGAGCATCAAAAACCATTTGCAGAAAACGGGGATAAGCTAAAGTCATTTTTGTCCCCTTGTTTTTACACATTCCTTCAAAAATCATTTAAGACCAGTTATAATTTTGCCCTGTTGTAATACACACAATAGCAGATGCAATGGATCTATTGATCTCATTGTGTGCAGTACATTTGGGACTCAAACATTGAAGGAGAATGTGAATTAGGTACTTCCAGGCTGGGGGAAATTCCTGCTTATGGTACTTATTAAGAGTACCTTCATCAGGAATAGGGTATCCCAAAGCCCTAAGCCCTTGTTCTATATCAGATATGGGAAGCATGGTTATACCATCAGCATCATTAAGATGCAAGGCCTGGCGTACCAAGGCCTCAGTAACCACCCAAGGTCTCCCATGTACAATAGAATTCAATGTTGTCACTCCATTAATTGTTGAGGAACTGACAGTGTTCCAAAACTGTTTAATGTGTGTGACTGGAATGAGTGGTGCATGAGAAAGAGCATACCTTAATGGGGATGCATTCAAATACTCCACCATCTGTGTGTATTGAGGGAACAAAGTATTATCAGCAACAAGATAAGCAATCATGTTGTGTTGAGACTTGAACCCCAAATCCAATTCTGCTGAGTTAAATCTTGGTGCCATTGATGAAAGCTGTGAATTTGATGTATAAAAGATGAAGGTTGATAAGAGAAAAGTGTTAGACAAGAATTATAGATACCCTGTTTAAAATAGGAGCCAAATTTATAGGAGTGGATGAATGCACGTGATTGGCCCAAAAATAGGCAAAGATTTTCAAAAATCAATCATGAAAATATTGAAAAAGTTTATAAGTTATCCCATGCATTTAATGAAAGTAACAACTCCTAAAATTACGGCTTGAAAATATGTCAAAAAGTAACAACTGGGTAGGTCCCATTGTTTGTCAACGGTCAAATATAACCCATCAACGCCCAACGGCTATAATCTTGTCAACGTTCGCCTAAAGCCATGTCAGCGTCCATTTTGGTCACAACAACGCTTGGAAAAATCTTGTCAGCGTCCAAAAATAAAATTGTTTTAAAAAATGAAAAATGACCTTAACAAGTAACTTATCCTAGAGAAGATAACCAAAAGCTGATAATTATCATAGGGCGGCAAGCACTGTCCAGTTATGCACACTTGCATAAGCAAGATAGACATAACAGTCCTCTAGTGTCCCTTGCTAACCAAAATTCTTAACAACCAAGTTACCTCATAAAATCCTTGTTACTCCCAGGTAAAACCCATATCAAAAGGATTCCCAAGCCTCCCAAAATGGCTTGAGAAAGCCAATATTGGGCTTCCTTCCCCAAAGTAATTCATAAGGTGTCTTATTATGTATCTTGTTGACCAATGCCCTATTTTGAACATAACAAGCTGTGTTAACAGCTTCAGCCCAAAAGGCTATAGGAAAGTGGGCATCAGCCAACATGGTTCTGGCTGCTTCAATAAGGGTCCTATTCTTCCTTTCAGCAACCCCATTTTGCTGTGGGGTTCTAGCTATGCTAAACTGCCTAGTAATCCCCTTCTTGGCACAAAAATCATCTAACAACTGATTTCTAAACTCACCCCCATTGTCACTTCTAATAATTTTGACCTCATTACCATTCTTCTTCTCAATCTGGGTAATGAAATTAATCAGACTTAGGGCAGTTTCACTTTTCTTGGCTAAAAAGAAAGTCCATGTAAACCTGGAGTAATCATCAGTAATCACAAAACAATATGATTTACCCTTCAAACTTTCTATATTAGTTGGACCAAAGAGGTCCATATGCAATAAGTGAAGTGGTTTAGAACTAGAGTGCACCTGTTTAGACCTGAATGAGACCTTGTGCTGCTTGCCCTTAAGACATGCAACACAAGAGTGGTCATTGTGGAAAGCCTTTTCAGGCAAACCATCAACTAAACCAAGCCTCACAAGCCTATTAATATTCTTAAAGTTTATGTGCCCTAGTCTCCTGTGCCAAAGATTACTTTCATCTACTGAGGCTTTGGCATATAGACATGACATTTTATTATTTACCTTAATTCCATTAAGATTCACATTATATATGTCTTTATGCCTTGGTGTTCTAAAATCTATGTATTTCTCTTCAGGGAGCTTATAATCTTTGCTTAACACCAAGCACTCAGTATCTGTGAAAAGAACCTTATTTTTGTTATCACACACTTGTGATACACTAAACAAATTATAATCCAGATCTTTTACCAAGAAGACATTCTCAAACCGTAGATTGTTGGTGACAAGGGTTCCTTTTCCTGTGATTGTTCCATAACCCCCTCCAAAGTATACCTTATCACCATCTTGAATAGGAGAGAAATTGGTCAGATAGTCTTCCTTTCCTGTCATGTGCCTTGAGCATCCACTATCCCAGTATCCATAATCATTGATCTTCTTCTGAATGCCCTGCACATAAAGAAAACACATTAGTTTTCTTTGGGAACCCAAGCCGTGGAAGACTTGGATTCATTTGGTTGCTCAACAAGAACAGACTTGGTTCTCATAACAACCCCATTTTCATCCCTGTTTGAATGAAATTCCTAGTTAACCCCAATTGGTGTTGACAATGCCTTTGAAATATAATGAAACCTGTTGCATGTCATAGAAATACCAGTAGAATTAGGGTTCTGGTCTTGTTTTGGTCTCCATGTTAAGCTAGTAGAAGCTTTAGACCTATTTCCCTGTGGTTGCAAATACCTAGGTTTAGCAGTGTTTCTATCAGCGCTGAAATTTCTCTTGTCAGCGCCCCGATTACTCTTATCAGCGTTGAACCTAGGGTTTGCTACAGGAACCCATTGCCTATTTGACCAAGTATTTGACTTTTGAAAAGGTCTTAGGCCTTGTGTGTTAGACCCTCTAGAAAAGAATGGGGCTGGTCTAACAACTTGTGAACTTTTGTTCACAAAGGTATTGGGTCTGACTGTGTTTGACCTATGTTGACTTTTGTCAGCGCTGAAATGATTCCTATCAGCGTTGACATTGGAAGCGTTGACACATTTGTAGGCCAAATGTGAGAAGCTACCACATGTATAACAAGCTTTTCTAGACATAGTCTTAGGTCTAGAAGCAAAGAAGCCTGTTCCATGATCACTAACTTGGCTTTTTGGTGACCTAGTATTCCTATACATCTCTGCATATTTAACACTAGGTTTTCTAACATATTGTGGGCCAAGGTCAACAGCTTTGCCAGTGGTAGGGTGTGTGATCTTAATAGGTTTAGGATCATCAATTGGTTTTATAATTGGTGTGGGCTCATTTGGACTTTCACACAATAACCCTCCCTTAACAAACAAGGTGTGATTAGCTTTCTTCCACTCTTCTAGGTCAGTCAGCTTTTGCTGATATTCCTCAACTGGGGAAGTCACTCTAGGTGGAGGAATAAACTCCTCCTCTTGGCATTCTGGCAAGCCAGTCCAAGATAGGTCCTTTGATTGGACACCATAGAAATCCCCAGCTGGTGGTGGAACAACAGTATAATTATTCATCCCAATCCCACTCATATCCTTAGAATCTCTTTGTTTGCTAACACACTCTCCTAGGAATTGTGTGGCCTTATCAAATCTCTGGATTTTAAGACTCACATTATCTTTATTTTTGTTAGCCTCTTCTAACTGAGCTATCAAATCAAGATTAACCCTATTTACTATATCTTACACATCTTTACTCTGAAATAACTCATGTTTTAAGATGTTTATTTGATCCTTTAAATCAAACTCCATTTTCTTATACTCAGATACTGTCTTTTCTGTTTGGGTAAGAGCAACTTGATAGTTAGATACTTTGCATCTTTCAGTACTTGCCTCATCTAGTAATTTAACTATCTCTTGTTTTAATTTTTCAGTATTTAAACGACAACCCTTAGAACAGAAAGCATCATCATATACCTCATTATCTGATGAAGAGGAGGAGTGTGCCATGAGAGCATATTCAGCATGCTCTTCTTTAACTTCAGCAACCAAAGCTCTGTCCTCTTCCTCATTCTTAGCCATCCAGCTCCAATCCCATTCTCCAACACCATCAATTTGTTGAACAGCAACCATGGCCTTGGGATCTGGGTTCTTAATCATTTGGCTAGAAGGCTTCCCAACATCGGATCTTCTTGGAGATCTACATTCCCTCATAAAGTGCCCCATCCTATGACAGTTGTAGCACTCCACCTTGGATTTGTCAAATCCAGCAACATCCTTAGCATTAAAGGTCATCTTCTTCTTGAACCTTTTATTGAACCTGTTTGCTCTTAAACTTACAAGAGCCATAGTCCACTTGATGTCCATCTCTTCCAATTGTTCATCACTTATCTGCTCAAGATCTTCATATGTAATCCTTGAATCACTGGGCAAAGAAGCAATGAATGCACACACAGTATCAAGATCAAAACCAGCAGGTTTAATTCTATCAGCGCCATGATTGTGTGTGTCAGCGCTTGAATACAAAGCGTTGACAGGATATGATCCAGCGCTGACAGATTGACATCCAGCGCTGACACCTTGAGATCCAGTTGCTGAATGTCCATAGAAGTTCATGGAATCAAATTGGCCTTCACTTTGTGAAAAGAAAGCCATGTTGCTGCTGGAAGATTTGTTATCACTCTCCAATTGCCATTCATTCTCTAACAATCTTAGTTTGTTGAAGATGTCATCAAACCTGGAAGTCTTGTGAGTATTATTTACAAGAATAGATCTTGTCTCAATCTTCCATACATCACCAAGGCTTTTGAGAAAAGTAGCATTCAATTCAGGGTCATCAATCTGTTTTCCCATGAAGGAAAGTTGACTTGTGATGTCAAGAAGTCTACTTCTAACACTGCTGAGATTCTCATTAGGTTGAGCTTTAAAGACAGCATACTCATGCAATAGTTGCTTCTTCTTTTCTTCTTTTGTGTCAGCATTGCCACCATGTGCTACTTCAAGAGCTTCCCAAAGCTCTTTTGCTGACTCAAATCGTTTGTACTTGTGCTGATTCTCATGACCTAGGGCATGTTTCAAGATATTCAAGATTTTCATGTCCACCCTCTTCTTGGCTATGTCTTCAACAGCAACAGCTCTCCCATCTTCAGGCTTTTCCACCTTATCAGATTCAGGACAATTAGGAACAGCTGTCCTTGTGGCAATAGCAGCAGTAATCTTTGCTGCTTTATCGAATGTGTTCCCATATTCGATAATTTCCCAAAGAGTGTAGTCATGAATAGCTATGTATTGCTCAAAATTGGACTTCCAAAGCTCAAAGTTCCTGGCATCAAACATGGGAATTTTGATACTAGGGTTTGAGAAGTTGTTTTGTAGCAAAGCAGGAGGTTGATTTGTGCCAGACATGATGTTTTTAGGGTTTTGAGAATTTTAGGGTTTTTAGGGTTTGGTGTTTTAGGGTTCTGCGTTACTTAAAGATCAAAAGTTTCTCAACAATCTCTGATACCACTTGTTGATCCCAAACTTAGATCGATTAAGCTTTGTGTATACGAGATTAGATCAAGTACTACACGTAGAGAAACCTTTGCTTATGAATAAAGTAACAAAGTGTTATGCGGAATTAACACTTGATCTAAAACACAATGATGTTAAACAAACTTTCACTTGTATTAGAATAATCTTGTTGGTTACAATGAAAGGGTTTAACAATCGAAAACTTATGAAAAACTGATATATATTATTAACCTAAAAGATCTTCTTTTATAGAACAAGAAGTCTTGTACAATAAGCTACGAATCAACTATTCTAGGTAAAGATAAACATAGAAAATACATTGTCGTTTCTATCCTTACTAGAAGTAATCTAGAATATAATATACGTGTAGCTCACATCTTCCATCAGTGCTTGTCTTCAATCTGTCAACGCTTGACTTTATCTTGTCAACGCTTGTGCTGTCAGCGCTCACTTTGCTCTTGTCAACGCTTGAGTTGTTCTTGTCAGCGTTCAAGTGTTCTGGCCTAAATTTATTCCCAACAAATTTAACTTCTCATACACATGAGCAAGTTCAATTTGTTGAAATCGGCAACAATCACACGAGGATCCATGATGCAACACAAAATCGTTTAATGGGGGTATGGCATCAAACTTAGGGTTTGGTGGTGGTGGGGTAATGGGTTTGGGAATGTTTTCACAATGCCTTGTGAGGTTTGGGAAGGTTGAAAGGTCATTGAGGCCAGGGGTATTGAAGGATTGTGGTGGTGGTGGAACATTTTCTTTAGCTCCAGTGATGGGGTTTATGGTATAAGTCTCATTCCAATACTTGATTGGAGAGAAGGTAGGGTTTTTGGGTGGTTTTGACGAAGATGGTTCATTCTTCTTAACCCAAACGGGTCGAACCGAGATTTTCGGTTTCTTTGAAAGCTTGGATGAGGAATCTTTGGGTGAGTGGGGTTGTGACAAAGAAATGTCAAGGTTAGGGATGTAGGAGTTAGGCATTGTGAGAATGTGAGAATGATATCTCAAGGTTATGTGAGAATGAATTCTCAAGGTTGGGAAGGTGTGAGAATGAAATCTCAAGGTTGGGGTATAAGTAAAACGTAATCAAGGTAAGAATTTGAATACAAAATGTGTAGTGTCAAGGAATGTTTAGTCAATTTGAGTAAACAAGGAATCTTGACTAGGAATAGGGTTTTAAAAGTTTTGACCAAAAATTCGTCAAAAGCCACTTTCTGGCCGCGGTACCTTATAGGGGCCGGCGGTTCCATATCGCTAAGGAACCGCGGGTCTTTAAGGAACCGCGTCCAGTGGACTTTAAACCATGTTTTTCCTGGGTTTTGGGAAAAACTAAGACTTTTTCAAAAAAGTTGCAAATCTTGGAATTTTACCTCTATTAACACCAAAATATGCTAGGGTTGCATAAAGCAACACATTCACAAAGAATGTCTTGACAAAGGGTGACAAAATAATTTAGATATCATTTTGAACCAATTTTAGTCAAGTTTAGGGGTTGTGATAGATTTAGGTTCAATTTTAATTTCAAATTGAAGTTGATTAGTGTGCACAAAAGGATAGAAACACACAAAGCTAAATCCATAAGTCAACAACATGAAACATTCATTAATGAGGCAAGTACAAAGATAAATAAAAAATAACTAATACCTAGCTAGCTTAAAATAAAATCTAGATAAGTAGTTTTCTTAGGCTTGATTTTGTTGAAAACTCTTATTAAGAAAACTCCATCATTCATCTCCTAGGAGGAGGCATGGAGAACAAGGCAAGCAAGAAATCTTGCAAACTCCTATGTAGTCCATACATATCCATCCTTAGGTTATGGATGATGTAGTGGTTGTAGAGACAACATGGGCATCTAGGACCATGAGTTTGTTGAAACCCATAGTAAGGATCACCCAAGATGAGTGAAAGTGGAACACCCAAAATTGGGATGTTTGAGTTGGGTGGAGGTGGAGGAGGCAAGTTCTCCAAGGGTGATGTGGGTGAAAGTGGAGGCATGTTCCCCAAAGGAGAAATGGGTGAGTATTGAGGTAAATTCTCCAAGGTTGGTGAAATAGGTGAGTTGTGAGGGGTAAATGGTGAAGTCACCAAAGTGTCATCAAAGTCATTCCCAAAAGGAATGCTTTGGATTGGTTGGGGTTGTGTGGTCACTTACAAGGGTGCACTTGGAGTGAAGGGTGAAGAGAGCTCATTCATTCTAGAGTTGAATGAAGAGGAGGTAGAACCAATGGAGTGGTTAGTACCATGGGTGGATGAAGTCTTGCATGGTGCAAGAGGTGGGGAAGGTGATGAAGAAATGAGGATAGGAGCATTCTCATTCTTAGGTGTGTGGAAAGGTGAGGAGTTAGGTTTAGCTACCTTAACCCTTATTTTGAATGTTTTCCTTGGGGTAGAGGTCTTGGAAGTGTTTGAGGTTTTGGTACACACCATGGTTGATTAGGGTGGTTTAAGGTTCAGGGAAGTATGTTTGATGTGTGAAGAACATGGAAAACAAGGTGGGTTTAAATGGGTGAGGGGATGATCCAAACTAGTAATGGGTTAAAATCATTTTAGGTGAATAATGAATTTAGGTAACCTAGTTTAGGAAATGAGCAGTTTATTACTGAAAATCATGCAAGGTTTACACAAAATTAAGAAAACAGTGTAAAGCAAAGATGCTGTCGTGCACAGTGACCAGCGGTTCCTTATCTAGGACCGGCGGTACCTTATCGATAAGGAACCGCGGGTCGATATGGAACCGCGACCATAAGGTTTTCAAAAATTTCCCATTCCAGATTTTGAAAAACCCAGATTTTTCCCAAAAGTTTCACAAGCCAAAGTTAACTACAGATCATAATCTAATAAGCTAACTATCATAAGGCAAGCACAAAGCTATGTAAAACAAAAAAAAACATTATTGCATAAGCAACATTAAGGATCAAAATAGATAGTAATCCAAACAAGCAACACAAGTTAATAAACAACTAAACTAAAGTGTTAATAACCAAATGTTTAACCATCAAATCCAAACTTTGACACAACTTCAAAGTCTTCACCTCCTTTTCTTTCCTAAACCCTTGATCATCTTTCCCAAATACTTAAACCCTTTTCTTGACTCCACTCGGTGTTCATGTAATTCTCCCCGAGTTCTAAGATTCTCACGATAAAGATGCTCCATATTGAGATCTTCAGGAACATCAATAGAAGGTTGAGGAGGAGGAGCTAAGTCTTCAAAATCATCCTCGAATTGATTTGAGGATTGATGGGAGTTACTCGAAGAGTCAAAATGAGAACTAGGACCGATGCCATCACCATCACTTGGTGGCATATCGGTGTCCTCCTCATCCGGCTCTTGATGGTTGGATTTTCTCGAACCACGGTCACTTCTTGGCTTTCGTTGATACGCCTCTTGAATAGGCATCATAACCCGTTTAACCGGGTGAAAGCGAGAAAGATCGAGTTGAGGAAAATCTTGACCAACCCTTCTAAAAAGGCGAGTAAGAAGCATAGCATAAGGGAGGTTTGTTTTGGGTTTGGAAGGAGCATAATTAATACGTCGAGCGATGTAATATGCAAGATTGTACTTGGTGGAAGTAAACAAGCAAAACAACATATGCCCCATGCAAGCCGGGATATGATCTCGGTTCCCACCAAGACAAAACACATTTTCCCTAAGGATGTTTGTCCATTGGAGCATGTAATCCTTAAGGTCGCTTGAGAGCACTTCATACCTATTCACATTTCGCACATTTGTATGAAGGCTTCTCACAACGTTTCCACTATGCTCTTTCGTGATGATTTCAAGGATGAAATTTAGATCAACTTCGGTGGTGTCATTTGGAGGTTTATCGTTAGACTCCAAGAGAGCATCTAGTCTCCACTTATCCGTGAAACGACAAGTGCCTTCAAATGGCACACCAAGAATATCACCAAAGTCATCGAGGGAATATTGAATGAATTGACCATTCAACAAGAAACGAATAAAGATTTGGTCGTTGATTTCAAGCATGGAGTAAGTACTAAAGAACTCAAGAAGAAACAAGGGATAAATTACCTCGTCTATGTAAAGCAAACAATCAAACCCAATAAGCTCGAACATAGAGTTGATATAATTATCTCCCGCTATTCTTGAATCTACAATCCTACCCTCATGGAAGCAACGAGAGGAAAGGGATGGAAAAGGGTTTTGGAGTTGAGGGGAAACAAAGGTTTGAGAGATGTCGGGCATATAATCTCTAGTGAATTGATGATCTTTTTGATATTGAGAAGGCATGATTAAGTACCTAAATACATACATAAAACAATATTTCTCCAATCACTCATATGAAAATTAAAAAGGAAAACGAAAAATGAAAATGTGTTATATCAATTTCTTGACAAACATAGGATTGAATCCATATCATTTTCATGTTCACAATGTGTCTATTCCATCATTAACCAAGAACACATGATCTATGTTAGATCAACAATGGATTAGAACATTGGTTTTTCAAAACAAGGTTTTTAGGTAAGCATTAACAATGTCATTACCTACTTGTTCATGGGTTCATCTCAAATCCATCATTCAACCAAAATCATTTAGCCTAAATTCAGATTTGTTCTACAAGTGGGTTTTAGTGAAATCTTAATGAATATCAACCTAAGGAATCATAGTAAAATAACCATGTCAACCCACATTCCTATTAAGGTTTTAATTCAATTTCAATTTTAAAAATCCCCAATTATGAAAGGATGAACCCTAGAACAAAATAGATGAAATTGAAAGAAAATACTTACAATTAATTGATGTTAGATGAAGGATGAGTGAAACCCACAACTTGGAATCAATTAATTTGAGTGATTGAAGGTTTTGGAAGCTTCAACAATGGTGGAAAAGGTAAAACCCGTCGGTTGTGTGTTTTTGGGAGAGAGAGTTTGGTTTGAAAAAGAATAAAAAACTCAAACTGGCGCTCTGACAAAAGTTACTGCCCGTGGTACCTTATCTATAAGGAACCGCGGGTTTGAGCCGCGGAGATAAGGAACCGCCTACCGAGGCAGGTTTTTATCTCTGAAAAACGCCAAATTTTGAAAATCCAGTTTTTCTAAAATAATTAAAATTAAATCATGAGCCTTTTAGAATATCATTGGATCATCATAACACTAAGCAATATGCCTTAACGAAGGATTACGAGTTAAATCAAGATCGAAAAGTGTTGGGTCAATTCAGTGCCTGATTTGTCCCTTGCACAGGATTTGGATGTAAAGTATCCTAAGTAGTGTTAGTCACTGAACTTACGTATGTTATAAGTTCAGTGTGTCATTCTTTAGAGTTCTTTAGAGTCTACGAGATAGACTCGTCATTAGCTGAGGCGGATCTCAGTAAGTGTGCAAAGAATCAAGGATGATGGAGTTAGTAAGTGATGACATAATAGCTTACTAACTCCTCAAGACTATTACTGATTACAAGACCTGAAGATGTTAAGAAGACCTGAAGAAGTGTCTTATGTATCAGTGGGCACATGTCTTATTAGCAATGAAGACAAAGGTTCAAGAGGAAGGCTTACTTTGTCAAAGGTGCAAAAGATGAAGACAACAAAGTACAAGGTGGTTACTTGTACTTTAGTAAAGCTTCTCAAGGAAGCTTCACACTCCCACTATATATATATGGTCTTTGTAATAGAATAGTCAATGATTCCCACCCACAGAAACAAACATGTAATACTTTAGTGGTTTAGGGTTTCATCCTCCCATTGTTGCATATGCTTAGCTAGCTATGAACATGGGAGTTTAGTTTGTCATTCATCGCCCGGTTGTTGTTCCGCAAACAACCTGGCAAGTCATGTATATTTGTTGATTCATTATTAATAAGATATACATACGATGAAAAATACAAGCTTTGTTATTAGTTAGTCAATTGGTTTAATTGTGCAAATGTTCTTCATAGTTTCTTATTGATTCGATGTTTGCACAAGATTCATGGACCAACAATTGGTATCAGAGCGGGTTGGATTTTCTCTATCCAGATCCGTTCGAATGATTGCTAATAACATGTTGTTTAGCATGGTCAAATTCATCACTATATTAAAAAAACTGCATATGCAGTAGCAGTTTTTGAGGGGGAGATAATTATGATATTTAACTACTGCTAAAACAACACCCACCAAACCTTATCCTCGTACCATTCAACCACCCACCACAAACAATAAACAAACAAAAAAAAAACTACCCCACATATTCATAAATCACAAATCCCATCATTCACAAAACCCCTCACCGTCTCTTTATCCTTCTTAATAAAACCACAAACAAATTCATCTCGATCTATCTAATCAACAAAAATCGTCACCTCATCTAGATCCAAAACAAGATCTACCAAAACCCAGAAAACTAATCGAACATAAAGGTCAAAATCGTTTCTTGTGGCCACAGGAATGATTTCTTTTACAACCATGAAAAATTGGTTGTCTTTCTGAGATGGGTAAAGGTTTAGTGATGTTATTTAAACTGGATTATCGTAAGTAGAGAGTGGGTCAAATAGAAAGACTCGTTTACGGTATGTTGTTAGACTGGATTCGTGGAACAAAAAATGTTTTGCATTTACTGTTTATAGAAAATTAAAAGATGGATATGAGGGATTCGTGAAAATTGATAAGTGTCTATGAAGATGTGGTGATGGTGCCGATTAATAGATCGACTCGCAGGGATGATTACTGTTAAATAGGGTATTTGTTTTGGTGTTTAATGGGAAGCTGCAATCGGGATATGGTGATAAATATCTGGTGTAAATGTGAGTCAAGTGGGTAGCAGATAACAAGGTTGTGAGTTTGACGTTGAAATCAATAGGCTCTAGAATGAAGAGTGATTCGAGAATGTTGTCAAACTTCAGTTGAACTGATTCCATGATGTCCGGATGGTTTATGGCAGCGTTTGCTAGAGGAAATGGTTAAATGGTTGAATCAGCTTCAAAGAAAAGCTGACGAAAATGGGTAATGGGTAAGTGTCTGTTGATATGGGTTGGTCAACACTGGAAGGACGCTCAGTCTTACTAAAAGTACTGATAAACTGATTAAAAAAATTATCAGTTGGTGTCTTCCAAGTTTCAAGTAATACGAGTAATGGGATGTGAGCTTTAGGAAGAGTACTTTCTTTTAGAATATATGCTGAAATGAAAAGCTGGTAGAACATGTCGATGTGCTCATCCCATCAGCTAAAACTACTCGACAGCTACAAGTTAGGATCAGATGTTGGTAAACCTCAAAGAGAGAGTCGTTTACCCCAGCGATCGGTGACACTTCAGGGGATCGTTGACACCTCATCGGGTTTCATTAAACCAAAAAGCTGATCCTCCATATAGCTGACTTAATCGTCGAACAGGCATATGATGATATAAGTTTATTCGGTTATGGGTTGTGAATTCGAGTTAAGGAAGGCTGAAAAAGTATTCTCAGTGTATTGAGGAGTATAGGCTGGTGGTTACAAATGAGATGGGGGTTTCTCATTGTATACATTGAAAAGCTGATATACAAGACAATGTCGAACTCATGAGTTGACCAGCTGATAGAACAACTACGCTGGATTTCTTTTGGACTTCCAGTGACAGAGGTCTTTGAACCTTGCCAGACCACTGACCCCAGGTCAAAGACACTCAATTCAGCGAACCCCATGAACCCTCTGTGATCCTGTCAACTACAAATCGCTGAACCCCCAGCCATTTGTAACCCTCATCGCTGATGTGAACCCCCAGGTCAGAGTTCTGAACCGCCAGAGTTCTTCTGGACCTCTGTCTCTGAACATTGAACTGCTGGGTTAAACAAAGGTCAGCGTTGCTGGAAGACCTTACCCAGCGAACTCCCTAGTCCCCTGAACCTTTTCTCTGGACCCCTGCCCCCTTCTTCACTCGTCAGAGACCCCTGACCTGAAACCGCTGATCACTGGTTGCTGATATTAAAAGAAAGCTGATAAATTTATCAGTTGTAGTTTTAAGATCAGTGTTTAGCTTCAAAGAAAAGCTGTGAAAACATGATATACAGTTATGGCGCCTTAGAAACTTAAAAGCTAAGCTTCGAACAATCAAATGTCAGTTGTGGAAAGGTACTTTGATGAGTCAGGGAATACACATTAGAGGCTGTTAGTTTATCAAGGGAATCTTTATCTCTGAAAACTTCCAGTCTACACAGCCATTGATACCACAACAACCTGATGCAGGATGAAACCTCAGGCGTTTTTCACTATTACATTTGGCTGTGATAAAAACCCTGCCAACACTGGACCTCTGTTGCTGAACCCTCACAACGAACAGACAAATATTTAGGGGGTCAGGTCGCTGAAGCTATGATCCCTTACAGCGAACTCTTTTTCTTTCTAAGTCGTTGTACTTAAATCCCTTGACCCACAGAGATCGCTGAAACCCCCAGTTGTCCCTGATAACCCCAGGTCTCTGAACCTACATCAGTCTTTTGAACCCCATCCAGCTGAAAGATCAGAGGTCGCTGTGAACCCCTGTCCCTGTCTAGGCTTTGCTTGTTGAGAGGTTTATTGGAGTAAAAAGATGCTGCTAAAGCTGCATATTTTGAGGGGGAGAGAACCACGGACATACACACCGCTGTGATATTGATGCCTCTGTGATCCACATGCAACTGTGATATACCCCCCCAAACCATACACAAAACACACAACCCAAAATCAAAAAAAAAAAAAAAAAAAAAAATCAGCTTAACAGGTATTCGCTGGCAAGATGACCAGCTGATCAACATGCTATCTTCAGAGCCTTCAGTTGTTGAAGGACTTGGTCACTCAGGAATTTTTTTCTCACACCAAGATAAAGAAAGAAGATATGTTCACAGCCCCCCCCCCCCTCCCCTCCCCAGCAGTTGTCACCCTCCCCTACCCCGCTGTAACCCCAGCCACAGAGTTTTTGAGAACCACGGACATACACACCGCTGTGATATTGATGCCTCTGTGATCCACATGCAACTGTGATATACCCCCCCAAACCATACACAAAACACACAACCCAAAATCAAAAAAAAAAAAAAAAAAATCAGCTTAACAGGTATTCGCTGGCAAGATGACCAGCTGATCAACATGCTATCTTCAGAGCCTTCAGTTGTTGAAGGACTTGGTCACTCAGGAATTTTTTTCTCACACCAAGATAAAGAAAGAAGATATGTTCACAGCCCCCCCCCCCCCCCCCCCCCCCTCCCCTCCCCAGCAGTTGTCACCCTCCCCTACCCCGCTGTAACCCCAGCCACAGAGTTTTTGAGAGACCAGGTTGTGTTACAGGGGTTTGATGAAACATTTATTATACAGGGGTTTGATAACATCAGGTGGTTGAGGTGGTTGATAGGAGATGAAATTCAGGGGGAGTTGTATTTCAGGCGAGATGAAGACCATCACGCTATGATGTGTACTAGTATGTCGCCGGTCAAAAGTTGCTTGGTTCCCTAGCAAATTTTGAGGGGGAGAGAAGTGAGGACAGAGGTAAACTTGTGTTTATGTGAAGAAACATCAAGTTTACTCAAGCTACATACATACTATCATACACAACACATAACCTTCAGGGACTTAGAATGTTTACATTTGGCTGATTGAGCAAAGTCACTGAAGATGGGTTGCTGAACAAGTTGCATTGTCTGATCTTTTATGGTTGCTGCGTCAACCATTGACCACACTTCTCTGATTAAAGGTAAATGAACTCGTGATCTACATTGATATAATATGCTACTTTAATATATGCTAGGGTGAAGCATATGGTCTTATGGCAAAGCATATAATATACTTCACTGATGACCTAAGGTGAAGTTACCTTTATGAGTTCTATATAAGCATCAGGGAATTGGTTCAAGTGTTTCTCAAAGTACAAGATCAGACATTGCAGTTCAGTAACAACTACAACAGGTACAAGACGATACAAGTTAGCGGATGACTTGAACTAGTAAAGCTAGTTATTCTTGGTATTCATTGTTGTAACATAGCAGGTAAGAAGAAGCCTTTATGCTCACTTACTGCTATTTAACTTATGCTACTTTTCTATCCAAATAGGGGGAGATTGTTGGGTCAATTCAGTGCCTGATTTGTCCCTTGCACAGGATTTGGATGTAAAGTATCCTAAGTAGTGTTAGTCACTGAACTTACGTATGTTATAAGTTCAGTGTGTCATTCTTTAGAGTTCTTTAGAGTCTACGAGATAGACTCGTCATTAGCTGAGGCGGATCTCAGTAAGTGTGCAAAGAATCAAGGATGATGGAGTTAGTAAGTGATGACATAATAGCTTACTAACTCCTCAAGACTATTACTGATTACAAGACCTGAAGATGTTAAGAAGACCTGAAGAAGTGTCTTATGTATCAGTGGGCACATGTCTTATTAGCAATGAACACAAAGGTTCAAGAGGAAGGCTTACTTTGTCAAAGGTGCAAAAGATGAAGACAACAAAGTACAAGGTGGTTACTTGTACTTTAGTAAAGCTTCTCAAGGAAGCTTCACACTCCCACTATATATATGTGGTCTTTGTAATAGAATAGTCAATGATTCCCACCCACAGAAACAAACATGTAATACTTTAGTGGTTTAGGGTTTCATCCTCCCATTGTTGCATATGCTTAGCTAGCTATGAACATGGGAGTTTAGTTTGTCATTCATCGCCCGGTTGTTGTTCCGCAAACAACCGGGCAAGTCATGTATATTTGTTGATTCATTATTAATAAGATATACATACGATGAAAAGTACAAGCTTTGTTATTAGTTAGTCAATTGGTTTAATTGTGCAAATGTTCTTCATATTTCTTATTGATTCGATGTTTGCACAAGATTCGTGGACCAAAAAAAAGAACCAAAACGGACAAACGACTACTCGTAGCAAAACGACTAAGTGGAGAGAAGTCAAGGGAAGTGAATCAAGACTAGGATCAATGCTCAAGGGATTAATGACAATCTTCAAATAGTTGAAACGAAGAGCTTGTGTCATATATAGTGGTTTAAGACGTGCCTTTCCGGCGAAACATTAAACGGCTTTGGTAATGAATAAGCACAAAGCAATTATTCAAGTATAGACTAAGATCACTTTCAATAATAGTCTTAGTCTAAACCAAAATATGAGCAAGGTATTAATTCACTTTCTCTCCCACAAAGGGCCTACTAACCGTATAGGTGCAAACCATGAAAATCATGCTTGATACTTTAAGCTTCTACTAACTCACTCTACATCACCATAGTGAGTCAAGTATCCAAGCAATGAAGGTTTGAGAGGATGAAAGAAAAGAAACACAAACCACAAATAAATGTCAAGGCAAGGATGCCGAGAACAAGCACATAGTCAAGTAATGATCAAAAGAATGATCAAGGGGCGTGTGGAAGAACGAAAGCGTACCTTGGCCACAAAGAGCAATCCATGAAGGAATAAGTGCTATGCCCAATAAATGACTATGATGAGTACTAAGTCTTCAAGGACTAGTATCATTCCCAATCATCTTGGTATCATCATTCAAAGATGTTAAAGATCAATGAAGATGAGTCTTCTACAAGTGCAAGCAACTCAATCCACAACCAATTAAATGATTGATGTTCATGAGTACCTACACAAAGCAAGATGCAAACTAGTAGATACATTTCAATAGTATATCTAAAATGCATAAAGGCTACTAATCTTAAGTGGGATGCAGTATTATCAATTAAAAGACCTATTTTCAAAGAAAACATAGTTTTGACCAAAGAGAAACTTTAGTACAACTAGACCTTCTAATTTGAGGAGACAATGGATCGATCCAAGTTTCAAAGTACAATATACTTCAAAGATCTTGAGTGACCATCGCTTTGATACCAATTGTAGAAACTAGAAGGGGGGGTTGAATAGTTTCTCTTCGATTGGTGACCAAATTAATGTTACTTTCAATTTGGTTTGTATCAAAACTATCTTTTACTTGATGCTAAGTTGCATAATGATTAGGTTCAATTCAAATGCACTAGCAAAGATAATAAGCAATTATAATGATAATCAAATAAGTAAAGAGTAAGGAAGGAGACAACCTAGTGGGAAGACACCAAGATTTATAGTGGTTCGACAACGAGGCTCTATCCTCGTTTCTACTCCACTCCTCGAGTACACCTACTCGAGATTTCCACTATATCCACAAGCTCCCTTCTCGGCAGAGAAAACCTTACATCGTTGCTTACATTATTTTTCGACACTAAGCTAAATGTCGAGACCTAATCTTTAGCTAGGACCAATCTACACGACGTTGCCTACTTCACAATTTAACGACACAAGGCTAGATGTCGGGTTCTAATCTTAAGGTAGAACCAATCTTCACGACGTTGCCTACTTCACTATTTTACGACACAAGGCTAGATGTCGAGTTCTAATCGAAAGCTAGAACCAATCTTCACGACTCTTCACTTTGAAGCTAAGTGAGAACTTCACACAACACAACTACTAATCACTTTTAAGTTTAGTGAGAACTCACAAGACACAACTACATCACTTTATAGTTTAGTGAGAACTCCTAATCAAATCTATTACAAATCAACTAGACTTATCCAAGTACACACATGTAGCTTAGATTTACACAACACAAATCCAAGCAAACACATATGCAATGGATGTACACA
Organism: Glebionis coronaria; assembly: GCA_025667525.1. NCBI lineage: Eukaryota > Viridiplantae > Streptophyta > Magnoliopsida > Asterales > Asteraceae > Glebionis > Glebionis coronaria. The sequence goes on from CM046880.1 coordinate 550,480,372, forward strand.
ACAAATCCAAGTATCCACAAATAACTTGGATGAACACAACTAGTCCAAGTATTCATAAATACATTGGATTGACCTAAAACAAAAAGGGTATCATGATGAATATGACTAGCTTATAGATTCATCTTTATCACAACACTAGTGAGTTAGTGATCTTCTCATTGGACAAGGTAAAGGAGGGGATCAAGAGGATAATCATATGTAAACATCCTTAACAATTTAAGTGATCATTTACTAATGATTATGTTATAGAAAATAGAAAGAGGGCTGAGAAAAACGTCCAAGAGGCTTGCTGGAAAATGAGATTTGACCCACTATTTAAAGGAGACAAAGTTACAACGGATCTATAACGACTAATGTGCGAGGTACCTTATCTCACCCCGCGGTACCATATCGCTAAGGTACCGCGTAGGTACTTAAGGTACCGCCACTAGACTCCGCTCCATTTTTTGTCTTTTAGTGGGGTAGGAATATCTGAGGTATTTGAACCCTTCAAAGGATATTCTAACAGAATTTAGAATATGCCATTTTCAAATTTTCATTTTCCATTTTAATAAAACATTTTCTAAAAAAGAAAGTTTATTAAAAAGTCTTTTGTCATATTAACAAAAGTGAGTTTTAAGGATAATCATTTTGATGATCACTAAGTATGATTAAGAAAGGTTAGTGATATGATTATTACCTTGATGATAGTGTTAGTTAAATAATTCATTTTGTGTTTTACACTAAATGTGTTGTATGGTTTGTTGTGATCAAAACTAAGAAAGATTAGTTAACACTAATAATGTTTTTAGGCATCACTTGCATTAACAGATGTTTTGGGTCGCCCACTTGAACTCCATGCTACCATTGATGGACGTTCTTATGTGGTTTCATAAGCTTCTATTAGGAGTTCACTTCATCTTCAAGATGAAGGTGGTGTTGTTTCTATCCCCAATTCTGAGGTTTTGGATGGGATGGCAGATCTTGGTTATAACCATGGGGGGAAGTTTAACTTACAAAAGAATAGGTTTTCCCCCCAGTGAAAGCTTCTAGTGCACTTCTTGATTCACTGCTTAAGCCTCAAGTCTGGGAGTTGGGATGCCTTTCCCATTCCTTTGGCTACTGGTTTGATCTGCATAGCACAGGGTCGAGTGTTTAATTTTTCTCGCTATTTGTTTGATGGGATGGTTTGCAATCTGAGTAGTACTGGATCTAGGAAGAAATTTTTACTGTATCCTAGGTTTTTGCAGCAGATACTTGTGTGTATACCTCTTAATAGGGAAGAGTATGAGACCCCTAAGCTTAGTTCTAAGGTTTACTCCAATATGGCTCTTGGGTTTAAGGGGGTTTGGAGGCCCCTTACTGACGCTATGTTGGGCCTTGCCTAAGGTCCTCCTGATGTTGTTCCTCCGGCTGCTGAAGCCGAGGAGGAACTTCCATTAGGAGATGATCCTATGGAGGAGGAGCATCCTGCTGGTGGTGCGTCTCATGTGGTGGTGGAAGAGCCAGCTGCGGAAGTGGTGGTTGAAAGGTCATCCACTTCCAATGTTGCCACCTCTTCTATGCCACATCCGTCCCCATTTGTGGATACTCCCCCTTCCAGTCCAACCCCTCATACTGCTGAGAAGCCCTTTTGTTCTCGTGCTCATAATGATGACCCCTTTATTGCTTCTAGTTCCAATGAGGCTTTCCCTGATCCAAGTCCTCTTGGTGGGGAAGCGGAGGAACCTGCTACACTGACTTCTTTGCTTGATCTCATGCACAGGTACCATGAAAGGATTATTTCTTTGGAGGAAGATTTGAATCAGCATCGCAAGCTTACCAGGGAATTTGTTCTTCCAATGGCGGACCGGATTAAAGCTTTGGAGACACAGCAGAGAAGGAGGAAGAAGCATGTTGTTCAGTCTGATTCTGATGAGGATGTTGAGGATCTTGTGGAGGATGGTTTGTCTTTGCTAGCGAAGGCTGCATTTGCTGATAAGCCGTATACTGATTTGCCTATTCCTCTTAGTCCATCAAGCATCCCTCCTACTGCTACTACCCCTAGACCAAAAGAGGATATTGCTGGTTCTTCTGTTGGTACTACTGCTGGTCCAACTGTTGGACCGTCTCATGATCCTAAAGGGAAAGCCCCTATGACTGATGCACCCTCACCCCCTCGAAAGCGTACTCGCAGACAACTTGAGGAAGACATGTTGGGGGAGGAGGTTGCCCAACGAATGCAGGCGGAGATTGATCAAGCTGCTAGGGCTGAGGAAGAAGATCTTCAGAAGCAAAGGCGTGAACAGTTGCAGCATGATGTTATGCATTGGGATGATAATGATTGGATGCGGGTGCTTACTATTCTTACATCTGATTATTCGCAGTTTACTGATCTCTTGGGTGCTGATGTGAATGAGCAGAATTGTATCCCCCTGGCAATGGCATTAATGCGTAAGCAACAATTATCTCTTGCTGCTCAACTGCGTGAAAAGCGTCGGAACAGACCTTTGACAAGAACCGAGGAGAAAAAGTTAATGCAGAGGTATGTCAAATATCAGTCGGGTGCTCACTTTACTGTTGGTTGGACATGGGATCGCGTTAGGGGATTGTCTTTTGACGAGCTGAAGGATCTATACCAAAGGATGATAAAGCGTCCGAACACACCGGTTCAGGAGCGCTTCATCTATCGTCCTCCTCCACGAGTGGTTCCAACTTCTCAACCTGCTGTTGCTCCTGGTTCTTCATCTGGTGTTCCTCTTGGTTCTACTGGTATCCCATCTGTTGTTGATATTTCTACTGCTGGTACCACACCCACACCTTCGGTTGCTCATCCTGTTTCATCTTCGGGTCCTACCACCACCACCTATGCTACCACTACCACCACTGCTACTCCTGTTATGGAACAAACCTCACCACCAGTGACTGACCCTCAACCTACCCCTTTCTCTTGGTGCAGCTACCGTTGATCCTTTGGTTGGTCAAGGTGTTGATTCTACTCCTGTTGATCCTATTCCTGTTGCGAAGGTAAAGGTTGAAACCTCGTCTGGGGTTCCAACTCCTCGTCGTTCCATTCGCAAGAAGATGGCTAGGTGTGGTAAGTCTGTTCCTTATGAGAAGCGTGCTCCAGATAACCTTATTGATGCAGCTTTAGATAGTGACACAGAATTGCCAATGGGTACGGGGTTTATTACTGCTTGGACGGTTAAGCCATCCACAAGTATTCCTGGTACTTTCACCCATAGGATTTCCATCAGTGATGGCTATGTTCGTTATGCTTCGGGTTTGCAAGGTGTTTTGACTTGGTTGGATCGTAGGGATCTTATGTCGTTGTATGGGTTTGTGGATGCTGGTATGCCTACACATCCTAGTGAGGTGGCCAACTGGCCTAGTATGACAATGTGGGCCGACTTGAAGATGATGCTTGACTCTCCTCCACATGCTCCACATTCTGGTGTCTGGAAAGACCAGCCATGCTGGGTAATCAAGAGATGGAAGCTGTATCCTGGCTGTGGGGTGCATATCTTGGAGTTGGAGTCTGGTGCCATGGTATCCATGCTTACGGATATGGACTATCCGTTAACTATTGCTACTATGGAGGCCATGCTCGCATGTCATTTGCAGATCTCCAATGCCCCTTCAGGGAATGAGACTTCCATGGCTACTACTCTGGTGGAAGGGATACAAGCTCGGTTGCAAGTTGAGAAGGTGGCCGCGTCTGGTATGTGATGGGTATGTTTTTATGTTTTTGTGTTTATATTGACATTCTTTTTACCAATATGTACAGTGATTGGTGACTTATATTGTAGATAGTTAAAAAAACAAAAAAAAAAAACTTTTTATATAATATCTGCTTATACTTTAACCAAATGATGGATTTCACACTTGTGCATAATATAATATATGCTTATACTTTTCCAAACATTGGGTTTCCTTTGACTGTTTCACACTTGTGCTGGTTTGGCGTTTCATCTGGTGTTGGATCTGGTCCACACAACAAATGGTGCTCAACTCACCATGTCTCACAGACAAGAAAGAATTGATTCACCATGAGGGTACGGCTCTGGTGTGACAGTCAAATCCGTTGATGGTTGCCAGGTTACCCAAAACTGGATGGTTTTCACTTGCCATGGTCCTAGACTGAAAAGTGGCTAAGCCAAGGGGTACGGCTCTTGGTAAAGATTTTATCAAATCCGTTGATAGCTGTAATAGCTTGCTCAAAGCTATAGGGTTTTCAACTCACCGATGCTTCGTTGCTAAGAGTTGGCGAGTCCAGAAGGGTACGGCTTCTAGTAAAGACATATCAAATCCGTTGACGGTTGTGATGGTTTGCCTAAAATCATCAGGGTACCCCCACTCACCATTGATTCACGTTCTAAGAGTTGGGATGGGTTCTGGTCTCCTAGGGTGATGCTTATTCCACCGTAAAGACTGGCTAGACCAAGAGCGAGCAGCAACTTGGTAAAGGATCATAAAATCTGCTCATGTTGCTGAGAAGATTCAACACGATGCAGATTTGGTTCAAGCTTTCAAGAAGCTTCTAGGTGTTCCTTGTTGCAGCGGTCCTTATGTTCTTTATGGTTATGATGCTGCTGTTTCTTTTGTTGTTCCAATCCTCAAGCTATGTTGCACGATTTACCAGGAAACTTGAACTCAACAGGCCAAATTCAAGTTTAGGGGAGGATTGTTAGGACCATTGGAATAGTTATTTGTAATAGGTAGACTAGGAGGTATGTAGTTCCTTCTGGTCATAGTAGTAGTAGGAGCAAGCCGTGCTCATGGTCTTATAGAAAGTCAAACTTTATTATTTAGATATTATTCTGTTAGGATATGCATGAGATATGTTAGGAAAGGATATGCATATCAGTTTTACACGTTTTGGTTAATGATGTATTAGGGTTTCCTTGTAGTATAAAAGGAACCTTAGGCAGAAGGGTTTGAGATACCTTCATCATAGTTAATTCTAGTTCATATTAATATTAGAAATCCTTAGAAAAGGATCAAGTCGTTATAGTTATTGTGTTCTTCTTGTTCATAGTATTTGTATTCCACACTTATACTGTGTGATTTATATAGAGTCTCTCTATGAATAGACTTGTGATTACAGAAGTCGTTCACCGTTCCTAACAGGTTGCAAGATCCACATCTAGTGGACCCAACAGGATGCATCCGGTCGACGCCGCAATCGTCGAGTCCCAAAAGGCACGAATCCGGGTAAAGTATCAACCACGTGACTAGTCGACGCTCGAATAATAATATTTTTTTTAATTTTATGTCTTTTAGTTTCATATTTTTTTAAATTTTATGTTTTTTATGTTTTTTTTATGTAATTTTTTTTAATTTGAATGAATTTTATTTTAATTTTAAAATGTTTATTATTATTTACTTAAAAAAATAAAAAAAAATTCCCACAGCACCGTTTTCTCACGGCTCAGGGATACCAGTGAAAACTGGTGCCGTGAGAAAAACTGGTGCCATGGGATTAAAGCTGACGATGGCACTAAGCCATGGCTTACGGATTCCCTGTGCTCTTATGTATTAGCTAAAGAAATACTCTAAATCATTGCCAATCATATATTGGAACATTACGATGATATTTAGGCTACCCACAACGCATGAGGGTCGCGACCTAGTTTTTTCGGCCGACGACCTAGTGCGACCTATTTGCCACAACCCGGCGACCTAGTGCGACCTAGTTGAAAAAAAAAATTTAAAAACACAATAAATTTAATAAAAAAACATTACATTAATTTAAAAAAAACATTACACAATTATTCGAATTTAAAAAACATTACAATAATCCTAGTAATTTAAATTATAACGTTCCTTGATTATGTCCCTCATTTCTTGTTGTGCTTGCTGTTTGGCTATCGGCAAGTTGGGGTCGATTTCCGAGTTGTAGAACATCAAGTCTTTATCTCGTTTCTTTGCTTCAGCAAGCTCGATAGCCCGACGTTGTAACTCGAACTTTTCTCTTTTGATTTCCGCGTTTTTCTCCTGCAAATCCAACTCCCGTTGCTTCAAGTCAAAGTAGGAATCTTGTTGTTGCTTCTTCTTTCCCCATCCAATGTCTTTCATCTTCTCCCATTTGGAGCTTACAGCTTCAACAAATGAAGACTTCCCAGTTGACGAAGAGGTTGATGACTTCTTTTGAGCACGATCACGACCCATTGGTCGATTTTCTTGTTTCTCTTCTTGCTCGTCTTCAGAATCATCGTGCACATCCATGTAACTAGCGTGTCCAGAACCAGAAGTGGTTTCAGAAGTCTTGGCTTTTTTGCTAGACGGTTTCTTTGTAAACCGTGGCATTTCAACCTCTATCCAACTCGGGTGATCTTTGAGCACTTTCCACGCCTCCTGGTATTGAAACTCTTTATTGTAAGTCACTTTGTATTCAGCACAAGCTTTTTGGTAATCAGTGAGATCATTTGCACCACTATCATGAGTACGCTCAATGTTATTCATAATACCACAAAATGCACCAACACTAGGACGCAACCTGTTTTTCCATTTGCTCACAACCGTGTCATACCCTCTAGCAGAACCCGTATCGGTTTCATAGTACTTCACTACTTTTAGCCAAAAGCCCTTTGATTTTTGACTGTTTCCTTGGATGCAATTCTCGGAAACATAACACCAACCTCTGCATAACGCACACTCTTCCTCACTTGTCCATTCTTTTGGTGCCTCAGTTGAATCAACCTGTTTGCTTTTCGTAGCACGTCTTGAGGGCTTCTTAGGTTTGATTGGGGACATTTCTTCCACATCGTCTTCAAGGTTGTATGCACCATGAAAAGACCCGTGTCCCGAACCTTGACCCATAGATTGATCTTGGCTAGGCCCGTCACCCACATAGTTGTCTTGGTTGTATATCATATTTTCAAATTGTGCATCAACCTCAAAACGATTAATCGGAGAATACTGTTGGTTTGGATAGGAAGTAGTGGAAGAATCCATAGTAGGCCGATACACACCCGTAGGCGATTCGTAGTTAGGTTGTTGGTTATCACGTTGTGGGGGATAAAAAGGACGGTTTGAATAGTTAGGTTGTTGGTGTGATTGATATTCAAAACCGGTGGGTCTAAACCGGAATTGTGGAGACACACCGGATAATCGGAAATTCGATTCCGGTGTCACATGTGGAACAAATTCTTGACGAACTCGGGATTTTGGGGTTTTGTTTTTGGGAGTTCTCTTGCTAGACATTTTTAATGTGTGTTGAGATTTGTGTGTGAAATGTAAAAATATTGAAAGATGTATTAATTATATAGGTTTTAAAAAAAATTTGAATTTTTTTTTTAAATGTACGATCACATTCAAACGGTCCGATTTTTTACCAAGTTTTTCAAATGGGTCGTGACTAGGGTCGGTTTCTGCTCGACCTACACCGGCGACCGAATCGCCGCAATGCGACGACTCGGTCGCGACCGACTAGGGACCGAAAAAATTCAGGGGCGTTGCGGGTAGCCTTATTTGCTTTTCAAAGCATTCACATTTAAACTTTTTTCAGACCTACTATTATCCACAATAATTTCATGGAACAAACCGAAAAGCACACTCAAACTTTTTCCAAAAAGACTTCATGAATCCTGATGAATAAATGGGAAAAGAACAAACAAGTTGAGACATAAGCAAACTTTAAGAAAAAGTGAATGAAAGGTGGAGGTGAGGGCAAGTAATTTTCAGGTAACATGTGAGTCTAAAATTTTATAATCCTTCTATTCACAATTATAATTCACATCTTTATTTTAAGATGATTTAATAATAACAATGCTCTTGTATTGATTAATTAAAAAATTAACAAGTTTAATAAGTAGTTACATTATTTATTTTTTAACTAGTGTACTGTTTTTCTTAAATTATATACATCTTTTCAAAAGAACATGTAGTTTAAAAAAAATAAAATTATTATAGTTTTATATACATTTTGCAAAATAACAATTTGTTTTTAATTAATTAATTTAAAGTTTTATTTATTTTTAAAACTAAACAATTATTTTTTTTAACAACTCGAAATAGAATGGTGGAATATAATGTTGGAAAAGTTTTGTAAAATAAGTTTTTACAATAATTTGAACATAATTTTATATTTGTATATGTTATATATACTCGTATTACTTAGTAGCTTTATGTTCTTCTCGAAGAGAGGTTCGCAACGAGTTAATGAATGAGATATCGTGTCTCAAAAAGAGTCACGTGAAACACAAATTTTAGAAAAATATTTGTCTCACATCGCAAAAAACATGAAATGAATACATGTTTATAAGGAACTCTTACTTTCTACCCATCAATATTCATTTGTGGGTTTTTACTCCCACGCCTACGCGCGCGCAAGAGGGGCGGAAAGTGAGATTTTTAGGCCAAAAACGGGTTCGAAGCTATTGAACTTATGCACGAGAGCACGACCTGCGGACACGAATGCAGTTCCGAAAACTGGCTTGGATGTTGTACATCTATTTTAGGAATAGATACATAAGTTATTCATATTTTTGTGTGTGTGTTAAAAAGACAGGAAATCTGTTTTAGTTATAACAGATTTTCCTGACTTTGGTATATATTTTGTTTTGAGAACAAGTTAAGTTTTCAATATAAATATAACCTCTCCTCCAGTTAAGACACAGAAAAACGCAGCTTTTTCCTACTTCATTACCATACGGTTTTTCCAGCAGTTGTCGATTAGAAACGCAAAAGGTTTCCGTGATCTTTCAAGCAAGTTTGTCTAATCCGACTGTACAACAGCTTTGGACGTTGTACTATGGGAAACAGACGACGAATATGTTTTAAGAGAAGCGTGTTAAACACGTACCTCATATTTAATCTTTACTGTTATTTATTTTCTATCTCTTATTTTCTGTTAATCTTATTATTGTAATTCGATTTATTGAATAAAAGTATACTCAGTTTCCTACATATAATTCTTGAACGGATATAGTAAAAAAGCAATATTTTCAGACTCGGTTGACCCGGTCGGTCAACCGGTTGATCCGGTTCCGATCAAAAAACGGATCATATTAAACTGGGTTTCACATTTTTTAAACCTAGCTCGATCTGCCGGGTTTGGGTGATCCAGATAACCCGGTTTTCGAGACTCTGACGGGTTTCGATTTTTTCGAGTTTTTAAAAATATATAAAAAAAATTTACGTATTTACGATTTAATTTTATTTTTATATGTTATATTGTTTAGTAAACAATTTATATATTTAATATGTGAATTTTTTTATTGTTTTTATATGTATAATTTTTTATAATTATTAAAAATATAAAAGAAAATTAAAAATCGGCGGGCTGACTTCGATTCAACGACTCATTCAATCAATTTAAAAACCGAGTTTCATTGATAAAAAAAAAAGTAAGGCATGTGGACTAGTAAGATTATTATTGGAACAGGTGATGGATGAAAATATTCACCTGGCAATAGTGAAGTTGGCAGTTTGCAGGTGGTGTTATTTTCCTGCTGGATCCCACCATTTCCTGCTCCCAAACAGCCAAACTACCGTCGACACGATTGCCTAGATATAATCATAAATAATGGTATAATGCTAAATAAATCAAAGATATTTAATTGGTGATTCAATTTGAAAAGTACAAAGTTGGTTTAATCATATATAAAGATATAATAAGGTATTTGCATATAATTTTTTTAGTTGGTTATGTCTAACGTGATATTTACAGGACTAGGTATCCACAAAACATGGACTACCTTTGCAGTTTTACACATGGTTATTATATCCTTAATAAAGAAGGGGAATTACGTTTCCCTATGACCAGTACTCACCCCACTCACAAACGAAATAAAAAAATATTATGCTATGTGTGTGAGAACACACTATTCTTCCTCCGTTTCCTCTGTCCGTTTTCATTGCTCCCTCCGTTGAGGGTGGGTGAGGCTGTATAGTAATAAAAAAATAATACTAGCTCTCTCAGACAACTCATAGTGGGTCTAACAATGAACCACGACCGTAGATTTATATTTTGCCTTTGATATAAACAATGGGTCTTCTCACACAACTCACAAATTATTCTCCCATCCCAATTCCATCGCCATTAAATTTGATGGGTTTTAGATCTAAAATCATGGGTGATTGTGGTTGATTTGGTCAGCAGATGTTAAGATCTTAAGATCTAAAAGCATGGGCGATTGTGGGTGATTTGTTGTTTTTGTTGTTGATGGATATGTGGGACTACGTAACGCATGAATCAAAAGGTATCCAGTCTTATTTTTGCTGTTTTTTTCCAGATTTAATAAGGTCTAGGCAAATAACTACCTTTTTTATTAATTACTATCTTTTTAGACTTATCTTTGGTGATTATTTCATGCTGGGAAATTGAAAATAGTGTGCATCTCAGCGATTACTTGCAATCATTGTTCATGTGGTATGACTTTCTGTAGTGTTTTTTTAATTAGGGTTACTCAATTGCTAATTTGGATGCTTACAAGGCGTGTTGCAATTTATTTTTGTAAAACATCTGTTTAGGGTTTTAGCAAATTCGAAATTCGGGGGTTTTGTTTATATGTTATCCACTCCCTAATTGAAGCATCTATAATTTGTTGTTATAAAATATTCGATTAGGTTTCTTTCATTGGGGGTTTTGGTTCATACATTATAATTTAGGCTTTTTTGATTCGCGAGAAACTGAGTAGTTAATTGGGTTGTACTGAAAGTTGTAGTTGTTGAGCCTACGTGTTGTGTTGGTGTGCAATTGAGGTGGAACCACCCGTATCTTGGCAGGGCATCACTTTTCCTCAATCTCGCTACTATGCTTTTCAAAGTACAGATTTAGGCATCTACACTGCAGCCAGGTATACAATTTGCAAGGTTAAACACTTATTAAGAAAAATAATATCTACATTTGCCCAGGCTTGAACGCGTCTATTATACTTATTAAGAAAATTTTGATTTTGATCGTTGTTAATTTTTTTATTTCAGTTTTCATTGTTTATTACAGATTTTAAGTTGTTAGGACTCCTAATGAAGATGATTAATGTCGTTGATGGTGAAAATAAAGAAGATTCTGAAACGGGTATTCCCATATTGCAAATCCTTTATATAAATTCAAGGCAAGTTATTTTAGGGTTTTATTTGTACATGTTGGCATTTATCTTTCTCTCTAAAAACATATATGTTTTTTTGTTTTAATCATGGTCTGTTCTTGACGTTGCCAGGAACCTATACGAGTAAAGATTTAGAGATAAGAAGAAGAAGAGACTATCTTTAAACGAGTTTAAAATGGGTCTGGTATGACTAAGCTACCATTTTTTTATCCTATGCTGATGTGCTTTGTAGAGTTAATGTATCAAGTCATGTATGTCTACTTTATATTTTAGTATAACGAGTCAATTGTGTTGAAACCACTGTCTTTAGTATATAATGTCTCATTTTCTTAGGTTAGCATCAACATTAAAGTTGGGTTACCTTATTTATCATATAAACAAAATTATAAGGTTGAGATATTGAATAAAAATAAACCTGAAACTATGATAAAATCTTTTTAGAATTTGTTTGTCACTCTTTGAATCTGCTTTGAATGAGGCTTGGCTTGAATGCTTTTTTGTTAATAACATAAATTTTATGGGGCTGATGAAAATCCGTTGTCTTATTCCAGCGACTTACCTGGACACGAGGAGCAAATAAATGATTACATGATGATTTTTTTTACAAGGCTGAAAATTTCACAACGGGATGTTTCGGTTAGCTTATTATTTTAGCCTTGACTTGATAGATATTGATGAGTTATGACTACATCGAAATCGGTATGAAATGTTTTTTGTTCTTTCATAATTAAATTCATGTTAGTAAAAAGAGGGAATTGATTCATTTTGATCTGACATTATTGTTTCTCGACAGATTATCACAACGTGGTAAATATTACCGTGAGGTTAGAGGCGGAAAGACAACACAAGTGACCCAGGTAACATCCCACTCACACCTACTAAGCTAGAAAAGAACGTGGTCGACTTTTACAAATCTTAATATGCTCAAAAGCTCTAAAAATAGCTGCTGTTAAATCACTTGCCAAACGCTCCTTCTGTTGTAAAAGATGTGTCGAGCTGCTAAACCAGTCGCCAAACGCCTTCTGCTGCAAAAGGGTGTTTGACTGCTGCTAAAACAGGAGCCAAACACCCCTTCTGCGGAAAAAAGAGCTGCTGCAAGGCTTCTTGCTCATTGCAGCTACCCACGCGCCTTTTAGGGGTGTTATCGGGTCGGGTTGAATCAATTTTTGGTATAATTTTTATCCGGTCGATTCGGGCTGTCATAATTCTTATACAAGGAAAAAAATATCAATAGTTTAAATACGTTTATTTAAGGACAGTAACCAAACTACTGGTACAAGTTATCAAGTGTAAAAAATATCAAACAGTACGTAAACTACATTAAGAGGCAAGTAAAACTACTTGCAAATAGTGTAGTTCATTACAATAAATTAAGAGTAAAAAAAGTAACTAATGTTTAAAGAATCGTAGTAAGCTAAAAAACACTATGATAACAAACTAACTGAACTTAAGAGCAAGCTAAAGAGGGACTTGCAATAACCGTTGAATCAGTGCGGACTTCCACAGCAGGTAACACTGGCCAATCTAGGGGTGTCAAATGGGTTGACCCGACCCGAACCCGATCCAAACTCGATAAGTCTTATAGGGTCGGGTTGATTCGGGTTCGATTACTTTATCGGGTTTATCGGGTCAACCCGACAAATCCGATAACCTTATAGGGTCGGGTTAGGGTCTTTAATAGATTGTTATCGGGTTATCGGGTTGACCCGATAAACCCGATAGCATAATAACCTGTTGAAAATTCTATTATTTTTGAACTAAATCTATTTTGTCTTTGCATATTAGTCTGAGTTCTTGATTAGTAAGATTCATGCACAAATAAATAATATTGTGCATGTTAGAAGGTGTATCTTTGAATTACCAACTGCGTTATCTTTGATTCGATTATAGTGATTAGCAACTTTGCATCAGCTTGTCACATATTTATATTTATAAATGAACAATTTCGATGCAATCATATAAAGAATTTCGCTGCAAATCATTATATACCTACTGATATACGAATAATTCAAAACACACACATTTAAACACTAACTCCTGCAAGTCGCAACCCTCTCATTACTAATTTAACAAAATATAAATTGCATATCAAATTCAAACCACAACGTCAAACCAAAAAAGCAATAAACAAAAACTTACACACTTGCACCAAAAAGTAAATAAATTTTACCTGCAACAACCACAAACAGTGAAGTGAATTTTTTATAACATACAGTTGGTTCATTTAAAAGATCGAGATTTGAATTTAAACATATATGTAACAACAAAATGTAAAAACATGATTGATATAGTTGAATAAAGAGTACTCAGGTATATATATAATGCCTCTGTGTGAAAAGTTTATTTACTGTTCTTTATTTTGTGTTTCAGACAATCAATTCTTCACAATCTCATAACAACTCGACAATCCAACCCGATGCAACCCGACCCGTTTTAACCCGAAACTTGATAACCGATATCTTATATGGTCGGTTAGGGTCAATATTTGGGACACCCAAACACGAATCAACCCGATATGCTCAACCCGATAACCCGACAACCCGACTCGATAACACTCCTACTGGCCATAGCTTCCATTTATTCGCCCATCTAATTTATACCCTGTAACAGTGGCCATACTTTTTGAGTTTGTTTACGTTTTAATGCTATGCACCTATGACGTATGCCATGGTGTGATAATGAGACTTAGGAGTTGTGAGAATCAGACGACGATCAGCTGTATCAGATATTAAAGAATTGCTAAAAAAAATAGGTAGATTTTAGGGGTGGCTAGGAATGCAATGAAAATTATTCTTTATAAGCATATGACGTAGTTGGTGTTAGGTTAATGCCTTAGAATTGATCAAGTATCGGCCTTTTTGAGAACACTTTTAAATATCTAAAACATATCATACGCGCGTTGCATGCGACCATCAGAATGGAGAGCTGCATAAATATAAATGTTATTGTTCATACTTGAGGGTGTTTAAACCATGTACATGCTGATAGATACATAATTCAATTCATACCACATTTTTTTCATAAACCAATGCCAAGCAACCCTTTGATTATTATCAAGAGTGGTAGAGTTCGTTTTATGTTTTGTGAATAAATATTAAGGTCTCATATGGGGTTAGAAACTTTTAAGTCTTTTTAACGATGAGTGAATCATCGTCGTATACTTATATCTGATTTTGTTGTTGTGCAGGCGCATCCAAACCTCAACGAGACAGAAAGAAAGCATCTAATTAGCTTCATAACTTCCCACTGTACACAAATCTACTTCAACTGTTGTACAAGACTAGAGTATTTTTTCCTTTCTATAGTATTTGTTTCGGAAGGATTAGTTATTATATACTTTCTTTTTAGTTCTTCTATATCCTTCTAAGATTGGATCTTTACAGTGTTTGGGATTCCAAATATCTGCTATTCTGCAAGAATGTTAGTACCTTTTAATATGATATTAATTACCTTTAAACAGTTGGAGATAAATTTCCCATATAAGCATTGGAAAATAACTCCCGCGGCGAAGCGCGGGCATAAGTCCTAGTGGTTATAAATAGCGTGAAACTTGACTTGCCGACATGTTCAAGCGACATGTTTTAGCAGTTAAGAGGAAGATTTAGCGTTTTTAAAGCGTGACTTATAGCGACACAACATATAAAAATATTTGTTTGTTTTATCATATTTCAATATTATATTTATATTTAATTCACAGTAAGTGTTGTACATAGTAGTAATTGAAGTTAGAAAATTCTGCTTACGTGTAATAATATTTATATTTTGAAGTTGAATTCAAAAAAAAAACCGCACTTCATGTAGTAGCGCGTTTCAACTTATTATGTAACGTGGAGGTCGCGCCTTAAAACGAGCTATATCGAACTATTTAGACCATGATTTTACCTATCATCACGCATTTAACATTAATTAAAAGTAAAGGTTCTCTAAATTTTATTTGAATTTAAAATAAAGTTTCTTCAAAAAATAAAGAAAATTAAATCTCACAATCTGCCTTAATGTTATCTTTGTGAAAGAACTTTACTTAAAATTTAAATAAACTTCAGAGAATCTTAACTATTTACCATTTGTTAGTTGGGTCAGGTTATACAGACCCTCCAAAACTCTCATATATACTTCCCTGATTTTTAATTTTTTTTATTTTATTTTTATTTTTATAAATTTAGTTTTGTTATAAAACTGTGAATTGGAAAATACGGAATCAAAAAAATAAAGTTTAACAGGTTAAAACTGTTAAACATTATAAAATACGGAACAAAAACTGATAGAAAAACTGTCCAGAAAAAAACTGGGAGACAAAAAGTATACAAATAATATACTTTTTATACTTTTTTTTTTGAATAGGAAGATACCAATAGGATACCCTTGTTAGTTATGTCTAACGTGATTTTACATGATTAGGTATATCTACAAAACATCCACCAACTTGTGACTTTACACTAATCATCAGTTCATCGCACAACTAACATTCATAACATAGAAGTACTTTCTTCAAATGCTTAAATTATCAATAATTAAATTTGATTTTTAATTTAATAACCTTAAAATTTCCTAACGTAATAATGTTAAACTTTGTCCGAAAAGACTAAAAAATAAGTCTAAAGCCACCCCCTTGTATTAAAAGTTCTTTTAGAGCATCAGAATTCATTGGGCTTAAACACTCATGCCAACGAAAAAGTCAATGCTACGAAAAAGTCAATGTTACATAAGATTGACATGAGCGTCTTTTGTCATCACATTTTGTGAGATGTGGTAAACGAAAGAAAAAATGTTATCAAATGATAGAAAAATGATACTATGAACCCACATATACTTTGTAAAATTATATTACTCTCGTATCTAATAATCGAATACCCACCATAGTATAAATACACAATACAGCATGGAGGTTGATATTCTCTTTGTGAGATGATTCGAACTCGGGTTGAGAGACTTGATGCTTCGATGGCACGCAAGATACTCCGATGCACCAAACTGCCGTTCAAAAAAAAAAATACACAATACATTATATAAATGGGCTAGACCCAATACTAGACAAATACATGGGCCTAATAACATAACAACAAATATAGATTTGGTGTTATGTTATTAAACCCATGTATTTGTTTAGTATTGGGTCTAGTCCATTTATATCATGTATTGTATATTTATACTCTGATGGATATTCGATTATGAGATACGAGAATAATATAATTCTACATAGTATCAGCAGCTTACCAGGAATTATCCCTTAAACTCTATTTTTTTCAATCGTCATTAGCAATCAATTGTCATCCAATAATTCATAACATCATAGCAGATCATATATCTTTTAAAATCATCATACTCCTACAATATAATATATACAATACTGGGTAGTACATATTACATATTACATACACATTCACCATACCCTACAAATAACGATCCATATTACTACCCTACAGATCTTCATATTCATCATCATAACTAGTCACCAGGTTAACGAAACACCAACCCTGTCCAAATACGCAAAGATCCTCGCGATCAACAACTTCAAAAACCTTATGGTTGTCACCCTTGATGCTAACAAATTGAATTATTCGAACTGGAGCACACTCTTTGTTGATCCCTTTGGTTGGATCTATATTCTGTTAAGAATTAGTATAATAGTTTGTAATCAAACTAAAACACTTTGAGCACTCTTACTAACACTAAATAAGTTATGCGGAATCTAACTTATAAAGCACAGAAGAACATAATTACTTTTAACTATTCGATTCTCTTATTAATCGACTTGAATGAGGTACATGAAAGACATTGTACCTATGTTCCTTTTATAGAGTAAGGAACCCTAGAAACCTTAGAATATTCTAGAAAGATAACTATATCACAGACGATATATTATCAATATTCTAACTATTTAAGTATATCACATAAGATATACTCTAACTATAACTATGACATATCTTATACAAAGATATATTCGTCCTAATCATCATAGCAGTACTTACTTTATAAGTAGCAGTACTTACTATGTACCGCGTTAATGCTAACGGTACTTACATAACACTTACAGTACTTGGAATATACTAACGGTACTTGACACTTAACAAATAATTCCCAACAATCCTCCCCTAAACAAGAAATGATAACTTGTTGTCTTCTTGTTTCTTTTGTACTGAATGTATTAAAAAATACATGTCTTCAGTCTTTCCTTCATCTTTGGATTGAACTTGGTAATTTGTATTTGTATCCAACTAAATGTAGCCAAACACTTCAAATGTAGATCTTCTTCTGATAAGACAATCTTCAAACATCATGAGTATCATCTTTGTCTTCAAACTATGATATTCTTGTGTCTTCTAAACATTCATTTATCTTTGCAGCATCAGTTATTGTCTTCTTGAGTTTAGTCGTTGAACTCTTAATCATAAACCTTTGTCTTGATTTGATGATAACAAAACCTTCTAAGTATTATTTTTTAAATACTTCTTTGCCTGCAATCTTCATACCTGAAATAAAACAGTTAAAAACAAACACCAATCTATATTGGCTTCATGATTTTTAGCAAATCACCAGCTATCAACGGATTTGATAAATTCTTTACCAGTTAGCCGTACACTCTGGAATAGCCAATAATTTATTCACAAAGAATAAGGTGTAATGAAAACCTTACAATTTTTGGTAAATTGTCAACCATCAACGGATTTGATGAAGTCTTTACCTAGTACCGTTTGTCTAGGACTAGCCAACTCTTTGTCTCGAAACAAGGTGAGTTAGAACCATATAGTTTTTAGCAAACTATCAGCTTTCAACGGATTTGATAAGTCTTTACCACAAACCGTTTGCTTATGGACTAGCCAGTTCTTATGTGTGTTAGACATGGTGAACTAAGAACCATTTGTGAAGTGTGACTGAAAGTCAAACACTTAAGATTCTTTCTCAGCTTCTTCCTCATCTTTCAAATCCTTGATTTGTTGTTTAACCATTCTGATCAACTCCAAAGCATCAGCAGATTCTTCTGTAACTTCTAATTGTTGTTTTAACATCCTTTCCAACAATTTTCTTTTGAAAGGGTAAGTTTTTTCTTGCAGCATATAGTATGTAACATCATCTACATCCAAAATATGCAATCCACATGACCTGTAATATCTCCAGTAACTAGGAACCTGATTCTCTAATTCCTTCAACATTTCTTGATCATAATTGTATGGCTCATACATAAAGAGAAATTCCCAGTGTAATAGTGATACTTCAGTTTTACCTGCACTCCCTTCTTGAACTAACCTTGAAAGATCTTAAATATCTTGTCTGTCAAGAATGTGAAGAATATCCTCCAAAAGTCTGAATACTCTTGTTGTGCCATCAGTTCTCTGAATTCCATGAGCTTCAAGTCCTTGATCTGTAGAGTAAATCCACTTAGCAATGGATTTTCTCTTTCCAAAAATCTCTGTATCAATACATTGATCTTCAAATTTCACAATCTTCAAGTACTTCTTTAAGCTCTCATTATCATCACTATCCTCTGCTGTTGATTTATCTCTCTTAGCTTTCTTCTTTGTCTTTGTTGACCTTTTCCTTTTAACACCCTTGGAAATTCTCTCAAGTTTTGTTGAACCCTCTTCCAAGTTTGTATGTACCGTCTCCTCAGTATGTACTGTTGACTGTGTATGTACTGCTTGTACATTTTCAGTCTGAGCAATATCTTGAGTTTCAACTCCTGTATTCATTCTTTGAGCAGTCTCTTCCTCCCTTGAACTTACCTTCCCCTTTCTATTCTTCCTCACATAAGTGGTCTTGATAGGTGGAGATGTATTTGTAGGTTCAGCAGTACTTGGCTCAATTCTAGGAGTACTACCAAATTGCATTTGTTGTTGCAAATGTCTCTTAAATTCTTCAACAGCTTTTCTATCTACTTAGGATCCAATCTCAACAAAATTCAATTCAGTCCTCTTACTTTGCTCATACAAAGTCTTGATTTCTTCAAAATTCTTCTTGACCAGCTGAATATGAGTAAATCCTTTAACTTTTTTATAAGAAAGTTCATCATCTGATTTCTAATCTACATAGTAGTTGGAGGCTTAATCTTTTCTTTCCTTCTCTTTTCAGCAAAGAATCTTTGTTGCTCCCTTACCAGATCATCAATCAATTTTGATTTCTCTTTTCATCATATGCATATCTCTCTTCAACTATCAAGGAGTCTGCAAGAAGCTCACTTGCATGTATTTCAGCTTGAATACTGTCATACTCTTGTATGTTCCATTCTTGCTGTATTCTTTTAGCTTCTAGCAAATCCTGCTTTGCTGCAAGTTCTTCCTGCAATTCATTTTCATGAATTTGTGCTTGCATTCTATAAGCAAATTCCTCATCATGGTCTATTTGATTAAATATGTACATGACTTTGTTTATATCATCATTTGAATCACTTTCATCTTCAGATTCTGATAATAATTGCTTCTTCCCCTTATCCTTTGGATCAATCTTAGGTAGCTTGTTCTTCAGCTTGGTAGCTCTTTCTTCATTAGCTTGCTGTTGAATGACTATACCTTTAGTAAGGTGTGAAGCTTGAACTTTCTTACCTTGAATTTGATCCTTTCTGGCAAGAACTTCTTGTTGTGTCTTTTTCTCTACTTCTGCTTGTTTAGTCTTCTCAACTAAATTCTTCTTTCTTAAATCAAGCAACAATTGAGCTAAAGTGTAAAACTCGCATGCTTTAACCATGAATAGTACCCTTAAGATCGTACGTACTAGATTAAAACTTTCCTTTTATAGTATGATTACGTTCACGTATAAGAATTGTAAGTATTATGTACGTGTTAGAACACGATAAGTATTTATTACGTATGAACACACAATAATTATTTAAACAATACTTAATCACGAACATGCGATCATGAAATCATGAACGGAAATTAATCACGAGCTAATATTAATTATATATATATATTTATTACGAACACGAATAAATATATTAAGTCATGGTTAATAATTAACTAGAACACATAAAACACGAATACGATTAAACACGAACGAACACTAAAATAATTAGACTCGGGAAAAAGGTACGAGTACCCCATGTGGGGTCCCCTACCCGTGGCTACACCAAGGGGATGGGCCAAGCCCATCAAACTTTTACTAACAAGGGGTTATGGTAAAAATCTTTAGTCATTTTTCACATTACAGTAAAATAACAAAAACCCTAAAAAGTTTCTTCTCCTTCCTTCTTGCTCCTTTTGGCCGCCAGAAATACAACACACAAGGGGGTGTTCGATTGATTTTTGATCTTGAATTTTGTACAAGTATTGGTGTGTGTTCATCCTCGTTTGATCCACGCATTCGGTATACCTTTTTAATCCTTTTCTTTATACTTTGATTTAATAAATTTTATAAGAACATGATGTTTTTAAAAAGCTAATTAAAAACATTAAATAAACATGTAAGTGGTTATGGGGTAAACCAAAACAAGGGATTTAGGGGTGTTTGATGTGGACGGAGCCTAAACCGAACCCCTAAGGGGTCTCGGTTTGGCTTATGAACCACCACCGAGACCTCATGGTCTCGGTTTGGTGGTGTGGGTCCCACGGCAGCAGCAAACAGGGGGAAACCCCGAAGTGGTTCGGGGTATGGTGTTGATTACGGGTCTGGTTCATGGTTTCTAGTCACGATCCGGTTCATTGTTTATGTTAAGGTTTATGATTTTAATAATCATATGTTAACAATTAAATTAATAAAGCATGACATAGTTAATTTAATAAACATGACTTAGGTTATAATTTAATTATTAGATCATGGATTTTTAACCTAAGTACTTATATTTTCTAGACTTTATAACTAATTAATTATTAAAAAACATGGCTATAATTAATTAATTAACATAACTTAGGTTATATTATTAATAATTAATAATACATATTTTAACCTAAGTATTTAACTGTATTTAATTAAAAACATGATATATTTAATTAAATACTTTTAACCTATAGTTTAATTAATTTACATGTAATAATTAATAAACTATACCTTATATCATTATGACTTAGAAAAATAATCAGAAAACACTTAAGCTTATATAGTTAGCTTATTTAACCAGCTTATATCTAATTATAGAAACTTTCTATTTTTAGAAACTTATTTAATTAAGGCAACTAATCTATTTATGGAAACTTTCTATTTTTAGAAACTTATCTATTTTAAGCAGTAATTCTATTTTTGGAAACTTTCTATTTTTGGAAACTTTCTATTTTTGGTAACTTTCTATTTTTGGAAGCTTTCTATTTTAAGAAACCTGCTATTTTTAGAAAGTTACTTATTATTACACAGTAAGTATAATAATACATGAAATACAAGTAATACTTAATCAGAATAGATAGAATATAAGATAAACACAGTTTAAAGCTTAAAACAGTAAAACATGACATGAACGTATAAAATAAGTTAAGACATGACATAAAACCAGTTACGTATTTAGTAATCAGATACTTATACACGTATGTATTTATGTAGCATTAGTGATACCGAAGTAGGACTCTCTTCAGTTCGTCTTCTTCGTTCACTGGACATAAGGTACGGATTCCCGTCCTTTCAGTATGGACATTCTTTCCTTATTAGGATTCCCCGTATGCAGCCAACTGTTTTCCCGTAGTATAAGTTTATATGTTTGATTTGCTTATGTTTAATTTAGAATACCTATAGCCATATACATGCATGACCAGTTTCACCTAGTTATGGAGGTACCATAACCATAACACTAGAGGCACTGGTGTTATGACTTCCCCACGGCGGAGTGATTGCTCGTGGCGTCCCTTCAGCTTTTGGCCATATTATTATATTTATCACGTGGGGCGTATGGGTGCATCCTACTTACATGTTTTCAGCAGATTACTCAGTGTGAATATGGTGTGTGCCTTGCATCCTTCACAAGGAGCTGATCCCTCCTACCCAAACCAATATATTAAATTAGAGGCAGCCCCTCTAATTTGCATGATGAGTTCACCCCTCCAAGTATTCATGCACGGTGGATTTTCATGACCTATATTGGCTAATGGTAGAATATGTTAAACAGTTTTTATAAGATAAACATAAGGCTATTCAAACTATAAAACCAGTTTTACCAAGACTTAACCGAGTTATTCGGGACTTAGTTTCTTCCGCTGTTATATGCTTATATGCTTATATTGTTCATGCTTTATTGTACATCCGTGCACTGAGCGTATTGCTCAGCCGTTTTCCTTTTTTATGTTCCCAAAACGGCAGGTACTCAGGGACTCTCGTAGACTTTAAGCGTACGTGCATATGGACTGGAAGCTTTCTAGCCTTTCTTTACTTTATGCATTATCTTTACTTTGATATTCTTGCCATAGACATTGTTTAGTCCTTTCATTTACAGTACTTATGTTTGTGTGTGATGAGCTTTACTTTTGGACTACCGATGTTTGATTCCGGTATTTTCCTTTTATGGTCATGTAATGTTTATACATTTATCCTTGTATGCTTTGATGACACGCCATAATTACGCGTAACATTCCATTATCAAAATGGGGTGTTATAATTATGGTATCAGAGCCAGGTTTCGACCTGTAGGCTCTCAAAATATGACCTGTGATTAGTGGGTAGTCAATATGGTCTTCCTAGAACTGACAGTCGTTTTCATGCATTCATCATTTTTATGCATACATATATATGTCATTGTCGCAGGTTTATGACTAAGTAATGGTTGGTACAGAACTGGCCCTATTTAGTCGCATGTGTTTTAACGAAACTTTTAAATTTGGGACCGACCCATAGGCGTCCCCTCGCCATGTCTTTTATTTTGGGTGAACTGACCATAGGCGTTCACTCTCGAGCATACAAAAGTTTTCATAAAACTGCATCATGCATTCATACACAAATTTTCTTGCATAAAATTTTCTCTGGATTTATTGGTATAAAATTTTTTCATGTATATATATATTTTATGTTTTGATCTGTTTAATCATATGTTTTATGTTATATTGTCAGATGGTTCTCACACGCGAACAGGAACAACTCAATGCAGCAATCCAAGCTGCAATGCAAGCTTTGCTTCCTCAACTAAGAAATGACATCAGGGCTGAGGTTCAAGCTGCCAACAATCAGCAGCATAACCAAGCACCTCCTCCTCCTCCTCCA
This sequence comes from Glebionis coronaria, assembly GCA_025667525.1. Classification (NCBI taxonomy): domain Eukaryota; kingdom Viridiplantae; phylum Streptophyta; class Magnoliopsida; order Asterales; family Asteraceae; genus Glebionis; species Glebionis coronaria. Next base: position 550,503,489 of record CM046880.1, read on the forward strand.
GTGACATTGGCAGTATGGCTGGAGAGATTCAACAAGCTCCGTCCTCGAGCTTTCGAGAAAACAGATATCCCCAGTGACGCTGAAAGCTGGTTGGCTCACATTGAGAAGATTTTCAATGCTATGGGTTGTGACCCCGTGTTCAAGGCGAGGTTGGCATGCTACCTGTTCGAAGGAGATGTGTTAAATTGGTGGTTAGCATTAATGCAGTCGGAGGGAGGTGACGATTGGGTGGCTGGTTTGACATGGGCTCAGTTCAAAGATAGGGTGATGGAGCAGTTCTTTCCCAAGGCTAAGCAAGACAAGTTCAAGAGGGAGTACCATGGGATCCGACAGAGAGCTGGGGAGAATAGCAATGAGTTTATGCAGCGCTTTCTTCGCTTAGCTGGTTTCCTTGGTGCAGCAACAGGTACTCCTGAAGAGCAGGCACACCACTTTAGGTGGGCTCTCCGCACATCGGTCGCAAACAATCTGGTGTGTGCTACGTTCAACACTGTAGCACAAGTGGCCGATGCGGCACGTAAGCTGGAGATGCTGCATGAGAGAGATGAGTTCGGGGAAGCTGAGAAACCCGACAAGAGGTAAGCATTCGTATTCAAGCGGTGACCAATCCGTATTCTTTCCATATATGTCAATTATTCATCTCTTTAAATTTTATCTTCCAGGCAGAATACTGGGGACCGGTCTCAGCCGGCTACTCAGCAGCAGCCTCATCAGCCCAAGGGAAACGGTCAGACTAACGACCGTTCTGCTATGGATAAGCGTGGCGGTAATGATAATTACCGTAACAACGCTGGACACTCCAACGGCAGCAGGTCCTAATACTTACGCATTTTCTTATGATTTCATGTTATAACTCATATTCTGACACTCTAGCAAATCTTCTACTAGGAACCATAGAAACGGAAGGGACCAAAACCAGAGAGGTTCACAGCCTAGCCGTCCAGCTATCACTGGTATTCAATCTTACGATTATTCGCATTGTCCTTTGTACCCTATTATTATGTCTCATGTAAAATGTTTTATCAGGTCCTCACCCAGCCAGAGCATCTGCTGGAGGATATACTCATCCTCTTTGCTCTACTTGCCACCGTAGGCACCCAGGGCCATGTCGTCGTAACACTGACGCATGCTTCAAGTGTGGTCTTCCTGGCCATATCATGAAGGATTTCCGTAAGGGCGAGATGGAGGGCACATCGGGACATGCTGATACCAAGCCGCCTCCTACCACTGGACGTGTCTACACGACATCTCGAGACCAGGCCAAAAAGTCTACAGGTACCATCACTGGAATCTTGTATATGTATGGTCAAGCTGCGTTTGTTCTTTTCGATACGGGTGCTACTCACTCGGTCATTTCTACTGCCTATGCTAAGAACATTAGGATGCTTCCCATGCCACTAGAAAATAGACTTACTATTTCCACGCCTTTGAGGGACTCTTTATTAATCACCCATGTATACAAGAGTCTTCCCCTAGAATTTGACGATAAGGTTCGTCCTGTTGACGCACTTCCGCTGGACATTAATGACTTTGACATGATTTTGGGCATGGATTGGCTATCCAAGCATCATGCTACCATAGACTGCCATTCATATCGAGTTATCTTCGGTGATGTTAATGTACCAGAGTACATTCACAACGGGTTCGTACCCGGAAGGTCTGTACAAATCATATCTACCCTGCAAGCGCGTGCACTACTGTCACATGGCTGCGAGGGTTATCTAGCTACGGTTCACGACATGGATGTTGAATCTCCATCAATTCAGGACCAGCCAATAGTGCCAGAATTCCAAGATGTATTTCCAGAAGAACTTTCGGGCATACCACCTGCACGGGAAGTGGAATTCAATATCGAGTTTATTCCAGGAGCTGAACCGATCTCCAAAGCTCCTTATCGCATGGCTCCCATAGAGTTAAAGGAGCTGAAGGATCAACTGCAAGAACTTCTAGAACGAGGTTTCATTCGATCGAGCGCATCTCCATGGGGCGCACCGGTCTTATTTGTTAAGAAGAAAGACAGCAGTATGCGTCTTTGCATAGACTATCGCGAGCTCAACAAGATTACTATCCGGAATAGGTATCCACTGCCGCGTATAGACGATCTGTTTGACCAACTCCAAGGGGCCAAACACTTCTCCAAGATTGATCTTAGGTCATGCTATCATCAGCTACGGGTTAAGGAGCAGGACATCGCCAAGACTGCTTTTCGTACCCGTTATGGCCACTACGAATTTGTAGTTATGCCATTCGGCCTGACAAATGCTCCAGCAGTGTTCATGGACTTGATGAACAGAATCTTCCATTAATTTCTGGACAAGTTCGTCATTGTCTTCATCTATGACATCCTGATTTTCTCAAAGTCCAAGGAGGAACACGAAGACCATCTTCGTACAGTACTACAGATTCTTCGCCAGAAGCAGCTGTATGCTAAATTCTCCAAATGTGAGTTCTGGTTAGACAAGGTGGCATTCTTAGGTCACATTGTATCAGCAGAAGGAATCACTATGGATCCAGCGAAGGTTGAGGCTATTACTAAGTGGCCGAGGCCGACATCAGCGACGGAAGTCCGCAGTTTCTTAGGCTTAGCTGGCTATTACCGTAGGTTCGTGGAGAACTTTTCCCGCTTAGCACTACCATTGACCAAACTGATGCGGAAAGGGGAGAAATTCTTCTGGACTGAAGAACGAGAGAAGAGCTTTGAAGACCTAAAGCAGAAGCTAGTATCTGCACCTATTCTTACTCTCCCATCTGGTACGGGTGGATTTCAAATCTACAGTGATGCATCGGGGAAGGGACTTGGCTGTGTTCTCATGCAACATGGGAAAGTGATCGCGTACGCTTCACGGCAGCTTAAGCCTTATGAAGAAAATTACCCTACGCATGACTTGGAACTTGCTGCAGTCGTGTTTGCATTGAAGATATGGAGGCACTACTTATATGGAGAATCATGTGATATATTCACGGACCACAGGAGCTTGAAGTATATCTTCACTCAACGTGAATTAAACATGAGGCAAAGGAGATGATTAGAGCTGTTGAAGGATTATGACATTAATCTATAGTATTGATTGTAGTGTTTTACTACTCTTTAGGAAAAGAGAGTAAATAGGGAAAGTATTAAGTGTACGTTTAGGAAAACGTAAACACTAATGACCCTTATGGTGTGAAAGTTCGTTTCCCAAGGAGGTATATGTGTGTGAAAAACTTGTCAAATATTTGTGATTAATGATTGGTTTAGAAGGGGATGAGAAAAGAAGATGACGAAGACGTAAAAATTACTACTAGAAAGTTAAAACGTAAAACCGTACAAACTACAAAAATAAAAATTAATTCTAAAAATTACCAAAAATTCACCAAAAAACAAAATAAATAAACTAAGAGTTTACCAATGATCAAAACTTTTTCAAACCTTTTAAATAATTAAATATTCAATTTTTAAATGCTAATTAAAGCCCTAAAAATCAAATAAATTATCAAAAAGCCCAAATAAAGATTTTTCAATTGGTAAACCTCTAAAATGACCTAAAAAGATTAAAAACTATTTTTAGAAATTTTTAAACTAATAAAAACTATTAAAATGATTTAAAAACTATTAAAACTTAAAATAATTATAAAAATTAATCTAAAAGTGATAAAATTATTCTAAAAGTTGCTAAATTCTTATTTTAATGTATTAAAGCTAAGAAAAATGTAAAAAGTTAGAAAATGTGAAATTTGAAAAATAATAATAAAATAATATTAAAAATCCAAAAATTATAAAAAATTCTAAAAACTTGCAAACTAGTTTATTTTAACCTAAATAATCAGAAAATCAAAATGAAATGACCAGAATACCCCTATTGGGCCCTCAAATGGGTCAAAACCAAAAACAGTCAAACCAAATGGGCTTTTGGGCCCAAAAAGTCAAACTTGGCCCAATTGACTTGGAAAAGCCCTATCTGACTCAAACTTTAATTCTAAGAACAAAACTCTAAAGGCCCAAAAGCTGAATGTGAGCTTATCACAACTTATTAAACACACAGCTTATTCTTATTGGGCTTTTCAACCCATTAAGCAATAAGCCAATGCCATAAGCTCTAATTTGACACACAACCTTCTTTTGGGATGCTTATGAGATCTGTAAAAAGAAATTTTGAAAAAGCACACTCAATAAGCCAGAAATAAGCAAAGTAAAAATTCACTAAAAGACAAAATAGTCGGGTTTGAGATTTAGGGCACCTCAGAAGCTCTAGTTTGTTGCAAAAGCTCAAAAATAGCTTAACTAAGAATAATCAATCAAGAAAATCACAAAAAGCCAAGTAGAATAAGCTGTAAGAGCAAATAAGCTGGCTGAAAAAGCCAAATAAGCTAGTTTTCTAGCAAAAGCTTAACCAAAAGACTTGTAACCTTCCAGATTTGATATTAAGCTGAGAAAAATGAGTTCTATTACAAAAACTAAGTTGTTGCATGTACCAATAAGCAATTCTCAAAAATAAGCCAAGAAACCAAGTTTGACCAAAAGTCAAACGCTGGTAAGTTGAAATCAAACGCTGACAGGAACAAAGTGGACGTTGACAGACTTAATGAAGTGTATGGACTTGTTTTTCACCCTGCTGGTCAAGGTTTGAGTGCAAACCTTGTGAATCAAAGCTTACCAATTGGGTAAACTTGATGTGTTTTGGCACAAATAAGCCAATAAGCCAGTGGGCTTATAAGCTATAAACAAAACAATCCAAATAGCCAAATAATCTCACAAGCAGCACACAAATAGGATCCAAGCAACAAAACAGCAATCCTTAAACAAGAAATCAAAATACAACACCAAATGAGGTGGTCACTTTGCTGATGCAAATGACCACTTCAGCAACTTTTGATAAGCTATAAAATCCACACTAAGCCACCAAATTCAACAACCAGACAACCAATAGATAGCTTATCACCTAAACTATTCCCAAACCTGATTTCAGACCTTAGATCCAACAAACAAAGAAGTTATTGGATCTGATGTGTTTGACCAATTCCAAAACCACTTTTATCATATTTTTGCAAAACTTCAAATCTCTTTTCCAAACTTTCAGAAAGTAAACCAATGACTAAAACTTGTATATTAGGACTTGTTTAGACCTCCCAAACCCTAAGAACCAAGGGCACAAGGCCACAAGGCATTATGAACCAGTAATCCCAAACAACCCTTAATCAAGTACTTTTCAAACAAACTTCTTAATCCTTCAAACAACCTACTGATTTTAATGATCAAATAGCTATACTGGGTGACAACTAACAGATACCAGCCATAAAACACAAAGCACAAACACAAGAACTCCAAATCATATACCAAAGTACAAAATAAGCAGAAACATGAAATTTTGAGAGGAATCTTAACAAGAGGTTATACCTGCCTTCCACAACATCCTAGGAAGGCCAGCTATGCTCCTTGGACCTTGTTCAACAACTAGAACAAGACCAAGGTACTTCAATAAGAAAGATGATGAATGCCTTGGTTGATGTTTCAAAGCAGAAACTCAAGGACTTGATGTCTTCAACACAAGCAGCAAACAACTCAACCAAGGGCTCTAATCCCTTCACAAGCTTGGTGTCAACAAGCTTGCAAGAGCTTATAGCTTATGGTTAAGGGTTAGTACACAAAAATAAGCAAATCAGAACCTTCTTTCAAGCTTTTTCAAACTTGAAAAACCTTACCAAACATAAACGTCCTTGACCCAAAAGGTTCAAGCACACTTATAACAATCAATGGAACTCAGAATCACCCTTTAAACAACACCAACTTTCAAAAACATAAAAAGGAATTACAATTTTCTCAAAATACCAACTTTTATAAATTTTAAAAAGGAATTACAAGTTTAAAAGGTAAAGACTGGAACAAAGGGACTCTCACATGTTGAGGTCTCCTTTTATAGGCAAATGCCTGGCTAAACACTATTCACAAACCCTGGCACTGATTTCTCTAAAATGCCCTTGAGTCTTCTAGATCATTTGATGGAATGAGCTGTCCAAATGCATCCAAACCGTTTAAAGCAGCTTTGATATGAAGCAAATGATGTGGGCTGTTGATCTTGACACGTGGCAAGCCTTGGTGAGGAAGTTGTCACATGATGGTGAAACGGTTTTGGTGGTGGGGCCTCTTGGTGAGTGGGAGTGAGTGTTTTAAGGTTGGGATGAGATTATAGGCGTGTGAATCAAGTGTGGGAAAGGGTAATTTCATTTTACCCTTTGTTTTAATAAAGATAGTTACTGGGTTCTTGGGGTGAACAGTAGTAACTTTTGATCCGATTTTGGGGGATTGGAAGTTGTTTGGCGCAATTTGTGTATTTGAATGTTTGAGTGCACACATTTGGCCCTTGTATTTCTTCTTTCCTTCCATTTGTGTTTTAAAACGTGTCAGCGCCCATTTCCTTTGTAACAACTTTCAAGACTTGACAATTTTGGCACAAAACTTCCCAATAAGGTTTATAAGGGTTATTTTTGCCATTTTGAGATATTTCAAGGGCTGATCTTGGACTTTCTTGATCTTCAAGGGTCTTCAATATAACTTTGACTTCATGAGGGACCATTGTTGGCAATTTGGAATTGTTGAGGGACTAATCTTGCCATTTCTTCAAAGTTGAAGGACCATTTGTATAATTTTGACAAACTTAAGGGACCAAACTTGTAATTATGAATATACAAGGGTTTTAAGTGTCATTTCTTCAATAAATGAGGATCAATCTTGTATGTCTTGAAGTCTTCAAGGGTTTTTGTTGAATATTCCATGAATAGGGCCCGGTTCTTTATACGGCTTCGTTTCTCGTGTCCGTTTTTCCTTGTAACTTGTGATCTTTTGTCTTTTTCATGATATCCATACCTAAAATACACAAGTAAACAAACACAAGCATATATATGGTATATTATGACATTTTTATGCATTTAAAGCCCGAAAAGAACGATGAGATCATGTATAAATGCCATCTCATCAAGTATCATCCCGGAAAGGCAAATTTAGTAGCAGATGCTCTTAGCAGGAAGTCTGGAATGATCAACGGCATTAAAATTGAGAAGGAAATCATAAGAGACTTGGAGCGACTAGACATCGAGATCATGGTACGTGGACAGCACGGTTACTGGGCTAATCTTAGGGTAGAACCCGAGTTACTCTCTAAGATCAAGGAAGCTCAGAAAGATGATGGAGAAATCTAGGCGATAGTTCAGAATTTGGAGAAACAGACTGAATTCAGAGTAGACGCAGATGGTATCGTATGGCAGGGCACGAGACTTTGTGTTCCTGATGATCAAGAACTCCAGGAAGCCTTGTTAGCTGAAGCCCATAGCTCCCCATTCTCTATACATCCTGGTTCGACTAAGATGTACCATGACATCAAGCAGTACTTTTGGTGGAGTGGTATGAAACAGGATGTGGCCACTTACGTCTCCAAATGTCTTACCTGTCAGCAGGTTAAGATCGAGCATCAGCGATCTGGCGGTCTCCTTCAACCGTTAGATATCCCAGAGTGGAAGTGGGACAAAATCATCATGGATTTTGTTACTGGTCTTCTGCCTACCAAGAGGAAGCACGATGCAATTCGGGTTATCGTAGATCGACTTACCAAATCAGCTCATTTCTTACCGATCCGCAAGGAAGATCCGGTAAGTAAACTCGCTGATACGTATAGAAGAGAGATCATGAGACTCCACGGTGCTCCATCCAGCATCGTCTCAGACAGAGATCCTCGTTTCACTTCACGATTTTGGAAGAGTCTGCAGAAAGCTTGGGGTACACAACTTAAGCTTAACACGGCTTTTCATCCTCAAACAGACGGACAGTCGGAGCGAACGATTCAAACATTGGAAGACATGCTGATGTCATGTGCGTTGGAATGGACGGGTGATTGGGACGATTTTATCTGTTTGGTGGAGTTTGCAACAACAGTTGGCACGCAAGTATCAAGTATGCTCCTTTCGAGATGTTGTATGGCAGAAAGTGTCGCGCCCCAATCTGCTGGGATCAGGTTGGCGAGCGAACACTCGAAGGACCAGAAATCATAGAGATGACCAATGAAAGGATCGCAGTATCTAAACAGAAACTTCAGGAAGCACGGTCACGTCAGAAGAGTTACGCCGATAAGCATCGTAGGGACATACATTTTAACGTAGGAGATCACGTATTCCTTAAGGTTTCGCCGGCACGTGGTGTTAGACGCTTCGGGATTAAAGGGAAGCTCAGTCCTCGTTTCATCGGACCGTTTGATATCATTGAACGAGTCGGTGAAGTATCTTACCGGTTAGCATTACCTCCGCAGCTTTCGCATGTACACAATGTGTTTCATGTGTCCTTACTCAGAGGGTACCAGTATCATCCCCTTCACATGGTTCAGTATCCACTGGAACAGATACGTGAAGATCTCACCTTCATAGAAGAACCCGAACGAGTTCTTGACAGACAAGAACGAGTTATGAGAAGGAAGACGATTCCATTCGTCAAAATCCTTTGGACGGATCATACCGAGCGGGAAGCCACTTGGGAAACAGAGGAGTTTATACGGGCTTCTTACCCTCATTTCATATTTTGAATTCGGGTATGTCCTTCTTTTCCAGTTTACTTTATCTATAATTCAGGGACGAATTATTCTTTTTAGGGGGGAAGAGTTGTAAAACTCGCATGCTTTTACGATGAATAGTACCCTTAAGATCGTATGTACTAGATTAAAACTTTCATTTTATAGTATGATTACGTTCCCGTATAAGAATTGTAAGTATTACGTACGTGTTAGAACACGATAAATATTTATTACGTATGAACACACAATAATTATTTAAACAATAATTAATCACGAACATGCGATCATGAAATCATGAACGTAAATTAATCACGAGCTAATATTAATTACGTATATATATATATATTTATTACGAACACGAATAAATATATTAAGTCATGGTTAATAATTAACTAGAACACATAAAACACGAACACGATAAAACACGAACGAACACTAAAATAATTAGACTCGGGAAAAAGGTACGGGTACCCCATGTGGGGTCCCCTGCCCACGGCTACACCAAGGGGATGGGCCAAGCCCATCAAACTTTTACTAACAAGGGGTTATGGTAAAAATCTTTAGTCATTTTTCACATTACAGTAAAATAACAAAAACCCTAAAAAGTTTCTTCTCCTTCCTTCTTGCTCCTTTTGGCCGCCGGATATACAACACACAAGGGGGTGTTCGATTGATTTTTGATCTTGAATTTTGTACAAATATTGGTGTGTGTTCATCCTCGTTTGATCTACGCATTCGGTATACCTTTTTAATCCTTTTCTTTATGTTTTGGTTTAATAAATTTCATAAGAACATGATGTTTTTAAAAAGCTAATTAAAAACATTAAATAAACATGTAAGTGGTTATGGGGTAAATCAAAACAAAGGATTTAGGGGTGTTTGATGTGGCCGGCGCCTAAACCGAACCCCCAAGGGGTCTCGGTTTGGCTTATGAACCACCACCGAGACCTCATGGTCTCGGTTTGGTGGTGTGGGTCCCACGGCAGCAGCAAACAGGGGGAAACCCCGAAGTGGTTCAGGGTATGGTGTTGATTACGGGTCTGGTTCATGGTTTCTAGTCACGATCCGGTTCATTGTTTATGTTAAGGTTTATGATTTTAATAATCATATGTTAACAATTAAATTAATAAAGCATGACATAATTAATTTAATAAACATGACTTGGGTTATAATTTAATTATTAGATCATGGATTTTTAACCTAAGTACTTATATTTTCTAGACTTTATAATTAATTAATTATTAAAAACCATGGCTATAATTAATTAATTAACATGACTTAGGTTATATTATTAATAATACATGTTTTAACCTAAGTATTTAACTTTATTTAATTAAAAACATGATATATTTAATTAAATACTTTTAACCTATAGTTTAATTAATTTACATGTAATAATTAATAAACTATACCTTATATCATTATGACTTAGAAAAATAATCAGAAAACACTTAAGCTTATACAGTTAGCTTATTTAACCAGCTTATATCTAATTATGGAAACTTTCTATTTTTAGAAACTTATCTATTTTAAGCAGTAATTCTATTTTTAAAAACTTTCTATTTTTGGAAACTTTCTATTTTTAGAAACTTTCTATTTTTATAAACTTTCTATTTTTGGAAACTTTCTATTTTTGGAAACCTGCTATTTTTAGAAAGTTACTTATTATTACACAGTAAGTATAATAATACATGAAATACAAGTAATACTTAATCAGAATAGATAGAATATAAGATAAACACAGTTTAAAGCTTAAAACAGTAAAACATGACCTGAACGTATAAAATAAGCTAAGACATGACATAAAACCAGTTACGTATTTAGTAATCAGATACTTATACACGTATGTATTTATGTAGCATTAGTGATACCGAAGTAGGACTTTCTTCAGTTCGTCTTCTTCGTTCACTGGACATAAGGTACGGATTCCCGTCCTTTCAGTATGAACATTCTTTCCTTATTAGGATTCCCCGTATGCAGCCAACTGTTTTCCCGTAGTATAAATTTATATGTTTGATTTGCTTATGTTTAATTTAGAATACCTATAGCCATATACATGCATGACCAGTTTCACCTAGTTATGGAGGTACCATAACCATAACACTAGAGGCACTGGTGTTATGACTTCCCCACGGCGGAGTGATTGCTCGTGGCGTCCCTTCAGCTTTTGGCCAAGGTCGTATGGGTGCATCATAGTTACATGTTTTTAGTAGATTACTCAGTGTGAATGTGGTGTGTGCCTTGCATCCTTCACAAGGAGCTGATCCCTCCTACCTAAACCAGTATATTAAATTAGAGGCAGCCCCTATAATTTGCATGATGAGGTCACCCCTCCAAGTATTCATGCACGGTGGATTTTCATGACCTATATTGGCTAATGATAGAATATGTTAAACAGTTTTTATAAGATAAACATAAGGCTTTTCAAACTATAAACTAGTTTTACCAAGACTTAACCGGGTTATTCGGGACTTAGTTTCTTTCGCTGTTATATGCTTATATGCTTATATTGTTCATGCTTTATTGTACATCCGTGCACTGAGCGTATTGCTCAGCCATTTTCCTTTTCTATGTTTCCAAAACGGCAGGTACCCAGGGACGCTCGTAGACTTTAAGCGTACGTGCATATGGACTGGAAGCTTTCTAGCCTTTCTTTACTTTATGCATTATCTTTACTTTGATATTCTTGCCATGGACATTGTTTAGTCCTTTCATTTACAATACTTATGTTTGTGTGTGATGAGCTTTACTTTTGGACTACCGATGTTTGATTCCGGTATTTTCCTTTTATGGTCATGTAATGTTTAGACATTTATCCTTGTATGCTTTGATGACACGCCATAATTACGCGTGACATTCCATTATCAAAATGGGGTGTTACATAAAGTCTCATCTTCTCCAAAAGGAGTTTGACTTTCTAGTGAAGGATGATCACCAGCGGTACTTGCAATCGGCTTAGTTGGCTTAGCAGTACTTGGGTCTTCAACAATGTCAGCAGTACTTGCAGTCGGCTTAGTTGGCTTAGCAGTACCTGGATCTTCAACAATGTTGATTTCACCAGTATTAGACACACTTGTTTCTTCAATCACTTGTGTATCCCCAGATACTCTTTCTTCTATAGAAGCCATCATATCAACTTGCACCTCTTCAGTCTTGTCTGATTCATTGCTCATTCTTGATCCAGACAGTACTTGCAAAGTCTGTTTCCTTTGAAACCATACTTGTCTTTGTGGTGATGGAGTTGAATATACAGGAAACTAAATAGTAATTTCCTCCAACTTCTCATAGAAAGCACTCCAATTAGCTTGAAGTGGTGATTAAGGTGGTGGTACTGGCTGAGTTACCAAAATTTCTTCAACTTGTGGCTCCTCATGAGTAGGTTGTGGTTCTTCATGTTGAATCTCCATGTTTGAAGGTCCATCCACACCAGTCTCTAAAACAGTTCCATCTTCATAAGTCCTCATGGCATCTTCATTCAATTCAAAATTGATGTCATTTCGAGAGATCCTTGTCTGATTATCAGAAGAAGGTGGTTGTCCTTCATAATTCCTCCCATATTTGGTTGCATTCAGTTCCCTTTTCTTTTGGTTCCTGAATTTTTGCTTCTTTATTGCAGACTTCTGAATAGATCTATATTGCCTTATCCAAGGTGACACTTTGTTCCTTAACTTGAGTAGGCTAGCTTCCAATTCAGCAATTCTCTTGTCTTGAACAAGCTTTTCTTTCTGCAATACCTGTACCTGTTGGGACAAACTTGTACACAAAGAAGTTAAATTTGCAACATCCACCACCTCTGGTGCTTGTGCTTGTGGTGAACCACTAGCAGTAATAGAAGCAGCAGGTGTGTGGATCATCTCATCAGTGTTTGGTGGAACACCAACATTGTGAGAAGAAGATTGTGAATCTTCTAGAGAATGGGAGCTCTGGTGAGAAGGAGTTTGCTGAGAAGCACTAGCATTGCTAGGTTCCTCACCTTCTTGATTTGCAGGTTGGGCTAACATATGAGCAAACAATGGTGTTACTGTTCCTGTAAAGGCATTGCCTTGTTTGGTCAAGAAAGAGAAAGTTCTCTTTCTGAATGAAGGAACATCCCATGTATCAGTTAACTCTGGTAGGTTAGGTATTTGGTCACTAACTAAAGTTTGAATGAATCTAGGATACATTAAAAACTTCTTAGTCCCTTCCAAATTCCTAGTCATGCCTTCAAAAATTAATTTTGAAAAATTAAAAACCCTGTTATTTGCTAGACAAACACCAGTTGATGCCAATGCAACAGGTATTTGATCAAAAGATGTACTTTTTGAACTTAAACAGTGAATAATAGCATGAAAAAGCAATTTCCATTGAGGTGAAAATAAAGCTTTAAAGAAAGTAAGACTTTCCCTACCACCTCCATAGCCCATGGCTGCAAGGCCATCATGAATCTCTGTATTATTAAGAATACTAAGTCCATTTTCGTCATTTAACCTCAAACTTGCTCGTAGTAGTACCTCAGTGACATATATATTTCTATGATTCACCCTAGCCTTAATGCAAGGTTGACCAAACTGAGTACCTAATACAGCAGTATCCCAAAATTATTCAACAATGGGTATAGAGACAACTGGACTTACAGTGAGTGCAAAGCGAACATGACTTCGAGATAGGAAACCAAGCATCTCATGGAAACCAAGAGAGTCATCATTCGTAGCAAGATTCGCAACCAAATTATGCTTAGAGATTACTTGTAAAGCAGCCATTAGTATTTTTGATGATCGAAAGATTAGAGAGAAAGTTATAGAATCAAGAGATAAAAATAAAATATTAGGTGAATCAATTGTGTAATTGGGGTAAGTATTTAAGTAAATAACAAACCCAAGCGCGAAGAAAACGCCAGATTTACAAAAGAGACCCTTAACGGTACAACGGACATGTAGCGGTACATGGAACATAAGCGGTACTTGGTTCTGTACTAGCGGTACTTGGAGTGACAATGGTACCTCACAATATTGACCAGTTCATGCTTTCCACTAATAATGTAACCTCTTTTATCTTTTTCTATAAACCTACAATAACATCAAAAACACAAAACATAGACTATACAATAAAAATTATAAAAATTTGTATAGCCATTACCTCCCCTCAACATATGCAGCATGTTATTGGTTGAGCATACCAATGTGTGTCACCAAGAATTCGAATCTCTTTGCATCAAATGCCTTGGTCAACAAATCAACTGCATTGTTGTCTGTATGAATCTTCAAGACTTGAATAAGCTTTTTGTCATAAGCATCTCTTATAAAGTGATATCTTATTTCAATATGCTTGGTCTTGGAGTGAAATACTGGATTCTTGACAATGCATATAGTACTTTCATTATCAATGTAAATCTTGGTGTTCATGAAGTTAAACCCATAGTCCAACAATGAGCAGCAGCTTCATATTCAGCTTCAGTTGTAGAAGTAGCAACAATGGTTTGCTTCTTACATTGCCATGATATGAGTCTTCTGCCTAGGAATTGACAACCTCCTGTTGTGGATTTCCTATCATGATTTGCTCCAGCATAATCACTATCTGAGTAAGCTTCCAAATTAAAGGTGGAATCTCTAGGATACCATAATCCTAAATTGGGTTGACTTTTAAGATATTTAAAAATCTTCTTCACAGCATGTAGATGTGACACCTTTGGATGAACTTGGAACCTTGAACAGGCACACACAGAAAACATTATATCTGGTCTTGAAGCAGTAAGATACATCAATGAACCAATCATTGACCTGTATAGATGAATGTCAACATCTTCTCCATGTTCATCTTTTGATAAAGATTTCTTGGCTTCAAAAGGTGTGCTTGTACTCCTTGTATCCATACATGAAAATTTCTTTAAGATTTCAGCAACATATTTATCTTGGCTGATAAATATTCCATCTTTCCTTTGTTTGACTTGCAGTCCCAAAAAGAAAGTTAGTTCTCCCATAGAACTCATTTGAAATCTTCCTTTCATCAAAGCTTCAAACTCTTCACACCATGTCTTCTTGGTAGAACCAAAAATGATGTCATCAACATAAACTTGAACTAGAATGATATCCTTAGCATTTTTCCTGATGAACAGAGTTTTGTCAATGGTTCCTCTCCTATATCCATGTTCTAGCAGAACGTTGGATAAGGTTGCATACCAGGCTCTTGGAGCTTGATGCAGACCATAAAGTGCTTTGATAACCTTGTAGACTCTATTGGGGAATTTAGGATCTACAAAACCTGGAGGTTGTGAGACATATACCTCCTCTAAAATAGTACCATATAGAAAGGTACTTTTCACATCCATTTGATAGACTATAAATCCCATATATGATGCAAAGGCAAAAAATAACCTAATGGCTTCTATCCTTGCCACTAGTGTAAAAACCTCATCATAGTCTATCCCTTCTTCCTATCTATAGCCTTGAGCAACAAGTCTTGCCTTGTTTCTCACAACAACCCCTCTTTCATCCTTCTTGTTCTTGAAGACCCATCTAGTACCAATTACTCTTTTACCTGAGGGAAGATCCACAAGAATCCAAACTTTTTGTAGCTCAAATTGTGTTAATTCTTCTTGCATGGCATCTACCCAACTTTCTTCATCAAGAGCCTGAGAGATGTTTTTGGGCTCTACTTGAGATAAGAAACAGGCAAACAAACAATGCTGAGTATCTTTATGATTTGTTCTCTGCTGTTGTTTGACATAACTCACTAGTGCATGAGTTTCAATATTGGTTTGTAGTTGTCTTCTGGTTTGTACAATAGATTTTGGATCACCAATAATCTGTGTAGTAGGATGGTTGTTGTTGACTTTATGAGTGGGAATAGAACTGACTGGAATTTCTGTTTCCAAATTGTTGAAATCAGTTACTGCACCCTGCTCATCGTAGGAAGCTTTGGAGAAGATTCCTTCAGTTGGACTGGCATATAAGTCTTCATCGTCCAATGCTTGTAAAATCTCTTCTAGTGAGTCAACAGATTTGGCAGATTTTGACTTAGCAGTACTTGCAGATGAAGTACCGCTAGGTGTAGTATGTACTGCTGAGTGTTGTGACTCAAAAGACTCTTCTCCTGAATGCTTTTTAGCAGATGTAGCATTCTTTTCTTGATCTTGAAGCCTCTGAAGCTCCTGAGAGGCTTAATCATCATTTGATGGCATGGTTTGCTTCTTGGGAGTTGCAGACATGGGAGTAAAAGTAGGCATGTTGGGCACATAGACATGAACATCATCATCTGATGAAGAAACATCTTCTTGAGTACCTGCATTAGTTGCACTTGACTCCTTACCTGCATTGTTAGTTTGACAATCCTTTTGCAAAGAGTAGTAATCCATGGAGTTAGTTAGATAATCTAAATCAAACATCCAAGCATAACCTATTCCTGGAACATTGGGTTTACTTTCTAAGAAATTGACATGAGCATTTTCTTCAACTTTCTTAGTTGCCAAATTGTAAACCCTATATGCTTTACTTTGCAATGAATATCCTACAAGATATCCTGGATCAGGCTTTCCATCAAACTTCCCAAATAATCAAGAGTATTTAGTATAGACACATGACACCCAAAAGGTTTTAAATGACTTATGTTAGGCTTTACATTAGTCAAGAGTTCATAAGGTGTTTTGTTTTGAGGCTTGGTTACTAGGACTCTATTTAACACATAACATGCAGTATTGATTGCTTCTGCCCAAAAGGTATTTGGCAAAAGTGAATCAGCCAGCATAGTTCTAGCAGCCTCAATTAATGTCCTATTCTTCCTTTCAGCTACTCCATTTTGTTGTGGAGTTCTAGGATTACTAAATTGTCTCTTAATTCCTTTAGACCTACAGAATTCATCAAAATCAGCATTCTTAAATTATGTCCCATTATCAGTCCTAATGATTAATACCCGTTTAGTGAACTGCTTTTCAACTAAAATGATAGAATCCTTTAGTAATTCACTTGTTTCACTTTTAAGGGCTAAAAAGAAAACCCAACTGAATCTACTATAATCATCAGTTATGACTAGACAAAAGGTCTTATGACTAATGCTTCTGATAGAAACTGGACCAAATAAATCCATATGCAAAAGTTGCAAAGGTTTTGTCACAGTGTTTATAGTCTTGGTCTTACAAGAGGCTCTATGTTGTTTACCTTTTTGACAAGCAACACATGTGAAATCATTTTGAAAAGATTTGTTAGGTAGACCTCTAACCAAATTCCTTTTCACCAATCTATTAAGATTCTTGAAATTCACATGACCTAACCTTCTATGCCATAAATTTGACTCATCTAAAGAAGCCTTAGCTAGCAAACATGTAATACCACCTGTTGGAGTAATAGTATGAAGATTAAAGGTGTACATATTTTCTTGCCTGAGCACTTTAAGCAGCATTTGAGATTCCTTAGGCATCTCAAAGTCTTTGGACAACACCAAGCAGTCTTTGTCTGTGAATAGCACCTTGTTCTTCTTATCATACATTTGTGATACAGAAAAGAGATTGAACTCATTCAATTCTTTTACAAAGAAAACATCTTCAAATTCCAACTTTTCTATGTTAATTTTCCCTTTGCCAGTGATTCTACCTTTGCTACCCCCAAAGGCTACTGGACCTCCTCTGAATTCTTCAAATTCAGCAAGAAAATCTTTGTTTCCTATCATATGTCTTGAGCATCCACTATCTACTATTCCTTTATCTTTTAATTCATCAATGAGATACCCTTGCACACGAATAAAACTCATTAGTTTTTAACAGGGACCCAAGCCACATTTGGCTCGGATCTTGTGGGACCTACACATTTAAGAGTTTGTACTGAAGCATTCCCAGTAATGCTACTTTTACTCTTATACTTTATGGTTTCATTTATGTAGTCAAAGTCATAGGGTGACTCTACGTGCTCTGACTTATTTGACTTAAGTACTTCTTTAGCGGTACTTGCTTTAACACATGGTTTATCTCTTTTAGGAACCCACATTTGCACTGGTTTGTTCTTGTCCTTACTTCTAGGTGTTTTAAATTTTTCAAAAACTTTCTTAGAAGTCTTGGAGAACATTGTTTTACAGACTTTAAACCAATAGTACTTGAGTTTGGTCTAGCAATACTTGCAGGTCTAGACTTGCCGGTACTTGGTTTACCAGACTTTAAAGGTACTAGACCTTGTTTCATAAGTACTGCCCTAGGAACAAAAATTTTGGTAGGGTTATTTTTAACCTGTTTAACTACCCTTGTGTGATCAAACTTAGGTTTGTCATCTTTAAGTTTCTGATTCCTATAAACCTGTGCATTTTTCCCATTATTGTACTTCATGACCCTTTGTGTAGCCTTTTGTTTCACAATTTTATCTTCATGTAATGTATAGTCTTTGATAAAATGATTTAGACTACCACAAACATAACATCATTTTCTTCTTAAAGAAGACCCAAAAGGTTGTTTTGACTTTACTTTTTCAAAACCTAGCCCACCCCTTTTGACTTTATTATGTGTTATATTGTTTTACAATATTTTGCTAGGAGTTGTTACCTGCTTGGGAGCAGAACTAGTCTTAGATTCCTCAGAAACAAAGTTGTTCATTAAAGGTGGATAAACAATATTCTTGGTTACATCAGTCTTTTCCTGGGGCAGAGTACTAGAGTTTAAGACATTATTAATCTTAGGTTCTTCTAACTCTATACTAGTATCATTACAAGGGGCATGAAAATTCTTGATAATGGTGGATGAACTGCCTTCATTCCTTCAGCATATCTATCATTTTCAGGTGTATCATCGACCTTACTAGAACTATCAAAAATCCCTTTTGATAAGTCCTTGTCAGTTAAGGTTATCCCAGGTTGGTCCTCAATATATCCTAGGCCTGTTTTATCATAATACCCCATTTGTGAACTAATCAATTTTCCCAATCCTTTAGAGGATTGTTGCCAATGACTAATCACTTCCCTTTCATTACAAAGACTGGTTTTTAAAGCTTCATTTCTGTTGATATTTTTAACAGTTGTCTTTCAAAAGCTTTTATTTCCACATCTTTTTCCCTCATTTGAAGAGTCAAAATCCTTATTTTCTCTTCATAGTTTTGTTGAGCCTTTTTGTACAAAACTATATTTTCTTCTAATTTAACAACACCCTGTTTGAAAGCTTTTACTTCTACAGTGCATGTGTTAACCTTTTGATATTGTTCCTCTAGTTCTACTTTTAGGCTATTAAATTTAAGAATACAATCTTTAGAACAAGGATGTACCTCAGTATCTTCATGTGAGAGAGCCATTAATCCAAGCTCTTCTTCTTCTTCTGCCCAATTCACCACTCCATCTACAATAACCAATGCTTTGGTTCCTTTAGGACTCCTGCTGTTTCCTTTTGGAAAGCTTTCAGTTATTCTTGGACTGGTTCTATAGTTGTTCTTGGACTTCTGATTGCTAGTCTCAGCTTTATCTCTAGAGCATTCTCTTGCAAAGTATCCATTCCTTCCACAGTTATAGCATTCAACTTTGGACTTGTCATATCCTAATGGCTCATTAGGATCAACAGTCATTTTTCTTCCAGTCTTCTTGAAAAACCTATTAGATCTTACTGACACCATAGTAGCTTGCCATTTAAGATCTATCTCTTCAACATCAGCATCATCCATTTGGAACAAGTCATCGAGAGTTAATCTTGGCACGTTGTCTTGTCCAGCAAAGAATGAGAAGGCATCATTGTCACTAAACAATGGTGAAGACCTTCCATGTGGATTTTGAGAGACTATTGGACTGCTTTCAATACTTTGTGGGTAAGTACTGCTTGTAAGTCCTCTAGCGGTATTTTTGAAGTATGTACCACTGCTAGATCCACTAGCGGTATTTGAAAGTAAGTACCGTTGTTCCCATCTGACACAAAAGCCAAGTTAGACTTTGAAGTAGTTGATGTCTTTACTTTAGTGCCTTTCGCATCTATCTCATATGCTCTAAGATTGTTGTAGAGATGATCAAAAGGAATTGTTTCCAAATCATCTCTTGTGATGAAGTGAATAGCCATTGATTTCCACTCTGGTGGAACACTTCTTAAGAATTTTATATTGGCTTCTTCATTAGGAATTACTTGTCTATAAACTGCTAACTGAATAAGCAACTTGCTGAACCTTTCATATTCACCATGTATCCCCTCTATACTGGTAATTGAGAAGTTATCAAATTCTTGCTTAAGAACAATCTTCTTAATTTTCTTAGATTTGTCATTGCCTCCAAATCTAAGTTTTATAGCATCCCACATAGCTTTAGCATCCTTATAATGATGAAAGCTTAGTAGAATGTCTTCAGAAAGAGCCATAGCCAAAGCAGTTCTGGCTTTTCTTTCTCTGATCTCTGCTTGTACCTCCTCAGCAGTCACATCAAGTAAAACATAACATGTATTGTCTGGCAACCAGTGTAGCTTCTTTGGTGTATTCCTATTCTTGATAATTTGCCACACAGTGTCATCTGTGTGATTTAAGTAATGTTCCATCTGCATAGCCCATGTCTCATAATTGTCACCTTTGAGAACTGGGAGTTTAACAGCAGACAGAGTATGATAAGGTGTTGGTGTAGAGGTAGCTACAACATTCACGGCTTGAGCACCATGTGCTGGTGCAGGATGCACAACTTGTGGCTGTCCCTGTGGCAGAACAGGATCAGGGTTCTGAACATCATCCAAGTGAGCATTATCACCATCTGGTTGAGACATTGAGATTTGGTATGTGTGAAGTGTTTGGGGTTGTGTTCTTCTTTTTCAGAGTTTCTCAACAAGCTCTGATACCACTTGTTGATCCCTTTGGTTGGATCTATATTCTGTTAAGAATTAGTATAATAGTTTGTAATCAAACTAAAACACTTTGAGCACTCTTACTAACACTAAATAAGTTATGCGGAATCTAACTTATAAAGCATAGAAGAACAGAATTACTTTTAACTATTCGATTCTCTTATTAACGACTTGAATGAGGTACATGAAAGACATTGTACCTATGTTCCTTTTATAGAGTAAGGAACCCTAGAAACCTTAGAATATTCTATAAAGATAACTATATCACAAACGATATATTATCAATATTCTAACTATTTAGGTATGTCACATAAGATATACTCTAACTATAACTATGACATATCTTATACAAAGATATATTCGTCCTAATCATCATAGAAGTACTTACTTTATAAGTAGCAGTACTTACTATGTATCACGTTAATGCTAACGGTACTTACATAACACTAACAGTACTTGGAATATACTAACGGTACTTGACACTTAACAAATAATTCCCAACACTATTCTTGATCCAACTACGCGGATTCAACGCCCTCGAGTTCGTACAAATACCCGCAAGTGGCAGTGACACGACGACACCACCCCCACCCTCCACTGATGAATGGCCGACGGTGGACTCGATCATTCAATCTTGGATTCTTTCCACCATATCTGAATCCCTGGTGGAAAACCGACCACACAAAAAAAACATATGGGACACTCTAGAGAAAGTTTTTACAGCCAATAAGCGTTTGAAGACGGTTGAACTTGTTGGTGAGTTACGAATATAGGAGAATTTAACCGAGGACGCGTACTTTCGCAAGATTGACTCTTTAGCTTCCTGTCTAGAGAACCTTGGGTCGAACATAACCGAAGATGAGTTGGTCGCTTATGTCATTGAAGGCCGAAGTGAAAAGTATGATCAAGTGGCTCATGTGGTTCTAAACAGGGAACCTTTTTCGAATCTGGAGTAGGGTCCATGGTGTCATTAGTAGAGTCCCGCATGAATCGAAGGAATCAACCATCATTGTCCTCTCTAATTTCATCCTCATCTCCCACAGCTCTCGTGGTGTAGGCACAGTATAGCTCAACTCGTTCCCAAGTTAATAACACACGACCCACTTTGGTTTGTTGTCACTTCTCACGTGGTTTTTCTATTATGAGGATCAAGGTTGATTTTTGCATGCTAGCCCTCATCAAAATAATAACGGATATTCTAGTAATGGAAATTCCAATAATGGCATAATGTCTAGTACCAGAAATAACACTCGATCCACTGGTCCAAGGTCTACTAGCTCTTCATTGGGCCAAAACTCACTCCTTGCTGCTTACACTCAGTTACTTTAGGCTCACCAATTATTATTTTCTCAATCCAACTCAACTCGAAAAACAGGCTCAACTCAATAGCATAGGTCCTCGGTGCAACCGTAATTGCGCGGGTCTACCGGTAATCGTGGGACCAGCTTGTATGTTCCTCGACAAATACATGAGCATGTCAATTCTCAAGACACTACATTGCCTCAAGCATTTAGCACTTTAACATTAAAGGATTTTGAACACGACTGGTGGAATATGGATACAGGTGCATCTTTACATCTTAACTCTAATGGAAATAATTTAAGTTTTATTTTTAATGAGCATATTTATCCATCTGTCTTTGTTGGTGATGGTGCTGCTATACCCGTCACCAACTCGGGCCATAGCATTTTTCCAACACCTTATAAACCATTACATCTTAATCATGTCCTTGTCACTCCACATATTGTCAAAAACCTAATATTCATTCGCAAATTTACTTGTGACAATAAAGGTACCTGAATTTGACGAATTTGGTTTTTTGTGAAGGACTATTCAACTCGTCAAACTCTACTAATGCGATAGTACCGGAGATCTATATCCTGTCACCAAGCCCATAACCTGCCCCCAAGCTTTTGTCACGAGTCAACACACGTGGTACCAACGACTAGGTCATCCTGGAAGTGGCGTGTTGCGATCTCTTTGTCACGAGTCAACACACGTGCTATACCCGTCACCAACTCGTGCTTTGCCATGCTTGACAGCTTGGTAAACATGTGCGACTTCCATTTGTGAGTTCAGGTTCTATTGTTAACTCTTCTTTTGATATTGTTCACTCGGACTTGTAGACTTCCTCACTTCCGAGCATCAGCGAAATCAAATATTATGCTTTGTTTTTAGATCATTTTTCTCATTATTTTTGGGTTTATCCATTAAGGCATAAGTCTGATACGTTTGGTAAATTTGCTCAATTTCTTTCTGTTGTTAAAAATCAATTTCAAACGGATATCAAGGCTTTCCAATGTGACCAAGGCGGTGAATTTGATAACCATAACCTTCTATATCTCTTGCCTACGTACCTCCCACCAAAATGGGAAATCTGAGAGAATTACTCGCACCATCAACAATCAATTCGCACATTTTTGTTCCAAGCCCACTTACCACCTCACTTTTGGGTCGAGGGACTTTATATGGCCAGTTACCTTCTTAACATTCTACCCTCAATCGTAATTCAAAATGACACTCCTCATAAACGACTATTCAATACCAAACCCTACTTCATGTTTTTGCTTGTTTTTGGTTGTCTTTGTTACCCTCATATTGACATCTCCCATAAACTTGCACCTTGCTCTACCTCGTGCATCTTCCTTGGCTATCCTTATAACCATCGAGGATACGTTTCCTTGACCTTGCAACTAATAAAATTATCATCTCTCGTCAGATCACCTTTGATGAAACCATATTTTCATATGGTTCAGTGACACTTAATGATGCCCACTCAAACTCTTTCCTCGACGAGGAACCCATTCTCTTACCGACCCATGTCCACCACCGTCGATCCTATCAACCCTAACCCTAACATAAACGAGCCTGATAGGACTCATCCATCCCCTAGCTTGTCTTCAGACAACCTTTACCCTAAATCAACTCAATCATTGCATTAGGCCCAACAAAATCACCAAGCACAATCAAATCAATCAACCCAAACGACTCAACCTACCCAACAAACCCAACCGCCACAAACTGTCCATGAGGTTGCGATTCTACCAATCAATTATATTTTTACTCATGCCATGGACACTCGGCTTAGCATTGGTATTCATAAGCCTAATCCCAAATATAATTCTCATGTCTCTACCATATCTCCAATACCAAAAAGCAATAATGCAACTTTCACCGACCCAAATTGGCAAGTGCTATGCATGGTGAATATAATGCGCTTATTGAAAACGAAACTTGGATTCTTGTGTCGCGACCACCTAACATGAACATTGTTCGTTCCATGTGGTTACTTAAGCACAAGCATTTTGCAGACAGATCTCTGAGTTGATATAAGGCTCGCCTTGTTGCTAATGAGTATAGTCAATAAATTGGGATTGACTGTGATGATACTTTTAGTCCAGTGGTTAAGCTAGTTACCATATGTACCGTACTCAGCCTAGCGGCTTCTCGACATTAGCCCATTCACCAGCTTGATGTCAAATGCCTTTCTACATGGACACCTCTCCTAGACGGTATATATGCATCAGCCACCCGGTTTTAGGGACCCGTAACGTCCAAATCATGTTTGCCTTTTGCAGCGTTCTCTATATGGTCTTAGGCAAGCTCTTCAGGCATGAGTTCAGCGATTTTCAGGTTATGCTACTCGGGTTGGTTTTGTTCATAATCATTGTGATTCATTTATCGTAGAGGGACATATATTGCATACTTATTGATTTATGTTGATGATATTATTTTGAATGCTTCGTCTACAACATTGTTACAACGGATAATTGCTTATCTCCACAGCGAGTTCTCGATGACTGGCCTTCATTCTTTACATTATAGTTTTGGGCATATCCGTTTCTCGTGATGGTACAGGTATGTTTCTTTGTCAGCGAAACTATGCTTTTAATATTTTGGAGCGTGCTGGTATGCTCAATTGCCATTCTTATGTACGCCCATTGATACTGAGTCCAAACTCGATGTTGATGGTCCTATGGTGTTTGATTCGACTCTATATAAGAGCCTTAAGGCTTCAGTATCTTACGTTTACGAGACTTGATTTATCCTATGTAGTTCAACAGGTTTGTTTATTTATGCATGATCCTCGGGAGCAACATTTTACAACTCTCAAACGGGTTCTACGTTTATGTTCGGGGGACGCGTGACTATGGACTTATATTGTTTTCTACATCTCCTATTTCTCTTATTGGTTACTCGGATGCAGATTGGGCAAGTTGCCCTATTATCTGTCGATCTACGTCCGGATATTGTGTGTTTCTTGGCAACAACTTGTTATCTTGGTCCTTCAAGCGACAAGCTACTCTCTCTCGCTTTCGAAGCTGAGTATCGTGGTGTTGCTAATGTTGTTGCCGAGACTGCTTGGCTACGTAACTTATTACGTGAGCTACATTCCCCATTGGAGTGTGTTATATTGATTTACTGTGATAATGTAAGTGCTGTTTATATGTCTTCCAATCATGTGCAACATCAACGCACAAAGCACATTGAGACTAATATATCGCGATCAGGTAGCGACAGGTCTTGTCCGTGTTCTTCATGTTCATTCTCGTTATCAGTTTGTAGATATTTTCACCAAAAGCCTTCCATATGCACCATTTGATGATTTTCGATCTAGTCTGAGCATTCGTCCTTCTCCCTCTCTAGCTGGGGGGGGGGGGGCTGTTAGACAGATTTGGTGTTATATTATTAGGCCCGTGTATTTGTCTAATGTTCGTGCAATTTCTTGCAAGGATTCGAATGGTGAGACCGGATCGGATCTGATGTGATGTATGCTTCGGATAACCTGAAACCAAAGCAACGTGTTAGCCTCGTCCGGGTGTGAGAACCCAGACCAAGCTCCGGCGTGAAAGTAAGTAAAGGGTAAAAATCCGAAGAGGAATATGAGAGTAAAATAATATAAGTAAAAACTGATAAGGGTAAAAGAGTTAACCTAAACCTTGAACCCAAAGGGGGTATTTATACTAGTTTGATTCCTAAAAGGCCGGGAATGCTGATGGGCTTTGGTTGGCCCGATTGGGGACACACTTCCTATTTTGTAGGAAGTGTGTCTGCTGAGTTCCTTGTTGACTTCTTCTAGAAGGGTGTGGGCGTTCCAGATCACTTAGCATGTTCCGGATCGTGTCATGTGTTCCGGACACATACACGGACAAGTCCCCCCAAGTGTTGATTGGGCTAACTTGTTTAACAAGGTTTAGTCAAATTGATACTTAAAACCCGTCTCTTTCGTAATTGGTGTGGGCCGAACAAACTTTCCAGCCCATTTTCTAGCTAAGGCCCATCAAGGCCCAACCACTTTTACCCTACTTCCTTGCGATGATCGACACGTGGCGTCAGCTCGTTTGGATTGATGACACGTGTGTTTTTACTATACCTTTCACACTCTCCCATGTGTTTACTGAGCCTATAAATACCTACCCCTTCTTCACTTGCTTGTGTGTGTTTTCTACTTCTTTCTCCGATTTTCCTTCTCTCTACCAATCTGGCTCTTCTAGGTTTTTCAGGTACCTTCTCTTTCTTAACCTTTCTCCTTTCCGGATCTCCTTACAAACGAAATGGCAGATGACGAGCGTCCTGGTCAATCCGGCTCTGTTCGTTACGCTCCCAAGTTTGACATGCCCAAGTACACTTTCACCCTTGGTGACGAGTACGTTAAATACTTGGTCAAGACTTACCATATTCCTAAAAGTTTTAATCCTCAAGATGCTCTGGAAGGGATGACGATGGATAAGCTTCCGGCTCATTTCATTGGTCTATACGAACAGTTCTTCAAACTGTCCGGGGTGCGAGTCCCCTTTTCCTACTTCCTCTTAGCCGTGCTAAAGGATTTTGCCGTCCATATCTCTCAAATGGTTCCTCTTTGGCTGAATCGAGTGACCAATTTTGAATTTTATTGCCGTAGCCTCTCTATTGATCCTACTCTAGTCCTATTTCGTCTTTACTACAGACTTAGCAAGCAAGGCCACTGGTTTTCATTTGAGAAAAGGTCCGGAAAGGGTTCACGGAAACAGATTTTTCATGACACCCTGACTTGTTTGAAGAAATGGAAGTGGGAATTCTTTGTGATAGATCGCCGAGCCATTCCGGATTTTATGTCTTGGAGACACGTCGATTCGGAATTGAATGATTATATTCCCTAGGATGGGTTCAGCGAATCGGACGCTCGACGTCTTGAAGAACATGTGGTAGATTTGTCTTACATTCCGGAGAGTGTTTTGTATATGGCCGGGGTGTCATTGACTTGGGAATGTCCGAAATTTCTGCCTCGTTTTCTAGATCCGGAAGGGAATGGTATTGACCCCTATTATTGCCACCTCTCTTTTTTATATGTCGTCCTTCTGTTTTCATGGTTATAAGTTTGTATCGTTGTTGTACTCTTTTCCTTTTTTGCAGATATCAGCATGTCAGAGTACCTTCGGTTCCCCATCACCGCTCCTGGTAAAATATCCAAGGGTGATCGTTTAACGGATGCCAATAAAATCATTCCTCACGTTGCTCATGCTTTAGCTGCCGGAGAGCAATTGAGCGCTCCTACTGCGGAACAAATTGTAGCCATGAATAAGAGTGAAGCCGTTAAGGCTGCTTGTGAGAAGAAACGGTTGGCTTCTCTCCGTGCTGCTGAGGAGAAAAAGAAGAAAGAGGGGGAAGGTGAAGAGGTTGAAAAGACTAGAGGGAAAAAGAAAGTTTCCGAGAGGGGTGGTTCTTCTGGGGCACCTCCCAAGACAAGCAAAGAAGTTAGTGATCTTCATCGTAGTATGAAACGTATGACCGTTGAGAAGCATGCTACCTCTGGTGGTCATGCTAGGAAGAGAGGTGTTCAAGTATCCGAAGGTGCGACTGACGAGGGAGATGATATCTTTGATGATAGCACCATCTTGAGTCCCCTACCACTTCGATCTATGAATGTATCTGCTCATGCTGATGATGGTTCTTCCGGACCTATTGATGATCAAGTGAAGGAAACTCTTGAACCAGAATCCAGGAAGGTCAATGATACTACTTCGGAACTTCACAAGGATAAAAGTCCTCCTCCTGAGTTTTCTCCCCTTGGTCACTCTTATTTGGATGGTGGGAGTTCTAAAGGTGTGTTCTCCGATGATGGTGAGGATTCTGTTAAGCAAAGGGATGGTAAGAAGGAAGCTAGTCCGAATCATCTCCGTTCCAACCGTATGTGTTTTTCCCTTCGTGCTTTACTTACGTTTCTTTTCTGCATTCGGTTTCTTAACCTGCCTTGCTTCTTCGAAGCAGGTGTGTTCACTATCGATGAGGAGATGTCCGGCCCTAGCACCCGGTATGCTCCGGATTGGCTTGTGAATGTTGCTAGCCGATTGGCTACTCCTACTGAATGCCGAGATTGGATGATGCATGTGACTCCTCCTGCTGTGCAACGGGAGTTAAGTTC
Source organism: Glebionis coronaria (assembly GCA_025667525.1). Taxonomy (NCBI): domain Eukaryota; kingdom Viridiplantae; phylum Streptophyta; class Magnoliopsida; order Asterales; family Asteraceae; genus Glebionis; species Glebionis coronaria. Next base: position 550,531,168 of record CM046880.1, read on the forward strand.
ATACCCCCCCCCCCCTTTGCTTGTTGTTAACCGGGGCTGGTATCAGCTTGCTCGATGTACGATGGGGATGATCGATTCACTTCGTCGCTTGGAAGAAGAGTCGAAAGACCAAGGTGACCTTTTGGCTTCATGTGAGCAATACAAAGTTCTTCTTCAAGAGACGGAGCTGAAACTGTCGAAGCAGACTCAAGCCAACTCTCACCTTTCGTCCCAACTTCAAAATTCTGAGAAGATTTATGCTGCCAAAGATTCAGAGCTCGCTGCTATTGTTGGTGAGAAGTGGGATTTGTCTGAATGGCTTAAAGGTCGTGACGCCCGGATCGCTGATCTGGAGGCGACCTTGCATGTCGTGAATGCTGATAAGGATAGGTATGCCGAGGAGGTCAAAGTGTTGAAGGCCGAGAAGGATGAGCTGCAAAGCAAGTGCAACACTTCAGAGATGGGAAGGTACAATGCCGTCCGGATGCTACTTCCTGCTGTTGTCTCCAAACTCTTGAACAACCATGAGCATAAGAAGAATATCACAGATTGCTTTAACAAAGCCATTGAGACTGGCTGGGCCGAGGGCATTAAGGTTTGGAGACCTGTTGAAGAGCAGTTGGCCATTGTTGCTGCCACTCCGGGCTTTGACTTGTAATGTGAGAAGAAGATGGGGCCGATGGTTGATGCCCTTCCGGCTGCTAAGTATCCTTATATCCAAGAGGTCGCCACCAACTTTTACCTGCCCATTGATCGTTTAATGGAAATTGAACCTGCTCCGGCTCCTCCAAAGGTTGTGGACCCTTCGGCCGAGATCCCCAACGATGAAGACATAGTGTCCCCTCATGATGATGCCGATGCCTCTGGAAGCAACGATACCCCTGCGGCCTAATTTGCTTGTGATCCGTTCAAAACAGTTGTTTTTAATTTTAACTTTATTCGGATGAATGTAATATTTGCAGACTATTTTCACTTGTTGTTTTTTATGCCTCTTTTGATTCGGATGATTGTAGTGATTATATTGTGCTCTCGTACGTTGACCTTTATATTTTGTAAATATATATCTCTTTTATGGTTCTTGTTTGCTTGACAAAATAATTGTATACGAATAGACATCACCTTTCGGCTTAGGACTCAAGGCGAAACTGAACAAGATTATAGATAAACCTTCCATTTCGGATAGGACTTATTTAAAATATCCAAACTCCTCCCTTGCCGAAGGGAGAAAGAATTGGGTGCACATGCCTTCCTTTTCGGATATGACTTACTTAAAATAGCCAAATTCTTCCCCTGCCGAAGGGAGAAAGAATTGGGGTGCGTATGCCTTCCTTTTCGGACAGGACTTACTTAAAATAGCCAAATTCTTCCCTTGCCGAAGGGAGAAAGAATTGGGTGCGTATGCCTTCCTTTTCGGATAGGACTTGCTTAAAATAGCCAAATTCTTCCTTTGCCGAAGGGAGAAAGAATTGGGTACGTATGCCTTCCTTTTCGGATAGGACTTACTTAAAATAGCTGAATTCTTCCCTTGCCGAAGGGAGAAAGAATTGGGCGCGTATGCCTTCCTTTTCGGATAGGACTTACTTAAAATAGCCAAATTCTTCCCTTGCCGAAGGGAGAAAGAATTGGGTACGTATGCCTTCCTTTTCGGATAGGACTTACTTAAAATAGCCAAATTCTTCCCTTGCCGAAGGGAGAAAGAATTGGGTACGTATGCCTTCCTTTTCGGATAGGACTTACTTAAAATAGCCAAATTCTTCCCTTGCCGAAGGGAGAAAGAATTGGGTACGTATGCCTTCCTTTTCGGATAGGACTTACTTAAAATTGCCAAATTCTTCCCTTGCCGAAGGGAGAAAGAATTGGATGCGTATGCCTTCCGCTTCGGATAGGACTTAACATAAATAACTAAATTCTTCCCTTGCCGAAGGGAGAAAGAATTGTGTTTCTATTACTAGGGTATAATTTAAGTGCAATGCCATATTATTCATGTTATTCATAATTGCTGCAAAGGTGCTTCCTCCTTTAGTAACGAGAGGAGAAGCTTTTTCATTCAAAATAAAAGACATGACCTTTCCCTTCTGGAGGGATTGAAGGTTGATACATTTCGAAATAAAATCTAGATAAAGTGATAAACTGGACTCTTCCCTTGCTGAAGGGAGAAAGAGCCGTTACAGGATAGAAATGAAATTACAAATAACATTTCCTAAGGTTCATTGCATGCCACACCCTTGGGACTTCCTTGTCTTACATGGTAAGGAGCTTGTATGAGCCATTCTGGTATGCTTCCTTGACACGGTATGGGCCTTCCCATGTGGGAGCAAGTTTTCCTTCTTTCTAGACCTTGCTTGCTTCATTCTTTCAGAACACAAAATCTCCCGGGCGGAATGCGACTGGACGAACTCGCTTGTTGTAGTACTGTTCCACCTTCGTCTTGTACTTTGCTTCCTGGATAGCTGCCATCTCTCTTTTTTCTTGTAGTAGGTCCAAGTTTATGCGCAGGAAATCATCATTATCCTTTTCATTGATCATCATTGTCCGATAGGTGGGCATTCCTATCTCAGTCGGGATGACTGCTTCGGACCCATACATGAGGCTGAAAGGAGTTTCACCATTACTTTGCTTTAGTGACGTCCAGTGGGCCCATAATATGAGCGGTAACTCTTCTGCCCATCCATTCCTGACTCGGCCAAGCCTTGTCTTAATGCCTTCCATGAGAGTCTTGTTAGCCCTTTCAACTAGACCATTTGCTTGGGGATGGGCTACGGCTGTATTGATTTGCTTGATTTCTAAATCCGTACACCAGCTCTTGAATGGTTCATTGATGAATTGCTTAGCATTGTCTGTGACTATTATCTTTGGGATTCCGAATCGGAAAACAACACTGTCCCAGAAGAATTTGATAACTTCCTTTCCGGATATTTTCACCAAGGGCTTAACCTCCATCCACTTGGTGAAATAATCAATGGCGACAATTATGTATTTCACATTTCCGGATGAGGCTGGTAATGGACCCAAAATATCCATTCCCCATTGGTAAAATGGCCATGGTGCCATGATAGATTTCATCAATGTCTTTGGCAATCTTGCTACTGGTGCATGAATTTGGCATGAATCACATTTCTCTAGTTCCTCCCTTGCATCTGTGTGCATGGTTGGCCAGTAATACCTCGATCTTAAAGCTTGTGCTACTATCGATCTTGGCTTTAAATGCATGCTACACGAGCCCATGTGTATCTCTCGAAGGACATAATTGGCTTGCAGCGGACCCACGCACCGAAGCATTGGTTCTAGGTATCCTTTTTTGAATAAGACCCCATCAACCATTTCATATTGGTGTAGCTTCAACCTTAAACATCGTGCTTCGTTCTTATCAGTTGGCCAGATTCCATCCCGGAGGCATTTAATGATGGGAGTCATCCAATTGTCGCCCACTTCTTCCACTATGGTGTTTACTTCGTTCCGGTCGGTAGACCTTTCGTTCAAGACCTCCACCAATACTTCTTTTGTTAAGTGGTCGAATGCCAACGTTGCCAGTTTGCTTAGGACGTCAGCTTTCTGATTCTTACTCCTTGGTATGTTTATGATTGCAAAATGGGAAAACTTTGGTATCAAGGCCTTTGCTTCAGCTATTTTATCATTCTATCACAGCTTGCTTCGTATGTTCCGTTGATCTGGTTTGCTACCAACTTTGAGTCTACTCGGACCTCGATCTTTCCTACTTTCATTTGTATTGCAATTCTAAGACCTGCCAGAAGGGCTTCGTATTCTGCTTCATTGTTGGTGGTTTCAAAATTCAGCCGGAGAGCGTAAGTGAACTCGGTTCCGGTTGGGCTGATGAGAACCAATCCGGCTCCTGCACCTTGGGCACTGGATGCTCCGTCTGTAAAGAGGTTCCGTACTTCTGTTTCGTCCTTTCCCGGCTTCGAAACGGGCATCTGGAAAAATTCTTCTGCTGCCTGACCTATAGGTGCTTCGGTTAGGAAGTCTGCCAGAACTTGCCCCTTGATTGCGTTCCTTGGTTTGTACTCTATTTTGTAAGCCCCCAACTCAATTGTGTACTTAGCTAGCTTTCCGGATGCATCTGCCTTGCTTAATATTTGCTTGATTGGTTGGTCAGTGATTACATTTATCTCATGGACTTCGAAATATCTTCTAAGTCTCCTTGACACTTTTAGCAAGGCTAAAGCCAGTTTTTCCATAGGAGAATAGTTCTTTTCTGCATCACTAAGTGTTCGGCCTATATAATGAATCGGATATTGTCTTCCATTCCTTTCAGTAAGCAGTACTGCACTGATTGATTCTTGTGATGCTGCCAAGTACATGTATAGGGGTTCCTTTGGTCTTGGAGTGGTAAGGGTTGGCAGGTTCATGATCAACTTCTTCATTTACTAGAATGCCTCTTCCGCCTCCGCGGTCAATTTGCACTAATGCTTGTTCTCCTTTGTGATGTTTTTTAGTGTGTTAAAGAATGGGAGTGCCCTTTCGGCAGATCGTGATAAGAATCGGTTCAAAGTTGCTAACTTGCCACTCAACAATTGCATTTCCTTCCATGACTTTGGTGATTGGATGTCAACAATGGCCCTAGTTTTCTTCGGATTGGCTTGTATACCTTCCGGAGTGATGATGTATCCCAGGAATTTGCCTTCTTCTACCCCAAACGAGCACTTAACCGGTTCATGTTGATTTGTCTGAGGTTGTCAAAGGTTTCTGCCACGTCTGCTAACATGCTCCTTTCATCCTTACTCTTTATCACCATATCATCAATGTATGCCTCCATATTTCGCCCTATCTGACTTTGAAAGGCTGAGTCAACTAGCCTTTGATATGTTGCTCCGACATTTTTTAATCCGAAGGGCATCTTGGTGTAGCAAAACGTGCCTTGATCCGTATAAAAAGCTGTTTTCTCTTCATCTTCCGGGGCCATTTGAATTTGATGGTAACCCTTGTATGCGTCCAAGAAACACTTAAAGCGAGATTCTACTACAGATTCAATCTTTTCATCAATGTCCGGTGGTGAGTAGTAGTCCTTCGGACACGTCTGCTAACATGCTCCTTTCATCCTTACTCTTTGTCTGAGGTTGTCAAAGGTTTCTGCCACGTCTGCTAACATGCTCCTTTCATCCTTACTCTTTATCACCATATCATCAATGTATGCCTCCATATTTCGCCCTATCTGACTTTGAAAGGCTGAGTCAACTAGCCTTTGATATGTTGCTCCGACATTTTTTAATCCGAAGGGCATCTTGGTGTAGCAAAACGTGCCTTGATCCGTATAAAAAGCTGTTTTCTCTTCATCTTCCGGGGCCATTTGAATTTGATGGTAACCCTTGTATGCGTCCAAGAAACACTTAAAGCGAGATTCTACTACAGATTCAATCTTTTCATCAATGTCCGGTGGTGAGTAGTAGTCCTTCGGACATGCTGAATTAAGATTTTTGAAATCTACGCACATCCTCCACGACCCATCACTCTTTTTGACCATGATCGGATTGGAGATGTACGTTGGGTACTTTACTGGTCTGACTATTCCTGCCGCCACTAGTTCTTCCACTTCTTTGGTTACGACCTTGCTCTTTTCGGATCCTAGCATTCGTCTCTTCTGACATACCGGGTCTAAACTCTCATTGACATTCAAATTATGCTGCATGATTCGTCTCGGCACTCCTGTCATGTCTGATGGTTCCCATGCGAAGACGTCCAAGTTGTCTTTTAGAAGGTTCTTTAGTGCTGTTTGGCAAGCTTTAGTTAATCCGCCACCGATAGTAGTAAGCTGTTCCGGATAAGCAGGGTTAATCATGATGCTCTCTGTACCGGATGGTAACTCAGCCGTCACGGTCTTATCTTTGGTTGTGAGCGTTGGTGCTTGTCTTTTTGCTATTTGCCTGCATTCCGAGACGATGACTGATCGAGAGACTAGCGAAGCTACCCCTCTTGGAGTGGGAAACTTCATCATGGCATGAATGGTTGACGGTATAGCCCGGAGGATCCGGATGCCTGTTCTCCCTAGGATCACATTGTATGGTGACGGGGCGCTAATCACTACAAATTTCATGTGAGTTCTTCGAACTAAGCTATCTGATAGAAACTGAATTCTAACTCGATCTTTCCTATCGGCTTGACTACTTCTCCAGCGAATCCGACGAGATCAGTTTGCGTGTTCCTCAGCTTTGACTTGATGCTTGTTGGCAGCTTCTCGAAGCAGTGTTCGAACATAATCTCCACCGATGCTCCCTCATCAACATAAACTCTTCTTACCAAGTAACCTCCCAATTCGGCCTCTATGATGATTGGATCATCAGACATCTCATCTTCTTCCAATGGTGGAAAAGTGATTGGGGCTCTCATCCAGCTTTCGGTTGCTTCTCTAGCCTTCCTTTTCTCCCTTTCCGGCATTGTCCGAACCATGTTTATAATCTTGTCTTGCCTTGGAGCTTCTTCTATTCGATTATCTCGTCCTCTCTGGCGTACGTCCCGGACAAGATGATTCAGCTTTCCAGATTCTAGGGCTAGCTCAATTTACTTTCTTCGCTGGATGCAGTCGTTGGTAAAGTGCCCCTTATCCTGATGATAGTCACAATAACGATCCATGTTTCCACCTCTTGCCGGATTGTTCATTGGACGGGGAGGAGGTAGACGAAGCTGTGTTTCGGTTGCTAGGATTTCTTTTAGATTCTTTGTCAAGGAATTAACACTTAGGACCGGGGCCACTCTGTTTCGGTCATGATAATTGTTTTGGTTGTAATCATTCCTGTGGTAATTGTCATTTCGAGGTGGTGGGTATGGTGCCCTGTTGTCTCTATCCCTGTTTCTGTTGTTGAAGAAATCTCTTCCATTATATGCATCTCGCCCATCATTTCTTCTATTGTTGTTCCAGCCGTGGTACTTTTGGTTGCGATCATCCCTTGTATGGGTGGGAGGGTTGGGCTTTCGGTATGGCTCCGTTCCTTCCCCTTTTGGTAGCTAGTGTTGGCGAATGCTTCTTCGGATCAAACAAAGTCATCCAACCTCTCCATCATTTCGTCCACCGATTCAGGAACTTTGTCCGAATACCTTTTTGCCAGCTCTGGACTTTTAACCGAATCCATAAATGCCGAAATCTTCATGACTTCCGGAACTCCATGGATAAGACCTACTTCGACTGTCCATCGTTCTTTAAAATATGTTAATGACTCATTCGCTTTTCTTACAATCTTGGTTATCTCATGCGGGCCTTTATGACATAGCTTTCAGATCGAGTATCTCTTGACGAATGCCTTCCTTAGCTCTGCCCATTCATCAATGCTGTCGGTATCCAAGCTTTCAAGCCATCCCCTAGCTCCCCCTTCTAACGTTTGCTGGAACATCCTGCACCAAACCGGCATTGGCCATTCGACCGAATTGGTTGCTCCGGTAAAGCGGTTCAAATGATCCTCCAGATCTCCCGTTCCGTCATATGTCTTGACAGTGGCAGGCATCTTGTACTCGGGTCCGGAGAAGTCAATGATTCTTTGAGTGAGTGGGGATTTGACTGCTTCCTTGAAAGGTTTCTTTAAATCCGCATCGGACACCACCTTGCCTCTTACTATCTTAGTGTTGCTGCTTCCTTCGTCTTCTTCGTTGAAGCTTAGACGGACAGGTTCCACTGCGTTCCGGTTATGCTCCTTGACTAGTAGCCGCAAGGTTGAGATGTGTTGTTCGAGTTGTTCCTTTGTGAGATTCTGATTGTTCGGAGAGGTCAAGTCAATCGGAAGGTTAGGACCTGTCGGAGTGACAGGAGGAGTAGGACCTGCCATTCTAAACAACTGGTAGATAGAATATCAAGTCCCACGGATGGCGCCAAATGTTCGTGCAATTTCTTGCAAGGATCCGAATGGTGAGACCGGATCGGATCTGATGTGATGTATGCTTCGGATAACCTGAAACCAAAGCAACGCATTAGCCTCGTCCGGGTGTGAGAACCCAGACCAAGCTCCGGCGTGAAAGTAAGTAAAGGGTAAAAATCCGAAGAGGAATATGAGAGTAAAATAATATAAGTAAAAAGTGATAAGGGTAAAAGAGTTAACCTAAACCTTGAACCCAAAAGGGTATTTATACTAGTTTGATTCCTAAAAGGCCGAGAATGCTGATGGGCTTTTGTTGGCCCGATTGGGGACACACTTCCTATTTTGTAGAAAGTGTGTCTGCTGAGTTTCTTGTTGACTAGCGTTGACTTCTTCTAGAAGGGTGCAGGCGTTCCGGATCACTTAGCATGTTCCGGATCGTGTCATGTGTTCCGGACACAGACACAAACATCTAATATTGGGTCTATCTCATTTATATCATGTATTGTGTATTTATACATTGATGAGTATTCGATTTATGAGATACGGAAATAATATAATCCTATATTTTTTACTTTATTCAAAAATTTAACGTGACTGTTAACTTTTGCGCTACATTCTTTGACGTCACTTCAGTTGGCACCAACTTTAGTGTGTTATGCCCCCAACTATTTACGAGTTTGGCACCCGGTATCCATGCTATTAAACCCGTTAGTCTTTCTTTTTTAAAAAATATTAAGTCTTTTACTATGCACTAAAACTTTGCTCAAAATATTAAAAAGTAAGCATTTCCTAAATATCACAAAACAATCCCAACATAAAACCCCAATTTTCCACTTCCCCCACAACATTCATCCTCCTTAAAACATGAAGTAACCCAATCACTCTCCAAATCCACCCACCCACCCACACTCACTAATTTCCAACACCATGGAAACAAACTACTCCTACAACTCCTACCCTGAATCCGGTGGCTCATCACCTCGTTCCCGCGAAATCGACTTCGACAACCCTCCCCCATGGGAAGACCAATCCAACAACACCACCACCAACTACAAAGTCAAGCTCATGTGTAGTTATGGCGGGAAAATACAACCTAGGCCACATGATAACCAGCTAGCATACATGGGTGGTGAAACTAAGATACTAGCAGTTGATAGGAATATTAAGTTTATTACACTTTTGAATAAGCTGTCTGCTATAGTTACTGATGGTGATATAAGCTTTAAGTATCAGTTACCTGGTGAAGATTTAGATGCCTTGATCTCTGTTACTAATGATGATGATCTTGATCATATGATGAATGAGTATGATAGGTTAAACAGAGCTTCACCTAAACCTGCTAGGTTAAGGGTTTTTCTGTTTCCTACTGTTCCTGTTCAGAATCCTGTTATTTCTCCTGTTAATAGTTTTAACGGCTCTATTGAAGGGAGATCTGACCGGGACCGGTTTGTGGACGCGCTCAATACGGGTCCTGTTCCGGTCCCGGTCTTGTCCGGGAGTACACAGGCGGTTTTGCCGCCTGTGTACGGAAATGCTGATTTTTTGAATATTGCACCGGCTCCTGTGCCGGTACAGGTCCCGGTGTCCGTACCGGCACAGGCTCCGGTAGCGAAGTTTCTGGATGCTGATCCGGATAATACGGATCGGATCCAGAAACATATTCAGGATCTTCGGCGGTTACGAATCGCTGAAGATCAGCAGCAACAACAACAGCAGATGATGTACAGGAGGCAGAGTGAGGATAGCATGACGTCTGGTTATGCGGGAGATTATTATAGACAAGCCGAAAAAGTTCCGACCACGTTGCCAGGAAGCGTCCCGGTTTCTGGGTATCAGATGTCAGGTGGATTTACAGGAGGTGGTGATCAACAACCTGTTTACATGGTTCCTGCTTCGGCGGGTGTTTATCACGCGCCTATGGCCAGGCCCGTGACTGGTCCTATTGGTCCTGCTCACGGGCAAGGAAACAGTCACGGGCAAGGCCAAGTTCATGGACAGGGGCAGGGGCAAGGTTACTATGCTGTTTATAACGGTATGCAACCTGTCCAACAACAAATGGCTCCACAACAGCAGCAACAAAAGATAGTTACGCATTCTGAAGGGATTAGGATGGTTCAATCAACCGTTGGGATGACAGATCAAGGCTACGGTCAAGTGGCGTATGATAACGGTGTTGGAAGGCATGTTTACTATACCCCGCAGGGTGCTATGGTTGCACCACATCAACAACAACAACAACAACAACCACAATTGCAACCACAACAGATGCAACAAGCGACACATCAGTATCAAGCGATGGGTGGTGGATTAGGAACATTGAGTCAAGATGGTAAGGTTATTGCTCCAACTAAGAACTCTCAAGGTTAACTTCCATATGAATTATGAGTTATGTTATGTCATTTGGATCGAGTAATGGTTTCAAATTTGCTATATACCGAGTATCATTATAAATAAACAGGTCGAGTAAATTGTTATTGCATCATATGCAGTCGTTTATCATTTTCTGGTGTATGTATATATGTGTTTTAAGATCTGTTATAAAGATATGTACAACTTATATTTGTGTGCATCTAGTATTGAGACTCTATGTTTGGTCCAAAATGGATCAGCTTATATGTATATCAGTGATCTAGTAGGATGCAGGGTGTTGATGTGCCAAAAGGCTAGCAAACAAATATTTGGGTCTTGCTGCGTGCTAGGTAACACCACCTCTCCAAATGGTTCCTTCCCTCTCAGCATAACCATGTCGCGTCATTAAAAGAGAAAGGAAGGGAATTTTGTTCAAATTTGCACAACAAACTCGAACAGGTATTCTCAGAATCCAACAGTATATTCAGACTTGGGAGATATTCACCCAAAGTGTCTGGTTGATGTACCGAATCTTAAGTTAATGGGCATAAAGCGGGTCGTGATAGTCACACAAAGCAGTTGACCAAATTTAAGCTATTAAGCCTATCACTGCAAAGAAATGAGACTTTTAGCTACCAGACGAAAGTCGTGGCTAAAAGTCCTTGAGAAACACTTTTAGCCGTGACTTTGTCGCGGCTAAAACTTTTAACGTGTTAACATGACACGCATATGTAACAAGTGCGCATTTATCATGATTAAGAAGATAAACAAGTCACAAGTGAAATTGCACTTGTTAAAATGCTAAACAAAATTATTAACAGGATTTATTATTATTGCACCTATATATCACCTATGTCATTAAGGCCGTCACTACATATAAGTACATATGGCATGCATGAATGTTGAATTTTTTGCGAACATGATTATCTTTGTGTTGAAAATTAGATATTCTAATATTTTGTAGGGCCAAAGAACATTAAAAATGAAAGAGACCTAGGATTTAATATAAAAGGGTAAATGATGGAAGTGCTATGATTCATGGGACAAGTGTATATTTGCTGTGTTGATTAATATGCATGTATTGCGACTTGTGATGAGTTGCCATATTTTCTAACAGCGATTGATGGGTGCATATTTTAATGGTTGCGTTTGAAATTAGGCCATCTCATTGTCTCATTGACCCAATCCAAAAGGCGCCTCACAAATTCACAATAATGCCAAATACTACCTAATTGGATAAGAAAAGTCATTTGATTTATTTGGTAACTAACTACTGGCTGGTTATATGAAAATAAGATGAACAATAATGTGTTTCTACAAATCTTTCTTATAAAAGTGTTTCTACAAATCTTTTTAATTTCCTCATTGATACGACCCTCGCATTCCTCTTTTGTGCTTTAAGTTGTTTTGCCGAGAACTAAAGAAGGAGACATTGCAATTAGAGGTCGATAAAAAAATAACGTAAGCTCCATTTTCGTCCTTTCTCCCGTAACCAATCACCATTTGCTTGCTTGTGAACAATACCGGAAGTCATGCAATCCACGATTGAGGCTAAAGATACCATTTATCATCAACTTCTTCCTGTATTTGAGTTCCCTAACATATTACAACCATGCTACTTTTTGTAGCTTCTACCATGTTTGGCTTATGGAGAGTTGATTCCTCGCGCTCATGGACATACACCGCTACATTGGTCGTGGCATCCCTCTCGTCCTCAAAACGAGCCCCACTCATACGGGCTCGGGCGAAGGCTTCATCAAAAGTTGCGGCCTGTGACCTCCACGTATCTCGTTGTAACGGCATGTTAAGTCCGGATGTATAAAACGAGATAAGTTAAGATTCAGAATACCCCGTTACTAGCTTATGAAAGCACCAATTGATACGACCCTCGCGGGTTGTATCGGGATAAGGCACCACTATAGCGTGTGTGGGCTCCGTAAGAAAGATTTAGGTAGAAGACTTAGAGATTTATTGATTAACTTTGATTGACTATATTGATAACATCAGGGAACCTTAAATACTAGTTTATGAGATGACTCTCACAAACACAATGACTTATCCTAGAATGACACTTATCCTAACATAACTTAAAACATATCCTAATAAACATAAAACATAAAGATAAGCATGATGGTCATCCTCCTAACCCATCATGAATCCCCGTGATGGTTATCCACGGCCGTATCAGTCGTCTTGGGATATGGTAGCACTTGAATACATGATACAAGTTTATGATTAGGATGATGAATTAGACGGGATTAAGAAAAAAATCCGAATACTAGTCATAGTTCTAAAGAGCGCGGGGTAACACGACATGCCAAAATTTTATTTTAAGTGTTACTAAGAGTGCTAGGTGTGGCAACCAACGAAGCTTGCCACTCCGACGTGGCTTTCGCGACCCACTCGCCACCACGCCATTGTTGCTCGCCACATCGTCGCCAGACACCATTTTGCCAAATGCACGACGTGAGTAAAAAATAAAAGTGAGGCCCAACACAAATAAATATGTTATCGTTTATTTTTTTTCTCTAAAACTTTTTTATATAATTTAATTTTATAAATACCCCTTTTTCCTTTCATTAATCTTACACATTCAAAACAATCTAAAAAAATTCATCCCAAAAACATGAGTGATTTATCTTGCTTCGGTGGGTTTTCCGATCTTGATGATAGGGATGATTTTAATATGTTTATGCACATCCGCAGTTCTAAACAATAGGCCGGAAGTTCACACTCACTCACATCCGCAATCCTTTGTGAAGTCTTTTGCTTTTGCAAATTCAGAAAAAAATGTCGTATTTAAACGTACAAGAAAGTGCTCGGAAAGACATCGAAAGAGCGTTGGGCGTGCTCCAAGGCCGATGGCATATTATAGCTCAACTGTCTCGTGCTTATACTATGAACAAATTACGACGTATCATGTAAACGTGCATTATACTGAACAACATGATATTGAAAGATAAAAAATATGCAATATCGTAGGAGTCAGAAATTTCAATTTGTCCACGTAATAATATTCTACAGGCTTGGGAAGAGTGATGTGAAACCCGTCGGAGACTAGATATGTGAGAACCCCGAAATCAGGCAAGGAAACACGTAGGCAGCATGGGGGTGCCACGCCATGGTACAAGAAACAATAAAATATAGTTAGCACAAAATTGACGTAATAAAACATTTATATTACATCATAAAAGATCAGAGTTTTTAACTTAAAGGTCCTAGAGTTTTACAAGGGAAAAACCTACTATTTAAACATGGTTTTGTAACATATAATTACCAAGAAAATAGGATAAACTTCTGACTGCTTTTACCAAAACCAAAGTTTAAATATAACACAGAAATCTCCAAGCTGTGAAAATATGTTGCGGGCTCCTATCCAAGAAAAATTTAGCAGTATTACCTGAGATTAAACATGTAAACCGTCAACAAAAGTTGAGTGAAATTCATAGTTTAGTAGTAAAGTTGTGGAATACAAGCATTCATTGTAAAACAAGTAATATGGAAAATGGTTATATACTTTAACCATAGTCCGAAACTATTATTATTGCTATTTAGCTCATGAAACTGAAGCTTAACAACATGTAAGTTCCCCTAGTGAGTATTCAACCTAAATACTCAAGTATAAACAAATGTAATGCGTCAAAGTAATACGAGACGGGGATTTTCAATCCCAATGGATCCACCCACAACATTCTCGCTTGCAAGAAGTAATACACGATTAATTAACGGTGCATGATCAAGTGGGGAAACTTAGTGGTTATGTACACTAAAAGAAATAATAATAACGAAAAATTGTTGGAAATCATCAAGTCCTGGAAAGCATACAGGTTCTGGATAGCATACAAGTTCAGGATAGCATACAGTTTTAAATGAATGTGTTCCACCATGTAAAATCTCACCCCGCGTTTAGAAACAATGTGCAAGTAGTAAAAAGAGGCTATGAACTCACCTTAAGCCACGAGGTAAGTGAACACGGAACTCAGGAGCTGAGTAGAAGAAGTAGTGGTATGACGATCGCCGACGATATAGATGCACGGTAAACACGAAAGTCGCAACCTACCAAATAAGGCGCGCACTTTATTAATATACCCAAGTATAAACTCATACTTAGTAAAACCAATCAAATAAACTCAAAACCCATAGTAAATACGTAAGAACAAACCACACGAGTGAATTTACTAGACGCCTTTACAAGACTACGTTATTAAGACAAGTGCTCCCGAAAGCACTCAACCGGTACATACCGAATGTACCTGTTGATTTCCCATACTTAGACAACTCGAATTTTTATGAAACTTGGTGAAAAAGTCAATCATAACCTGAAAAAAAAACTCAGTTTAAATTTCATCCAAAGATTTATATTTTAGAACCACATGCTCAACACATTTCTAGACTCAAAAAATCCGGACATTTTTGTACACTTGACTCATAAGATCATTTTGACCATCATAATCAATTTTGTTTACATATCCGACCATTGAATTTGAAGATAGACTCAAAATGCTAAGTTTAGGGACTGAGATCAGCCTCTAACCATTTGTAAAACCCAACTTATAGTCCCTGAGATTTGACCCAATATCGACAACAATTTCATATAGTGTCGATACGCATCTCCCGGTACACGAAAATTCAAACTAGTATATCTTCCTCATCGTTTTGAATTGGAAGGCCTACTTTATACCGAATCGAAGCTTGGGAAAAACTCTACAACAATATCCCATCAAACCAATCTTATCTCAGATTTAAGACCACGAAAAATACTCTAAAAGTCACTGATCTAAAATACACTTTTAAAAATCATACCAAATCATAGTTTTGACCCATTTTAACCATTCACATACTTCTAACATTGACTAACAATCATCCAAACTAAAATTCACTACTCCAAATCACTTGCATGTCCATTCTCTTACAAGACTCAAATCAAAATCATACATGCAACCATAGAAAAATGATCAATTAAGTAGTTAACATATAAATAAGGAACCTTAACAAAATGGATCAATTTACATAGTTCATCATAATAAATTTTTGAGAATAATCAAGGTTAATGCATGTAGTAAAATTTTAGCTTAAAACACTCACCAAGCAATTCCAAGATTTGGTCAAGTCTTAGTTTCTTCCAATTTCAAGTAGATAAAAAAAAATTGGTGGTGTTTTGGTGAAGAAAATGGGACGGCAAGAATAGGGTGTGGGGAGAGATTTGTGTGTGTTTTTACACTAAAAATAATGAAAGTAGTTAGTGGAAATTTCCTTTTGTACTTTGGTGGGGGTAGAAAGTGTAATATTGGCTATTCTATGGCCTTTGTTGTAAAGTTACGTTTAAAGAGCGGGAAATGGTACCTCGTCGGTTTTTAAAAATTTACGAGAGTCAGGTTTCGTCCCGACTTCATAAAAATATAAATCTCGTTCAATAAAAATACTTTTTCAAAGATTTAACACAAACGAAAAGCGAATAAGTAAGGTTACGACTCGACTTAATGCGTAATGAAACGAAAACGTCAAAATAATCAAGTATCGAAACAATCGATAATAGGACGTAAAATTTCGGGCATCCGCCGGTATCGCGATCACTAGTAGTTCTCGTTACTCGTTGATTTGAGTAAACTTTTTGTAAAATGCACGCGGGTGCTTTTAAATCAAAATTTTTGGTTTAAATAAATACGGAAAAATAAAATAAGAAATTTTATAATTCCGAATAAAGTATTATCAATAATCAGAAAAATACTTAATATATAATTTATTACATTTATCAAGATCTCAGGATTTACTTATGAAGAATACAAGAAAATGTAACATGTTAGAAAATTCAAGAAGCATGAATAAAAGAATAAAATAATACCGGAAAAATACGAGTTCTTACAAGATAAAGAACTTCGTCATAAAGGAACGCACGTAAAACTTCTACAAAATATAATTCAACATACCTCGGAACAACATCTATTACAAGCGACACAACATCATTGAGCATTATGTATTTTTTCGTTTAATGATTTTTTTTAATTTCGTACGTTTTTATTGTTGTAATTGTATTTTGTTTTGTAATTTTAATTTTTATGAAATGAATTAAGTTTATTATAAAATGATGGAAAAAAATAAAATAGTTAGTGGTGGGACCTAGATAAAGAGGGATAATTAGTCGTAATAACATGGATTTTTTAGAGGGTTAAAGCCATAAAATACCAACGAACTTTTTATTTTTTCTCGACGTTACTAATATGAAATATGTACTACTCTTATTACCATCCAAACTTGTTTAAACCGACTAATATAACAAACACCAAATTTTAATTACCATGTCATTATTTTTATCCATGTGGCATTTGACTTTATTCATTTTTTCTAACTACGAATTTGTAAAAGACTAAATTATCCTATCTTCTTCTCTAGTTCTATATGAAAAACTCAGATGTTTAAATTAGTAACCAATAGCCAAAGCACACACAAAAATTCATCACACCGAAACACAAAAAACCATCACAAAACTCATATAAAAACAAATCTCAAAAATAAATAAAACAATTTGTCCACGACAATAAATCTCAAACCAACACCAATATACACAATAAACATCCAAATTTCAAACCATCAATCTTAAAAAAAATTAAAAAGAAAAACCAATTCTCACCATACAAGAACAACAACTAAACAAAATTAGTTTTCGCAAATATGTATTTAGACCTATATTCATATAAATCACGACACCGATTTACAAGAAAAAATGGTTTTATTGTCTGAACAAATTACCAGCCGACGCCGCTGCCGGCTGCCGCCTGTCTCAAGTTCTGGGCCACCATCCGCCACCGATCTGGGCCACAGATATGGGCCACCATCCGTCGCCGAGTTACTTTAGATAATTGGATTTCATTATCTGGGTTTTATTTATTTTCTTGATTTGATAGCAAGGCTTTGGTCTTACTTGTTTTGGGTTCCTAGAACTAAAATATGGATGATAATGATGATGGTAGGTGTATGATAAGAGGGTGGTGGAGTTGGTGCTGGAGGTATGGTGAGGTGGAGGAGTGAGGTGGGTTATGTGGACAAAAAAATAAATTAAACTCAAAATTACTTGTTAAATTTATGAGGTGTCAGTCAATTTCCTTTGATAACCGGCTACGACATGCTATTTTTTAAAATGTTTGTAATTTTAGATAATATTGTGATTTTTCGATGGTGATAATGATAGTATGTATTCCATACTGGTAATGTCTAGAAAAAATGAAAAGTTCGTTGTTATTCTATGGTTTTAACCCTTTTTTAGAAGTGGGCGTGTTAAATGATGTGACACCCTTTGGGGCCCAAATGAAGAGGCATTTTCATGCCACCATACTTGATGCTTTAAGAATCCAACTTTTAACATTCACATTAAAAAACACCTGGTTCATAACAACTCTTTCACTTGTCATTTAAGTTTCACCATACCAAATTGGAAAACAACATTCACATTCATCACAATAAGAAAGAATTTGTATTCAAGCATCGAGTTGTCTTAATTATTTATATTTAAAAACTTTGCATATTTTTATGATTTATAATATAATTATAATTATGTTTACTTGTTGTGTTGCTGCTATAAGAGACTAAGCACCTTGGTTCTAACCTAGTTATGATATTATTATTGATGTTGTGATTATACTTAAGTTTATGCTTAATTGTCTAGGATATTGATATGTCTGTTATGCAACCCTTATGTTTTGATAGTGTTGGATTTTTAGAAGATTCCATTAGCCTATACATGATGTATATGAACTAACCGTTGGGAGATTTCTTTGACCTATACAGGTTGGCAACTGTCCGGAGTGTATGGGGCTTACCGATCACCGCTTTTTCTAAGTTTTTACTTAAAAATGCAAGAAGTAATGTGCGAGAGTTTGAATAATTAGGTGATATGAGTGGTTGAGGTTCTATTACTGCCAACTTTATATATGCGGTTAGTCGCGGAAGCAGTAGTCGGGATTTAGAAGACATAGGGCAAGGGTTATTGAGCTGATAGACTTGTTGAACTCATGACCACTAAACAATTTAGATAAACACTAGCTTATTAGTAATTTATGTAGTATGCTCTTTACCTTCAGTTCCTACCTATAATTGTTAGGAGTTTAAGCCATCTTTTACATGCCTATAGCATATCTCTTAAATCATTGATACCTAGGTTATAGTATCACAAGTAAATAATAATAGACTAGCTAGGCCAGTACATTTTCTCCTATCGATCTATCTTGTCATTTACTTTCAACATTTATTTTCAGTATTTATTTCTTTTTAGTTTTATTACTGTAATTCTTCTTTTCGTGATAATTCCAAACTAAAACCAAATTTACACTTAGCTCCTTAGACGACATCAGATTTACGAGTTCAATACTTCACGCGATTGAAATATTTGCCCATTAGTGCGTTGTTGGTAAAAAAACGAGTTTTTATAAATTTAAAACTTGATTCAAAAATATTTTGAAAGAAAATATGCATCACAAGCTAGAAATAATGTGGGTTACTAACAAGGCAATCAAACTTGTAGCTTCTACTAAATTTATACAACATTATATGAATTTTATTCAGTAGTTCAACCACAACGCTCCCACTCGATTTGACAACACTGCACGTGTTGCTTTACCAGTAAAGAAAATAGTGATTTTTTTACTTTCTTACTCGTTTCAAATGCGTACATATAGGCATGCACTTAAGAATTAAGGAAGTGTATGAATTTCTACCATGTAGATGAGGGACTAACCATCATACTTTCATTAATTTGGATATTGCCATGCAGTTTTCTTCATAATAGACCTACTATTCCACAATGGTGTATAATTCCTTCTATGGTTAATATTATAATAAATAGGTTAAATCTAACTAGTTATTTGACAATAAGCAAACGAAGTAACTGTTTTGAACTTATCGATCAAGCAATACCGATTCACTAAGAATAAGAGGAAAAGAAGAAAATAGAATATTTTTGCTTGCCTAAAGTTCAATAAGAGACTTATTAGTTTGAAATGGGTCAAAACTCATATAAGAGTAATGAGATCTACTTGAAACAATAAGTTGTGCAAGTCTACTTAAACATTTAAATTTGCATAAAGATTGACAATTATAATAATCCAATCACACTTATAACAACATTTCCTAACAAGGAAAAAGATATGTATGTGTCTTTTTCTTTGTTACCAAGAAATGAATGTTGTTTGTTTTTTTCAAGAAAACATACTGATAACTAGATTTTACTAGGTTAAAAGTTCGTATTGTCTCGACTCGATTCGAATTGATCTTGATTTTAGATGCGACTCAGTTGTTCTTGGTGTAAAAAGAAAATGTAGTTGATTATCTATTATAAACTACAAACGAAAACTTGAGAAAGTATAACACGGATGCCAAATAAAAAAGTAATAATATAAATTTAAAACTTAATAAAAAGTAAATGTAAAAATAAAATAAGAAAAGACAATTTAAAATTAAACTTGACAAAAATGGCGGGAAAGAAATAAACTTTAAAAAATAATTAAGTGAAATAAACCAAGGACTGTGGTCATATCGCGAGCGATCGCAACCTGGATCGCAACTAGGGATCGCACCCTGGAACGCACCCTAGATCGCAACCAACGATCGCACCCTGGATCGCAACCCACGATCGCACCCTGGATCGCAACCAACCATCGATCGCAACTCGACATCGTAGTTGGATCGCAGTTTGTGATCGCAGTCTGGATCGAAGTTTGTGATAGCAGTATTTGATCGCAAGTAGAAACCCTAAGGCTTATGCGATCACAATACTCGATCGGAACCTTAAAAACCCTTAGAACTTTACGATGGAATGTAAAAGGAAAATAAGCAAAACTAAATAAGCACTTTTCTAATAAGAACTTACCAAAAACTTAACCAAATCAATATTAAAAAGAACTAAATAAGCCACGAATGAAAAACTTTCAAAACACTAAATAAGTAAGATTTATAAAATCAACTTTAAAAAGATTAAACTTTTATAAACACTTAAATGAAAATGAGCTAAACACGAAATAAGCAAAAAGCACAATAAGGTAAGACCATCAATCGCATGAAAATGATAAGAATAAAAAGATAAGCACTTTAATCAAATAAGTATAAAGATGAAACAAACTACATACTTTTACCAAATTTAACACAAGATTAAAACAAGAAACGAAGAATAACATTAATATAAAAAGCTTTAAATTAAGATGAAGATTAAGATTCAAAAGTAAAAGATTAAAGATGAAAACTTGAAAACATGAAAGAAAACTAGAGAGAGAAAGTGATAACACCTGCTCCTAAAACTAATCTATCTAATCTACTCCTAAATGACTAACTCCTCCTAATGACATATTAGGAGGGTATATATAGGAGGAGTGAAAAATTTTGATGCTTCTCTCTTTCTTTTTTTGTCTTTTCGTCTTTTAAATTCTTCGTCTTTCTCGATGTTGTCTCGGGATTTGTCGATATGAAATGAACACGTCTTCTAATTTCTTCTTTTATAAGATTTGGTTCTTCGACTTCGTTAAAACTTCCGTCTTTAGACTTTTTCTTTGATAAATCTTCAGAATAGGCCTTTGACTTCCGTTCTTTTTGCACTCTTGATCTTTTGACTTCGTCTTTTGTCTTTTTCTTCGATAAAAGCCCGTGTTTTCTTCCCTTTTCACATTTTGGTCCTAAATCACAACAAAAACACAAACCACACATAATTCCGACTTTTACGACATCAAATACACGTTTTGGTCTTGTTTTTAGTATAATTAAGTGGTAAAAGGATGGGTGTTTTCACACCTATAAAATCCCCTACACTTGACCATTGCAATGCCCTCATGCAATGCATTAGTTACAAATCAAGATTTACATTTTCCATCATAATTAACCCACCTTGGCCTTTATTAAACACAAGACATTAATGAAACTAAAAAGATAAAAAATTACAAAATGTTAGAAAGGAGAACGAGTAAAGAGATCGAAGACTTATATTAGGGCTTTGGTTGTCATGAATGTTTATCACCCTCAAGTTTCACGTTCCCCATACTAAGCTTAAAAACGAGATCATTGTTATTATAAGTTAGCAAGCTAACACAAACTCATGTGGCTCAATTATTCACTTAGACTCCCTTATTCCTAGGTGTATCTCTTATATTTTATTGTTGTCTTGAATGATCACGAGGATGCATTGTTGACTTATTTTGATTATTTATTTAGGCCAAAAAATAAAGTAGGACGATTTAATCAATAGTTAGCTAAAGGACAAAATCTTTTAAAACTACTTCTCGAAACCTCATAAAGTTCATATCTTGGCATAACTCGCTTCACGATTTGAGACCTTTCTCAGACCGATATTTGGCATTGACTTCATACTTCAAATCTTGAGAGATGATCTTGAAATAATGGTCTCCTCTTCATAATTGGAATTTCTTCACTTGAAGTTTTTGAGAGATTCTTCATACTTGGACCACGACTTCTTCATTTTTCTCCAATCTTTATTTGGGATTTTGATATAGAACGATCCTCCTCCTTTTAGGACTTGGATCTATTTATCCTCATACCTTGCTAGGGTCTTTTCGGATAGACTTCTCCATGATCTTTAGGGGAGTATTTGCTTTTCGTCGTGTGTCTTGATCCTTCATATTGATTTTTGATAAATGATTCTTCACATCACTTGGGATCTTTAGCAACAAAATATAGCCCTCATGCCTTGTTAGGGCCTTTTCGGACTCGTCAATCTTCGCATCCCGCTTCAATAAGTTATGCCTTGGCTATAAACTCTAATTAATACCGAGCAACTTTTAAACGATCTTGTGCTAGAAGTTAAGTAACTTTTCAAATCGTACGACGTTATTTATTGCAATTAAATTTATTAACAAGTGATGGGAGAAAAAACTTATAATTAACTCACATAAATTAATAAAAGAATACCAAACTTATAATTGACTCTATCATCTCTCGTTCTCCATAATTTAAAATCTCAAGGAATGAGACTCGTGGATGCTTAGCCTATTAAATCAAAGTTTTGGCTTTTCAAGTCATCTATAGGATCTTGCAACTTCTTAGACTTTTTCAAGTTTAGAATTCGCATTTTAAAGTTCCCTTGATAAACGACTTTCTAGGATCAATTATAGGAACCTGCGAAAAGTTCTTGTTCTTAACCCGTAAGAGTTAAGACTTTCGCGTTTTAAAGTTCCCTATATAAAAGCCTAGCAAAACTTGATTTAAACATGTTAAGGATACTAGCTAGAGTAAACTCAAATAAGTAAACTCGGGTTGAGTCAAAAGATTCACGACGGGCCTAATATATCAAAGACATCTAAACTTATTAAAACCATTTTTATTAAACTTTTAATTCTAGCAATGAAAGAAAATAACGATAACAAAGGAAAATACTAATAGGACAAAATAGATCAAAATTTTTGAAAAATGTCGAAAAATCAATTTTCTGGTTAAAATGAGGACAAATTCATGGAAAAGCCCACTTAACTTTGATAGAAGTCCCCCTACACTTAATATAAACATTGTCCTCAATGTTTAAGCATGTGGGAGTAAACTCCCCTACACTTAGGAGATTGTGCACGTTGTTTAAATCTTGCTAAGGAAGAGACAACTAAAGTGATTCCTATTTTAATATTGAAGAATATAAAATAGTGAATCAGAAGAGTTTATGATAGAACCGGGAAGACGGGTACACGGAATCACGGGTCGTCAAATGTCATCAAAAGTGAATCTTTGAAGCTCCAATCCCTACACATCATAAGAAAGAAAACAACAAACACTTACGGGGCTCCCCCTACACTTATTATGAAAACGGATAAAAATGATAGATTATCGGGTTGCCTCCCGAGAAGCGCTTGTTTTTTTTAACCGAGTCACGAGCCTGACTCGTCCCCGAATTAAATGGTCCATGGGGAGGCCTCTAATGTAATACCGGGATCAAAAATCTTGTCCTCGGTCCCGGAGGAACATAATAAATGAGAGGCAGGAGGGTAAGTCTTGAAGGGTAAAAAAGTCCTCTCAACATACGAAAAGTATGTGAAATCGTGATCCACGGGAGGTGGGGTGGGTAAAGGAATCAAAATGTCACCCCCAAAGGACATATGATTATAACTGAGCGGCAAAGCCGTAAAGGTGTCAATCATAAAATGGTCAATATCACCTCCTGGGTCAAAGCACTCATCCTTAGTAATGGTGTCTAAGGTATGGGATGAAAGGTGCTCAGAAGGGGGACTTGGCACAATATCTTCATGCATCAAATTATTAAAAATAATATCTTCCTCTATGTCATCATCATCAATACCCAGATGTATTGTGAGAATGTCGATTTCGTCCATAGCTGTATCATTATTCTCAACTGAAGTAAGAGTCGGGGGTAAAGACATGGTATTAGAATTCAACGCTTCAATTTTAGCAATAAGAAGATGAACTTTCAGTACTTTGTCGCAAAGAATAACGTCTTCCACCTCATCTACAAGACCAATTTCAGTGGTGAACTTCTCGTAAGTCGGAGAGAATAAATCAACATCGCCCTCATCTCCCGGAGGAGATTGAGAAATTTCACAGGTGAAATTCTCATAGCATGGAGAAAAATCATCATTAAGAGCGACCTCTTCCGTAAGCTCAACAAAAGTCGGTACATCACAAGCCTCCTCAAATAAGTTGTCGAGACCAAATTCACTAATCTCACTCGATGTATCACAATCCCTAGACACATTTGGGATATCGAGAGAAGGAATAGAAATCTCAGAAGATGGTTTGAGATCAAAGATATCATCCTCATCATCATCATAATAAAAAGAACGTACAAGAGGCGGAGTATAATCACTAAGATTAGATACTTGCTCTTGTCGTTGTCGTTGTCGCTCCTCCAATGTTTCGGTCAGTCGAATTAAGCCGTCATGAATTTTCAAAAGAAGGGCTTGTCTCTCGTCATTCGAATTCAAAGAAGGTTGATGCTCGAGGGTGTATTGTGGGGGTTCAAAATTATGAAAACCGGAATTATAGCACGGAGTTGGTTCATAATAACTCATCGGTTGGCAATAAGAAGTATCGTGAGGGCCGCCACAATTGTTGCAACATGGGTATTAAGAAAAACTCGATGCGTCTTGTGGATAGCTATTACCATTGTCATAATTGTAACCCGGTTCTTGATCGTCATGAGACGGGTATCGAATCGGACACGAAAAATGCCAATGAGAATCACTTCCACAATATATGCAAGAGGGGGGAGTAAGTGCATTAGAAGCAAATGATGAGTTAATCGGATTGCAAGAGGGACAAAATCCAAATTGTGTATTGTCGATATCATTTCCGCACCGCTTACATGTACACTATTGACATGTTTGAAAACCATACAATGGTCATCCACACCCTACACAAGCAACATACGAATTCATTAAGAATTAAACACAATAGAGAATTAAGAGGAATATTTTTGGTGTAAAACTTTATGAAAAAGAAATGCTTTTTATGATTTTTTAAATGTTTTTGGATTTTTGAAATTTTTGATTTTTAGGATTTTTAGGATTTTTTGTTTTTGAAAAATTTTGAAAATTTTGACAAGAAAAGTAACATTCAAAAGTGAACGGATCCCAAAATCCAACACGTCTCTCACAAAAAACCGTTAATCTTCACGAAAAGAGCCGGCAGCGGCGCCATTTGATAACTAGATTTTACTAGGTTAAAAGTTCGTATTGTCTCGACTCGATTCGAATTGATCTTGGTTTTAAATGCGACTCAGTTGTTCTTGGTGTAAAAAGAAAATGTCGTTGATTATCTATTATAAACTACAAACGAAAACTTGAGAAATTATAACACGAATGACATATAAAAAGTAATAAAGTAAATTTAAAACTTAATAAAAAGTAAATGTAAAAATAAAATAAGACAAGACAATTTAAAATTAAACTTGACAATAATGGCGGGAAAGAAATAAACTTTGAAAAATAATTAAGTGAAATAAACCAAGGACTGTGGTCAGATCGCAATGAGCGATCGCAACCTAGATCGCAACAAGGGATCGCACCCTGGATCACAACCAACGATCGCACCCTGGATCTTAACCCACGATCGCACCCTGGATCGCAACCAACGATCGCAACTTGAGATCTTAGTTGGATGGCAGTCTGTGATCACAGTCTATGATCGCAGTCTGGATCAAAGTTTGTGATCGTAGTATTTGATCGCAAGTAGAAACCCTAAGGCTTATGCGATCACAATACTCGATCGGAACCTTAAAAACCCTTAGAACTTTATGATGGAATGTAAAAGGAAAATAAGCAAAACTTAATAAGCACTTTTCTAATAAGCACTTACCAAAAACTTAACCAAATCAATATTAAAAAGAACTAAATAAGCCACGAATGAAAAACTTTCAAAACACTAAATAAGTAAGATTTATAAAATCAACTTTAAAAAGTTTAAACTTTTAAAAACACTTAAATGAAAATAAGCTAAACACGAAATAAGCAAAAAGCACAATAAGGTAAGACCATCAATCGCATGAAAATGATAAGAACAAAAAGATAAGCACTTTAATCAAATAAGCATAAAGATGAAACAAACTACATACTTTTACCAAATTTAACACAAGATTAAAACAAGAAAGGAAGAATAAGATTAATATAAAAAGCTTTAAATTAAGATGAAGATTAAGATTCAAAAGTAAAAGATTAAAGATGAAAACTTGAAAACATGAAAGAAAACTAGAGAGAGAAAGTGATAACACCTACTCCTAAAACTAATCTATCTGATCTACTCCTAAATGACTAACTCCTCCTAATGACATATTAGGAGGGTATATATAGGAGGAGTGGAAAATGTTGATTCTTCTCTCTTTCTTTCTTTGTCTTTTCGTCTTTTAAATTATTTATCTTTCTCGACGTTGTCTCGAGATTTGTCGATATGAAATGAACACGTCTTCTAATTTCTTCTTTTTATAAGATTTGGTTCTTCGACTTCGTTAAAACTTCCGTCTTTAGACTTTTTCTTCGATAAATCTTCAGAATAGGCCTTTGACTTCCGTTCTTTTTGCACTCTTGATCTTTTGACTTCGTCTTTTGTCTTTTTCTTCGATAAAAGCCCGTGAAAGCCCGTGTTTTCTTCCCTTTTCACATTTTGGTCCTAAATCACAACAAAAACACAAACCACGCATAATTCTGACTTTACGACATCAAATACACGTTTTGGTCTTGTTTTTATTATAATTAAGTGGTAAAAGGATGGGTGTTTTCACACCTATCACATACAAACACAAATTTACGGTATTCAGATGTAATAATACTATTAAAAGAATCGCAAAATTTAATTTTACTATTTTCGGTAATACTCATTTTTGAAGTAAACAATTAATTTTCCAAAATGCTAGGATTCAGCTTGACGTACCACCACCACATCGGTTGATCTGCTAGTGATGATGTATTCAATAGGTAATTGATGTTCAATAATTGTATCAAATACAATTCCTAGATCATTATGGGTCCTACTTATGTTCATCGCTTGTGGTCTTACAAAAGTGAAAAAGTCCATATGTTTATCCTATAAATACCCCGGGTTAATGTCTCACCTATCTGAACACGATTAAGTGTCCGATAAAATGTCTTACAATTAAGTGTTACTATATCACATTGGGTTACAAATCACTATCGTCTCACGTATGGTGAATGAGTAATTGTAAGTGTTTTTCTATAATTGGATGGCAAGTAACTTATTTCAGAATTGTGTCAATTTTGAAAATAATAACGTGTCGAGCATGTACAAAAGGCATGTAATTTCAATGTATCATGAATTTAATAAAAACTTTTACGCAATTAAGTAAATTATTATAAATATTACTTATTTTCTATACGAATCTTGTGTATAAATAGTGACATCTTTAAAAGTTTATGATTCAACATGTTTTCAAACATAAGAAGTAATTTAATCAAGGGAAAATATTAAAGATTGATATAAAATCATTCAAACCCTAGACCATTTAATCCTTTCTAAGTAGTATGCAAGGCAAGGAAATTCTAACGAAATCAGGTATTATAGAGTAATTGTATCGCCGAAGCGAGTCTATAGAACCTTACCCTTGCAACTAAGTAGTACTTTTGCAAATTATGTCATTGGTAAAATTTTAAATATCTATTTTAGAAAACACAAATCTTATTTCATATATCTTTAGTCCAGTTTATTATTTCATTTTTCGAAAAATCCTTTGCTTTGATAAATGGTTCTCAACAATATAATAAAAGCAAACAAAAAAAGGACTAAAACTCGCAAACAATTAATAATCATGCATTCTCAATAAATGATAATCTAATCTTACCAAGTCAACTAAATAACCACATATATATACCCTGATATGACTTCCAATTCTAACTGAAAGTGGGCCACATCCATTAAGACAAATCGATTCTGTAAGTCAAATTCAAGTATATATCATATAGCACGTAAAAGCTGATAGAAAGTTTAGGCTGACTTTAGGGCCCTCAGAGTATATCTAGAGTCTTTCTCAGCCTTAGCATAAAACTACAAAGTTGTAGATAAAAATGAGTTGTAAACCTCCCATGTAAATATTATTTTATTTTTAAATCATATAAATTTATTACGAATATTTAGTGCCCGGATGGCATACATAACACTTTGAATAACATATAAAATCATATCAAGATTAGATTTGTATCATCTTTTTTAAGGCTAGATAAGATTAAAAGACTCCCATAAAAAGACAAATGAACAAAGTGAAAAAGGGATACAAAGAGATGCCAAAGCAGGCCACAACACCAAACATGAAGTAAAATAAAACTACCTAAACAAATCAAAAGGTCTTGAAATCCAGTGGCTCTAGTTAGCCACCTACGGACTTAATCCAAGCAAAAATCCACATCTTAGACAACCTTTGAACATATCGGAAAATATCTTCATTGACAATACTAGCGAGCAAGTTTGGATATGAATTGATGACTTTATTTCTCCACTTTCATATAAACCAAAAAGCACATGAGATAACACCTCATAACACCTTATTAATTCGAGTACAACCATCAAGACGAATTTTGCATGAGGCAATATATAATGTAGATAAAGACGGGAAGGTCAAAGGTGTGTTCAAGTTCCACCAGCTCTAGATCTTCTTCTGGATAGCCACAACACGAGGGCAACAAATAACACAATGCTCAATATCCTCCACAATCATACCACAATACGGGCAACAATTTGAGGGAATATTAACACTAAGCTTGACCATATTAACAAGAGTTGGTAACCTGTTAAGAGAAGCCATCCAAACTCATATGTTTACTTTCGTACAGATCAAAGAATTCCACTTGTGATGATCTCCCACTACCGACTCACCAAGAATGATATTTTGAAGCGATTTAACAAAGGCATTACTTTAAATTTACTTAACATATCTTCAGGAAAAACTCAAATGTTTGATCCTTCGAGTCAAGTTATATACCCTATATCATAGAAATAAGATAAAGGAGGCATTTTGCACGACCAATTCCCACACCTTTCATTATTAAAGTGATGTCATCGATCACACACCTCACACTATTTGTCAATTTCAAGTGCATATATCCAATCTATAATACAAGAGCCGCATACTACCGCACCAAGGATCATGCCAAAAAGAAGTCGCAACTCCATTATTAACTTTGAGAACAAAAGAGTTTAAACGAGGGGTTGATGTCGTTAATGTAAAAGGTTACCTTATTTATATCAGACCATATACGACCATTGTTCTAATGGCTTGAATTAGCATTTAAACCACCATCATATCCATAGAACTCCTTAATCACAACACACCAAAGGGCATCCTTTTTCTGCTAGAAAACACCATTTTCATTTCCTAATAATCAAGAACAAAATATCATAACCCATGATCAATATGCATGTGTTCATCATGGACGATCAAATTTAACTAGTAACTTTAATAAATAACGGCTAATAATAATTATACAACTTGTCTAATTAATTTTTTTAACCCTTTTTAGGGTTCAAGAAACCCGAATTCAATTGAATAAAATTAAACACAACATAAAACCATGTTTTTGAAATTTAGGGTTCTTATATGTTTTTTATGTAATTAAAAACCTATATGAACGACTCGTGATGTCACTGTTGAATTTTACAAACCATTAATCACTTTAACACTTAAAGATCACGAGTACCACAACACAAGACTATAACACATATATGATGATAATCAACATAAGTTAAAAACGCGTACATTTTAACAATATGGGCAAATCGTCAAAAGGGCAAAACAAATACCAATAACTACCTAGATTCAAAGTAACGATTCATGTATATCGACACACACAATAGATTAATAGTAAACAATAATGTATGCTACTACACGTTTGTTAAACCAATAAACAATACCCGAACTTGAATCAAATTCACACCAAAAAACCTTAGGGATATTATTAAGTATTAGTAAATAATTACATCTTGAACTTCCTTTTATAACCATTATAATTTGGATCCCAAGTAACCACGCTCGCCTCCTTAGGGAGGTTGTTTTGCAATCGACCATGGTCTTCACTTCTCTATATGTTGTATCGTAAAGCACAATACGACGTACTTATATCCAAAATCCTATACGTCGTATTCTCATAGGCAATTACATCGTATTAGTCCATACGATTTGATACGCCATTTTCAACATAGTCAAAATAGTGTATTCTCGTTCTTATTGTTTAACACTTAGTATAACACTCATATATTATATTACCATTTTACTTATAATTGAAAGTCCCTAATCAATGCAAGAAACCCTAATCTTAACTTAATCAACACAAGGTATTACTTTTCAAACGTAATCTTATTATTGTATAATAAAGAATTACAAGTGTTATGGATAACACCGTTTGATGACAATGTGTTGTGCACACTTTGAACAACAATAAACCTTAACTTATGAATACAATCGTAGCTGTTTGATTCACTAAGTTATACGCACTAATGTTCTTAATATCTCAAAGTGTTAAACATTAATGCATGGATACACATCCTATTTATAGTGTTACGAGTTTGACTTAAACAGTACTTGATGTCGACTACACAAGCTTTTACAAGTTCCCACATCAGTCACATGATGTCCTTCTATTCTTGGTAGTCTTCCATTATGCTTTAAGGAACAGTTGTCAAAAACAGTTTCCTTATTCTTCATATTCTCGAACACACAAATGGCATGTCCAAAGTGTGCTGAGAGTTATCAGGGTATTGCCACCCCTGTTAACTCTCAACCCCTCAGAGTCCCTAATACATCTTGGCTGTTATCCATCACAGCCAAGGAGTATGTCTTCAGGTAATCTTCGACTTCCCTGACAATGTCTCTGACATGGACTCCTCTGAGGTTGCTCACAGAGACTTGGATCTCTGTGAGTCTTGCGAAACTTGCCTGCCTCCTAGGCACAGGCAAGGGACTATCTATCAGCCTAATTATGTTTAAATCAATGATCAGGGAATCTAACAAGTTTAGATTCCCAACAATCTCCCCCTATTTAAACATAAATAATGCTAGATCTAACTAAGTTAAGGTAAGTGAGTTTAACAGCTTCTTCTTACACATAACAGATCTAAACAAACATACCTCATGATTTTATTAAGACTTGAAGAAAATTACAAGTTCATTACATAAGTAAAATAAAAGATGAAGGTAAAAAGGGCTGACACCATCTTCAATAGTCATCATTTTTGATTCTTTCTTCAGCTTCGGCCACATCTAATCTGTTATCAATTTCATCCTGCAAAGTCTTTGCAAAATTCTTGGAATACTCTGTGTTGATCTTGAGACACTTATTGTGACAGAGTAGCTGAATAGTTGAAGCCAGGCACAGCTCATCTTCCCTCTGAAAAGCATACTGGCAAGCCTTGTTCATAAATGCCATTCCTCTTTCAGGCACTGAGTATGTCTGACCATCAACAGGGCCAACAATACCATTTGGAAGGATCAAATCCCTGTGCATACCATCCACACGAACATCTTCAGTAACAAAAGTTTCATCAACAATTTGTGAAATTCTTCTTCTTTTGTTGCCTGTCTTTGGGGGTTCTTGTTCGAAAAGCTGTGGTGGGGGATCAATCTTGAGTTTGGCAGCTGTTTCCTTGATCCAGTTAAACTTAGCCTTAAGAGTTTTAAGCAGAAGGAAATTTGCCTGTCCAGACTTTTTGGCAGCTAAGGCTTCGAGTTCAAACCATTCTGATAACCCAAGTGTCTTTAACCTAAAGTTGTCAAATACATCCATATTCCTCTGTTGGTTTTCCCTCCATAAGATCATCTGTGGGGTGTTTGTGGATTTGTGAATGGTGTATTTAAACTTGGTTATCTTGCCAGCAGCATACCTGTTGTTCACGCAGGCATCATAGTCAGCTTTGACTTTCTTTAAGGCCTCAGCGCGTTTTAGTTCCATTTCCCTCAACCTTTGTCTTTGTTTTTCCCTTTCAGGTGGTGTCATCTTCCTCAGAGTAGCTTCATTTAATTCTTTGGCTGTCTTGAGCTCATTTAGTCTTTTGAATTCTTCAGCCTGTTGCTCTATTTCTTCAGGAGTTAAAGGACTCTCATCGGAAGGTGTAAAGGTTGAAAAGTGGGAAAGGTTTGTGGTGGATCCTCCTGTCTCTAGCATCACAGCTATCTTCTTAAGTTTGGTGTCAGTATCAACCAAAACTATCTCCTTCCCTTTCTTCGAGACAGAGGATTCCACACTTATGTTTTTCAAATCATCAGCTCTTTTGAGAAACGCTGTCTGAGCCTGAGTTTGAATAGATTTTGGGAGAGAGCTCACAGTGAATTTTAGTTTCTTGGCCGCTGGCTCATCCTCATCCTCAGGCTTGCTGATGTTAACTAAGATCATGGATTTAGATGAGTCAGCTCCATCTAGTGTTTGTTGCTCCCCCTGAGTATCATCCTCATCATCATGTACTATAACTGGTGTGATGACTTGTAGAGGAACATGTGTAGTTGAGGGATTGGCTGATGACGAGCCTTGTTCAGCAGATGCAAGGCTGAGTATAGTATTCTTCTCCCCCTCACGTTCATCCTTACTTCCCTGATGCTTGGATGAACGTGCCTGAAATCGTCTTGCAATCTGCTCCACAGAGGCAGCCATGGCACGTTGTCTTTTTCTTGAAGCCCTGGCAATCTTCAGCAAGAGGTTGGCATTGGCATTAGTATTTGCCTAAACACGCCTGACAATAAAGCCAGCATGGTTGTATTGCCTGTTGCGAATCGCATTGAAGTGCCTGTTCATGTTGTTTTCTTGTTCATGGAACATAGCAGGGACAACTGAGTCAATGGCATCCTTGATTCGTGTCGAGAGATGACTTAGTCCCTGGGCCACACCTTTTCTTGCACCCTCCTGAATTGGCTCAGTGACAGCCTCAGTCACAGCCTTCTTTATAATGCCTGGAAAAGTGACAGTAAAATTGTGCATCTCTGACTTGATCACGTCCAGCTTCCTTGATAAGCGCTCAATATCATATTGATGATGTACGGGCTGAAGATTCTTGATATTGAGGCTTTGCTGAGCAAAATCATCCCCCCTTGGAATTAAGTCGAAGTTGGTCTGGGTAGGATGATCAAACATGAGGAATTCGGCTGTTGGATCATATGTTGGTCTTTGGAAGACTGTTGTTGCAGATGTAGCAGAGTTTGGAGTGTCAATAGCTTCCTTGAGAGGAGAAGTCTTGTCATCTTCTTTAGGAGGAGAGGCTGACAGCTGGTCATCCTCATCTTCTTCATCCTCTTCATCAAACATTCCCTCAGGGAATTCATCTTCAGGCATGGGCTCAAATTCAGAGACATAATCTTCTACTGAGAGCATTTCTTCATCAACATTTAACACAAGCTCTTCAGTATTGAGTTTATCCTGAGTTATTGTTTCAGCCTCCTTTTCGTGTACCTGAGATTCTTGGACTGGCTGTATAATTTCAGCTTGCAAGTTTGTTGTAATTAGTAACAGGGAAAAAATATAAGGTGAATGGTCGCCATTTCGCTGTCCCAGAGAGGCTGAGGGTGATTACTCAGCCACTCCAAAGGATAAATCCTTGGGATTCTTTTAAGTGTGAATGAAGTGTGGTTAATGGTCGCCATTCGCTGCCCCTAGGAAAGCTGAGTGTGATTATTCAGCCCCTCAAAAAGGTAAAAAACCTTTGGGACTCTTTTGATTGTGAAACATATGTTGTTTAATGATCGCCAGTCGCTGCCCCTAGGAAAGCTGAGTGTGATTATTCAGCCCCCCCCCCAAAAGGTAAAACCTTTGGGACTCTTTTAAGAGTGAAACATATGTTGTTGTAGGTCGCCTGTTACGCTGCCCCTAGGAAAGCTGAGGGTGATGATTCAGCTCCCCCTGAAAGGATAAATCCTTTGGGACTCTTTTAAGGAGGGAACCAAGAGGCTGTGTGAAGTACAGCTGATCAAGGTTGAGACATTAATGTATTCAGGTTGTTGTTAGCCTGAATACTGTCTAGAGGGTTCAGGGTCATCGGGGTGCTTTATAAACACAAATAAATCATTCCCTGGTGCAAAGACAGGGTGTACAGAAGTCTTAAAGTATTCTATGTGTAATGACAGACTTCTATGGGTCGAGGATTACCCTAACTTCACCACTCTCTCCTACAGACAAATGAGAGTGGTTGCTTGTGAACCTCTAAAAATGTACACTGATTACCTGTGAGATATCAGCTAGTTTTGGCTGGTTTCCTGTTGTCTCTGCTGACCTAGAGACACTAGACTCCTGTTGTTTGTCAGCCAAAGATTCTGAATCCACACGAGTATCTGGACCAGAGGCGGTGTCAGTCTTCTTTTCCTTGGCCTTAGTAACAGCTTTGGAGTGGGAAGAAGAGGGGATTTTCTTCTTCTTTGGCTGTTGGCCAGATGAAGCCTTGGACTTAGTAGTGTGCTGCCCAGAGGTCAAAGACGTAGACTTGCCAGCGACACTAGAAGTATTCACCTTCTCAGAGGAAGGGAGCAAGGGCTTCTCAGCGTTGGGTACCTGGTTGGCCACGTTCAGCATGTGGGCGGTGACAGGGATATCCTCAGCTCCTATCTCCTTGTAGATGGCGCCTGTGATGCGATAGGGCTTAAGAGCAGTCAAGGCCTTGTTGTGGTACTTATCTCCCAGCAAACTTTCAAAGATCAGGGACAGGAAGCGCACATAACAGATGTTTTTTTCCCTGACCTGATTCCTTCCCTTCAGTTGTTCTACCAGGTTTGAGAACAGGATGCTTCCAAAGTCGACATCAGCTCCCCAGATTAATCCATACGCAATAGCCTGATGATTGGATGACATCTGATCCTGTGATCCCTGCATTCCTCCCAGGGACTTCACAATGTGGGTGAAGAGGACACGCCACATAGGAGTAAAATACTTAATCTTCAGAGGCGATTTGGCGAGGACCTCAGCTGGAGTAAGGGCAGGGTTAACATCATGGCAAGGGTTTAGTGTGGCCAGGGCTTCCTTGACAGCCTTTTTGTCAACAGTCTTCAAGCATTCATCTCCATGTTTTAGTCCGGCCACACTAGAAAAGTCTTTAAGGGAAAAGGCAAAAGGATGTTCATTGCATGAGAGGCTAAATGTAATGGTGTCTTCTACTACTTCAGCAGAATACCAGAATTCCCTAAGGTATTCTTGGTAAAAAGTGGATGGAGATTTGGTGAAGGCTTCATTTAGGTCACAATTCTGCATGAAATTTACCAGATCTGAATAGGTGCTGTTTGGTGCCTTAATCCATCCAATGGCGTTGTTGGAGGCGATGATGCTCTCGTTGATCTCGAAGTTCACATTGGAGGCTTTTGGAACGGGAAACGCTATTGATTTGAGGTTGAAGGTGAGTGAAAATGGCGGATGGTTGAGAGAGATAAGAATTTAGAGAGAGAAGTTGATTTTAGAATGGTGGTGGGTGAGAAGAGAAAGAAGACAATATATATTCAAACTTAAGTGAACAGTTATTCAACCGTATTAAATGCAAGGGCGAAAATGACTGCTCAAGTGGGTCCCCTTGACCTTTCAAAAAGTTTGTCTCCTCGTTATCCGAAAAATAAATGATTAAATACGTGAGAATGTTTTTTGCATTTACTTGGAAAGTAACTACCTAGTTTCATGTGAAAAACATTTAATAAAACATTTAATATAGAATCAATCATTTAATGAACACATTTAATATCAAGCCACAGGCTTTGAGATATTGAGCATCCCTAGCTCAGCAACTAGCCAGTTGAACGAAGGTTCAGCCAAAGGCTTTGTAAAGATATCAGCTAGTTGCAGCTCTGTGGGAACAAAATGCAGCTCAATATCTCCCTTCATTATATGATCCCTGATAAAATGATACCTGATATCAATGTGTTTGGTACGAGAGTGAAGAACAGGGTTGTTGGATATGGCAATGGCGCTGGTGTTGTCACAAAAGATTGGCACTTTGTCATACAAGATTTCATAGTCAGCCAATTGACTTTTCATCCAGAGCACCTGAGCACAACAGCTGGCTGCAGCAACATATTCTGCTTCAGCTGAAGACATAGCCACAGAGTTTTGCTTCTTAGCACTCCATCCAACCAATTTTCCTCCTAGGATTTGACAGCTGCCTGAAGTACTTTTCCTGTCAATACAGCATCCAGCATAATCTGAATCTGAATAGGCCTTGAGATCAAAGCCTGATTCCTTTGGATACCATAGACCTAGGGATGGTGTTCCTTTGAGATACCTGAAAATTCTCTTAACAGCCACTAGATGGGATTCTTTTGGGTTAGCTTGGTACCTTGCACAGAGACATGTGGAGAATTGGATATCTGGACGACTGGCTGTTAGATACATCAGTGACCCAATCATGCCTCTATATAAAGTCTCATTGACAGAGACCCCTGACTTATCAGGGCCCATGTTGTTGGGTGGAAGCATGGGGCATTTCACTGATGCACAATCAGCTAAGTCATATTTTTTAAGTAAATCCTTAACATACTTTTCTTGACAAATAGAAATTCCCTTAGGACATTGTTTAATTTGAAAGCCCAAAAAGTAAGTTAATTCACCCATCATACTCATCTCATATTTCTTGGTCATTAATTTAGCAAAACGTTTACTAAGATTGACATTTGTTGACCCAAAGATGATATCATCCACATAAATCTGCACAATGATGAAATCACTCTTGTCCTTGAAGGTAAAGAGTGTTTTATCAATAGAACCCCTGATAAATTTATTTTCAGATAAGAAATTTGAAAGAGTTTCATACCATGCTCTTGGAGCTTGTTTCAGACCATACATTGCTTTGTGAAGTCTGTACACATGGTTGGGAAACTCGCTGTTCTCAAATCCTTCAGGTTGTGCAACATATACTTCCTCAGCCAAATCACCATTGAGGAAGGCACTCTTTACATCCATCTGATAGACAGTGATGTTCATATAGGCAGCATAAGCAAGAAAGATTCTGATGGCCTCAAGTCTAGCAACAGGTGCAAAAGTTTCATCATAATCAATTCCTTCAGTCTAAGAGAATCCCTGTGCTACCAGTCTTGCCTTGTTCCTGATGATGTTCCCAATTTCATCCATCTTATTTCTATAGATCCATCTAGTGCCTATGATATTCTTTCCAGGTGGAGCTGGCACTAGTGTCTATACTTTGTTCCTTTTGAACTGATTGATTTCTTCTTGCATAGCAGCTACCCATCCTTCTTCTACCAGAGCCTCAGCAACTCTTTTAGGTTCAATTTGAGAAAGAAATTCAGCAAATAGACATTCATTGGCTGAGGCTGACTCTGAGTCTTGGATTCGCGGTCTGGTTGTGACCCCTGCATTTGGTTCCCCAATAATGTTGACAAGAAGAATGTGTTGATCTCTTGACCACTTATTTTGAGGAGCTGGGGATTCAAGAATAGGGGTACTTGAGGGCACAACTTGTACAATTTGAGTCTTATCCTGCTGACTAGGAGGGCTTTCTTCAAAGACTACTTCAGTGTCAGAGTCTTCTTCAGCCATATCAAGGGAAGCTATTTCATTATCAGCAGGAGAATCTTTAGAGATTTGAAGAATTGGTGAGTCATTAATATCATGAGAAGGACCATCAGAGATTTGAGGTTCTTCTTCATCAAGTTCCTGAGAGGTAGGAACTTCTATGTTGTGAGTAGACAGAGGGTCAAAAGCAGGAACATAAGGAGTGAGAGTGTTGGAGTGGTGATGACTGGTAGGTCTGGGTTCTGTGAACTCATCACTTGGGAGAGAAATATTTTCATTAAAATCTACTTCATCACCCTCTGTTCCTGTTCTCTGTATGACTTCATCATCTTCATTAAATCTGACATGGAAAGTTTCTTCTACTTCTTGTCTTCTGATGTTGAATACTCTGAAGGCTTTGGCTGTTGGAGAGTATCCCAAAAAGAAACCATCATCAGCTTTTTCATCAAACTTTCCAAGTTTATCCCTGTAGTTATAAATAAACACAGGGCATCCAAACACATGAAAATAGCTGACGTCTGGAGATCTTTTTCTGAAAACTTCATAGGAGGTTTTGCCATGTATTTTGACAATGATTGATCTGTTTTGAGTGTAGCAAGCAGTGTGTACAGCTTCTCCCCAAAATTGCTTTGGTAAGGCTGCACCATTTAACATAGTTCTTGCTGCTTCAATAAGAGTCCTGTTTCTTCTTTCAGCCACACCATTTTGTTCAGGAGTGCCAGCTGAAGAGAAGTTCTGAGAAATCCCTTTTTCATCACAAAATGATTCAAGTTGATGATTCTTGAATTCTGTACCATTATCACTTCTTAGAGCTTTGACTCTAACATCATTCATATTTTCAACCTGTCTGATGAAGGACATGATGGTATCAGCTGCATCACTTTTCCTTCTGAGGAAGAACACCCATGTATATCTTGAAAATTCATCAACTATGACCAAGGTGTATTTGTTGTGATTAATGGTTTGAGGTTTGACAGGCCCAAACAAGTCCATGTGAAAGAGATGTAAGCACTTGTCAATAGAGAATGATTGCCTAGTCTTGAATGAAGACCTGTGATGTTTTCCTTTGACACAGGCAGAACAAGTTTTGTCTTTGGAAAACATTACTGAAGGTAGACCAGCAACCAAGTTTTGAGTGGCTATCTTATTGATGTTCTTGAAGTTGAGATGAGACAGTCTTTTGTGCCACAGCCAGTTGACACTTTCAGAGGCTTTGGCAAGAAAACAATTTGAACTGTCTTCAGAGCACACAGCCATGTTGATGACATAAACATCTCTCCTTCTAGGTGCAACCAGCACAACATCATTATTTTTGTTGAAAATGGTTCCCTGAGTCTTAGTAAACAAAACCTTATAGTCAGCATCACATAATTGGCTGATGCTAATAAGATTGTGTTTAAGACCATTCACATATGCAACCCTGGTAAATGTGATCCCATTGCAATTCACTGAGCCATATCCTTCTGTGTCACCTGAAGAGTTATCTCCAAACACCACTTTGGGACCTGGCTTCTTTGAGTATCTGTGCAGGTATTGTTGAATCCCTGTCATGTGTCTAGAACAGCCACTATCTAGATACCATACCGATTCCTTGAGATATTTCTGCACAGATACATAGAAACAGATTAGTTCCTATGGTGAACCCACTTTCCAGTGGGTTCCCTGAATTGCTTGTTAGCAACTCTTGTGTTCCTGAAAAACTTTTGGCGTTGGGATGGACAGTTCATTGTTTCATGGTTATAACTCCCACAGATATCACACCCAGGGAAGTCACCACACTCGTCTGAGTGATGGTCTGTGAACCCACAGAATTTACAGGGAGGATAAGATTTGTAATTTCCCTGTTGTCTTTTGGAACTCTGTGGTCTGTCCCTAGAGGGTGTCTGTGCTCTTTTAGCTGCCATGTGTCTGTCATGATCTAAGGTCGAATGGTGAGAATTTTTACAAACATTGCAATAAGGTTTGATTAACCTTTCCCCTTTGGGTTCACCTAGGACAGACTTAGGTTCATGAGAAGTAGAGCATTCAGCGGAAGGCTTAATGTGTTGTTTCAAGAGTTCTACTTCTTTCTTAAGAGACAACAGGCGATCTTCAGTGGTGGGGTCAACCTTATTCACAGCTTTAGTAGTAGCAGGTTTAAAAGCTACTTGTTTACCAGTTTGTTTAGCAGGCACACGAAAAACTTTGGCTGGAGGATTCTCAATATCTGTCCTAAGTTCGTCCTTAGCAGATCTAGAAGAACTGCTAGGTTCAACTCCAGAGAGTTTGGGCAAAGGTGGTAGCTCAGCCACATCTTCAGAGACAGGGTCATTAGTCAAAGAGGTATCTGACATATGAATAGTCTCTGTAGATTTAAAGACAATGTCTTTGGGTTTGGTGAGAATCCTCAGCTTTTTATTCTTAGCAGTTATATCCCTGTTTAAGTCAGCAGGCACTTCATCCCTAAGCAATTCATCAATAGTAAACCTAGCACACAGCCATTTTTCAATAATCTTGTTCAATTCAATGACTTGATCATTTAAAGCTATGTTTTTCAAGGTTAATCTAGCTACTTCATTTTGCAGGGATATTTTCTCTAAGTTAACCCGCCTGAGAGTTTCACATTCAGCCTTAGCATTTATCATTTCAGTTTTAACAGAGTGAAACTTATCAAGTAGGTTCTTCCTTTGTTCCTCAACAAAGTGCAAATCAACAATGGTGTAATCAAGGACATGTTTACGTTCATCACTATCAGACATAGATAGAAGCCTGTGTACCTTTTTCATTGTGATGTCAACCCATTGTCCTGATCTTGCATCACCTTTTCCAACAGCTGGTTCATCCTCAGCTATCGCCATAAAAGCCCTGACTCTTGTGGTGTCTTCTTCATCTGAAGTCAATGGTTCATCATTCCAATCATAAGTTTCAGCAACCAACCCTTTCTCAGTCTTTTTCTCACCACCTTTCTTTTTGGACATAGCTTCAATCTTCAAGTTCATTTGTTCTAACTCAGCTTTAAGTGCCTTGTACTTATTTTTGTAATTTTTCTTCTCAGTGTCTGAAGAATTGGATTGAGATGAGTTGTTATGTTGTTTGAACTTGTAGGGTTTGGATGAAGATGATGGATAAGAGGGTGAGGATGTTTTGGTAGAAGGACACTCTTTTTGATAATGTCCAAGCTTTCCACAGGCAAAACATGTTTCTTTTGACCTGTCAGTTGGTTTGCTAGCTGATCCTACTCTTCCAGATCTTTTGTAGTATCTTCTTTGGTTGGCTAGCAGTGCTCTTTCATGGAATTCTGCATTGAGTTCTGACAAGAATTCTTGGCTGCTACGGGTATCTTCTTCAATATCAGAATCGCTGTCATGAGGATGTGTTGCAGATATCAAAGCTTTGGAAGTTGCTCCTTGGACAACAAATCTTTCAGTTTCTGATTTGTAGATAGTATCGATCAGCCCTTCTTCATAATTGTACTTACCATAGAGCTGAGCAAGGGTATCATTTTTGATTGAGTTGTTAGCTCTCTGAGTCTGATTCATGCTCAGCCACTTTCTTGGAAGGCTGTTGACAAAAGTAGCATTGATCTCAGCTTGACCAATAGTGACATCATTCATAGCAAGGTCATTTAGAAGAATCTTCAGCCTAGTATAGGTTTGCTGAACCTTTTCACCTTCAAGTGACTTAAAGGCATTAAACTGAAGTCTGAGTGTCTGAATCTTTGTCTCTCTTGTTTCAGAGGGTCCTTCATGGCCAAGAATGAGGTCTGTCCACATTTGTTTAGCTGTGGGACACTGAATGACAGACTTCATGATATGCTTGGGAAGACAGGAAATTATGATGCTTTTGAGACGTTTATCTTGGTTTGCTAATTTCCTATCAGCTGAGGTCCATTGTTTGACAGGTTTGGGAAGAGGGTTTTCTTCAGTAGATGTAAGCGCCATGGGAATATATGGACCATTTTCTAAAATTTCTAAGAGAAAAGGTTCAAGTCCATCAAGGTATACAAGAAATTGACTCTTCCAACTGGCAAAGTCTTCTTCATCAAAGACTGGTACACTGGTTACGTGTGATCCACCTCTTGAGTCAAGAAGTTGGGGTAGATCATCGTCATTTGCTGGAGGGTTAAGTCTTGGTGAAGATGGGTTTGTGGAAGGTGAGTGTGGGCTAGAAGTTTCCGGCATGGTGGATCTTGATTATAAAACTGAGAACGATGTTTCTTGAAGGTTTTAATATCAAACACCGCTCTGATACCAATTGAAAGTCCCTAATCAATGCAAGAAACCCTAATCTTAACTTAATCAACACAAGGTATTACTTTTCAAACGTAATCTTATTATTGTATAATAAAGAATTACAAGTGTTATGGATAACACCGTTTGATGACAATGTGTTGTGCACACTTTGAACAACAATAAACCTTAACTTATGAATACAGTCGTAGTTGTTTGATTCACTAAGTTATACGCACTAATGTTCTTAATATCTCAAAGTGTTAAACATTAATGCATGGATACACATCCTATTTATAGTGTTACGAGTTTGACTTAAACAGTACTTGATGTCGACTACACAAGCTTTTACAAGTTCCCACATCAGTCACATGATGTCCTTCTATTCTTGGTAGTCTTCCATTATGCTTTAAGGAACAGTTGTCAAAAACAGTTTCCTTATTCTTCATATTCTCGAACACACAAATGGCATGTCCAAAGTGTGCTGAGAGTTATCAGGGTATTGCCACCCCTGTTAACTCTCAACCCCTCAGAGTCCCTAATACATCTTGGCTGTTATCCATCACAACCAAGGAGTATGTCTTCAGGTAATCTTCGACTTCCCTGACAATGTCTCTGACATGGACTCCTCTGAGGTTGCTCACAGAGACTTGGATCTCTGTGAGTCTTGCGAAACTTGCCTGCCTCCTAGGCACAGGCAAGGGACTATCTATCAGCCTAATTATGTTTAAATCAATGATCAGAGAATCTAACAAGTTTAGATTCCCAACAATAATGTGTGTGTCTGCATAAGCTTTAGCATATTTCAAACATATATTATTTATACGTGTACACATTCCAACAATAACATTTCGGGAGCATTTATTCTTCATAATCTATGAATCCATTCAGAGTGTTAGCCTAATTATTTAGATACTTACTAGCAGGGTACCCGCGTGTTGCGGCTGCGGGTACTATGTAACTTAAAAATTTGGAGAGACAGTGCAATCTCTTTTATAAGTAGTACAAGTTTATTTGTCGTTAAA
The DNA here is from genome assembly GCA_025667525.1 of Glebionis coronaria. Lineage (NCBI taxonomy): Eukaryota > Viridiplantae > Streptophyta > Magnoliopsida > Asterales > Asteraceae > Glebionis > Glebionis coronaria. The sequence goes on from CM046880.1 coordinate 550,573,440, forward strand.
AAAGTAGTACAAATTTATGTAACGGGGTCGTTTTTATAGGTTTCGATAGGTTCTCTCTGATTTGTCTTCCGACGGTTTTTATTGACTAGTCGAACCGATTGTGACTCAGGTCCCAGTTCACCCCGTTGGTCCGGTTCGTTATTCAATATTAAGTATACGATCATTTTAGCTGGATAATATATGTACGATTTTGTATTGTAGATATATACATGTAATTGTTGTACAATATTAATATATAATTGTATTTTTAAGTAGTGTGGTGTATATATTAATTAGTATTAATTATTTTTATTTTTAAATGTATATTAATTATTATGTATTTATTAGTTTTAAATATGAGTATTAAACTATGTTTTTATGTTTTTATTGATTTTTAATTATATTTATATATTTGTACATTATGCATATATATATATAGTATTGTAGGTTAATTTTTTTTAACATTTCTAATAATATTAAGGGGCCGTTTGGTTCAAGATTTTAAAATTCTGGAATTCTAATATCTAGTAAATTAAAATTCCTAAGAATTTAAAATTCTAGAATTTAAAATGCCTAATCCTGTTTGGTTGACAGAATTTTGTAATATTTTGAACTCTTGAATTTGTATTAAACAATTAACGAATAAATATTTTTTATAAAAATTTTATTGAAAAATTAAAAATCGAATTTTAACTTTTTATATATATTTTATAAAAAAATTTATATAGTTTTTTTATAAATTCTTTATAAAAAAATTATATAAATTTTCTAAAAAATTTATATAAAGTTTACAAAAATTTTATAAAAAATTAATAAAAAGTTTATAAAAAATGTATATAAATTTTATAAAAAAATTCAATAAACTTTATAAAAACTTATATAATTTTTTTTTAAAAAATTTATAATTTTTATAAAAAAATCAATAATTTTTTATAGAATTTATATAAATTTTGTAAAAAATTCCTATAAACTTTATTAAAAATTTCTATAAATTTTATAAAAAATTTCTATAAATTTTTAATATAAATTTTATTTTTGCTATTTAAAAGAGTAAAAATAAAAAAAAAATAATTTTTATATAAATTTTTTAAATTTTATAATTTTTTATATAAACATAAAAACCCGAATAAAAATGATTAAAAAAAGTTTATAAAATAAAATTTTCAAGTAAATTAAAATTCCTCACTTTTTGGAGTAATTTCAATATCCTTCATTTTGGGAATTCGGAGAATTTTAAATTCCTTCGTTAGTCATATCAAACACAATATTTGGGGGAAATTAAAATGTCAAAATTTTGAATATCCCCCAATATCCTCCAATATGCCCCAACCAAACGGCACCTAAGTGTTTTCTTTTAGAGTAAAGTTATTTTAGATACCATATTAATCTTGGATACCAAGGGACTTATCCCCACCATCCATCTCCATCTCATCTAATGGATAAGATTAAAAGTATTTTATTATTTCACTTATTCTTATAATTTAAATATCTCTTAAACCGTTAAGCGTTAAACGAAAATAAATATATCATCGCGACGAGCATTTAATAAGGTTTCTACAGATATGCATTATGATATACTTTTGAAGAAAAAAAAAATTCGTCTTTTTTTTCCTTTTTTTAAATTTGCGTAAAATATCATATATGATAATAGTGTTTTATCATATATGATATCAGTCTTAGGTTACAAATTATTATTGAATCATATATGATATTGGTTTATATCATATATGATAAGTTATATCTTGTATGATACTAGTGTTACTATCATATATGATATTTAGTATCATATATGATAATTTTCGCCCAATGAAAAAAAAAAACGTGAAAAAAATGAAAAAAAAAATTTGTCGAAAGTATATCATATAGCATATCTGTAGAAAGATAATTAAATGCCCGTCGTAACGGTATATTTGTTTTCGTCTAACGATTAACGGTTTAAAAGATATTAATGTTTAAAAAAAAGGTGGAAATGACTTTTTTATTTAATATTATCCATTGGATTAAGATTGAGATGGAGGATAGAGATTGGTCCTTTGGTATCCAAAATAAATTTTGGTATCCAAATGAACTTAAATCTTTCTTTTAATATGTAGTATAGACTATGCTTAATGTTTAAGTTAGTGTTGAAATTACGAAATATTTTTACTTCCTTGTACAAAATTTGTTTGAGATAGCTCCTTATAACAGATTGGGTATGTTAAAGCTGGAAGATCAATAAAAAATAAAAACCTTTTGATGAAATATTGAAATGGCGAAAATTTTTGTTTGTTTCTTTCATTTATTTAGCTACTCAATCTTTTTGTAAGCCCAAGTCTTGTTTTTTTTAATGACCCAAGTCTTGTTAACAAGGTCACTTTGAGAAAAAGCCCATTTAGATCAATTAAATCAACATCACAGTTAACTGGCCTTGGTTAGAAAATACTAGCCCAACTTTTTTAATATCGTCTAGTCGTCTACTACTAGTCTACTAGTATTATTTATTTTGTTTGGTTTAAGTAGGGGTGTGCACGGTTCGGTTTGGATCGGTTTTTGGCTAAAACCGAAATCGAACCGACATATTCGGTTTTTAAAAAACCAAAAATCGAAACCGCTCGGTTTTAGGCGGTTCGATTTTTTCGGTTTATAATCGGGTTCGGTTCATTTTTCGGTTTTAAAACCGTTTATATTTTGGTACGTCCGATTTAAATTAAAAAACTTGTTTTGCGTGAAAATTAGTTTTTTTTTTCATTCTAAGCCTAATAATGTTTATCTCAAATTTCTAATCTATAATTACACACATAGATAAACACACATGCAAATAAACAAGCATACAAACGATTATTGTCACATATGTAATTATATATTATCAAGTAAGCACAAATATATATCAAACACGCGTATAAAGTACAATAAAATAAATATATTACTCCTATTTCCCTAAAAACAAATATTAATTTATAATTTTGATATATTACTTATTTATTTATATTATATTATATTTATATTTTTTATATAATAAAATGGTTCGGTTCGGTTCGGTTTTACGGTTCGGTTTTTGGATGAAAACCGATACCGAACCGAAACTTTTCGGTTTTTGAAAACGTAAAAACCGAACCATCGATTTTTATATTTAGTCGGTTTTTTCGGTTCGATTTTTCCGATTTTTCGGTTCAGTTTCGGTTTTTCGGTTTTTCGGTTTTTTTCTCACCCTAGGTTTAAGAAACAACTCGTGGGTTTAATTTCGAATCATAATGTGAGTTTTGTAGTAACACGCGACGCTAAAGTTATGTCATGTATAAATTATTGAGTATCTGTTTAAAAAAACTTAATTTCGTAAAAAAAAAAAATAATAACAAAAAATCTTTTTGATAGTATGAGATATCTACTCTTAGAGTTCATTTGATAAGAGTTGTTTTGAAGGGTTTTTTTACAAAAATTATCTACACTAAAATAAGTAGTCTTGTTTAGCACAACAACTTTTTGAAGTTATTAGTTTTTTATATAAACAAATACAGTAGTTCTTAAATGAAAAACTAATTCATAAATTTTTTTAAATTTTTAAAAACTGTTAAAGCTGTAAATTACATATATACCATCAAATCATATTAGAGAGTATACTTTTTTTAAACATGTTTTTTTAATTATTCTACAACTTAATTTTTATAATTAACAATTAATATATCAAACACTTTTATTAAAAAAGTCCAATTAATAACATATATTAAGAGCTTTGTAATTGACAGTTTATAGTTAATAATATACATCATATAACTTACAACTAGTTTTTCAAACATGCTTTAAACTTGGGTCTTTGGAATGAATCTTAAGAGCATGAGCAATGGAAAAAAAGCTATAATGACTTTTTAGTTTTGACACCTCAACATTTTAATAACTCACATTTATTAAAAAGCTTTGTATAAAGAACCATTCCAATGCTTAAAAGCTTTTCAAAAGCTTTTCATTATGTTCATGGAGGGAGTATAATGGAAACTCTACAACAAAACATGGTTTGCACTATTTCTTCAAACACTTGTAAAACTAAAAGTCATTTTGCTAAAAGTCTTTTAACAAGCTTTACTTACAATGCAAAAAGTCATTCAAATAGCTTTTTAAAATAGTGCCAAGTCTTTGCTCAAGTTACCATTATGGATGCTCTAATCGACGAAAAGTGCTTAAGTTTGTCTCACATTAATTGGTAACGTGGATGGTTATAAATGAAGCAAGAAGTACTACGAAGTACTCCGTATTCATTGGATTCATTCTGCAATATCCATTTAGATCGTTCATGGCCAACTACAAGATTGGTTTGATCTCTCATGCATGTTTCGTAATCAATCATGATCGAGAAATGATTGTTAATTTATGTGAGCAGTTTGACCACGAGGTAGGGTTTGTGTTTTGGTTTGCGTCAAACGTTTCGGCGCCAAAGAAAAAATGCATGGCGTATCACACTAGAGAGTGGTGTCGTAGTCCTCGCGTTAATCTTTAGCTCATAGAAATTGTCGTTGTGATTTTTTTTAATTATTAAATTAGATACACGTAGACTCATTATATCACTTTTTAGTATTTGACATCACTTTTTTCATGGCTTACCACACCCAACAAAAAGTGGTGTCATATCAATTCTCGTGTCATAACCTACGTGACATAACTTTTTGAATATAACATCACTTTTGGCTATAGCATCACACCACTGTATCTAGTGCTCTTAGTAGTACTCTTTCATCTCAAAATTATAGTCTATCTTTTTATTTTTGTTTGTCTCGAAATTATTTTCCACTATTAAAAATAAATTAAGAAGTTTGATGAAGTTTACCATATTATTTTTACTTTAAATTGTTAGAGTCACAATCTTATAAAAAAGAAATGCTTTTTAAAAAATCTAAAAAATTATTATGTTTGTTAGATCTCTTACATAAATAACTCACGGTCAAAATTACATATTTTCTTTTTCAAGGTGACAAAGGTAATTTAGTCATTTTACTCATTTTTTTAGTTCCACCATCGAACTTGAAATTGGCATAACTTTCTGTAAAACCCGTTTAAAATCCATGAACATTAATGACACGCAATCTTAGGTTTATTAAAACGATACGTAAATTATAATTAACTCATAATAAATAATAGTATTTATTCGAGTATTACGTGATAATTATTTATTCAGAAAATAAATATTATACGTCACGAGTAAACACGAAAATTTAACCACAAGCATCGCCTTAAATATTTTAAAACATGAAAACAGAAAATATGTGCATGTTTATCGTGGGCCTCGGTTTTAATAAGCAAAAGAAAGGAAATTGGCTTTAGGCCCACTCCATTTTTAAAAGTAATAACAAGGGATTTACCATTTCATTTTAGAAAACAAAAACACAGAAATTAGGGTTTTGTGGTGTTTGAGTCGTCGGCAAAAAAACAAAGGAAAAAGGAGTGACGAGATTTATATCTTGGTTGGGTGATTCGTGTTTGTGGGGTTTGATTATTTCTAATCGTAAAACTGGTAACCATCCTCCTCTTTCTCCTTTTGTATATCACGAATTAAAGATCTATTATCAGGAAAAACATTTAATTGTAAAAGGTAAACATGAATTGAATGGAATCATAGTCGGGTTTTTGGTGTTTGCACGAAAACCGAGGTGTCTCGGTGTGTTTCTTTTGGTCCAGCAGTTAGACGGGGGGTTTGATTTGGGACGGCAGCAACACGAGGCCACCAAAGGGGGGTGTTGGTTTTGAAAATAGTGGGAAAACAAGCCATCAGGGTGTTTGTGTTATACGCGGGGGGTGTTTGTTTGTTACCAGTGGCAACCGAGACCCTTAAGGTCTCGGTGGGTCTTAGATGGGCAGCAGGGGTGACGTGGGTTAGAGCAGTGGGTAAATAGTTTAACCAGTGGGTAGAAACAGCAGGGCAGTGGGTACCAAGAGTCAAAGAACTCTCGGTGGGAACCACATGGGCGGCAGTGGCTGCTGGCTTAAGTCGGTGGCTACTGTTTGGTTAACGGCAGTAAGGACCACAACCATAGGCTGTGGTGGGCTTCGGTTCGGGGCTGACCCGAGACAAAGGTGTCTCGGGAAAGTTTTGACTCGGTTTTCGGGTACACGTTCGAAAGATAAAAACAATGGGTTTATTTTAGAAATATTAAATCATTTTACAATTGAGTTTCATATTATAAAATTAACAAGTTATTATTTTTTATTAATTTAACTAGTAAATTAGATTAAAAATGATTTAACTAGTTTTATTAGTTAAAATGTATAATTTTAATTAAATGATTTAATTAATCATGAACCCATTTTGGAAACTATCTATTTTAGGAAACATTCTATTTTTACCAGGTTACGTATAACAATATAATAATACGAGAGTACATTAATCAGAGAACAGAAATACACTAATCATAAATACTTAAGAACAGTCAGACTTACCAGATTATACACAAAACAGTACAACTGTTAGGTCAATTCAGTACCTAATGACCTCCCTGAAGGATTTGAATAACAATCAGCCTAAGTGAATTATTAACCTTGAACATAACGAGGTCACTAAGTGAAAAGTCACTCGGTGAGTTGCCTTCGAGTTCCTAGACTGAGTCTAAAAGGAAGACTCAAGCATTCAGAGAGGCGAAGCTCAATGAATGTCTTCTGTGACGAAGAAGAAGGTGATGGGTTCAGTGAGTTGTGGCAATAGACTCACTGAACCCCATACGATCTCCCTAAAGAAAACAAGCATTCTCCAAGACTGAAGAAATGGCGGGATAAGTTGAATTGTGACAAGATGAAGTACATCACACAATTAGCGTGACTTACCCTTTTGGGATAGATGGGGTACTGACAAGTGTAAAGGACTTACGGCTTACTACTTAGAAAAGGGTAAGACAAGATACTACATTGTACCAATAAGACAAGAATTGCACATGGGCAATTATTGTCTTCTACCCAACTTTCCTTCTGTGAATAGGATGCTTGTAAAGGAGAGTAAACTAAGTGTGTGCACTTAAAGCTTTAGACATTCACAAACAAGTTTTCTCTCCTCCAAACACGATCACGCACTTGAGTTCTAAACTCCTGTTGATAGAATCGTCAAGCTTAGCAATCGTTAGGATTGGACTAGCTTGTTAGTGAGGAGATCACAAAACCACACATTGTCTATTCAATCCCTATTGTAGCTTCGTATACAATAGGGTATAATTCTTTAATAAAGCTAAGAGTTAAACGTTGAAAACCTTTGTGTTATTTACTTACTTGTATTAAGTTTATTGCATTACTTAACCATGGGTTAGGACTATACTTATTATACTTATGTATAGTACTAATTACAAGGGACCAACAAGTGGTATCAGAGCGGTAGGATTATAAAACTTTTAACCACCGTCTCAAAGTTTTTAAAAAACCTTGATCCATTATGGCTGAAAGTAATGTACCCCAACTTGTTAACAAAAAAGGAGCGAGTTACTCTGTTAACGCTCCTAAGTTAGAAGTTGAAAGATTTAACAAATAGAAGAAAATAATGCTATGTTATTTGATGGGAATGGAACCTTATTACATAACTTGAATTAAGAATGGTCCATTCAAACCAAAAACAGCAGCTGGTGATGACAAACCTGAAAACCAATGGTCTGACGATGAAAGGAGAGTGGTCAATCAAGACCAACGTCTCAAAAGCATCATATATCTTGTCTTCCTGACGATATTATGAAGGCTATCATCGAGTGTGAAAGGGCCAAAGAGACTTGGACAAATCTTGTTCATAGTTTCGAAGGACCATCCGACACTAAGGAAAATAGGATTATGGACCTGAAGTTAGAATATAACACTTTCAGGGCCAAACCGTATGAAACACTTCCACAGACTTACACCAGGTATAAAACCTTGCTCAATGAGCTAACGAATGACGGGGTAAAACCGTCTAAGCATGAAATCAATGTTGATTTTGTGAACAGTCTCCCTGAAAAATGGCTTGGTTTTTCTCAAGGATTGAGAAATGCTAATCACATACAGACTCAGGATCTTGCAGATATTTATGGGAGATTTATCTATGAAGATAATCTAATAAACAGAAGATATCCTGAGTCCAAGAAGGCCTTAATAACAGACACCTCAGCCAAACCTACCCAAATTGATCATGGCCCCATTACAACTGCTTTTTACTCAAATGCAATTGTTCAAGATGTTCAGGAAACCTCAGATGATGATGTGGATGAAAGATCTAGTGCTGAATAATACATAAGGGATTTGAACAGGGAATATCATGAAAGGACCATGTTGGCAAATACCAAACGTTATATCAAAAGAACTAGATTTGCTGGTAACCAATCCACTGAGGGAGTGGATTGCTATCGATGTGGTAAAACTAGGCATTTTGCTAAATATTGTCTTTCAAAAACCCCATTGGCCTCTTTTAAAAATCAAAATTTTTCATCAGGCAATGACAATTTTCAACCCAAGTTTACACCAAAACTAATTCAGGCTTCTCCAATTAACCAAACTTTTCAGAATAGTAAGAAAATTGAGAAAGACTATAGGTCTGAGTATAAAAAGGTTAAAGCAAAACTTGCACTCTTGGAAGCTGAACCTACTGTTGCTCAGACTCAAAAGCCTGCTCAGAACAAAGCCAAAGGGCTGGTAGCTGAAACTTTTAATTGGGATGATGAGGACTTGTCCTCAGAAGAGGAGGAAGTCAGGTATCAAGTGTTAATGGCTCTAGCTGATGATGAATTATCAGTTGGAAAGAATCATGCTCGAAATGGAGAATGGGTTGACATCACCATGAGAAAGGTAAACATGCTTCTCTCTATGGATGAAGAATCTGATTGGCAAAAATTCCTTAAGTATATTAACATTGACCTATCGTTTGTTGAAGAGCAGAGATTGAATCTTTTGTCAAAATATAATAAAATTGTTTTTGAATTAAACAAATGTAGAGAAGATCTATTAGTTTTAAAACAAGCTAAACTTGAAGCAGTAAGCTATCAACTTCAGAACACTGAACTTACTAAAATCAATCATGCTCTTCAAGAACAACTTAAGGAAGAAAAACGCATCAATGAGAAATGGACAAATAGCTCTACCTTAGCTTCTCAGTGTATAAACAGTCAAATACCTGCCCAAAAGAAGAAAATTCTTGGGGCACGACAACTCACTGAAAAGGCACCTACTAAGGAAATGAGTGAAAAGGCATTTCTCCCTGCCTCAGTTGGGTTTGATCATGAAATGATTCCTAAGTCAAAAGACTGGGTTGAGAGATCAAACCCTGAGAGTGTTTTGCCTAAATTTGATACTGGAAAAATATTAATTCTTGAATCTCAGGCTATTAATGAAAAACTTGGTCTGAATGAAGAGACTGATAAAGTCAGTAACACTGAAACATCTAGTGTTGCTGAAGACATTCAGACTCCTCTACCTCCTTTGAAAAACCTTCAAGGAGCAAGTCCATGTTCTGAACTAATTCCATTGTCTTATCAAGAACACTCACCTAGAGGAAGAGCTGGGTTAGGTTGTATTGAACAAACAAAGCCTGACCCAAAAGTGATACCAGATCACTCTAAGTCAAGAACTGTCACTGAAAAGACAACCAAACCTATATCTCCCTCAGGGACTCTGTAGGATCTTGTTTTTCTAAGGATTATGCAATGTGTGGATTATCTATTGAATGATGATAAATGGAAGAACTTTAGAGAGAGAAAGAAGAGAGAGAAAAGAGAGAAAGATGAGAAAGATGGAAATGTGATTATTGAATGTGTAAGTGAACCAACAACCCCTCCTAACATGCTAGGAGGGGGGTTTATATAGCCCACCCTACATGTGGGCTATATGGGCTATATTGGATCACGAGCCCAATATCATTGGAGTGACCGATCCTTTCTAAATACGTAAAAACGTATTTCCAACAATCTCCCCCAAAGGGAGGTCACTCCAAGTTACAATGTCCTAAATAGTCTAAAGCTCGTGATCTATGCTAATAATGATGTGACCGAGACTTTCCTTGGAAAAACGTATTTCCAACAATCTCCCCCAAAGGGAGGTCACACCATTTTACAAAATCTTAAACCTAGCATACTATGCTTGAGTCTTCAATCTTGTTCTTGTGAATATGCTGATGAGATCTTTGACTTTATTCTTGAGCATGTTCTCTTGCCTTGACCTTGTGCATTCATCAGTTGTGATATTCGCCTCTTCGTGAATTCATGTTCCACATACTTATACCTTTATAATTCTTGAAAGCTTCAGAGTTTGATACAGCGGAAGACTTGACCTTCAGACTTTCTTGAATTCGTTGAAGTACTGAGTGTATGCAGTATAAGCATGTGGGGACGACTTCTTCTTGGATTCCGCAACGCCACCGTCTTCAAATGCCACAACATAAGTAGACACGAAAGAAATGGCTTTGAACATTTCATTCTAAATCGGTAGCATTTTACCTCTGGTCGGTGAAGACCGTTGGACGATATTAGATATCGTACCCGTGACGGATAGTTTCAATTAAGTAACTTCCTAACAGGATTTCGCGGGTAAACCCGTTCTTTTTATTCGACCGTCCAAAGCTGACTGCGAACATAAAGAGTGAATCATTTGGATAATAATATCCGCATGATTTGAAGCCGTCAATTCATGTTCCTGGAACAAGTGAAATTCAATTAAGAACCGCACCATCGTTGCTTTCCAGTTGTCACGAGCTTGATTCGTATAGAATCTTGCAAGTTACCTACCAAGTGCTGTTTGAGGTTAACACTAGAAGGATTTCCACTCATCACCGTGAACACAAAGGTATCACTCTGAGTGTTCTGGCAAGATCACTGAGATATTGCGTAGAGGCCTGGAACGTGTTTGAATTCAGTTAAGAATTAAACAGCCGTTGCTTTCCAGTTATCACAAGTTTGATTCATAAAGAATCGCACAAGTCACCTACCATGAGCTTTTTGATATTCGCTCAAGAAGGATTTCCATCTTCATTGTAAATACTTTCGTATTACTCGGATGTTCAGGCAAGATCATGAAGATTTTGCGTAGGACTCTTAAGATCTTTCTTACTTTTCACAATGTATGAAGAAGCAAGGAATTATGAAAGTGTGTCCTAATGAGATATTTAATGATCTCAAATGGCTCTAGACTCGATCGTGCACTTTGGATTTTAGTGATCGGAGGCTGGAGAGGAGTGCCACCTTTTCAATACCAATTTATTCGGAGTGAATAAATCAATAGATAACGTGTTGTCTCCGTGTGATTAAAACAAATATCTTTTAAGAGATATCTGAGTTAGCTGGGATGGGTTGTGCTTTGCATCACTGGGTCCATGATGTCTGTCTTCAATATCAAGAATCATTAAACAATGATCTTAATAGCATATGTATTGACCCGGTTTCTGCCTAAGTTGTAAGGAGGGCTTCTTTCTTTACACCCTTTATCTTTACAATTCTTTTTCATTCTTCAACCCCTTCAATGCTTACCAATACGTCATCACTAGCACCTTGTTGTGATTGTTCCAGTGCTAACTTAAGTACTTGGTCGGCATTCAGCTACGTTCACAATCTTTCTCCATCTTTCCTAAGGACTACTATTTCTAGCTATGGAATGTCCTTGGGAAGATTCCTCCGGTTCTAGATGAATCATTGGACTTTAACCTATCCTACCATCCTTATGTCACCACAATCTTCACCGTCGTGAATAGAGATGTTTTGGGTAAGTGTATGTCACCATGAAATCCATTCTGATAGTGCAAATCCATTTTGCTCCCCCTTAACATATGCCACGATATCCGAAAACATTTCGCACATGTCGGGATGAGCTATCACGTTAAGTCAAACTATTTATGATTGATCATATCCCATATTAAATCACATTTTCTCCCCCATATTAAAAATATTAACCCAATTGATGTTTTTAATATCAATTGATTTAATAGCATTTTAAGAAAAATTTGGGAAGAAAAATGCAAATCCAATTATCTTTCATGAATTACACAAGCTCCCCCTCAAATTAATGAGGGTGTACTTGAAACGTAAATTAAATACCTTTTAAACACAAGTGTAAGGTATTTATCATGTGCAAAGATCATATATGATAATGAATTCACAAGATTAGCAATTTATGAGGTTGGACCTGAATGATGAAGAACATCATATGAAAGAAGCACATGGTTCTTGTTCACGAATGTTGGTCGCCTCATCACGTCTGAAGTTATCTCTTTTCTCCATGTGTACGATTGATATCTTTGTCTTGACACCAACATGTGAACTTGGCACTTTTAGCGTCAAAGATTCTGATTGCTGGACAATTTGCTCCCCCTCAATTGCTGACCCGTGTTCTATTGAAAGAGCTGTAGTCGCCGTTTGAGTAGTCGCATCGTCGAGTATGTAGATATCAATTGTAAATTGCTACGGTTGGTAGAGATGATAACTTCATAAAAACAAGATTTCTCTTGTTTTAACAAATAAATGCACTGACACGTACATATATCCGTGTTAGATTGTGTTATAAAGTAAACACAATCCCTTACATGGTTGTAAAGTAAACCATGCCCGAGAAAATGAATTCCCGTTGTTGAGTCAAAGCTTTCCGGTGAAATGCTTGACTTGATTATGAAAAGCGGGTTACTATCTGAAATAATAGCAAACCATTTTGAGCATGTTTTAAACATTTGAACTTCTGCTCGAACTTTATTTACAACCCCGTGTCATTATTGAATGACATTTCTAGTATCGTAAATATTATCGATTCCAGAAGACATGCTCTTTTTATCAAAACATTTTTTGAACACACAATTTTGAAAGATTTAGAAAAACCTTTTTGAGAAATTCTCGAAAAATTGTGTTCATTGTTTTGAAAACCAATTACTTGAGCTTAAGATGTTGAATATCTTACAAAACGAGCTCAAGCCCGAGAAGTTGTAAACTTCCCGTTGTTAAGGATAAGTTTATCATCGGCGATAAACTTTCCTTTTAATTGAAGAACGAGTCCTAAGTTGACATTTACTTAGAAGTCGTTTTCATGAGCTTGAAAAACTTTGAATGTTTTAACGAAAAGCTCATGACCGAGAAAGGTGAATTTCTCGTTATGAGGAAAAGTTCTCTTATTTAAAAGATTCACTTTCCCTTCTGAGCTTAAAACCTGGAATGTTTTAATACAAGCTCATGACCGAGAAAGATGAATTTCTCGTTAAGAGGATAAGTTATGATAAAAGATAATCTTTCCTTTATTTTAAGTTCGAGTTACAGTCTGACATTTAACTGTAAGTCATTGTGCATGAGCTTAAAAACTTCGAATGTTTTTAATATAAGCTCATGCCCGAGAAAAATTAATTTCTCGTTGTGAGGATAAGTTTATCATCGGCGATAAACTTTCCTTAATTTGAAGATCGGGTCATCATCTGACATTTAATGATGAGCCTTATACACGAGCTTAAAACCTTTGAATGGTTTTAGGATAAGCTCGTGTCCGAGAAAACTTAATTTCTCGTTTTGAGGGTAAGTTATCGTTGCGTGGATAAACTTCCCTGTCTCTGAAGTCCGGGTCATCGTCTGTCATTTAACGAGGAGCCATTGTGCATGAGCTTAAAAACTTGGAATGTTTTTGATATAAGCTCATGCCCGAGAAAAATTAATTTCTCGTTGTTAGGATAAGTTTATCATCGGCGATAAACTTTCCTTTCTTTGAAGATCGAGTTATAGTCTGTGATGTGACTATAAGTCCTTTGTGCACTGTAAGCTTAACTGGAAATCCCCTGAGACACTTGTTTCTTAGATATCAGCTTCTTTAGCAACCAAACTCTGAGAGTGTCCTTAATTGAATGGTATACAATGATTGGACCGCTTCGTTCTTTTGGAACATCCTCTTTGGTACCTGCATTCTCATTTGGAATATGCATGCTTTGATATGGGTTAGCGATATCAAAGTACGATCGGAATACGCGTCGGAATAAGGGAATCTGAAACAGTGATCGCAAAGTAGAACCCAAGGATAATTGCGATCCAAATGTCGAAGTATCGGAATGAGGCAGCTTACTTATCGGAATAGGACAAAAATTGAAAGCATCGGAAAAATCTATAAACACTTTTCCGATAAACAGGACAGAACGAAGAAAACCAACAAAACTTCAGCAGGGATAAACAGAAAGTGACAAATGTTGATTAAAAAAAAATTGATACTTTTGAAAAAGGATTAAAAAATTGATACTTTCCGATTAAAAAACTTGCAAACAACAAGAAGACCAAAAATTAATAAACTGATACTTTTTATTATCGAGACAAAGAAAAAGGATTAAAATAAAATAAAACCAGAAAACTTTAAACACTAATACAAATGGATAAAGTTTTTGAAAATGGATAATTTTTTTTTTAAAAGATAGACGAAAGAAAGAAATATAGTAAAAGAAGAAAAATTTACCACCAAATCAATAGATAAAAAACGCGTAAATTCGAAGAATCAACCATGCTCTTGATACCAATTGTAGGATCTTGTTTTTCTAAGGATTATGCAATGTGTGGATTATCTATTGAATGATGATAAATGGAAGAACTTTAGAGAGAGAAAGAAGAGAGAGAAAAGAGAGAAAGATGAGAAAGATGGAAATGTGATTATTGAATGTGTAAGTGAACCAACAACCCCTCCTAACATGCTAGGAGGGGGGTTTATATAGCCCACCCTACATGTGGGCTATATGGGCTATATTGGATCACGAGCCCAATATCATTGGAGTGACCGATCCTTTCTAAATACGTAAAAACGTATTTCCAACAGACTCCTAAACATTCAGTCAACTCTACTCCTATTGTAAATCAAGAGGAGTTAAGTAGATTGTTCCAACTTTTCATGGAAGAGAAGCTAAACTCAGCCTCTAAAACTCAGGGTGAAACATCTGTGTCCTCACTGCCTGAATCATCAACAAGTAACAAAACTGAACCTGAGTCTTCTAAGAAAGTTAAAACAAAGAAATCCACCTGTGAGCTATGTCACTATACAAATCACACCACTGACAACTGCTATAGAGTTCTCTATTGCATGAAATGTAAAAGTGAATATCACATGACAGTAGATCATGAGATACACATTGCTTGTATTAAAAATTCTAAAAGATACAATGCTCAGCCTTACAACTATGGGCCCACCTCACAACAAATCAAAAAATCCAAGGCTAAGTCGTACCTACCTTGTACACATTGTGGCATTCCCGATCATAGACCTGATGATTGTGTATATTACCTTGAGTGTAAGATTTGTGGAAGCAATGATCACACTACCTCAGGACACAATAGAATCATCATGGTCAGAAGAGGAATGCTAGCTGAGTCATCTCAAAGTACTGAATCCTTAGTCAGACTAAGCTGCAAAACATGTGGAAGCAATGTTCATTCCACCTCAGATCATGCTGAGTTTGAGTACTTCAAAACGAGGTGAAAGACGTCAGGCTCTTCGAGCCAAAGGGCCTACTAAAAAGTGGGCTCACAAGAGAAACTAATCCACCTCGTTATTTGTGCAGAAACACTTCAAGGAGCCTGTCTGGTACTTAGATAGTGGGTGTTCAAGAAGTATGACAGGGGTCAAAAGTTATCTACACAAATACGTGGAGCAACCATGTCCTAAGGTAGTATTCGGTGATAATTCATCTTGTGTTACTAAGGGATATGGTTCAAATAAATGTGGTGGAATAATTTTCTCAAAAGTGGCGTTTGTAAACGGTCTGAAGTACAATCTCATCAGTATCAGCCAACTGTGTGATGCTAAGTACATCGTTCAGTTTGATGATAAGCAAGGTACAATCTTCAATGCTGACAAAGAAATGGTGTTGACTGCTCCAAGAAGAAATGATGTATATGTCCTAGACATGACATCTGTAACAAATTCAGGAGCATGTTTCTTTGCTAAAGCCTAAGACTCTGTCAATTGGCTTTGGCATAAGAGACTGTCACATCTAAATTTCAAAGATATGAACAAACTTGCAAAACAAAACAAAGTGAAAGTCCCTAATCAATGCAAAAAACCCTAATCTTAACTTAATCAACACAAGGTATTGCTTTTCAAACGTAATCTTATTATTGTATAATAAAGAATTACAAGTGTTATGGATAACACAGTTTGATGACAATGTGTTGTGCACACTTTGAACAACAATAAACCCTAACTTATGAATACAGTCGTAGCTGTTTGATTCACTAAGTTATATGCACTAATGTTCTTAATATCTCAAAGTGTTCAAACATTAATGCATGGATACACATCCTATTTATAGTGTTACGAGTTTGACTTAAACAGTACTTGATGTCGACTACACAAGCTTTTACAAGTTCCCACATCAGTCACATGATGTCCTTCTATTCTTGGTAGTCTTCCATTATGCTTTAAGGAACAGTTGTCAAAAACAGTTTCCTTATTCTTCATAGTCTCGAACACACAAATGGCATGTCCAAAGTGTGCTGAGAGTTATCAGGGTATTGCCACCCCTGTTAACTCTCAACCCCTCAGAGTCCCTGATACATCTTGGCTGTTATCCATCACAGCCAATGAGTATGTCTTCAGGTAATCTTCGACTTCCCTGACAATGTCTCTGACATGGACTCCTCTGAGGTTGCTCATAGAGATCCAGATCTCTGTGAGTCTTGCGAAACTTGCCTGCCTCCTAGGCACAGGCAAGGGACTATCTAACAGCCTAATTATGTTTAAATCAATGATCAGGGAATCTAACAAGTTTAGATTCCCAACAATCTCCCCCTATTTAAACATAAATAATGCTAGATCTAACTAAGTTAAGGTAAGTAAGTTTAACAGCTTCTTCTTACACATAACAGATCTAAACAAACATACCTCATGATTTTATTAAGACTTAAAGAAAATTACAAGTTCATTACATAAGTAAAATAAAAGATGAAGGTAAAAGGGCTGTGAACATCTTCAATAGTCATCATTTTTTATTCTTTCTTCAGCTTCAGCCAAGTCTAATCTATTATCAATTTCATCCTGCAAATTCTTTGCAAACTTCTTGGAATACTCTGTGTTGATCTTGAGACACTTCTTGTGACAGAGTAGCTGAATAGTTGAAGCCAAGCACAGCTCATCTTCCCTCTGAAAAGCATACTGGCAAGCCTTGTTCATGAATGCCATTCCTCTTTCAGGCTCTGTGTATGTCTGACCATCAATAGGGCCAACAATACCATTTGGGAGGATCAAATCCCTGTGCATACCATCCACATGAACATCTTCAGTAACAAAAGTTTCATTGACAATTTGTGAAATTCTTCTCCTTTTGTTGCCTGTCTTTGGGGGTTCTTGTTCAAAAAGCTGTGGTGGGGGATCAATCTTGAGTTTGGCTGTTGTTTCCTTGATCCAGTTAAACTTGGCCTTAAGAGTTTTAAATAGAAGGAAATTTGCCTGTCCAGACTTTTTGGCAGCTAGGGCTTTGAGTTCGAACCATTCTGATAACCCAAGTGTCTTTAACCTGAAGTTGTCAAACACATCCATATTTCGCTGTTGATTTTCCCTCCATAAGATCATCTGTGGGGTGTTTGTGGATTTATGAATGGTGTATTTGAACTTGGTTATCTTGCCAGCAGCATACCTGTTGTTCACGCAGGCATCATAGTCAGCTTTGACTTTCCTTAAAGCCTCAGCGCGTTTTGTTTCCATTTCCCTCAACCTTTGTTTTTGTTTTTCCCTTTCAGGTGGTGTCATCTTCCTCAGAGTAGCTTCATTTACTTCTTTGGCTGTCTTGAGCTCATTTAGTCTTTTGAATTCTTCAGCATGTTGCTCTATTTCTTCAGGGGTCAAAGGAATCTCATCGGAAGGTGTAAAGGTTGAAAAATGGGAAAGGTCTGTGGTGGATCCTCCTGTCTCTAGCATCGCAACTATCTTCTTAAGTTTGGTGTCAGTATCAACCAAAACTATCTCCTTTCCTTTCTTCGAGACAGAGGACTCCACACTTATGTTTTTCAAAACATCAGCTCTTTTGATAAACGCTGTCTGAGCCTGAGTTTGAATAGCTTTGGGAAGAGAGCTAACAGTGAATTTTAATTTCTTGGCCGCTGGCTCATCATCCTCCTCAGGCTTGCTGATGTTAACTAAGATCGGAGATTTTGATGAGTCAGCTCCATCTTGAGTTTGTTGCTCCCCCTGAGTATCATCCTCATCATCAAGTATTAAAACAGGTGTGATGACTTGAAGAGGAACATGTGTAGTTGAGGGATTAGCTGATGATGAGCCTTGTTCAGCAGATGCAAGGCTGAGTGTAGTATTCTTCTCCCCCTCACGTTTATCCGTACTTCGCAGATGCTTGGATGAACGTGCCTGAAAACGTCTTGCAATCTGCTCCACAGAGGCAGCCATGGCACGTTGTCTTTTTCTTGAAGCTCTGGCAATCTTTAGCAGGAGGTTGGCATTTGCATTGGTATTCGCCTGAACACGCCTGACAATAAAGTTAGCATGGTTGTATTGCCTGGTGCGAACAACATTAAAGTACCTGTGCATGGTTTGTTCGTGTTCATGAAACATAGCAGGGACGGCTGAGTCAATGGCATCCTTGATTCTTGTTGAAAGGTGACCGAGTCCCTGGGCTACACCTTTTCTTGCACCATCCTGAATTGGCTCAGTGACAGCCTCAGTGACAGCCTTTTTTATGATGCCTGGAAATGTCACAGTAAAGTTGTGCATCTCAGACTTGATCACATCCAACCTCCTTGATAAGCGCTCAATATCAGATTGATGATGGACTGGCTGAAGATTCTTGATATTGAGGCTTTGCTGAGCATAGTCATCCCCCCTTGGTATTAAGTCAAAGTTGGTCTGGGCAGGATGATCAAACATGAGAAATTCTGATGTTGGATCATAAGTTGGTCTTTGGAAGACTGTTGTTGCTGAGGTAGCAGAGTTTGGAGTGTCAACAGCTTCCTTGAGAGGAGAAGTCTTGTCACCAGCTGGTGTAGACACAGCTATTTCTTTAGGAGGAGAGACAGACAGCTGGTCTTCCTCATCTTCTTCATCCTCTTCATCGAACATTCCCTCAGGGAATTCATCCTCAGGCATTGGCTCAATATCAGAGACATAATCTTCTAATGAGAGCATTTCTTCATTAGCATTTAACACAGGCTCTTCATCAGTTGGTTTGTCATGAGTCATAGTTTCAACCTCCTTTTCTTGTTATACCTGAGATTCGATGACTGGCTGTACAATTTCAGCCTGCAAATTTGTTGTAATTAATAACAGGGAAAAATATAAGGGGAATGGTCGCCATTTCACTGTCCCAGAGAGGCTGAGGGTGATTACTCAGCCACTCCAAAGGATAAATCCTTGGGATTCTTTTAAGTGTGAGTAAAGTGTGGTTAAAGATCGCCATTCGCTGCCCCTAGGAAAGCTGAGTGTGATTATTCAGCCCCCCCAAAAGGTAAAAACCTTTGGGACTCTTTTGATTGTGAAACATATGATGTTTATGGATCGCCAGTCGCTGCCCCTAGGAAAGCTGGGTGTGATTATTCAGCCCCCCCCCCCCCCAAAAGGTTAAAACCTTTGGGACTCTTTTAAGAGTGAAACATATGTTGTTGTAGGTCGCCTGTTACGCTGCCCCTAGGAAAGCTGAGGGTGATGATTCAGCTCCCCCTGAAAGGATAAATCCTTTGGGACTCTTTTAAGGAAGGAACCAAGAGGCTGTGTGAAGTACAGCTGATCAAGGTTGAGACATTAGTGTATTCAGGTTGTTGTTAGCCTGAATACTGTCTAGAGGGTTCAGGGTCATCGGGGTGCTTTATAAACACAAATGAATCATTCCCTGGTGCAAAGACAGGGTGTACAGAAGTCTTAAAGTATTCTAAGTGTATTGACAGACTTCTATGGGTCGAGGATTACCCTAACTTCGCCACTCTCTCCTACAGACAAACGAGAGTGGCTGCTTGTGAACCTCTAAAAATGTACACTGATTACCTGTGAGATATCAGCTTGATCAGGCTGGTTTCCTGTTGTCTCAGCTGACTTAGAGACACTAGACGCCTGTTGTTTGTCAGCCAAAGAGTCTGAATCCACAAGAGTATCTGGACCAGAGGCGGTGTCAGTCTTCTTTCCCTTGGCCTTGATAACAGCTTTGGAGTGGGAAGAAGAGGGGATTTTCTTCTTCTTAGGTTGTTGGCCAGATGAAGCCTTGGACTTAGTAGTGTGCTGCCCAGAGGTCAAAGACATAGACTTGCCAGCAACACTAGAAGTATTCACCTTCTCAGAGGAAGGGAGCAAGGGCTTCTCAGCGTTTGGTACTTGGTTGGCCACGTTCAGCATATGGGCGGTGACAGGGATATCCTCAGCTCCTATTTTCTTGTAGATGGCGCCTGTGATGCGATAGGGCTTAAGAGCAGTCAAGGCCTTGTTGTGGTAGTTATCTCCCAGCAGACTTTCAAAGATCAGGGATAGGAAGCGCACATAACAATTGTTCTTTTCCCTGACCTGATTCCTTCCCTTCAGCTGTTCTACCAGGTTTGAGAATAGAATGCTTCCAACGTCTACATCAGCTCCCCAGATTAATCCATAAGCAATAGCCTGATGATTGAACGACATCTGATCCTGTGATCCCTGCATTCCTCCCAGGGACTTCACAATGTGGGTGAAGAGGACACGCCACATAGGAGTGAAATACTTAATATTTAGAGGGGATTTGGCGAGGACCTCAGCTGGTGTAAGGGCAGGGTTAACGTCATGGCAAGGGTTGAGTGTGGCCAGGGCTTCCTTGACAGCCTTTTTGTCAACTACCTTCAGGCACTCATCTCCATGTTTTAATCCGGCCACACTAGAAAAGTCTTTAAGGGAGAAGGCAAAAGGGTGGTCATTGCATGAAAGGCTAAATGTAATGGTGTCTTCTACCACTTCAGCAGAATACCAGAATTCCCTAAGGTATTCTTGGTAAAAGGTGGATGGAGATTTGGTGAAGGCTTCATTTAGGTCACAATTCTGCATGAAATTTACTAGATCTGAATAGGTGCTGTTTGGTGCCTTAATCCATCCAATGGCATTGTTGGAGGCGAGGATGCTCTCGTTGATCTCGAAGTTAACATTGGAGGCCTTTGGAACTGAAAACGCCATGGATTGGAGGTTGAAGGTGAATGAAAATGGCGGATGGTTGAAAGAGATAAGAACTTAGAGAGAGAAGTAGATTTTAGAATGGTGGTGGGTGAGAAGAGAAAGAAGACAATATATATTCAAACTTAAGTGAACAGTTATTCAACCGTATTAAATGCAAGGTGCGAAAATGACTACTCACGTGGGTCCCCTTGACCTTTCAAAAAGTTTGTCTACTCGTTATCCGAAAAATAAATGATTAAATATTTGAGAATGTTTTTTGCATTTACTTGGAAAGTAACTACCTAGTTTCATGTGAAAAACATTTAATATAGAATCAATCATTTAATGAACACATTTAATATCAAGCCACAGGCTTTGAGATATTGAGCATCCCTAGCTCAGCAACTAGCCTGTTGAACGAAGGTTCAGCCAAAGGCTTTGTAAAAATATCAGCTAGTTGCAGCTCTGTGGGAACAAAATGCAGCTCAATATCTCCCTTCATTATATGATCCCTGATAAAATGATACCTGATATCAATGTGTTTGGTACGAGAGTGAAGAACAGGGTTGTTGGATATGGCAATGGCGCTGGTGTTGTCACAAAAGATTGGTACTTTGTCATACAAGATTTCATAGTCAGCCAATTGACTTTTCATCCAGAGCACCTGAGCACAACAGCTGGCTGCAGCGACATATTCTGCTTCAGCTGAAGACATAGCCACAGAGTTTTGCTTCTTAGCACTCCATCCAACCAATTTTCCTCCTAAGATTTGACAGCTGCCTGAAGTGCTTTTCCTGTCAATACAGCATCCAGCATAATCCGAATCTGAATAGGCCTTGAGATCAAAGCCTGATTCCTTTGGATACCATAGACCTAGGGATGGTGTTCCTTTGAGATACCTGAAAATTCTCTTAATAGCCACTAGATGGGATGCTTTTGGGTTAGCTTGGTACCTTGCACAGAGACATGTGGAGAATTGGATATCTGGACGACTGGCTGTTAGATACATCAGTGACCCAATCATGCCTCTATATAAAGTCTCATTGACAGAGACCCCTGACTCATCAGGGCCCAAGTTGTTGGGTGGAAGCATGGGGCATTTCACTGATGCACAATCAGCTAAGTCATATTTTTTAAGTAAATCCTTAACATACTTTTCTTGACAAATTGAAATTCCCTTAGGACATTGTTTAATTTGAAAACCCAAAAAGTAAGTTAATTCACCCATCATACTCATCTCATATTTCTTGGTCATTAATTTAGCAAAACGTTTACTAAGATTGACATTTGTTGACCCAAAGATGATATCATCCACATAAATCTACACAATGATGAAATCACTCTTGTCCTTGAAGGTAAAGAGTGTTTTATCAATAGAACCCCTGATAAATTTATTTTCAGTTAAGAAATTTGAAAGAGTTTCATACCATGCTCTTGGTGCCTGTTTCAGACCATACATTGCCTTGTGAAGTCTGTATACATGGTTGGGAAACTCGCTGTTCTCAAATCCTTCAGGTTGAGCAACATACACTTCCTCAGCCAAATCACCATTGAGGAAGGCACTCTTAACATCCATCTGATATACAGTGATGTTCATATAGGCAGCATAAGCAAGGAAGATTCTGATGGCCTCAAGTCTAGCAACAGGTGCAAATGTTTCATCATAATCAATTCCTTCAGTCTGAGAGAACCCCTGTGCTACCAGTCTTGCCTTGTTCCTGATGATGTTCCCAATTTCATCCATCTTATTTCTATAGATCCATCTAGTGCCTGTGATATTCTTTCCAGGTGGAGCTGGCACTAGTGTCCATACTTTGTTCCTTTTGAACTGATTGATTTCTTCTTGCATAGCAGCTACCCATCCTTCTTCTACTAGTGCCTCAGCAACTCTTTTAGGTTCAATTTGTGAGAGAAATTCAGCAAAGAGACATTCATTGGCTGAGGCTGACTCTGAGTCTTGGATTCGCTGTCTGGTTGTGACCCTGCATTTGGTTCCCCAATAATATTGACAAGAAGTATGTGTTGATCTCTTGACCACTTATTTTGAGGAGCTGGGGATTCAAGGACAGGGGTACTTGAGGGCACAGCTGATGCAAGTTGAGTCTCATCCTGCTGACCAGGAGGGCTTTCTTCAAAGACTACTTCAGTGTCAGAGTCTTCTTCAGCCATTTCAAGGGAAGCTATTTCATTATCAGCAGGAGAATCTTCAGGGATTTGAAGAATTGGTGAGTCATCAATATCATGAGAAGGACCATCAGAGATTTGAGGTTCTTCTTCATCAAGTTCCTGAGAGGTAGGAACTTCTATGTTGTGAGTAGACAGAGGATCAAAAGCAGGGACATAAGGAGTGAGAGTGTTGGAGTGATGATGACTGGTAGGTCTGGGTTTTGTGAACTCATCACTTGGGAAAGAAATATTTTCATTAAAATCTATTTCATCACCCTCTGTTCCTGTTCTCTGTATGACTTCATCATCTTCATTGAATCTGACATGGAATGTTTCTTCTACTTCTTGTCTTCTGATGTTGAATACTCTGAAGGCTTTGGCTGTTGGAGAGTATCCCAAAAAGAAACCATCATCAGCTTTTTCATCAAACTTTCCAAGTTTATCCCTGTAGTTATAAATAAACACAGGGCATCCAAACACATGAAAATAGCTGACGTCTGGAGATCTTTTTCTGAAAACTTCATAGGAGGTTTTACCATGTCTTTTGACAATGATTGATCTGTTTTGAGTGTAGCAGGCAGTGTGAACAGCTTCTCCCCAAAATTGCTTTGGTAAGGCTGCACCATTTAACATAGTTCTTGCTGCTTCAATCAGAGTCCTGTTTCTTCTTTCAGCCACACCATTTTGTTCAGGAGTGCCAGCTGAAGAGAAGTTCTGAGAAATCCCTTTTTCATCACAAAAAGATTCAAGTTGATGATTCTTGAATTTTGTACCATTATCACTTCTTAGAGCTTTGACTCTAACATCATTCATATTTTCAACCTGTCTGATGAAGGACATGATGGTTTCAGCTGCATCACTTTTCATTCTGAGGAAGAACACCCATGTATATCTTGAAAATTCATCAACTATGACCAAGGTGTATTTGTTGTGATTAATGGTTTGAGGTTTGACAGGCCCAAACAAATCCATGTGAAGGAGATGTAAGCACTTGTCAATAGAGAATGATTGCCTAGTCTTGAATGAAGACCTGTGATGTTTTCCTTTGACACAGGCAGAACAGGTTTTGTCCTTGGAAAACATTACTGAAGGTAGACCAGCAACCAAGTTTTGAGTGGCTATCTTATTGATGTTCTTGTAGTTGAGATGAGTCAGTCTTTTGTGCCACAGCCAGTTGACACTTTCAGAGGCTTTGGCAAGAAAACAATTTGAGCTGTCTTCAGAGCACACAGCCATGTTGATGACATAAACATCTCTCCTTCTAGGTGCAATCAGCACAACATCATTGTTTTTGTTGAATATGGTTCCCTGAGTCTTAGTAAACAAAACCTTATAGTCAGCATCACACAATTGGCTGATGCTAATAAGATTGTATTTAAGACCATTCACATATGCAACCCTGGTAAATGTAATCCCATTACAGTTTACTGAGCCATATCCTTCTGTGTCACCTGAAGAGTTATCTCCAAATACCACTTTAGGACCTGGCTCCTTTGAGTATCTGTGCAGGTATTGTTGAATCCTTGTCATGTGTCTAGAACAGCCACTATCTAGATACCATACCGATTCCTTGAGATATTTCTGCACAGATACATAGAAACAGATTAGTTCCTATGGTGAACCCACTTTCCAGTGGGTTCCCTGAATTGCTTATTAGAAACTCTTGTGTTCCTGAAAAACTTTTGGCGTTGGGATGGACAATTCATTGTTTCATGGTTATAACTCCCACAGATATCACACCCAGGGAAGTCACCACACTCGTCTGAGTGATGATCTGTGAACCCACAGAATTTACAGGGAGGATAAGGTTTGTAACTTCCCTGTTGCCTTTTGGAACTCTGTGGTCTGTCCCTAGAGGGTGTCTGAGCTCTTTTAGCTGCCATGTGTCTGTCATGATCTAAGGTCGAATGGTGAGAATTTTTACATATATTGCAATAAGGTTTGATTAACCTTTCCCCTTTGGGTTCACCTAGGACTGACTTAGGTTCATGAGAAGTAGAGCATTCAGCGGAAGGCTTAATGTGTTGTTTCAAGAGTTCTACTTCTTTCATAAGAGACAACAGGCGATCTTCAGTGGTAGGGTCAACCTTATTCACAGCTTTAGTAGTAACAGGCTTAAAAGCTACTTGTTTACCAGTTTGTTTAGCAGGCACATGAAAAACTTTAGCTGGAGGATTCTCAATATCTGTCCTAAGTTCATCCTTAGCAGATCTAGAAGAACTGCTAGGTTCAACTCCAGAGAGTTTGGGCAAAGGTGGTAGCTCAGCCACATCTTCAGAGACAGGATCATTTGTCAAAGAGGTATCTGACATATGAATAGTCTCTGTAGATTTAAAGACAATGTCTTTGGGTTTGGTGAGAATCCTCAGCTTATTTTTCTTAGCAGATATATATCCCTTTTTAAGTCAGCAGGCACTTCATCCCTAAGCAATTCATCAATAGTAAACCTAGCACACAACCATTTTTCAATAATCTTGTTCAATTTAGTGACTTGATCATTTAAAGCTATGTTTTTCAAGGTTAATCTAGCTACTTCATTTTGCAGGGATATTTTCTCTAAATTAACCCGCCTGAGAGTTTCACATTCAGCCTTAGCATTTATCATTTCGGATTTAACAGAGTGAAACTTATCAAGTAGGTTCTTTCTTTGTTCCTCAACAAAGTGCAAATCAACAATGGTGTAATCAAGGACATGCTTACGTTCATCACTATCAGACATAGATAAAAGCCTGTGTACCTTTTTCATTGTGATGTCAACCCATTGTCCTGATCTAGCATCACCTTTTCCAACAGCTGGTTCATCCTCAGCTATTGCCATAAAAGCCCTGACTCTTGTGGTGTCTTCTTCATCTGAAGTCAGTGGTTCATCATTCCAATCATAAGTTTCAGCAACCAACCCTTTCTCTTTCTTTTTCTCACCACCTTTCTTTTTGGACAGAGCTTCAATCTTCAAGTTCATTTGTTCTAACTCAGCTTTAAGTGCCTTGTACTTATTTTGTAGTCTTTCTTCTCAGTGTCTGAAGAATTGGATTGAGATGAGTTGTTATGTTGTTTGAACTTGTAGGGTTTGGATGAAGATGATGGATAAGAGGGTGAGGATGTCTTGGTAGAAGGACAATCTTTTTGATAATGTCCAAGCTTTCCACAGGCAAAACATGTTTCTTTTGACCTGTCAGTTGGTTTACTAGCTGATCCTACTCTTCCAGATCTTTTGTAGTATCTTCTTTGGTTGGCTAGCAACGCTCTTTCATGGAATTCTGCATTGAGGTCTGACAAGAACTCTTGGCTGCTACGGGTATCTTCTTCAATATCAGAATCGCTGTCATGAGGATGTGTTGCAGAGATCAAAGCTTTGGAAGATGCTCCTTGGACTACAAATCTTTTAGTCTCTGATTTGTAGATAGTATCTGTAACACCCCATTTTGATAAATGGAATGTCACGCGTAATTATGGCGTGTCATCAAAGCATGCAAAGTAATATGTAGTAAAACATACACGACCATAGGGTAAACCGGAATCAACATCGGTCCCCAACATAAGCCCAAAACATAATAAAGCAACATAAATGAATGAAGGACTAAACAAGCATAAGTATATGAAGGCAAAAGGAAGAGAAGTCTCTGTCAGCTTCCATCCTATGCATGTCCTCCAAATGCTTGAGTCATTCCTAGGGTACCTACCGTTTTGGGACATGGAAAGGAAAGTAACGGCTGAGCAAAACGCTCAGTGCACGGATATACAATATAGCATGAAATAGGATAAGCATGTAACATATAACAGTGGAAGACTAAGTTCTGAGTAAACTGGTTAAGTATCAAGAAAACTGGTTTTATAGTTTGAAAAGCCTTATGTTTATCTTGTGAAAACTGTTTTAACATATATATATACCATAGCCCATATAGGTCATGAAAAGGTCACGTGCATGAATACTTGGAGGGGTGACCTCATCATGCTGATTAGAGGGGATGCCTCTAATCAATATACTGGTTTGGGTAGGAGGGATCAACTCCTTGTGAAGGGTGCAAGGCACACACCACATTCACCATGAAATACTGAATAAAACATGTAACTAGGATGCACCCATACGCCCCACCTGATATAATAATATGGCCAAAACTGAAAAGGGACGCCACGAGCAATCACTCCGCCGTGGGGAAGTCATAACATCGGTGCCTCTAATGCTATGGTTATGGTACCTCCATAACTAGGTGAAACTGGTCATGCTTGTATATGGCTATAGATTATGCTAATTAAACATAAGCAGATCAAAACAATAAAACAAATGCTGGGGAAAACAGTTGGCTGCATACGGGGAAATCCTAATAAGGAAAGAATGTCCATACTGAAAGGACGGGAATCCGTACCTCAAGTCTGGTGAATGAACGGAAGAAAGACTCCTACTTCTGGATCACTAATGCTACATGAATACACACGTGTATAAGTATCGAATCACTGAATACGTACGGGGTTTCATGTCTTGTCTTAACTGATTTTATATGTTTCAAGTCATGTTTTACTGTTTTAAGCTTTAATATGAGTTTATCTTATATTCGGGTTAATCTGATTAAGTATTCCTGGTATTTCATGTATTATAATGCTTACTGAGCAATATTAGTAACTTTCCAAAAATAGCAAGTTTCCAAAAATAGAAAGTTTCCAAAAATAGAAAGTTTCCAAAAATAGAATTACTGCTTAAAATAGATAAGTTTCTAAAAATAGAAAGTTTCCATAAGTAGATGTAAGCTGGTTAAATAAGCCAATAAATAAGCTTAAGTGTTTACTGATTGATATTCTAAGTCATAATGATATAATATATAGTTTATTAATTATTACATGTCATTTAAATAAACTATAGGTTAAAGGCATTTAATTAAATATAATGTGATTTAATTAAGTGAAGATATAATTACTTAGGTTAAAACATGCATTATTAATTATATTTATATAACCTAAGTCATGAGAATTAATTAATTATATGCCATGGTTTTAATAATTAATTAATTAGTTAGTCTAATTTTTCATAATTAAAATACTTAGGTTAAATCATGTATTATTAATTATTAATAATAACCTAAGTCCATGTTTTAATTAAATTAGTTATATAGCATGTTAAATTAATTTAATTAACTTGAAATAAATAAATCTTGAAATTATAAGTCGTGTCTTATTAATTTAATTACATTGTAAAATTAATAAGTAAAGTAAAATAATCCCGTAACCATGTATTATTTTATTAAAAGCATCGGAAACCAAACCCGTGTCTTATTAGTTTAAACGGTGAAACTCGTGTTATGTTTTTAAAGTAAGCCGAACCAAACAGCCCCTTAACTTGGTTTACAAAACTGCCAACCAAACAGCCCCTTATTCTGATTTTAAACCCACTGCCAAACGCACCCTTAATTGCCAGTTCCCCCTGGCAGTTCTGTTTCCCCCTGCTAGTTAAAACCCTCGGTTCCCCCTGACAGGCAAAACACCACCACTGGCCGCAGCCAGTGGTTCCCCCTGCTAGGCTGTCGTTCCCACTGTTAGCACAATACCCAGCCAGCACCCAATTAGGGTTGCGGCTGGTGATCAGAAATCATCACCGAGACCATGGAGGGTCTCGGTTTGTGTGCCAAACGACCACAGCAACACCACCAACGAACCCCCCCCCCCCCTTTTAATAACTTCTAAATAACATATTTTAATCTTTTTAAGATCGAATTTAATGATCAAATAACCAAGAACAACATAAACAAAAGGAATTAGGGTTTCTTACTTGTTTAGGGTTTTAGGAAAAACATAAACGTGAATCATCACTCCTCCTCTAGATCACCATGGCTATTCTTCCTGGTCTTTGGTGATTAAACCCGACGGTAGAAAAAAAAAGAAAAGAAAAGTGGCGGCTTGGAGGGATTTTTAGGGTTTCTGTGTTTGTGTGATATTTGTCTAAAAGTGAAAAATACTCCCCCGCCCCTTCTTTTGTTATACACGGCATCAACACCAATTGGGCCTTGAGCCCAAGTCCCAATAGTTTCTAATTTGTCTAAAACAGCCCTTAAACACTCGTACATTTAATTTAATACGCGACTTGTTAAAACGTTACGCGTGATCATGTACTTAATATGTCGTATATTTTCATAGTCATCGTTATACATGTTTAAACGTAAATATTATTTACGTATGTAATTACTTGTCGTGTAAATTAAATATACATAATAATAATAATTGTTTAAATGTCCGTGATTATGTGTTACGTAGTTTACGTAATTTAATTAGTTTCTGATCGTGACTAAATATATTATTCATTCTTGTGCGTAATAATTACATATATACGTAATTAATATTACCTCGCGTTTTAATTACGTTCGTGATTAATTACTGTTAAATACTTATCATGTGTTCGTACGTAATCGATACTTATCATGTTTATACACGTATGTACTACTTAAATAATGCGCGAGACATAAAGAAACGTAGTACGTGAAAAATTTTGAACAGATACGTGAAAAATTTTGAACGTGCTACGTGGAGATATGGCGAGTGTAGTATGAGTAAACATATCGCGATACATGATACGTGTAACATTTTTGATCATGATATGAGGAACGTGGAATGAACATGACATGTGAGACATATCGTGATCATAGAATATAATGGCGGTAACGCCAAACGCTACAAGGTGAGACGTGGAATATGACGTGAAACGTCTATCTGATGATGGAGAGTTATACTAAACTTGGGTCTGGTCTCTCAAGTTCTTGCAAAACTTCCCAGAATGAGAAAAAAAAATGAACACAAAATCGTAAGCCGATACACCATCATGAACGTGAATAGTGTCATGAATGCGAGCACGAAAGCAAGTCGTGGAATCAGAATGAAGACGTAAAGTAATTTAGGAGTACAATTACGAATCTTTATCTAACCCGATAACTGAGGAATTGCCAAGTGATCGGATGAGCCTTGGCTGGAACATGTCCGATCAATCTGTTGGTTCTGAAATCCTAACGGATGTAAGGATTCTGTAGACTTGATCAAACTGTTTGCTATAAACAGATAGCATCATGCTTCTTCTGAGTTTACGTTAACTGGTAACCAAAATCCGTGGAGATCTTGTCCCATTTCGGTTCACCATTTCAGATGATGAAAAACATCCCAGTCTGTTGGTGTCCTATCTTAACCTGTTGGTATGTCAGGTACTTAGATATGAACGTAAGTGTATCTTTCTTCGTAGAACTTGATACATAGGAGTTTGCGAAACTCTGAGTCTCTGAATCTAGACTTCTCCTAGCGTAGGATTTTCTAGAACACCTAATGTAGTGTAGGGTTCTCTCCTTTATGCATAAGCTGAGTCATAGAAACCCTTGTGATTCAGTGTGTCACTGCAATCAAACAGAATTGATATTGAAAAAAAATTTCCAGGGTAGAATTTCTCTTGTCATAGAATTTGCAACATAGTGCAGATATGGTATTCCTATTCTTCTCTAGGCTTAGAGGAAATCAGGTTACCCTCAATGGAAGCACTGATGAATTTGCTTTGAGTTCATGGAAACTCATTCTTATAATACCGTTGGAGCATTGATGAGACTAATTCAAAATCATAAATGTAGCATGACCGAGTCGTGTACGAATAGCAGTCATGGACAAGTCCTGCTTTTTCACTCGTCACTGTTGGCAGCATGATCATGAGTTCGATTTTGGAAAAGTGATTAACACTATACAGTTGATTGGACGTGTCGTCAATACGTGGAGGAGAATAACGGTCATGAATGGTGATTTGTTTAAGTTGACGTTAGTCGACACATAATCTCATGGTACCATCCTTCTCCTTGTAGATTCTTCTGGAGTGTAAGGAACAATTTTGAAATAATCCGTTGGTTATGCGTAAAAGGACCCTAGTAGTCGAGTGCTACTGACAGCTAGAAAATTTTAGCAATTATGGCTAACAAAGCACGTGCTTGAAAAGCATAGATAATTTGTATAGATTTTCCTGTGGAAAATCAAGATGAAAGTATTCAGGAGCCTGAACATTACTGTACATAATTATGAATCGTAGCATGGTGTGCTGTTCGTAGTACATAATTAGGATAAAATTCATCTCGTGTCTGTCCGAGGAAATACGTTAGCAGCTTGGATCTCATTATTAAGCTGAAGGAAAACCTTCGTATTCGTGGGAATACGAAAGGCGTCCTACATGGTCACGAATATATGAAATATGGTGAAACAAAAGAAAGCGAAGCCGGCAACATGACGGTTCTCACTGATGCGCCGGTAATGGTATTGAAATTCTTGTGGCCTGATTAATACATGGCACAACAAAATGGATATACCCTTGGAGGGTACCCTGAATTTCTTAGAAATGTTTCATATTTAGACGTGAGTCATGTGTCTTGACCCGTTGTCTTGAGAAATGTAAGCGTGACATATGTCTTGACTGGTATCTTGACATGTGTCCTCAGAAAGTATACGTGAGACATGTGTCTTGACTGATGTCTTGACATGTGTCTCGAGATGCGAAACAATTAGAACTACAAATATTAGGTTAATATGCCAGATTTGGCGGAACGGTTGGACTACTGATCATTTGTATGTCTGATCACGTCCGTGGCCGGAGCCTCGGTTGCGATTTCTAGGATAGTTGCTGTCATAGTAGTGGTTACTATCATCTTGTCTGTCGGTTCCCTGACGGTCATTCTCATGACCGTGACTCATGTAACTATTTAGCTGAGTGGCCGGCTGGTACTGGTTTGCACTCATATGGCTGAAATGACAGCCGAACGACGTATGACATGTAACTATGAGTTTGGGACAATGATTGATGGGAATTGTCTGATGGTGAAGCATCTTCTCGTCCAATTGCTTTGCTCCGACGCCTTTGTCTTCGTCTTTTAGGACCTCCAGGTTGTGAACAGCATCAGCATCAGCATCTCGTAGCGTCTCCCAACATCAGCAGCATCAACCTTCAGTAACATCTCCAAGCTATGAGCGGCATCGACAACCTTGTAGGATATCAGCAAGTGTACATACGCCTGAGATGATTTAAAATCGACTAGCGAATACTCGTGAAGTATTGCAAGTGGAATACACATGGATTAAGGTACATGTAATGCACATGAAATACGGTACGTGGAGTACGCATGGAATGCACATGAAATGATTGGTATGGGCTCGATCATTTGTCATGATTTAAGGATAGTAAACCGGTTAAACGGTTAGGAAAACCATCATGATAACCTGGCAGTATTAGCCTAGACATCATTCTGGTTGCATAGAGAAACGCTAAAGTGTGGTTACACAAAATTCAACGATGATTTGTCTGACAGCATGATCAATGGAAACCAACCATGACTATCATGAAAGCATGATTCAAGAAATCTAACAATGTCTTGCAGGACAACGTAAATAACAAAAGAGGCGTGAAACATAATCAACATGAAGGCAGAATTATCATGAGGAAACATGAAACCCTCTATTACGAAGAAGTGTATAACATAATCAGCATGAAACTGAAGTTAACCATGACAGTATGAAAGCATACTTGACATAAAAACATAATAACTTATGATGGGACATGAAAAAAAATTTTATGCCAATTTAAATCATGAGAAAAATTTTATGCAAGAAAAACAGTGCATGAATGCGTAATGTAGTTTATAAAACCTTTATATGTGCGAGGGGACGCCTATGGGTCGGTCCTAAAACAAAAGACATGGTGAGGGGACGCCTATGGGTCGGTCCCAAAGTTAAAAGTTTCGATAAAAGCACATGCGACTAAATAGGGCCAGTCCTGTACCAACCATTACTTAGTCAAAATTCCTGCAACAGATGACATATGATATAAATGCATGAATGCATGAAACATAAATAATTAAAAGTCATTGTCAAAACTTACAGAAAAAAAAAATTATGTGAAAATTATGAACTACTGGGGTTCAGTTCACATAATCACAGTTCACTAGGAACATCATGCATAGACACTGACACATAACTAAATATGGATGACGGTTGTTCGTTCCATATTGGTAAAACGATACTGGTGAAAACATCATGGTTAAAACAACAAGGTGCTGAAAACGTACTGGTTAAAACAAAAAGGTGCTGAAAACGTCAATACGTGGAATAACAAGCGTTGACTTAGGAAGCTCCTGGTGACTACCCACTAGTCACAGGTCGAGTTTTAGAGCCTACAGGTCGAAGCCTTGGTCTCTGATACCATAATTGTAACACCCTATTTTGATAAATGGAATGTCACGCGTAATTATGGCGTGTCATCAAAGCATGCAAAGTAATATGTAGTAAAACATACACGACCATAGGGTAAACCGGAATCAACATCGGTCCCCAACATAAGCCCAAAACATAATAAAGCAACATAAATGAATGAAGGACTAAACAAGCATAAGTATATGAAGGCAAAAGGAAGAGAAGTCTCTGTCAGCTTCCATCCTATGCATGTCCTCCAAATGCTTGAGTCATTCCTAGGGTACCTGCCGTTTTGGGACATGGAAAGGAAAGTAACGGCTGAGCAAAACGCTCAGTGCACGGATATACAATATAGCATGAAATAGGATAAGCATGTAACATATAACAGCGGAAGACTAAGTTCTGAGTAAACTGGTTAAGTATCAAGAAAACTGGTTTTATAGTTTGAAAAGCCTTATGTTTATCTTGTGAAAACTGTTTTAACATATATATATACCATAGCCCATATAGGTCATGAAAAGGTCACGTGCATGAATACTTGGAGGGGTGACCTCATCATGCTGATTAGAGGGGATGCCTCTAATCAATATACTGGTTTGGGTAGGAGGGATCAACTCCTTGTGAAGGGTGCAAGGCACACACCATATTCACCATGAAATACTGAATAAAACATGTAACTAGGATGCACCCATACGCCCCACCTGATATAATAATATGGCCAAAACTGAAAAGGGACGCCACGAGCAATCACTCCGCCGTGGGGAAGTCATAACATCGGTGCCTCCAATGCTATGGTTATGGTACCTCCATAACTAGGTGAAACTGGTCATGCTTGTATATGGCTATAGATTATGCTAATTAAACATAAGCAGATCAAAACAATAAAACAAATGCTGGGGAAAACAGTTGGCTGCATACGGGGAAATCCTAATAAGGAAAGAATGTCCATACTGAAAGGACGGGAATCCGTACCTCAAGTCTGGTGAATGAACGGAAGAAAGACTCCTACTTCTGGATCACTAATGCTACATGAATACACACGTGTATAAGTATCGAATCACTGAATACGTACGGGGTTTCATGTCTTGTCTTAACTGATTTTATATGTTTCAAGTCATGTTTTACTGTTTTAAGCTTTAATATGAGTTTATCTTATATTCGGGTTAATCTGATTAAGTATTCCTGGTATTTCATGTATTATAATGCTTACTGAGCAATATTAGTAACTTTCCAAAAATAGCAAGTTTCCAAAAATAGAAAGTTTCCAAAAATAGAAAGTTTCCAAAAATAGAATTACTGCTTAAAATAGATAAGTTTCTAAAAATAGAAAGTTTCCATAAGTAGATGTAAGCTGGTTAAATAAGCCAATAAATAAGCTTAAGTGTTTACTGATTGATATTCTAAGTCATAATGATATAATATATAGTTTATTAATTATTACATGTCATTTAAATAAACTATAGGTTAAAGGCATTTAATTAAATATAATGTGATTTAATTAAGTGAAGATATAATTACTTAGGTTAAAACATGCATTATTAATTATATTTATATAACCTAAGTCATGAGAATTAATTAATTATATGCCATGGTTTTAATAATTAATTAATTAGTTAGTCTAATTTTTCATAATTGAAATACTTAGGTTAAATCATGTATTATTAATTATTAATAATAACCTAAGTCCATGTTTTAATTAAATTAGTTATATAGCATGTTAAATTAATTTAATTAACTTGAAATAAATAAATCTTGAAATTATAAGTCGTGTCTTATTAATTTAATTACCTTGTAAAATTAATAAGTAAAGTAAAATAATCCCGTAACCATGTATTATTTTATTAAAAGCATCGGAAACCAAACCCGTGTCTTATTAGTTTAAACGGTGAAACTCGTGTTATGTTTTTAAAGTAAGCCGAACCAAACAGCCCCTTAACTTGGTTTACAAAACTGCCAACCAAACAGCCCCTTATTCTGATTTTAAACCCACTGCCAAACGCACCCTTAATTGCCAGTTCCCCCTGGCAGTTCTGTTTCCCCCTGCTAGTTAAAACCCTCGGTTCCCCCTGACAGGCAAAACACCACCACTGGCCGCAGCCAGTGGTTCCCCCTGCTAGGCTGTCGTTCCCACTGTTAGCACAATACCCAGCCAGCACCCAATTAGGGTTGCGGCTGGTGATCAGAAATCATCACCGAGACCATGGAGGGTCTCGGTTTGTGTGCCAAACGACCACAGCAACACCACCAACGAACCCCCCCCCCCCCCCCCCTTTTAATAACTTCTAAATAACATGTTTTAATCTTTTTAAGATCGAATTTAATGATCAAATAACCAAGAACAACATAAACAAAAGGAATTAGGGTTTCTTACTTGTTTAGGGTTTTAGGAAAAACATAAACGTGAATCATCACTCCTCCTCTAGATCACCATGGCTATTCTTCCTGGTCTTTGGTGATTAAACCCGACGGTAGAAAAAAAAAAGAAAAGAAAAGTGGCGGCTTGGAGGGATTTTTAGGGTTTCTGTGTTTGTGTGATATTTGTCTAAAAGTGAAAAATACTCCCCCGCCCCTTCTTTTGTTATACACGGCATCAACACCAATTGGGCCTTGAGCCCAAGTCCCAATAGTTTCTAATTTGTCTAAAACAGCCCTTAAACACTCGTACATTTAATTTAATACGCGACTTGTTAAAACGTTACGCGTGATCATGTACTTAATATGTCGTATATTTTCATAGTCATCGTTATACATGTTTAAACGTAAATATTATTTACGTATGTAATTACTTGTCGTGTAAATTAAATATACATAATAATAATAATTGTTTAAATGTCCGTGATTACGTGTTACGTAGTTTACGTAATTTAATTAGTTTCTGATCGTGACTAAATATATTATTCATTCTTGTGCGTAATAATTACATATATACGTAATTAATATTACCTCGCGTTTTAATTACGTTCGTGATTAATTACTGTTAAATACTTATCATGTGTTCGTACGTAATCGATACTTATCATGTTTATACACGTATGTACTACTTAAATAATAGCACATGAATGTGATCATACTATATAAGGAAGGTTTTAATCTGCGACGTACGATCTTAAGGTTACTGTTCATGGTAAAAGCATGCGGGTTTTACAATTCTTCCCCCCTAAAAAGAATAATTCGTCCCCGAATTATAGATAAAGTAACTTGAAGCGGAACACACCCGAATTAACTGAAAGGGTATGTAAAGATAACGGGAAGATGGAGGTTGCGTGGAACGTGACATGTCTTGAAAAGACATGGAACTGACGTCACTGAAAGGACATATCTAGTTGATGAGAGAAAACGGATAAAAGTCCGGATGAACTTCTCCGTTTCCAAGTGGCCTCCCTCTTGGAACGGTTCCTTCAGAAGATCTTGACACAAATGATAA
The DNA here is from genome assembly GCA_025667525.1 of Glebionis coronaria. Lineage (NCBI taxonomy): Eukaryota > Viridiplantae > Streptophyta > Magnoliopsida > Asterales > Asteraceae > Glebionis > Glebionis coronaria. The sequence continues at coordinate 550,610,185 of CM046880.1, forward strand.
ATCTTGGTCCTCCTGACCTTGACTTGGAATACGAAGAAATTCTTGGTTATCAACGGAAGGTAGATCCCCGAAATTCGATCGAGGAAAAAAATAAGAGTTAACGTGCAAGGGTAACTGAAACGTTACGATGCAAGACAATCTGACTTAACTGATAATTAGAAACGATGCGCGAGACATAAAGAAACGTAGTACGTGAAAAATTTTGAACAGATACGTGAAAATTTTTGAACGTGCTACGTGAGATATGGTGAGTGTAGTATGAGTAAACATATCGCGATACATGATACGTGTAACATTTTTGATCATGATATGAGGAACGTGGAATGAACATGACATGTGAGACATATCGTGATCATATAATATAATGGTGGTAACGCCAAACGCTACAAGATGAGACGTGGAATATGACGTGAAACGTCTATCTGATGATGGAGAGTTATACTAAACTTGGGTCTGGTCTCTCAAGTTCTTGCAAAACTTCCCAGAATGAGAAAAAAAATGAACACAAAATCGTAAGCCGATACACCATCATGAACGTGAATAGTGTCATGAATGCGAGCACGAAAGCAAGTCGTGGAATCAGAATGAAGACGTAAAGTAATTTAGGAGTACAATTACGAATCTTTATCTAACCCGATAACTGAGGAATTGCCAAGTGATCGGATGAGCCTTGGCTGGAACATGTCCGATCAATCTGTTGGTTCTGAAATCCTAACGGATGTAAGGATTCTGTAGACTTGATCAAACTGTTTGCTATAAACAGATAGCATCATGCTTCTTCTGAGTTTGCGTTAACTGGTAACCAAAATCCGTGGAGATCTTGTCCCATTTCGGTTCACCATTTCAGATGATGAAAAACATCCCAGTCTGTTGGTGTCCTATCTTAACCTGTTGGTATGTCAGGTACTTAGATATGAACGTAAGTGTATCTTGCTTCGTAGAACTTGATACATAGGAGTTTGCGAAACTCTGAGTCTCTGAATCTAGACTTCTCCTAGCGTAGGATTTTCTAGAACACCTAATGTAGTGTAGGGTTCTCTCCTTTATGCATAAGCTGAGTCATAGAAACCCTTGTGATTCAGTGTGTCACTGCAATCAAATAGAATTGATATTGAAAAAAAATTTCCAGGGTAGAATTTCTCTTGTCATAGAATTTGCAACATAGTGCAGATATGGTATTCCTATTCTTCTCTAGGCTTAGAGGAAATCAGGTTACCCTCAATGGAAGCACTGGTGAATTTGCTTTGAGTTCATGGAAACTCATTCTTATAATACCGTTGGAGCATTGATGAGACTAATTCAAAATCATAAATGTAGCATGACCGAGTCGTGTACGAATAGCAGTCATGGACAAGTCCTGCTTTTTCACTCGTCACTGTTGGCAGCATGATCATGAGTTCGATTTTGGAAAAGTGATTAACACTATACAGTTGATTGGACGTGTCGTCAATACGTGGAGGAGAATAACGGTCATGAATGGTGATTTGTTTAAGTTGACGTTAGTCGACACATAATCTCATGGTACCATCCTTCTCCTTGTAGATTCTTCTGGAGTGTAAGGAACAATTTTGGAATAATCCGTTGGTTATGCGTAAAAGGACCCTAGTAGTCGAGTGCTACTGACAGCTAGAAAATTTTAGCAATTATGGCTAACAAAGCACGTGCTTGAAAAGCATAGATAATTTGTACAGATTTTCCTGTGGAAAATCAAGATGAAAGTATTCAGGAGCCTGAACATTACTGTACATAATTATGAATCGTAGCATGGTGTGCTGTTCGTAGTACATAATTAGGATAAAATTCATCTCGTGTCTGTCCGAGGAAATACGTTAGCAGCTTGGATCTCATTATTAAGCTGAAGGAAAACCTTCGTATTCGTGGGAATACGAAAGGCGTCCTACATGGTCACGAATATATGAAATATGGTGAAACAAAAGAAAGCGAAGCCAGCAACATGACGGTTCTCACTGATGCGCCGGTAATGGTATTGAAATTCTTGTGGCCTGATTAATACATGGCACAACAAAATGGGTATACCCTTGGAGGGTACCCTGAATTTCTTAGAAATGTTTCATATTTAGACGTGAGTCATGTGTCTTGACCCGTTGTCTTGAGAAATGTAAGCGTGACATATGTCTTGACTAGTATCTTGACATGTGTCCTCAGAAAGTATACGTGAGACATGTGTCTTGACTGATGTCTTGACATGTGTCTCGAGATGCGAAACAATTAGAACTACAAATATTAGGTTAATATGCCAGATTTGGCGGAGCGGTTGGACTACTGATCATTTGTATGTCTGATCACGTCCGTGGCCGGAGCCTCGGTTGCGATTTCTAGGATAGTTGCTGTCATAGTAGTGGTTACTATCATCTTGTCTGTCGGTTCCCTGACGGTCATTCTCATGACCGTGACTCATGTAACTATTTAGCTGAGTGGCCGGCTGGTACTGGTTTGCACTCATATGGCTGAAATGACAGCCGAACGACGTGTGACATGTAACTATGAGTTTGGGACAATGATTGATGGGAATTGTCTGATGGTGAAGCATCTTCTCGTCCAATTGCTTTGCTCCGACGCCTTTGTCTTCGTCTTTTAGGACCTCCAGGTTGTGAACAGCATCAGCATCAGCATCTCGTAGCGTCTCCCAACATCAGCAGCATCAACCTTCAGTAACATCTCCAAGCTATGAGCGGCATCGACAACCTTGTAGGATATCGGCAAGTGTACATACGCCTGAGATGATTTAAAATAGACTAGCGAATACTCGTGAAGTAGTGCAAGTGGAATACACATGGATTAAGGTACATGTAATGCACATGAAATACGGTACGTGGAGTACGCATGGAATGCACATGAAATGATTGGTATGGGCTCGATCATTTGTCATGATTTAAGGATAGTAAACCGGTTAAACGGTTAGGAAAACCATCATGATAACCTGGCAGTATTAGCCTAGACATCATTCTGGTTGCATAGAGAAACGCTAAAGTGTGGTTACACAAAATTCAACGATGATTTGTCTGACAGCATGATCAATGGAAACCAACCATGACTATCATGAAAGCATGATTCAAGAAATCTAACAATGTCTTGCAGGACAACGTAAATAACAAAAGAGGCGTGAAACATAATCAACATGAAGGCAGAATTATCATGAGGAAACATGAAACCCTCTATTACGAAGAAGTGTATAACATAATCAGCATGAAACTGAAGTTAACCATGACAGTATGAAGGCATACTTGACATAAAAACATAATAACTTATGATGGGACATGAAAAAAAAATTTATGCCAATTTAAATCATGAGAAAAATTTTATGCAAGAAAAACAGTGCATGAATGCGTAATGTAGTTTATAAAACCTTTATATGTGCGAGGGGACGCCTATGGGTCGGTCCTAAAACAAAAGACATGGCGAGGGGACGCCTATGGGTCGGTCCCAAAGTTAAAAGTTTCGATAAAAGCACATGCGACTAAATAGGGCCAGTCCTGTACCAACCATTACTTAGTCAAAATTCCTGCAACAGATGACATATGATATAAATGCATGAATGCATGAAACATAAATAATTAAAAGTCATTGTCAAAACTTACAGAAAAAAAAAAATTATGTGAAAATTATGAACTACTGGGGTTCAGTTCACATAATCACAGTTCACTAGGAACATCATGCATAGACACTGACACATAACTAAATATGGATGACGGTTGTTCGTTCCATATTGGTAAAACGATACTGGTGAAAACATCATGGTTAAAACAACAAGGTGCTGAAAACGTACTGGTTAAAACAAAAAGGTGCTGAAAACGTCAATACGTGGAATAACAAGCGTTGACTTAGGAAGCTCCTGGTGACTACCCACTAGTCACAGGTCGAGTTTTAGAGCCTACAGGTCGAAGCCTTGGTCTCTGATACCATAATTGTAACACCCTATTTTGATAAATGGAATGTCACGCGTAATTATGGCGTGTCATCAAAGCATGCAAAGTAATATGTAGTAAAACATACACGACCATAGGGTAAACCGGAATCAACATCGGTCCCCAACATAAGCCCAAAACATAATAAAGCAACATAAATGAATGAAGGACTAAACAAGCATAAGTATATGAAGGCAAAAGGAAGAGAAGTCTCTGTCAGCTTCCATCCTATGCATGTCCTCCAAATGCTTGAGTCATTCCTAGGGTACCTGCCGTTTTGGGACATGGAAAGGAAAGTAACGGCTGAGCAAAACGCTCAGTGCACGGATATACAATATAGCATGAAATAGGATAAGCATGTAACATATAACAGCGGAAGACTAAGTTCTGAGTAAACTGGTTAAGTATCAAGAAAACTGGTTTTATAGTTTGAAAAGCCTTATGTTTATCTTGTGAAAACTGTTTTAACATATATATATACCATAGCCCATATAGGTCATGAAAAGGTCACGTGCATGAATACTTGGAGGGGTGACCTCATCATGCTGATTAGAGGGGATGCCTCTAATCAATATACTGGTTTGGGTAGGAGGGATCAACTCCTTGTGAAGGGTGCAAGGCACACACCACATTCACCATGAAATACTGAATAAAACATGTAACTAGGATGCACCCATACGCCCCACCTGATATAATAATATGGCCAAAACTGAAAAGGGACGCCACGAGCAATCACTCCGCCGTGGGGAAGTCATAACATTGGTGCCTCCAATGCTATGGTTATGGTACCTCCATAACTAGGTGAAACTGGTCATGCTTGTATATGGCTATAGATTATGCTAATTAAACATAAGCAGATCAAAACAATAAAACAAATGCTGGGGAAAACAGTTGGCTGCATACGGGGAAATCCTAATAAGGAAAGAATGTCCATACTGAAAGGACGGGAATCCGTACCTCAAGTCTGGTGAATGAACGGAAGAAAGACTCCTACTTCTGGATCACTAATGCTACATGAATACACACGTGTATAAGTATCGAATCACTGAATACGTACGGGGTTTCATGTCTTGTCTTAACTGATTTTATATGTTTCAAGTCATGTTTTACTGTTTTAAGCTTTAATATGAGTTTATCTTATATTCGGGTTAATCTGATTAAGTATTCCTGGTATTTCATGTATTATAATGCTTACTGAGCAATATTAGTAACTTTCCAAAAATAGCAAGTTTCCAAAAATAGAAAGTTTCCAAAAATAGAATTACTGCTTAAAATAGATAAGTTTCTAAAAATAGAAAGTTTCCATAAGTAGATGTAAGCTGGTTAAATAAGCCAATAAATAAGCTTAAGTGTTTACTGATTGATATTCTAAGTCATAATGATATAATATATAGTTTATTAATTATTACATGTCATTTAAATAAACTATAGGTTAAAGGCATTTAATTAAATATAATGTGATTTAATTAAGTGAAGATATAATTACTTAGGTTAAAACATGCATTATTAATTATATTTATATAACCTAAGTCATGAGAATTAATTAATTATATGCCATGGTTTTAATAATTAATTAATTAGTTAGTCTAATTTTTCATAATTAAAATACTTAGGTTAAATCATGTATTATTAATTATTAATAATAACCTAAGTCCATGTTTTAATTAAATTAGTTATATAGCATGTTAAATTAATTTAATTAACTTGAAATAAATAAATCTTGAAATTATAAGTCGTGTCTTATTAATTTAATTACCTTGTAAAATTAATAAGTAAAGTAAAATAATCCCGTAACCATGTATTATTTTATTAAAAGCATCGGAAACCAAACCCGTGTCTTATTAGTTTAAACGGTGAAACTCGTGTTATGTTTTTAAAGTAAGCCGAACCAAACAGCCCCTTAACTTGGTTTACAAAACTGCCAACCAAACAGCCCCTTATTCTGATTTTAAACCCACTGCCAAACGCACCCTTAATTGCCAGTTCCCCCTGGCAGTTCTGTTTCCCCCTGCTAGTTAAAACCCTCGGTTCCCCCTGACAGGCAAAACACCACCACTGGCCGCAGCCAGTGGTTCCCCCTGCTAGGCTGTCGTTCCCACTGTTAGCACAATACCCAGCCAGCACCCAATTAGGGTTGCGGCTGGTGATCAGAAATCATCACCGAGACCATGGAGGGTCTCGGTTTGTGTGCCAAACGACCACAGCAACACCACCAACGAACCCCCCCCCCCCCCACCCCCCCTTTTAATAACTTCTAAATAACATGTTTTAATCTTTTTAAGATCGAATTTAATGATCAAATAACCAAGAACAACATAAACAAAAGGAATTAGGGTTTCTTACTTGTTTAGGGTTTTAGGAAAAACATAAACGTGAATCATCACTCCTCCTCTAGATCACCATGGCTATTCTTCCTGGTCTTTGGTGATTAAACCCGACGGTAGAAAAAAAAAGAGAAAAGAAAAGTGGCGGCTTGGAGGGATTTTTAGGGTTTCTGTGTTTGTGTGATATTTGTCTAAAAGTGAAAAATACTCCCCCGCCCCTTCTTTTGTTATACATGGCATCAACACCAATTGGGCCTTGAGCCCAAGTCCCAATAGTTTCTAATTTGTCTAAAACAGCCCTTAAACACTCGTACATCTAATTTAATACGCGACTTGTTAAAACGTTACGCGTGATCATGTACTTAATATGTCGTATATTTTCATAGTCATCGTTATACATGTTTAAACGTAAATATTATTTACGTATGTAATTACTTGTCGTGTAAATTAAATATACATAATAATAATAATTGTTTAAATGTCCGTGATTACGTGTTACGTAGTTTACGTAATTTAATTAGTTTCTGATCGTGACTAAATATATTATTCATTCTTGTGCGTAATAATTACATATATACGTAATTAATATTACCTCGCGTTTTAATTACGTTCGTGATTAATTACTGTTAAATACTTATCATGTGTTCGTACGTAATCGATACTTATCATGTTTATACACGTATGTACTACTTAAATAATAGCACATGAATGTGATCATACTATATAAGGAAGGTTTTAATCTGCGACGTACGATCTTAAGGTTACTGTTCATGGTAAAAGCATGCGGGTTTTACAGTATCGATCAGCCCTTCTTCATAATTGTACTTACCATAGAGCTGAGCAAGGGTATGATTTTTGATTGAGTTATTAGCTCTCTGAGTCTGATTCATGCTTAGCCACTTTCTTGGAAGGCTGTTGACAAAAGTAGCATTGATCTCAGCTTGACCAATAGTGACATCATTCATAGCCAGGTCATTTAGAATAATATTCAGCCTAGTATAGGTTTGCTGAACCTTTTCACCTTCAAGTGACTTAAAGGCATTAAACTGAAGTCTGAGTGCCTGAATCTTTGTCTCTCTTGTTTCAGAGGGTCCTTCATGGCCAAGAATGAGGTTTGTCCACATTTGTTTAGTTGTGGGACACTGAATGACAGACTTCATGATATGCTTGGGAAGACAGGAAATTATGATGCTTTTGAGACGTTTATCTTGGTTTGCTAATTTCCTATCAGCTGGAGTCCATTGTTTGAGAGGTTTTGGAAGAGGGTTTTCTTCAGTGGATGTAAGCACCATGGGAATATATGGACCATTTTCTAAAATTTCTAAGAGAAAAGATTCAAGTCCATCAAGGTATACAAGAAATTGACTCTTCCAACTGGCAAAGTCTTCTTCATCAAAGACTGGTACACTGGTTACGTGTGATCCACCTCTTGAGTCAAGAAGTTGGGGTAGATCATCGTCATTGGCTGGAGGGTTAAGTCTTGGTGAAGATGGGTTTGTGGAAGGTGATTGTGGGCTAGAAGTTTCCGGCATGGTGGATCTTGATTATAAAACTGAGAACGATGTTTCTTGAAGGTTTTAATATCAAACACCGCTCTGATACCAATTGAAAGTCCCTAATCAATGCAAGAAACCCTAATCTTAACTTAATCAACACAAGGTATTACTTTTCAAACGTAATCTTATTATTGTATAATAAAGAATTACAAGTGTTATGGATAACACAGTTTGATGACAATGTGTTGTGCACACTTTGAACAACAATAAACCCTAACTTATGAATACAGTCGTAGTTGTTTGATTTACTAAGTTATATGCACTAATGTTCTTAATATCTCAAAGTGTTCAAACATTAATGCATGGATACACATCCTATTTATAGTGTTAAGAGTTTGACTTAAACAGTACTTGATGTCGACTACACAAGCTTTTACAAGTTCCCACATCAGTCACATGATGTCCTTCTATTCTTGGTAGTCTTCCATTATGCTTTAAGGAACAGTTGTCAAAAACAGTTTCCTTATTCTTCATAGTCTCGAACACACAATTTGCATGTCCAAAGTGTGCTGAGAGTTATCAGGGTATTGCCACCCCTGTTAACTCTCAACCCCTCAGAGTCCCTGATACATCTTGGCTGTTATCCATCACAGCCAATGAGTATGTCTTCAGGTAATCTTCGACTTCCCTGACAATGTCTCTGACATGGACTCCTCTGAGGTTGCTCACAGAGATCCAGATCTCTGTGAGTCTTGTGAAACTTGCCTGCCTCCTAGGCACAGGCAAGGGACTATCTAACAGCCTAATTATGTTTAAATCAATGATCAGGGAATCTAACAAGTTTAGATTCCCAACAATCTCCCCCTATTTAAACATAAATAATGCTAGATCTAACTAAGTTAAGGTAAGTGAGTTTAACAGCTTCTTCTTACACATAACAGATCTAAACAAACATACCTCATGATTTTATTAAGACTTAAAGAAAATTACAAGTTCATTACATAAGTAAAATAAAAGATGAAGGTAAAAGGGCTGTGAACATCTTCAATAGTCATCATTTTTGATTCTTTCTTCAGCTTCAGCCAAGTCTAATCTATTATCAATTTCATCCTGCAAAGTCTTTGCAAACTTCTTGGAATACTCTGTGTTGATCTTGAGACACTTCTTGTGACAGAGTAGCTGAATAGTTGAAGCCAAGCACAGCTCATCTTCCCTCTGAAAAGCATACTGGCAAGCCTTGTTCATGAATGTCATTCCTCTTTCCGGCTCTGTGTATGTCTGACCATCAATAGGGCCAACAATACCATTTGGGAGGATCAAATCCCTGTGCATACCATCCACATGAACATCTTCAGTAACAAAAGTTTCATTGACAATTTGTGAAATTCTTCTCCTTTTTTTGCCTGTCTTTGGGGGTTCTTGTTCAAAAAGCTGTGGTGGGGGATCAATCTTGAGTTTGGCTGCTGTTTCCTTGATCCAGTTAAACTTGGCCTTAAGAGTTTTAAGCAGAAGGAAATTTGCCTGTCCAGACTTTTTGGCAGCTAGGGCTTCGAGTTCGAACCATTCTGATAACCCAAGTGTCTTTAACCTGAAGTTGTCAAACACATCCATATTTCGCTGTTGATTTTCCCTCCATAAGATCATCTGTGGGGTGTTTGTGGATTTATGAATGGTGTATTTGAACTTGGTTATCTTGCCAGCAGCATACCTGTTGTTCACGCAGGCATCATAGTCAGCTTTGACTTTCCTTAAAGCCTCAGCGCGTTTTGTTTCCATTTCCCTCAACCTTTGTTTTTGTTTTTCCCTTTCAGGTGGTGTCATCTTCCTCAGAGTAGCTTCATTTAATTCTTTGGCTGTCTTGAGCTCATTTAGTCTTTTGAATTCTTCAGCCTGTTGCTCTATTTCTTCAGGGGTCAAAGGAATCTCATCGGAAGGTGTAAAGGTTGAAAAATGGGAAAGGTCTGTGGTAGATCCTCCTGTCTCTAGCATCGCAGCTATCTTCTTAAGTTTGGTGTCAGTATCAACCAAAACTATCTCCTTTCCTTTCTTCGAGACAGAGGACTCCACACTTATGTTTTTCAAAACATCAGCTCTTTTGATAAACACTGTCTGAGCCTGAGTTTGATTAGCTTTGGGAAGAGAGCTAACAGTGAATTTTAATTTCTTGGCCGCTGGCTCATCATCATCCTCAGGCTTGCTGATGTTAACTAAGATCAGAGATTTTGATGAGTCAGCTCCATCTTGAGTTTGTTGCTCCCCCTGAGTATCATCCTCATCAACAGGTATTAAAACAGGTGTGATGACTTGAAGAGGAACAGGTGTAGTTGAGGGATTAGCTGATGATGAGCCTTGTTCAGCAGATGCAAGGCTGAGTGTAGTATTCTTCTCCCCCTCACGTTTATCCGTACTTCGCAGATGCTTGGATGAACGTGCCTGAAAACGTCTTGCAATCTGCTCCACAGAGGCAGCCATGGCACGTTGTCTTTTTCTTGAAGCTCTGGCAATCTTTAGCAGGAGGTTGGCATTTGTATTGGTATTCGCCTGAACACGCCTGACAATAAAGTTAGCATGGTTGTATTGCCTGGTGCGAACAGCATTAAAGTGCCTGTGCATGGTTTGTTCGTGTTCATGAAACATAGCAGGGACGGCTGGGTCAATGGCATCCTTGATTCTTGTTGAAAGATGACCGAGTCCCTGGGCTACACCTTTTCTTGCACCATCCTGAATTGGCTCAGTGACAGCCTCAGTCACAGCCTTTTTTATGATGCCTGGAAATGTCACAGTAAAGTTGTGCATCTCAGACTTGATCACATCCAACTTCCTTGATAAGCGCTCAATATCAGATTGATGATGGACTGGCTGAAGATTCTTGATATTGAGGCTTTGCTGAGCATAGTCATCCGCCCTTGGTATTAAGTCAAAGTTGGTCTGGGCAGGATGATCAAACATGAGAAATTCTGCTGTTGGATCATAAGTTGGTCTTTGGAAGACTGTTGTTGCTGAGGTAGCAGAGTTTGGAGTGTCAGCAGCTTCCTTGAGAGGAGAAGTCTTGTCACCAGCTGGTGTAGACACAGCTATTTCTTTAGGAGGAGAGACAGACAGCTGGTCTTCCTCATCTTCTTCATCCTCTTCATCGAACATTCCCTCGGGGAATTCATCCTCAGGCATTGGCTCAATATCAGAGACATAATCTTCTAATGAGAGCATTTCTTCATCAGCATTTAACACAGGCTCTTCATCAGTTGGTTTGTCCTAAGTCATAGTTTCAGCCTCCTTTTCTTGTTGTACCTGAGATTCGATGACTGGTTGTATAATTTCAGCCTGCAAATTTGTTGTAATTAGTAACAGGGAAAAATATAAGGGGAATGGTCGCCATTTCGCTGTCCCAGAGAGGCTGAGGGTGATTACTCAGCCACTCCAAAGGATAAATCCTTGGGATTCTTTTAAGTGTGAGTAAAGTGTGGTTAAAGATCGCCATTCGCTGCCCCTAGGAAAGCTGAGTGTGATTATTCAGCCCCCCCAAAAGGTAAAAACCTTTGGGACTCTTTTGATTGTGAAACATATGATGTTTATGGATCGCCAGTCGCTACCCCTAGGAAAGCTGAGTGTGATTATTCAGCCCCCCCCCCCCAAAAGGTTAAAACTTTGGGACTCTTTTAAGAGTGAAACATATGTTGTTGTAGGTCGCCTGTTACGCTGCCCCTAGGAAAGCTGAGGGTGATGATTCAGCTCCCCCTGAAAGGATAAATCCTTTGGGACTCTTTTAAGGAAGGAACCAAGAGGCTGTGTGAAGTACAGCTGATCAAGGTTGAGACATTAGTGTATTCAGGTTGTTGTTAGCCTGAATACTGTCTAGAGGGTTCAGGGTCATCGGGGTGCTTTATAAACACAAATGAATCATTCCCTGGTGCAAAGACAAGGTGTACAGAAGTCTTAAAGTATTCTAAGTGTATTGACAGACTTCTATGGGTCGAGGATTACCCTAACTTCACCACTCTCTCCTACAAACAAACGAGAGTGGCTGCTTGTGAACCTCTAAAAATGTACACTGATTACCTGTGAGATATCAGCTTGATCAGGCTGGTTTCCTGTTGTCTCAGCTGACTTAGAGACACTAGACGCCTGTTATTTGTCAGCCAAAGAGTCTGAATCCACAAGAGTATCTGGACCAGAGGCGGTGTCAGTCTTCTTTCCCTTGGCCTTGATAACAGCTTTGGAGTGAGAAGAAGAGGGGATTTTCTTCTTCTTAGGCTGTTGGCCAGATGAAGCCTTGGACTTAGTAGTGTGCTGCCCAGAGGTCAAAGACATAGACTTGCCAGCAACACTAGAAGTATTCACCTTCTCAGAGGAAGGGAGCAAGGGCTTCTCAGCGTTTGGTACTTGGTTAGCCATGTTCAGCATATGGGCGGTGACAGGGATATCCTCAGCTCCTATTTCCTTGTAGATGTCGCCTGTGATGCGATAGGGCTTAAGAGCAGTCAAGGCCTTGTTGTGGTAGTTATCTCCCAGCAAACTTTCAAAGATCAGGGATAAGAACCGCACATAACAGATGTTCTTTTCCCTGACCTGATTCCTTCCCTTCAGCTGTTCTACCAGGTTTGAGAATAGAATGCTTCCAACGTCTACATCAGCTCCCCAGATTAATCCATAAGCAATAGCCTGATGATTGAACGACATCTGATCCTGTGATCCCTGCATTCCTCCCAGGGACTTCACAATGTGGGTGAAGAGGACACGCCATATAGGAGTGAAATACTTAATCTTTAGAGGGGATTTGGCGAGGACCTCAGCTGGTGTAAGGGCAGGGTTAACGTCATGGCAAGGGTTGAGTGTGTCCAGGGCTTCCTTGACAGCCTTTTTGTCAACTACCTTCAGGCACTCATCTCCATGTTTTAAGCCGGCCACACTAGAAAAGTCTTTAAGGGAGAAGGCAAAAGGGTGTTCATTGCATGAAAGGCTAAATGTAATGGTGTCTTCTACCACTTTAGCAGAATACCAGAATTCCCTAAGGTATTCTTGGTAAAAGGTGGATGGAGATTTGGTGAAGGCTTCATTTAGGTCACAATTCTGCATGAAATTTACTAGATCTGAATAGGTGCGGTTTGGTGCCTTAATCCATCCAATGGCATTGTTGGAGGCGAGGATGCTCTCGTTGATCTCGAAGTTAACATTGGAGGCCTTTGGAACTGAAAACGCCATGGATTGGAGGTTGAAGGTGAATGAAAATGGCGGATGGTTGAGAGAGATAAGAACTTAGAGAGAGAAGTAGATTTTAGAATGGTGGTGGGTGAGAAGAGAAAGAAGACAATATATATTCAAACTTAAGTGAGCAGTTATTCAACCGTATTAAATGCAAGGTGCGAAAATGACTGCTCACGTGGGTCCCCTTGACCTTTCAAAAAGTTTGTCTCCTCGTTATCCGAAAAATAAATGATTAAATATTTGAGAATGTTTTTTGCATTTACTTGGAAAGTAACTACCTAGTTTCATGTGAAAAACATTTAATATAGAATCAATCATTTAATGAACACATTTAATATCAAGCCACAGGCTTTGAGATATTGAGCATCCCTAGCTCAGCAACTAGCCTGTTGAACGAAGGTTCAGCCAAAGGCTTTGTAAAAATATCAGCTAGTTGCAGCTCTGTGGGAACAAAATGCAGCTCAATATCTCCCTTCATTATATGATCCCTGATAAAATGATACCTGATATCAATGTGTTTGGTACGAGAGTGAAGAACAGGGTTGTTGGATATGGCAATGGCGCTGGTGTTGTCACAAAAGATTGGTACTTTGTCATACAAGATTTCATAGTCAGCCAATTGACTTTTCATCCAGAGCACCTGAGCACAACAGCTGGCTGCAACGACATATTCTGCTTCAGCTGAAGACATAGCCACAGAGTTTTGCTTCTTAGCACTCCATCCAACCAATTTTCCTCCTAAGATTTGACAGCTGCCTGAAGTGTTTTTCCTGTCAATACAGCATCCAGCATAATCCGAATCTGAATAGGCCTTGAGATCAAAGCCTGATTCCATTGGATACCATAGACCTAGGGATGGTGTTCCTTTGAGATACCTGAAAATTCTCTTAACAGCCACTAGATGGGATTCTTTTGGGTTAGCTTGGTACCTTGCACAGAGACATGTGGAGAATTGGATATCTGGACGACTGGCTGTTAGATACATAAGTGACCCAATCATGCCTCTATATAAAGTCTCATTGACAGAGACCCCTGACTCATCAGGGCCCAAGTTGTTGGGTGGAAGCATGGGGCATTTCACTGATGCACAATCAGCTAAGTCATATTTTTAAGTAAATCCTTAACATATTTTTCTTGACAAATTGAAATTCCCTTAGGACATTGTTTAATTTGAAAACCCAAAAAGTAAGTTAATTCACCCATCATACTCATCTCATATTTCTTGGTCATTAATTTAGCAAAACGTTTACTAAGATTGACATTTGTTGACCCAAAGATGATATCATCCACATAAATCTGCACAATGATGAAATCACTCTTGTCCTTGAAGGTAAAGAGTGTTTTATCAATAGAACCCCTGATAAATTTATTTTCAGTTAAGAAATTTGAAAGAGTTTCATACCATGCTCTTGGTGCCTGTTTCAGACCATACATTGCCTTGTGAAGTCTGTATACATGGTTGGGAAACTCGCTGTTCTCAAATCCTTCAGGTTGAGCAACATACACTTCCTCAGCCAAATCACCATTGAGGAAGGCACTCTTAACATCCATCTGATATACAATGATGTTCATATAGGCAGCATAAGCAAGGAAGATTCTGATGGCCTCAAGTCTAGCAACAGGTGCAAATGTTTCATCATAATCAATTCCTTCAGTCTGAGAGAACCCCTGTGCTACCAGTCTTGCCTTGTTCTTGATGATGTTCCCAATTTCATCCATCTTATTTCTATAGATCCATCTAGTGCCTGTGATATTCTTTCCAGGTGGAGCTGGCACTAGTGTCCATACTTTGTTCCTTTTGAACTGATTGATTTCTTCTTGCATAGCAGCTACCCATCCTTCTTCTACTAGTGCCTCAGCAACTCTTTTAGGTTCAATTTGTGAGAGAAATTCAGCAAAGAGACATTCATTGGCTGAGGCTGACTCTGAGTCTTGGATGCGCTGTCTGGTTGTGACCCCTGCATTTGGTTCCCCAATAATATTGACAAGAAGTATGTGTTGATCTCTTGACCACTTATTTTGAGGAGCTGGGGATTCAAGGACAGGGGTACTTGAGGGCACAGCTGATGCAAGTTGAGTCTCATCCTGCTGACCAGGAGGGCTTTCTTCAAAGACTACTTCAGTGTCAGAGTCTTCTTCAGCCATTTCAAGGGAAGCTATTTCATTATCAGCAGGAGAATCTTCAGGGATTTGAAGAATTGGTGAGTCATCAATATCATGAGAAGGACCATCAGAGATTTGAGGTAAACACAAGAGAGCTTCTTTCAGGCCAAAACAAAACTTCTCTATCAGGAAGTGTCTTCATCTTCTTCATATGGACTTGTTTGGACCAGTCAGTCCAATGTCTATAAATCATGAGAAATACTCTCTTGTGATTGTTGATGAATACTCTAGATACACTTGGTTATACTTCCTAAAAAAGAAGAGTCAAGCTCCTGAATTCATAATGTCTTTTATCAGGCAAGTAGAAAATCAAAATGACACTAAAGTTAAACAAATACAAACTGATAATGGAACAGAATTCAGGAACCAAGAGCTTGAGAGTTTTTGTGATGATAAAGGAATTTCTCAGAACTTCTCTTCTCCTTACACACCTGAACAAAATGGTGTGGCTGAAAGGAAGAATAGAACTCTCATTGAAGCTGCTTGAACCATGCTTAATGGATCCAATCTTTCAAAACACTTCTGGACTGAGGCTGTAAAAACAGCTTGCTATACTCAAACAGATGTATTATTGTCAAAAGACATGATAAGACTCCTTATGAAATATTCAGGGAAAGGATTCCAGATATCAGCTACTTTCATGTGTTTGGATGTCCTGTGTTCATTCACAATCAAAAGGACCATCTTGGTAAATTTGATGCCAAAGCTGATGATGGATACTTTCTTGGATACTCTTTTGTCTCCAAAGCCTTCAGGGTCTTTAACACAAGGAGACAACAGATTGAGGAGTCATTTCATGTCACCTTTGATGAAAGTATGGATGCCATTAACTTCACAAATCAATCGATGGAAGAGATAGGGATCAATGACTCATCAAGATATCCTCCTGATGAGTATGAACATTGTCCCTCAAAGCAGTATCAAAATGATGCTGATATATCCTTCCATATATCACCTCACAATAGGTCAATTGATAACTTAATCACACCTCAACATGTCCCTGAAGTTATCACTTCTCAAGCTGATGAATCAAACGATTCACCCATCTATGAGAACACTGAAGGGACAAGTGATGAAAATACCGAATTATTACTGAAAATCCTTCAGAATGAGGTGATGTCCCAGTACAATGTACTGAATATCTAGTCCCTGATAATCACCAACCATCGACAAGCTCTAATCCATGTCCTCGGGACATATGGTCAAGACAACAACATATAGAGCTTGTAAATATAATTGGTGATGTATCTGAGGGGATGCTCACACGCAGTCAGGCTGCTAAACTCTCTGCTGCCTTAGCCCATGAATGTCTGTTTGCAGACTTTCTCTCTGAAATTGAACCAAATAAGGTTTCAGAGGCCCTAACACATCCAGGGTGGGTTGAGGCCATGCAAGAATAGCTCAACCAATTCCTCAGGAACAAAGTGTGGAAACTAGTTCCTCTCCCCAAAGGGAAAGCAACTCTTGGTACAAAATGAGTATTTAAAAACAAGACTGATGAAGATGGAATTATCATTAAAAACAAAGTTAGGCTGGTTGTTCAGGGGTGTGGTCAACTTGAAGGGATCGACTATGAGGAAACCTTCGCCCCTGTAGCGAGAATGGAAGCCATCAGGATCTTCCTTGCCTATGCTACTTACATGAACTTCAAAGTTTTCCAAATGGATGTAAAAAGTGCCTTCCTGAATAGAAAGATCACTGAAGAAGTTTATGTTGCTCAGCCTCCTGGTTTTGAGAGTTCTGCGTTCCCAAACCATGTTTGTAAACTTGACAAAGCCCTTTATGGACTGAAACAAGCACCAAGGGCATGGTATGAAACTCTCTCTACATTCCTGATAATGAACAAATTTGTTATGGGGAAGATAGACAACACCTTGTTTATCTTCAGAACCAAGGAGGATGTTCTATTAGTTCAGATATATGTTGATGACATCATATTCGGATCTACTAACTATGATCTTTGTATAAAGTTTGAAAAACTTATGACAAAAAAATTTGAAATGAGTATGATGGGTGAGTTAACATATATTCTTGGACTACAAATCAAACAGGGGGACAAAGGGATCTCAGTCTGTCAAGAAAAATACAACAGAGAAATACTTAAGAAATATGATATCTCTGGGTGTGCTTTAGTAAAGACTCCCATGGTTCCCCCCAACAACTTAGGTCCTGATCTTGCTGGTAAACCAGTCAATCAAACCTTATTCAGGGGAATGATTGGATCATTAATGTACCTAACTGCAACCAGGCCTGATATTCAGTTCTCAACAATCTTATGTGCAAGATATCAGGCCGATCCCAAAGAATCACATCTTACTGCTGTTAAACGAATCTTCAGGTACCTGAAGGGTACTCCCTCACTGGGTCTATGGTATCCTCGTTGCTTAGGATTCGATCTTAAAGGATACTCAGACTCAGACTATGATGGCTGCAACATGGATAGAAAAAGTACCTCAGGTGCATGTCAATTCCTAGGTGGAAGCTAGTATGTTGGAGTGCAAAGAAACAGCAGTCAGTCGCAATGTCCTCTGCTGAGGCTGAATACGTGGCAGCTGCTGGTTGTTGTGCAAACATCCTTTGGATGAAAAGTCAACTCAGGGACTATAATATGGAATACAAAGTAGTCCCTATCTTTTGTGACAACACCAGTGCAATTTGTTGATCCCAAACTTAGATCGATTTAGATTTATGTATACGAGATTAGATCAAGTAATACACTTAGAGAAACCTTTGTATATGTTTATGATAATCTAAGTGTTATGCGGAATTAACACTTAAGCAAGAACACACAAGATATAAACAAACTTTCACTTTGATTAATGATATCAAACTTGCTTACAATGAAAGTAGTTTACGAATGAAAACTTATATTAAACATTAACCTAAAGGTCTTCTTTTATAGACATAAGAAGCCTTGTACAATAATCTACGTATCAGCTATTCTAGGTAAAGATAAATATATAAAATACATTGTTGTTCCTATCTTTACTAGAAGTAATCTAGAATACAATAAACGCGTAGAGCATATCTTCCCATCAGTGCTTGTCTTCAATGTATCAACGCCTGACTTTATCTTGTCAACGCTTAAGCTGTCAGCGTTTGTTTTGCTCTTGTCAACGCTTGTTTTACTCTTGTCAGCGCTCAAGTAAATCTGATCAAGTCTTTTGCCACGTCACTTGAATAATCAATTTCCAGCTGAGTGTTCTTCATCTTCTCTAAGATATCCTTGGATATGAAATACTGACCATCCACAAGTAGATACTCAGCAAACTTTGTAGAACTCAAATGGTAAACACCAGCAGCTGAATACAATCTCCATTGAAGACCACTGAGGTCATCTTCAAGATCCTTCCAAATAACAGGATCCTCATCTTTTGGTCCACACATTCTCTTGAATGTGGACCACAGTTTTATTCCATTGGCTGAAGTTGGTGCTTCGGCCTCATACTTGGCCTCTAACAACCTCTATAGGTCTACCAAGTCTTCTCTGTCAAAACTTGCAAACAAAGATATAAGGGTGGTAAAAGTGTGAACTTCTTTGCCATACCTGTCAATCTTCCAAAACCCACATTCATCTTCTTCATAGCTCACAATTGGGTTTCTGGAATCAAGTGGTAACACTTGTACCAAATCTGAAGCTTCTAATGGTGAGAGCTTGAGGCTCTTTCTTATGACAGCTTCACTTGGATGTAATGGATCCATATCTTTGGGAAACTCAAGAGAAACTCCCTTTTTCACTGGTCTGGGAACAAACATTGCTTTCTTGAGCTCCATTTCTTCTGCAAGTTCTTCTTTTCTTTCATCAGAAAGAAGTCTTAGAGTGTTTGCTTCCTGTACTCTAACCCAAATAGGATAAGCTTTACACTCCAACTCATCAAATGTCAATGCCCTCAATTTCTGATAAGTCCATCCTACTCCATGACATCTGAGCAACATGCAGTATAACTCCCTTCTATCCCTTTTCAACTCTGAGAATATTGCTTGCCTTGTGTTTCAAAATAACCTGGCAATCCTTTGTACTCTGAGAATAATCTCCAAACCCCATATCTGATCTGAAATGGTCAAGTGTGGATTCTCCATACATCTTTCTTCCCAAGCATGATACATTTGAACCACTTCTGGCATATCAAAGTCAACCTGCAATTTCAACTCTCTCAATTTCTCCTTGGCCAACTCATCTCCATACTCAAGTCTTTCTGGCTGTTCTATGATCATAACACTTGAGTCTGAGCTAGCTTCATCACTTCCTTCTTGCTCTTCTGAAGTGACAACAATTGGTGACTCTTTCACCTCCTTTCTATCTTGTTCCATAATTTGTGCAGCCAACTTTCTATCAAACTCAATTTGAGCTGCATTCTTTGGAACAACCTCTTCTACCATAATACCCTTACCCTTATCTAATGGATCAATTGTTGGTAAGGTAGATGGTGATACCTATGAAGAAACCTCCTTGATGATAGATGATGACTGGGATACATCACCCTCATGTGCAGGTCTGTCAACGCCCAATTTTGCTCTATCAGCGCCCAAAATATTTCTGTCAGCGTCCAAATTCTCCTTGTCAACGCTCAAATTTCCTGCCTCAACGCCTTTTGCAATTTCCTCCAACATGGCTGTAAATGATAAATTTAAGTTTGTAGGAGAGACTAAGGACGTATCAAAACATGTCTGTTTCTTCAAACTTGTTAGGGCCTCAGCAACATCCAAAGATTGACCATCATGGCTGCCCTTATCACTCACATTTATTTGATCTTCCTCCCCTTTGGAAGATTCCTCTATCCCTCTCCTTGCACTTGCAGTCTCCAAAATAACAATCCTCTCCCTCAATTGCTTGAGTTTAAGGCCTTGTGTGCTGACAACTTGTACCAAGTCTGCATTTTGCTTTTGCAAGCTCATGTAGACTGCCATCAATTCAATTAGGGTCATTGGTTCTAATCTGCCCTCTTCTAAAATGGGTATTTAACCTCCCAAGTCAGATTCATTGGGCATGGATGAGGACTTAATGATGGTGGGACTGCCTTGGCCAGCTTCTAAGCCAGAACCAATAGTCCCAGCCTCATCCATTGCACCAGCCACACTTGTGGTGGTGGTTCTCTCTACTACATGGCTAGGACCACCAGAGGAGAACACTCTAGTAGTCCTTTGGCGTTTAATCAACCTATATTCAGGGGGTGTAGAAGATGATGTGGATTGGGTGGATGTGGGTTGGTTAAGGGGTGTTTGGGTCTGTGAAGGTTCTGTGTCAACGTTGGAAATAGGCACATCAACGCCAACATTTAACGTGTCAGCGTCGAAGGGTTCTTGGTCAATTTGCATATGTTCAGGTGAAGGTAATGGTTCAGGTATTGGGGCAATTTGGGGTTGGGGGTCTGGTTGGGGTTGAGCTGCTTCAATAACAGCAAGCATAGCTGGGGTGAGGGGTAGGTCACGATGTGGGGGTGAGTTCATCTTCATAAAATAGCTTTCTTTTGCACAGGGATCTCATAAAAATCATTATGATCCCTTGTGCAGTATTCTTGAACATCAAAAACCATTTGTAAAAATCTGGGATATGCTAAAGTCATTTTGCTCCCTTTATTTTTACACATGCCCTCAAAAATCATTTTGGAATAATTAAATTTTTGCCCAGTAGCAATACACACAATAGCACTTGCAATAGATCTATTGATCTCATTGTGTGTAGTGCATTTGGGACTCAAACATTGTAGGAGGACATGTATGAGGTACTTCCAGGCTGGGGGAAACTCCTGTTTATGATATTTATTTAAAGTTCCTTCATCAGGAAAAGGATCACCCAAAGCCCTTAGTCTTTGTTCTATTTCACTAATAGGAAGGGTGGTTATACCATCAGCATCATCAAGATGCAAGGCTTGGCGTACCAAAGCCTCAGTAACCACCCAAGGTCTCCCATGAACAATAGAAGTTAATGTAGTCACTCTATTAACTGTTGAGGAACTAACAGTGTTCCAAAACTGTTTAATATGTGTGACAGGAATGAGTGGAGCATGAGAAAGAGCATACCTAATGGGGGATGCGTTCAAATACGCCACCATTTGTGTTTATTGGGGAAACAGAGTATCATCAGCTTCAAGATACGCGATCATGTTGTGTTGACTTCTGAACCCCAATTCTAATTCTGATGGTTTAAAATTTGGTGCCATTGTTGAAAGCTGTTAAAATGATTGATGAAGATGAAGTTGATAAGAGAAAATTGTGTTAGACAAGAATTATAGGTACCCTGTTTAAAAATAGGAGCCAAATTTATAGGAGAAGAAAATGCATGTGATTGGCCCAAAAATAGGCAAGTATTTTCAAAACACAATCATGAAAATATTGAAAAAGAATAATTTTATCTCATGCATTAAATGAAGTTTATCTGCTCCCAAAATTACGGCCTAAAAATATGTCAAAAAGTAACAACTGGGTAGGACCCATTGAGTGTCAACGGTCAAGAATAACCTATCAACGCCCAACGGCTATATTCTTGTCAACGTTTGCCTATAGCCATGTCAGTGTCTAAATTGGTCATAACAACGCTTGGAAAAATACTTGTCAGCGTCCAAAAATAAAAATGTTTAAAAATGAAAAATGACCTTAACAAAGTAATTTATCCTAGAGAAGATAACCAAAAAGTTGATAATTATTATAGGGCGGCAAGCACTGTCCAGTTATGCACACTTGCTTATACAAGATAGACATAACAGTCCTCTAGTGTCCCTTGCTAACCAAAACTCTTAACAACTAAGTTACCTTATAAAATTCCTTGTTACTCCCAGGTAAATCCCATAACAAAATTATTCCCAAGTCTCCCAACAGACCACAACTAATTCTAGGCCAAAAATGTCTTGGCAGCATGCATAGTATATCAACTTTGCATGCTACAGTGCCTCATGATTTAGTAAAACTAACTAATACTCGCCTGTGGACACAATCTAGAATTGTGATAAGAGTATCATATGGATACCCAAACATCCTAAAGGTTCCTAGACCTCCCCTTAAAGTGTGATACATAAGTTGCTAAAAACATGCATGAACATAAAAAAATTATGTCAAGATAGGAATTAAAAATTCTAACCATCATCCATACACAAAAACTTGCCCAAATGCCTCTCCATTGATCCATAAGCAACTCTGTATCCAATGGTATACTCCTAACACCACCTGCACATTTAGATTGAAAACCACAAAACTAACATTGTTGCTGACAACGCCCCGATAACACATAACAGCGTTGAGGAAAGCTTTGTCAGCGTTAGACAATTATATTGCTGACAACGTCACAAAAACACTTATCAACGTTCAAGCAACCTTTGTCAGTGTTAGAAAAATATAGTGGAAAATCTAAATCATCAATAAGACCAATAACAATGCATCATTCTGTACGTACTTTTCAAAAAGACTCTAAAACACATATTATGTGAGATTGATCATTCCAATACTTGTTACCAAGTATTGAAACCTCCCAGCATCAAAAGGTTTAGTTAGTAAATCTGACACATTCTCCTCAGTGTCAACCCTATCTGGTTGTATTAAACCCTTTTCAAAACAATCTCTTATAAAATGGTGTCTAATTTCTATGTGTTTAGTTTTAGAATGATGTACAGGATTCTTAATTATGCATAATGTGCTGTTATTGTCAAAAAATATCTTGGTATGCATGAAATTATACCCATAGTCCAACAGCTGGTTCTGAATCCACAAAACTTGTCCACAACAAGCAGCTGCAGCAACATACTCAACTTCAGTTGTATAATTAGCCACCACGGTTTGTTTCTTGCATTGCCAAGATATCAACCTGCTCCCAAGAAACTGACATCCACCAATTGTGGATTTCCTATCAAATTTATCACCTCCATAGTCACTGTCTGAATATGCAATCAGCTCCAATGGTGAATCCTTTGGGTACCACAAACCAAGATTAGGATAGCATCTTAGGTACCTAAAGATCCTCTTCACAGCATAAAGGTGACATTCTTTGGGAGTCACTTGATGGCGTGCATAAGAACACACAGCAAACATGATGTCAGGTCTGGAGGCTGTAAGGTACATCAATGATCCAATCATGGATCTATAGTGCCTGACATCAACATCCTTTCCATCTCCAATCTTTCCCCAAGGGTGTTCTCTATCCATAGGAGTAGTAGCCCTCTTTTCATGTGAAGAAAAGCCAAACTTCTTCAAGATCTCAGCCACATATTTATCATGGGAGATGAAGATACCATCTTCTTTCTGCTGAACTTGTAAACCAAGAAAGAAGTTCATCTCCCCCATAGCACTCATCTTGAATTTGTCCGTCATAAGCTTGGAGAAATCCTCACTCATCTTTGGATCAGTAGACCCAAAAATGATGTCATCAACATAGACCTGGACAAGCAACACATCCTTGCCTTTCTTCTTCGTAAATAGTGTCTGATCTATGGTGCCCCTCTTGAATCCATTGTCCACTAGATAAGTAGACAAAGTACCATACCATGCTCTAGGGGCCTGATGAAGTCCATACATAGCCTTTTTGACTCTATACACCTTGTCTGGATTCTCTGGATCCTCAAAACCAGGAGGTTGCATCACATATACCTCCTCAACAATTGTACCATAGAGGAAGGCACTCTTGACATCCATTTGATAGACAGTGAAGCCCATGCAGGATGCATAGGCTAAAAAGATCCTTATAGCTTCAATCCTTGCAACTGGTGCAAAGACCTCCTCATAGTCTATCCCCTCCTCTTGTGTATATCCCTGAGCCACTAACCTTGCCTTGTTTCTGACCACAATGCCTCTTTCATCTCTCTTGTTTCTTAGAACCCATCTTGTCCCTATAGGTCTGACATATCTGGGACAATCAACCAGCTCCCAAACATCCTGAATTACAAATTGGTGAAGCTCATCCTGCATTGCTTCCACCCAACTTGGTTCTTTGAGAGCATCAAATATTTTCTTGGGTTCCTGTTGTGACAGAAAACAGGCAAACAAACATGTTTGCACAAGAGGGGTATCAACCTTCTTGTGTATATTGGCAATAAACCCACCAAGACCTTGATGAGATCTTCTAGTCTGAACTGGAGTCATAATATCACCAATGATTTGAGAAGTGGGGTGATTCTTCATAGTTGAAGTGAGAACTCCTCCTTCAAAAAGTCTGGTGTCCTCAACCTCATTCTCCATGTTGCCAATATCTTCTTCATCAGACTCTCTTTCATCAACATGAGGATGAACCTCTTCATATAAGTTGAAAGGTTCACCTTGTTCAAAAATGGAAGAGAACAGATGTGCAGAAGTGTTGTCAACGCCTGAACCTTGTTTGTCAGTGCTTGGGCTAACAACGCTTGAACTGTTGTTGTCAACGTCTGAGCCATCAACGTTTGAATTGGTCTTGTCAGCGCTAGATTTGCCTTTGTCAGCGCCTGAAGGACCATGCATGTTTGTATCTGGTGGTACTTGGAGACCACCAGTATCTTTACCAGCAGCAGCAGCAAAAGCATCTGTCCAAATGGGAATTGTAACATATTCTTGTATAGGAGATGACTTTTCTGCTTGTGATCCAACCTTTTCATGAACCTGTGTACCTAAAACATCAACAACTTGTTCTTCCACAACATTTGAAGTTACCTTCACAATGTCTGGATTAGTGACAGGCATATAATTTAAAGCTCTAGATAAGGGTTCCAAGTCAAACAACCAATTAGGACCACTTTCAGGATCACTAGGTTTATTCTCTAAAAACCTAACATGTACTCTTTCAAGTATACGTTTATCCTCTTTAAGATAAACCCTATATCCCTTGCTCTGCACTGAATACCTCATGAAGTAGCCTTCATCACCTTTTGCACTAAATTTCCCTAAGGCATCACTAGTATCTAAAACTACTACATGACAACCAAAAGGTCTGAGAAAACCAATATTAGGTTTTCTACCCCAAAGTAACTCATAAGGTGTTTTGTTCTGAATTTTGTTAACCAATGCTCTATTTTGAACATAACAAGCTGTATTAACGGCCTCAGCCCAAAAGGCTATAGGAAAATGAGCATCAGCCAACATTGTTCTGGCTGCTTCAATTAGGATTCTATTTTTCCTCTCAGCAACCCCATTTTGCTGTGTGGTTCTCGCAACACTAAATTGCCTAGTAATTCCTTTCCTGGCACATAAATCATCTAACTTTTTATTCCTAAATTCACCACCATTCACTCCTAAGCATTTTAACTTCATTGCCAGATTTCTTCTCAATCTGAGTGATAAAATCAATTAAAGTGTCAGCTGTATCACTCTTCATAGCTAGAAAGAAGGTCCAAGTAAACCTAGAAAAGTCATCTGTTATAACAAAGCAGTAGGACTTACCATTCAAACTTTATATATTGGTTGGACCAAAAAGGTCCATATGAAGCAAATGAAGAGGTCTAGAACTATAATGCACCTGTTTGGACTTGAATGAGACCTTGTGCTGCTTGCCTTTAAGACATGCAGCACAAGAGTGGTCATTATGGAAGGCCTTCTCAGGCAAACCATCAACCAAACCAAGTCTCACAAGCCTATTAATATTCTTAAAATTTATGTGCCCTAGTCTCCTGTTCCACAAATTACTCTCATCTACTGAAGCTTTAGCATAAAAACAAGACATATTGTTATTCATTCTAATCCCATTCAGATTCACATTGTATATGTCTTTATGCCTAGGTGTTCTATATTCAATATATTTCTCATCAGGGATCTTATAATCCTTGCTTAACACCAAACATTCAGTATTAGTAAACAGAACTTTATTTTTGTTATCACAAACTTGTGATACACTAAAAAGATTGTAATCAAGTTCCTTTACCAAAAATACGTTCTCAAAACGCAAGTTCTTGGTGAGAAGGGTTCCTTTGCCTGTGATAGTACCATATCCGCCTCCAAAGTAAACCTTATCACCATCTTTAATGGGAGTGAAGTTCGTCAGATAGTCTTCCTTCCCAGTCATGTGCCTTGAGCATCCACTATCCCAATATCCATAATCATTGACCTGTTTTTGAATGCCCTGCACATAAAGAAAACAAATTAGTTTTCTTTGGGAACCCAAGCCTTAGAAGACTTAGATTCATCTGGTTGTTCAATAAGAACAGACTTAGTTCTCACAACAACCCCATTTTCATCCTTCTTAGGATGAAATACCCAGTTAACCCCAATAGGTTTTTTAATGACCTTTGAAATGTAATTAAATCTGTTGCAGGTCATTGAAATCCCATTATCATTAGGGTTTTGATCTTTCTTTGGTCTCCATGTCAAGCTTGAAGAAGCTTTAGATCCCTTACCCTGTGGTTGCAAATATTTAGGTCTGGTCACGTTTCTATCAGCGTTGGAATTGGTCTTGTCAATGCTGAAATTACCCTTGTCAGCGTTGAACCTAGGGTTTGCTACAGAAACCCATTGCCTATTCGACCAGGTGTTTGTCTTTTGAAATGGTCTTTGTCCATGAGTGTTAGACCCTCTAGTAAAGAATGGGGCAGGTCTAATCACTTGTGGACTTTGCTGCACACAAGGTTTGGGTATGACAACGTTTGACTTCCTAACAACGTTGACTTTGTTCCTGTCAGCGCTGAATTTGTTCCTGTCAGCGCTGACTTTGGAAGCGTTGACACACTTATATGCTAAATGTGAAAAGCTACCACAAGTATAACAGGCTTTTCTAGACATAACCCTAGGTCTAGAAGAGAATAAGCATGTTCCATCAATGCTAACTTGGCTCTTAGGTGACCTAGTATTCCTATACATCTCTGCATACTTAATGCTAGGTTTTCTAACAGTGTTTAAGCCTAGGTCAACAGCTTTACCAGTGATTGGGTTTGTTACCTTAATGAGAGTTGACTCATTTGGACTTTCACATAGCAAGCCACCCTTAACAAATAAAGTAGGATTAGCTTCCATTCATTCAGGTCAGTCAACTTTTGTTGATACTCTTCAACTGGGGTGACAACTCTTGGTGGAGGAATAAATTCCTCCTCTTGGAGTTCTGGCAAACCAGTCCAAGATAGGTCCTTTTGTTGGACCCCATAGAAGTCACCAGCTGGTGGTGGAACCACGGAGTAGTCTTTCATCCCAATCCCAGTCATGTCCTTAGGATCCCTTTGTTTACCCACACATTCTCCTAGGGTTTGTGTTGCCTTATCAAATCTCTGGATTTTAAGGCCAACGTTATCTTTGTTTTTAATGGCTTCATCTAGTTTAGCCTGTAACTCACCATTAACCCTTTCCATGATGTTTCTAATATCCATACTAGCATTTAACTCATGTTTTAAGATATTTATTTTATCTTTTAAGTCAAATTCCATTTTCTTGTATTCAGAAACTGTCTTCTCAGTTTGAGTGAGAGCTAGTTAGTAATTAGACATTTTGCACCTTTCAGTACTCACATCACTTAATAATCTTAACACCTCTTTGTTAAGTTTCTCAGTGTTTAACCTACAACCTTTACTACAAAAAGCATCATCGTATACCTCATTATCAGATGAAGAGGAGGAGTGTGCCATGAGAGCATATTCAACATGCTCTTCTTCTTCTTCAATTTCATCAACCAAAGCTTTATCCTCTTCCACATCCTTAGCCAGATAGCTCCAATCCCATCCCATACCATCAATTCCTTGAACTGTAACCATGGCTTTAGGATCCTGAGCTTTAACAACTTGACTTGAGGGTTTACCAGCATCAGATCTTCTAGGAGATCTGCATTCCCTCATGAAGTGCCCCATACGATGACAATTGTAGCATTCAACTTTGGATTTATCAAATCCAGCTGTGTCTTTTGCATTGAAGGTCATCTTCTTCTTAAACCTTCTGTTCCACCTGTTTGCTCTTATACTAGCAAGAGCCATGTTCCACTTAATGTCTATCTCTTCCAAGTGCTCATCACTTATCTACTCAAGGTCCTCATATGTAATCACTGAACCATTGGGCAAAGAAGCAATATAAGCACATACAGTATCCAAATCTAAACCAGCAGGTTTAACTCTTGGTGAGTCACTTTTCAATGTGTCAGCGTCTGAAAAGGAGACGTTGACAGGACATGTTCCAGCGCTGACACATGAAGATCCAGTAACTGGATGCATGTAAGAGTCCTTCTGGTTGAATTGACCTTCACTTTGAGAGAAGAAGGCCATGTTACTGTTGGTAGACTTGCTTCCATGCTCTAAAAGAGTTTCATCTTCCAACAGCCTCAGTTTGTTGTAGATGTCATCAAACGTGGAACTTTTGTAAGTATTATTGGCAAGAATAGATCTTGCCTCAATCTTCCATGCCTCACCAAGACTTTTAAGAAAAGTAGCATTGATGTCAACATCACCAAGTTGTGTCCCCATGAAGGACAATTTGCTTGTAATATCAAGCAATCTGCTTCTCACACTGCTAAGTTTTTCATTAGGTTGAGCCTTGAAGACAGCATAATCATGCATGAGTTGCTTCTTCTTCTCTTCCTTAGTGTCTGCATTGCCACCATATGCAACTTCAAGAGCTTCCCAAAGGTCTTTAGCATATTCATAACCTCTATATTTATGCTGGTTCTCTTGTCCCAACGAGAGTTTCAGAATATTTAGGGTTTTCATGTCAACCCTTTTCTTTGCTATGTCTTCAGCAGACACAACTCTACCATCTTCAGGCTTTTCTTTCCTATCTTCTTCAGAACATCCAGCAACAACTGCTCTTCCAGAAATAGCATCAGCTATCTTTTATGCTTTATTGAATGTGTTTCCATATTCAATAATCTCCCAGAGTGTGTAGTCATAGATCCCTAGATATTGCTCAAAGTTATATTTCCACAATTCAAAGTTGGTTGCATCAAGCATGGGAATCTTGATGTTTGGTAAAGGTGAGGAGGAGGAGGTTAGTTCGGAATTTGACATGATGTTGTTAGGGTTTTTGAGAA
This sequence comes from Glebionis coronaria, assembly GCA_025667525.1. Classification (NCBI taxonomy): domain Eukaryota; kingdom Viridiplantae; phylum Streptophyta; class Magnoliopsida; order Asterales; family Asteraceae; genus Glebionis; species Glebionis coronaria. The sequence continues at coordinate 550,639,181 of CM046880.1, forward strand.
AATTAGGGTTTTGGTGATTTTTAGGGTTCTTGTGTTCTTTAAGATCAAAAGTTCCTCAACAAGCTCTGATACCACTTGTTGATCCCAAACTTAGATCGATTTAGCTTTATGTATACGAGATTAGATCAAGTAATACACTTAGAGAAACCTTTGTATATGTTTATGATAATCTAAGTGTTATGCGGAATTAACACTTAAACAAGAACACACAAGATATAAACAAACTTTCACTTTGATTAATGATATCAAACTTGCTTACAATGAAAGTAGTTTACGAATGAAAACTTATATTAAACATTAACCTAAAGGTCTTCTTTTATAGACATAAGAAGCCTTGTACAATAATCTACGTATAAGCTATTCTAGGTAAAGATAAATATATAAAATACATTGTTGTTCCTATCTTTACTAGAAGTAATCTAGAATACAATAAACGCGTAGAGTATATCTTCCCATCAGTGCATGTCTTCAATGTATCAACGCTTGACTTTATCTTGTCAACGCTTAAGCTGTCAGCGTTTGTTTTGCTCTTGTCAACGCTTGTTTTACTCTTGTCAGCGCTCAAGTAAACTGGCTTATAATTTATTCCCAACACAATTGCCATTTCAAATAATCCAGTCCTACATTCAAGGACTAAACGCATAGACATAAGATATCACTTCCTTAGGGATCACATCTTAAAAGGAGATATTGAATTACATTTCATTCCCACTGAATATCAGCTAGCTGATATTTTCACAAAACTTTGGATGAACCAACGTTCACTAGACTGAAAGCTGAACATGGTATGCTGAATATTGATTAATCAGTCTTCCTGATGACATTGGATTCAGTATAATGTATATTCTTGATCCTCTCTATGAGTAAACATATCTTATCGTCTTCCCTTTGACACTGAGGTACATTAAATGATGTAACTAAATGCTCTAAGGATTTAGTTACTTAATGTCCTAGGTTGGTGAGTCACAATATTAAATAAGGAACATATATTCCTTCAATAAATTGTCATAAACCAGTCAAAGGGTCACTCATGCCAAGTATCCCACTAAGCATTAAATGCTTACCTTTTTTCTAGCAAAATCCGTTGTAAAAACGTCCTTTCAAATGCACGTGACCCCATGTCATCTCTGAAAAAAGCGTTATCTTTGCAGTAATGGAACAGTTACCAAGAAAATAGGGGGACCACTTGTACGCTTCCATTAAATGCGGATGTGAAAAGAAATTATAACAAATAAAAATCTCTTTCACATCCGAGCCTATAAATACCCCACAATCAAAACAAACACACACACAAAGAACTTGTAATTTTACTCTGCCAAAATTTTCTCTCAAATAAAAAGTGTGTGTGTTCAAACGAGTTTCCAGAAAAGGTTTCTTGCAAAAAGGCAATCACATTGATCACTTGTTTTATTGTTATATAGCACAAACAATCAAAGTTACCTATTGTTTATAACTCTTGATCCTTTTTATAAGGCAAAAGTTCTCATTAGGTCACTTGGTGAATCTTGTTGTATTATAACAAGAAACAAGTCTTGATTTGATTTCCACAAATTGCCATTGTCATTTTTCAAATCTTTAAAAGTTATCTTTAATGGCAATGTCCAAGGCTATCAAATATGCCCCTCAGGCTGAACATCTCACCAATGAGGGTGTCCATTTTGCAAGAAACAACTATGAGGGAAATTTCAATTACCCTAGTAGTGTATCAGCCTACAAACCAATTTGCAAATTCTTGAAAAACTATGATTGGGTTGATGTTGTTGATCCCAAACTTAGATCGATTAGCTTTGTGTATACGATATTAGATCAAGTATAGCACATAGAGAAACCTTTGTATATGCTTTGTGAATATAAGTGTTATGTGGAATTTAACACTTAAACAAGAACACACAAGATATAAACAAACTTTCACTTTGATTATCAATGTCGAACTTGCTTACAATGAAAGATGTTTATGAATGAATACTTATGTAAAACTTGATATTGAACATTAACCTAAAGGCCTTCTTTTATAGACTAAGAAGCCTTGTACAATAAGCTATGTATCAACTATTCTAGGTAAAGATAAACATAGAAAATACATTGTCGTTTCTATCCTTACTAGAAGTATTCTAGAATATAATAAACGTGTAGATCATATCTTCCATCAGTGCTTGTCTTCAATGTTGTCAACGCTTAACTTCAGGTTGTCAACGCTTGAGCTGTCAGCGCTTGTTTTGTTCTTGTCAACGCTTGAATTGTTCTTGTCAGCGCTCAAGTGATCTGGCCTTAATTTATTCCCAACAATCCTCCCCTAAACTTGATATCCACTCTTATGATCAAGTTTCTGAATAAGCATTAAGAACTTGTAGGAGTCTGACAAACCTTCTCATATTTGTAATGAATAAATCTGATCAAATTCTTTGCCACGTCACTTGAATAATCTATCTCCAGCTGAGTGTCCTTCATCTTTTCCAAAACAGCCTTGGATATGAAATACTGAGCATCCACAAGTAGATACTCAGCAAACTTTGTAGAACTCAAATGATATACACCAGCAGCCGAATATAACCTCCATTGAAGACCACTAAGGTCATCTTCAAGATCCTTCCATATTTCAGGATCTTCCTCATTTGTCCCACACATTCTTTTGAATGTGGTCCAAAGTTTTATTCCATTAGCTGAAGTTGGTGCTTCAGCCTCATACTTGGTCTCTAGTAACCTCCAAAGGTCCACCAAGTCTTCTCTATCACAACTTGCAAATAAAGATATGAGAGTGGTAAAAGTGTGTACCTCCTTGCCAAATCTGCCAATCTTCCAGAATCCACATTCATCCTCATCATAACTCACAATTGGATTCCTGGAATCTAATGGTAACACCTGCACCATATCTGAAGCTTCTAATGGGGAGAGCTTGAGGCTCTTTCTTATAACTGCTTCACTTGGATATAGTGGATCCATATCTTTTGGAAACTCAAGTTTAAATCCCTTCTTCACTGGCCTGGGAACTATCATAGCTTTCTTGATTTCCATTTCTTCTGCAAGTTGCTCCTTTCTTTCATCTGAAAGAAGTCTGAGAGTGTTTGCTTCCTGCACTCTCACCCAAATAGGATAAGCCCTATGTTCCAACTCATCAAATGTCAAAGCCTTCAACTTCTGATGTGTCCATCCAACTCCATGACATCTGAGCAACATAAAGTAGAGCTCTCTTCTATCCCTTTTCAATTCTGAGAGAATATTGCTTGCCTTGTGCTTCAAAATCACCTTACAATCCTTCTGAACTCTAAGAAGAAGCTCCAAACCCCATATTTGATCTGAAATGGTCAAGTCTGGATTATCCATGCAGCTTTCTTCCCAAGAATTGTACATTTGAACCACCTCTGGCATGTCAAAGTCAACCTGCAATTTTAAGTCTCTCAACTTTTCCCTAGCAAGCTCATCACCATACTCAAGCCTTTCAAGTTCTATAATCATCACACTTGAGTCTGAGCTAGCTCCTTCACTTTCTTCTTCAAAAGTCACAACAAATGGTGACTTTTCCTTTTCACCTTGTTCCATCATTTGTTCAGCCAATCTTCTATCAAATTCAACTTGGGCTGCATCCTTTGGAACAATTTCTTCTACCAATTTACCCTTACCCTTATCTGATGGTGCAATGGTTGGTAAGGTAGATGGTAATACCTGAGTAGAAACTTCCTTGATGATAGATGATGACTGGAATACATCACCTTCATGTGCAGGTCTGTCAACGCCCAAATTTCCTCTATCAGCGCCCAAAATACTTCTATCAGCGTCCAAATTTGTCTTGTCAACGCTCAAATATTTTCCCTCAGCGCCTTGTGTAACTTCTCTCAATATAGCTGTAAATGATAAATTTAGATTGGTTGGAGAGATTAAGGACGTATCAAAACCTGTTTGTTCCTTCAAAGTTGTAAGGGCTTCAGCAACATCCATTGATTGACCATCTTGGCTGCCCTTATCACTCAGATTTCTTTGATCTTCCTCCCCTTTGGAAGACTCCTCCATACCCCTCCGAGCATGATCACTCTCCAAAACAACAATCCTCTCCCTCAATTGCTTGAGTTCAAGGCCTTGAGAGCTGACAATTTGTACTAAGTCTGCATTTTGCTTTTGCAAGCTAATGCATACTGCCGTCAATTCCAAAAGAGTCATTGGTTCCAGTCTGCCCTCTTCTGAAATGGGGATTTGACCTCCCAAGTCAGGTTCATTGGGCAAAGATGAGGACTTAATTATGGTGGGACTGCCTTGGCCAGCATCTAAGCCAGAACCAATAGTCCCAGCCTCATCCAGGTCACCAGCCACACTAGTGGTGGTGGTTCTCTCTGCTTCATGGCTAGGACCACCAGAGGAGAACACTCCAGTAGTCCTTTGGCGTTTTATCAACCTATATTCGGGTGGTGTGGAAGATGGTGTGGAAGAATGGGTAGATGTGGGTTGGTTAATGGGTGTTTGGGATTGTGATGGTTGTGTGTCAGCGTTGGAAATAGGCACATCAACGCCAACATTGGATGTGTCAGCATCAAAGGGTTCTTGGTCAATTTGCATTTGTGCAGGTGAGGGTAAAGGTTCAGGAATGGGTTCAAGTTGTGGTTGAGGTTCAATTTGAGGTTGGGGGTCTGGTTGGGGTTGTGCTGCTGCAATAACAGCAAGCATGGCTAGGGTTAAAGGTAAGTCTCTATGGGGTGGTGAATTCATCTTTGTAAAAATAGCTTTCTTTTGTTCAGGGATCTTATAAAAATCATTGTGATCCCTTGAACAATAACCTTGATCATCAAAAATCATTTGCAGAAAACGGGGATAAGCTAAAGTCATTTTTGTCCCCTTGTTTTTACACATCCCTTCAAAAATCATTTTAGAATAGTTATATTTTTGCCCTGTTGCAATGCACACAATAGCACTGGCAATGGATCTATTGATCTCATTGTGTGCAGTACATTTGGGAGTCAAACATTGAAGGAGGATGTGGATGAGGTACTTCCAGGCTGGGGGAAATTCCTGCTTATGATACTTGTTTAGAGTACCTTCATCAGGAAAAGGATATCCCAAAGCCCTAAGCCCTTGTTCTATTTCATTTATGGGAAGGATGGCTACACCATCAGCATCATCAAGATGCAAGGCCTGGCGTACCAAGGCCTCAGTAACCACCCAAGACCTCCCATGAACAATAGAAGTTAATGTGGTCACTCCATTAACTGTTGAGGAACTAACAGTGTTCCAAAACTGCTTAATGTGTGTGACTGGAATGAGTGGTGCATGAGAAAGAGCATACCTTAGTGGGGATGCGTTCAAATACGCCACCATTTGTGTGTATTGAGGAAATAAATCATTATCAGCAACAAGATAAGCAATCATGTTGTGTTGAGACTTGAACCCCAATTCCAATTCTGCTGAGTTAAACTTTGGTGCCATTGATGAAAGCTGGTAATTTGAAATGTAGAAGATGAAGTTGATAAGAGATAAGTGTTAGACAAGAATTATAGATACCCTGTTTAAAAATAGGAGCCAAATTTATAGGAGAGAAAGAATGCATGTGATTGGCCCAAAAATAGGCAAAGATTTTCAAAAACGAATCATGAAAATATTGAAAAAGTTATAAGTTATCTCATGCATTTAATGAAAGTAACAACTCCTAAAATTACGGCTTGAAAATATGTCAAAAAGTAACAACTGGGTAGGTCCCATTGAGTGTCAACGGTCAAAAATAACCTATCAACGCCCAACGGCTATAATCCTGTCAACGTTCGCCTAAAGCCATGTCAGCGTCCAATTTGGTCACAACAACGCTTGGAAAAATCTTGTCAGCGTCCAAAAATAAAATTGTTTTTAAAAAGTGAAAAATGACCTTAACAAGTAATTTATCCTAGAGAAGATAACCAAAAGCTGATAATTATTATAGGGCGGCAAGCACTGTCCAGTTATGCACACTTGCATAAGCAAGATAGACATAACAGTCCTCTAGTGTCCCTTGCTAACCAAAATTCTTAACAACAAAGTTACCTTATAAAATCCTTGTTACTCCCAGGTAAATCCCATATCAAAATCATTCCCAAGTCTCCAAACAGACCACAACCAATTCTAGGCCAAAAATGTCTTGGCAGCATGCAAAGTTGATATACTATGCATGCTACAGTGCCTCATGGTTTAGGAAAACTAACCCATACTCACCTGTGGAGACAATCTAGAATTGTGATAAGAGTATCATATGGATACCCAAACATCCTAAAGGTTCCTAAAACCTCCCCTTAAACGATGATACAAAAAGTTTGCTAAAATCATGCATGAACATAAAAAATTTATGTCAAGATAGGAATGAAACATTCCAACCATCATCCATAAATAAAAACTTGTCCAAATGCTTCTCCATTGATCCATAAGCAACTCTGTATCCAATGGTATACTGCTAACACCATCTGCACATTTAGATTGAAACCCACAAAACTAACATTGTTGCTGACAACGCCACGATAACACACAACAGCGTTGAAGGAAGCTTTGTCAGCGTTAGACAATTATATTGCTGACAACGTTGCAAAAACACTTATCAGTGTTCAAGCAACCTTTGTCAGTGTTAGAAAAATATAGTGGAAAATCTAAATCATCAATAAGACCAATAATAATAATGCATCATCCTGTACATACTTTTACAAAAAGAATCCAAAACACATATTAAGTGAGATTAACCATTCCAATACTTGTTACCAAGTATTGAAATCTTCCAGTATCAAAAGGTTTGTGACATATGCAAAAAGGTTTCTATATTTGTTGGACCAAAGAGGTCCATGTGTAGCATATGAAGAGGTCTGGAACTAGTATGCACCTGCTTGGATTTGAATGAGACCTTGTGCTGCTTGCCTTTAAGACATGCAACATAAGAGTGGTCATTGTGGAAGGCCTTCTCAGGCAAACCATCAACTAAACCAAGCCTCACAAGTCTATTTATATTTTTAAAATTTATGTGCCCTAGTCTCCTGTGCCACAAATTACTTTCATCTACTGAGGCCTTAGCATAAAAACAAGACATATTTGTATTCACCTTAATCCCATTTAAATTCACATTATATATGTCCTTATGCCTAGGTGTTCTATACTCAATATATTTCTCATCAGGGATCTTAAAATCCTTGCTTAACACCAAACACTCAGTATCAGTGAAAAGAACCTTATTTTTGTTATCACAAACTTGTGATACACTAAACAGATTATAATCCAGTTCTTTTACCAGGAAGACGTTCTCAAAACGGAGATTATTGGTGAGAAGGGTTCCTTTGCCTGTAATGGTGCCATAGCCCCCTCCAAAGTATACCTTATCACCATCTTTAATAGGAGTGAAGTTCGTCAGATAGTCTTCCTTTCCTGTCATGTGCCTTGAGCATCCACTATCCCAATATCCATAATCATTGATCTGTCTTTGAATGCCCTGCACATAAAGAAAACAAATTAGTTTTCTTTTGGAACCCAAGTCTCAGAAGACTTGGATTCATCTGGTTGTTCAATAAGAACAGATTTAGTTCTCACAACAACCCCATTCTCATCCTTTTTAGGATGAACAACCCAGTTAACCCCAATAGGTTTTGTAATGACCTTTGAAATGTAATTAAATCTATTGCAAGTCATTGAAATCCCATTATCATTAGGGTTTTGATCTTTCTTGGGTCTCCATGTTAAGCTTGAAGAAGCTTTAGACCTCTTACCTTGTGGCTGCAAATATTTAGGTCTGGTCACGTTTCTGTCAGCGTTGGATTTTGTCCTGTCAACGCTGAAATTATCCTTGTCAGCGTTGAACCTACGGTTTGCTACAGGAACCCATTGCCTATTTGACCAGGTGTTTGTCTTTTGAAAAGGTCTTTGTCCATGAGTGTTAGACCTTCTAGAAAAGAATGGGGCAGGTCTAATCACTTGTGGACTTTGCTGCACACCAGGTTTGAGTCTGACAACGTTTGACTTCCTAACAACGTTGACTTTCTTCCTATCAGCGCTGAAATTGTTCCTATCAGCGTTGGCTTTGGGAGCGTTGACACACTTGTATGCCAAATGTGAAAAGCTACCACAAGTGTAACAGGCTTTCTTAGACACAACCTTAGGTCTAGTAGAGAAGAAACATGTTCCATGATTGCTAACTTGGCTCTTGGGTGACCTATTATTCCTATACATCTCTGCATATTTAATGGTAGGTCTCCTAACAGTGTTTGAGCCTAGGTCAACAGCTTTACCAGTGATTGGATGAGTAACCTTAATGGGTGGTGATTCATTGGGACTTTCACATAGCAAACCTCCCTTAACAAATAAAGTAGGGTTAGCTTTCTTCCACTCATTTAGGTCAGTCAGTTTTTGTTGATACTCTTCCACTGGAGTGACAACTCTTGGTGGAGGAATAAACTCCTCTTCTTGGCATTCTGGTATACCAGTCCAAGCCAAATCCTTTCTAAGGACACCATAGAAGTCACCAGCTGGTGGTGGAACCAGAGAGTAATCATTCATCCCAATCCCAGTCATATCCTTAGGACCCCTTTGTTTAGCTACACAGTCTCCTAGGGTTTGGGTGGCTCTATCAAATCTTTGAATCTTGAGGTCAACATTATCTTTATTCTTAATGGCCTCATCTAACTTAGCCTGTAGGTCTGTATTGACCTTTGTCATGATATTTCTAATATCCATACTACCCTCTAGCTCATGTTTTAAGATATTTATCTTATCTTTTAAGTCAAATTCCATTTTCTTGTATTCAGAAACGGTTTTCTCAGTTTCAGTAAGAGCTAGTTAGTAATTGGACAATTTACACCTTTCAGTGCTCATATCATCTTTTAGTTTTAACACCTCTTTGTTAAGTCTATCAGTGTTTAACCTACAACCTTTGCTACAAAAAGCATCATCATATACCTCATTATCAGATGAAGAGGAGGAGTGTGCCATGAGAGCATATTCAACATGCTCTTCTTCTTCAATATCAGCAACCAAAGCTTTGTCCTCTTCAGCATTCTTAGCCAGATAGCTCCAATCCCATCCTGTACCATCAATTCCTTGAACTGCAACCATGGCTTTGGAATCTTGAGCTTTAACAACCTGACTTGAGGGTTTACCAGCATCAGATCTTCTAGGAGATCTGCATTCCCTCATGAAGTGCCCCATACGATGACAGTTGTAGCATTCGACTTTGGATTTATCAAATCCAGCTGTGTCTTTAGCATTGAAGGTCATCTTCTTCTTGAACCTTCTATTCCACCTATTTGCTCTTATACTAGCAAGAGCCATGTTCCACTTGATGTCTATCTCTTCCAAGTGCTCATCACTTATCTGCTCAAGGTCCTCATATGTAATCACTGAACCATTGGGCAAAGAAGCAATGTAAGCACAAACAGTATCCAAATCCAAACCAGCAGGTTTAACTCTTGGAGAGTCATTCTTGAATGTGTCAGCGTCTGAAAAAGAGACGTTGACAGGACTTGTTCCAGCGCTGACATATGATGATCCAGTAACTGGATGCATATAAGAGTCCTTCTGATTGAATTGACCTTCACTATGAGAGAAGAAGGCCATGTTGTTGGTGGAAGATTTGCTTCCGTGATCTGAAAGAGTTTCATCTTCCAACAGTCTTAATTTGTTGTAGATGTCATCAAACGAGGAGCTCTTGTAAGTATTATTGGCAATAATAGATCTTGCCTCAATCTTCCATGCCTCACCAAGACTTTTCGGAAAGGTAGCATTGGTGTCAAAATCACCAACTTGTGTCCCCATGAAGGACAACTTGCTTGTGATGTCAAGCAATCTGCTTCTCACACTACTCAGTTTCTCATTGGGCTAAGCTTTGAAGACAGCATAATCATGCATAAGTTGCTTTTTCTTTTCTTCCTTAGTGTCTGCATTGCCACCATATGCAACTTCAAGTGCTTCCCAAAGATCCTTAGCAGATTCATAGCCTCTATATTTGTGCTGATTTTCTTGTCCCAAAGAGACTTTCAGAATGTTTAGGGCTTTCATGTCAACCCTTTTCTTTGCAATATCTTCAGCACCTACAGCTCTACCATCTCCAGGTTTTTCTTTCTTATCCTCATCAGGGCATCCTTCAACAGCTGATCTTTGAGTAATGGCATCAAGAATCTTTTGAGCCGTATTGAATGAGTTTCCATATTCAATAATCTCCCAGAGTGTGTAGTCATAGATCCCCAGATATCGTTCAAAGTTGAACTTCCATAGGTCAAAGTGGGTTGCATCAAGCATGGGAATCTTGATGTTAGGTAAGGCTGAGGAGGAGGAGGTTATTGCTTCAGACATGATGTTGTTAGGGTTTTGGTGTTTTTAGGGTTTCTGAGAAAATTAGGGTTTTGGTGTTCGTGTATGATTCTGGTGTTCTTCAAAGATCAAAAGTTCCTCAACAAGCTCTGATACCACTTGTTGATCCCAAACTTAGATCGATTAGCTTTGTGTATACGAGATTAGATCAAGTATAGCACATAGAGAAACCTTTGTATATGCTTTGTGAATCTAAGTGTTATGCGGAATTTAACACTTAAACAAGAACACACAAGATATAAACAAACTTTCACTTTGATTATCAATGTCGAACTTACTTACAATGAAAGATGTTTATGAATGAATACTTATGTAAAACTTGATATTGAACATTAACCTAAAGGCCTTCTTTTATAGACTAAGAAGCCTTGTACAATAAGCTATGTATCAACTATTCTAGGTAAAGATAAACATAGAAAATACATTGTCGTTTCTATCCTTACTAGAAGTATTCTAGAATATAATAAACGTGTAGATCATATCTTCCATCAGTGCTTGTATTCAATGTTGTCAACGCTTAACTTCAGGTTGTCAACGCTTGAGCTGTCAGCGCTTGTTTTGTTCTTGTCAATGCTTGAATTGTTCTTGTCAGCGCTCAAGTGATCTGGCCTTAATTTATTCCCAACAGATGCTTTTACAAAAAACCCCTCAGTCTTCTACCATGAATATCTCAGGGAATTCTGGTTTACGGCTGTGGTTGTAACCCCTACCCAAGGGCCTGAAGGATCTCATGGGTCTGAGATCAAGTCACATAAGAACTGTGTCATCATGTTCACTGCAAACAATGTGAAGACACCATTGATTTTAGACTTCAAAACATTTTGTCAAAGCAGTGGACTTGATTATAACAATGGAAAGTATGTTGCACATCCTGACATGGAGTCAGTTAAAAAAGGACTAAAAGAAATCGGGGTCCCTTAGTTACTTGTGACTAAAACACCATTGATCAAAACTGTTTTCTCCATGGCTTGGAGGATCCTGGTCACTTTTGTGATTCAGGTGATCGGTGGGAACTACTCATCTACTGAGCAAGTTAATTCTACTCAACAGATGCTAATCTACAATCTTATTAATGGACTAAAGATTGACATAGGAGAGATTGTTTATAATGATATCGTAACCAGGATCCTGAAGGAGTCTAGGCAAAAATATGTTTCTTACCCAAGATTCATATCATGCGCCTTAGAACGGTTACTGGGTTCCCTTTACACTCAGGAAAAATTCAATGTTTTTTCTACTCCAATCCTGAGTTCCACAAACTTTTCAAAGAACCCATCTGAAGTCAACCCCATTGCATTGACGGCTCACATGACTGAGGTGATCAGTCGTGAATCATCCGTGTCTCCCATTCCCTTCTTACCAAAGAAGGGGAACAAGAAGACTCAGACTGTGTCAAAGACCAAACCAACAAAGGCACAGGGCCCTGAGGTTTCCGAGGCACGACCCAAAAAGGCCAAGGCTAAAAAGACTACCCTTGTTCAGACCAAGCTTCAAATACCCAAAGGGAAAGAGCTTACGGGAGGCCCTGATACATCACAGTCAGGGGCGACGGGCCAACCTACTGGTCCTCTTGACGGAGAAGGAAACAAACAACCTTCTCCTTTGGGACTGCCTTCCACTTAGACCGATGAGGGCACTCGTAAATCACAACCTTTGCCTGAGGTCAAAACTAAGGCCAAAGACTCAAAGAGACGCCCACGGGTAACACACCTCGCTGATAGGCCTATCACTTCTACCAAGTCCAATGAAGGCACACTAGCTCAAAAGTCTTTGCCTGAGGACCCAAAACTTGATTCTTTAGACTCAGAGGGACGCCCACGGGTAAAACACCTCGCTGATAGGAATCTCACCTCCACAACTCCCGATGAAGGCACACTAAAACAAAAGTCTTTACCTGAGGGAACCACTCTTGATCCCAAAGACTCAGAGGGACGCCCACGGGTAAAACACCCCGTTGATAGGGATCTTACCTCCACAACTGATCAATCACAAACTTCCCCTGAGTATCAGTTGGCTAAATCCCAAACCTCGAGATTTGGGCAGGGAGTGACGATAACAAAGGCAAACCTTCTTTTGAAGGGAAGCTGGATAAACCTAAGGGTTCACTGAACTTTGGAGATTTTATAAGTTTACTTGAGAAGCCTGACGAGTTACTCCAAGGTTTCAGTGATGACGATGATATGATTGAGGCTGGGCATGAACCTGAAACCCAGGCCCCTCCTCAATCAGACCAGAAGCCACATTCCCCACCCTTGTTCGCGAACATACAGCCCTCCCCTGAGGCTCAACAAAAGCCCTCCCCTGAGGCATTCGAACAAAAAGAGCCCTCCCCTGAGGTACCGAAAAAGCCCTCCCAAGAGGCAAAACTTGACACCTCTTCATTGGGGACTCAGACTGTGGTTCTAGATGAGAAAGTTTTGAAAGCCTTACAGGCTGAGGTCACTCAGGTTCATGAAGACTTGGCTTCAAAGGCTGATGAACTCCTTGATGAGTTCAGGACATATGGTGATAGGTTTGATGTGGCTGAGGAGAATATGAGAATTCAGGTAGATAACCAAATGGAATTCATCAGCTCTGTTAACAATAGTCATGAAAATCAAGAGAAGAAGCTCATCAACTTCCTTAACCATGCTCTTCCTACTGTCGAAGCAAATGTGTCCTTGGAGACAACTTTGGATGGACTGATCACTAGTACCACTGAGTCCAATTCCAGAGTTGGTCAGTTACTTGAGTTACTGAAGGTGGACAGGCTCACTAAGGTTTTCACTAGGTTAGATTCTCTCAGGTCTAACTTGGATGTGGTGAAAGGGAAATGTGATGCCATCTATGAGGATGTTCATATGGATGTTGAAGCAGAGTTCAGATTGTCAAGGGCTGCACAAGGATACATGGCTAATTCCACCAATCTCTCTGACATTTCCAAATCCCTAAAAGAAGCCGATATTCCTAGGCTTAGGACAAGGATCACCACCATAGAAAACACTCAATCCCTTATTTAGTTGGATGTTCAGACTATCAAAGCAGAGACTCAGTCCATAAAGGAAATGGTGACTGAGATGTTTCAGGCTTTCAAGGGATCCTCCACCACCTCAGGACCCTCACAAAGGGCAAAAGTTGGGATTAGTCAGGCTGATCCTTCAACTTTTGAGGGGGAGAATGTGCCACCAATGATGTTAACTTGGACTGAACCTCCTTCTCACACTAAGGGGGAGCAGGAAAGACTAGCACAACCCCAACCCTTAAACTCAATTCCTCCCAACCCTGAGCCCTTAGTATCTAAGTTAAATAGGGGAAAAGGTATAGTTGATGAAACCCTAACACCTCCACCAAAGAAACTTGTAAAAGCTTCAAGGAAAGTAAGGCCTGATCCTGATGCCATTGTCTTGGTACCATATGAGATAAACAGAATAATGTACCAAATGACTCCTGATCAAATCCAAGTGTACTTGCATTGAATGGAGTCGGTTAAGGCTAATGAAGCAACATAGGCTGAGATCTTGAAGGTATCCACTGAGTTTGTGAAAGAAGTAGGTGGTAACCCTGAGGTCTTGCTGAGCAAGAAAGGGGGAGAGGAGTTCATCCAAAAGCAGGAGGAAGAACTCAAGGCCATTCAGGATGAAATGGTCTTGAAGCAACAACAAAGAACCACCCAACTTAAGAAACTGTATGACCAATACACCAAAGTCGTCACCCAAAGAAGAAAGCCTGAACCAATCACTAACCTTCAGATCATTCCTCACACCACACCAGTCTCAGTATCTGTCTACAGAAACAATGATGAGAGGAACTTTGAAGTTATGAAGAAATTTTCATATCGTTATTTCGGTCTCAGTGAATGGGACGAAATAGGAAGGATTTTCAGGACCAAAACAAACAAATGTGTCCCTGAGATACTCAACTCTCTCAGTAGAAGATATATGAGGTTGAATCAGATGAAGGAACAATTAGGAATCACTGAAGATCTTCCTTTAACTGAACAGGATCCTACCAAAACTCAGGGAAGAAAGAGAAAAAGAGTTGAGCTTGAAGCTGAGACTAAGATCCCTGGGTTAGACTGCAATCGTACTCTCCCTGAAAATGTCCCCTTTGTGAACAATATGGTTATATAAGAACCTGAGTGGGGTATCTTCTTCATTGATGTATTTGGGGATCAAGCATTTCAAAGAATGAGTGACATAGAGAAATGCACTACTGAGAGTGTTCTCATCTTTCTTGTGATGGCTGGAAAAATTCAGACTGATGAGAATAAAAGATTTGGTGAGAAGCTCAGGGAGATAATTGATAGGAGGCCTGACAAAGAAAAGGTGTTAAAGTCATCAAGGGTGAAGAGGGAAGCAATGGATTCCTGAATAACTGTAATCTTTTGTTTTATTTATGTTTCTTGTATCAGACTATTCAGTCTTATGTAATGATGAATGAAAATGAAGTACTTTGTTATATCAAGTCCTTTCATCAAGTAGAATAGTTTGGAATAAGAAGAAGCCTCTTTGCTCACTTATAACAATTTCACTTAGGCAAATTTTATATCCAAATAAGGGGAGATTGTTAGGTCAATTCAGTACCTAATGACCTCCCTGTAGGATTTTAATAACAATCAGTGTAAGTGAATTATTAACCTTGAACATAACAAGGTCACTGAGTGAACAGTCACTCAGTGAGTTGCCTTCGAGTTCTTAGACTGAGTCTAAAAGGAAGACTCAAGCATTCAGAGAGGCGAAGCTCAATGAATGTCTTTTATAACGAAGAAGAAGGTGATGGGTTCAGTGAGTTGTGGAAATAGACTCACTGAACCCCATACGATCTCCCTAAAGAAAACAAGCATTCTCCAAGACTGAAGAAAAGGCGGGATAAGTTGAATTGTGACAAGATGAAGTACATCACACAATTAGCGTGACTTACCCTTTTGGGATAGATGGGGTACTGACAAGTGTAAAGGACTTACGTCTTACTACTTAGAATATGGTAAGACAAGATACTACACTGTACCAATAAGACAAGAATTTCACATGGGCAATTATTGTCTTCTACCCAACTTTCCTTCTATAAATAGGATGCTTGTAAAGGAGAGTAAACTAAGTTTGTGAACTTAATGCTTTAGACATTCACAAACAAGTTTTCTCTCCTCCAAACACGATCACACACTTGAGTTCTAAACTCCTGTTGATAGAATCGTCAAGCTTAGCAATCGTTAGGATTGGACTAGCTTGTTAGTGAGGAGATCACAAAACCACACATTGTCTATTCAATCCCTATTGTAGCTTCGTATACAATAGGGTATAACTCTTTAATAAAGCTAAGAGTTAAACGTTGAAAACCTTTGTGTTATTTACTTACTTGTATTAAGTTTATTGCATTACTTAACCATGGGTTAGGACTATACTTAGTATACTTAAGTATAGTACTAATAACAAGGGACCAACAACAATAATACAAGAACATAATAAATCAAGCTAAGAACCGTAAGAATCAATAAAAGTATACAAATATCAGACAACTCATTCACGTCATTTATTCATGTAGCTTTCGTAAAGTCAGAGTAGGAGTTCCATCTATTTTCTTTGCAGTCAGTTATTGGACACAAGGTACGAATTTCTCGTCCTTCAGTATGGACTTCCTTTACTATGCATGATTAAGATTCCCTGTCTGTAGCCAAATGTTTTCCCCAGTTATATGTTATAAACTTTACATGAATTGCCATGATAACTATGTTAAATTGCCTGAGCTTTATATACATGCATGACCAGTTTCATCTAGTCACGGAGGTACCGTAACCATGACACTTGAGGCACCGGTGTCATGACTCCTCTGCGGTTGAGTGATTTCTCGCAGCGTCCCTTTTATTTCAGTTGGCCATTTATCAGTATATTATCAAAGGGGCAAATGGGTGCATCCTCGTTTATCAGTTTATAGTTAGCAATTGAATGTGGTGTGTGCTCTACATCCTTCACATTGGAGCTGATCCCTCCACCCAGTTTATTAGAGGTTACCCCTCTAACAGCATGACGAGGTCACCCCTCTAAGTAATCGTGCCACGTTGTTATATTACATGACATATATAAGCTTTTGGCACTTAAAATACCGTACATATATGTTTTCAGAGTTAACAGTTAATAGTTCAGTTTTACAAGTTATAAACCAGGTTTTCCAGGACATACACAGTTTCCGTTGCATTTTTCTTATCAGTCTTTTAGTTTCAGTATTTGCTATATGTTTCATCTCAGTACTTCTTATCATGCTTTTATATCCGTTTACTGGGCGTTATTCTCAGTCGTAGTTTCTTTTCATGTTCCAAACGGCAAGTACACAGGGACGCTCTTAGGATTCTGAGAGTATGTGCATTTGGATGGAAGTTATCTAGACTTCTTACTTTATGCACTCCATACATTACTATGCTTGTTTGGACACTGTTTAGTCCTTCCTTTCAGTACTTACTTTTACATGTTTGAGCTTATGTTTGGACTACCGATGTTTGATTCCGGTATTTCCTTTATGGTCAGATAATGTTTGTTTTTTAGACATTTACCTTGCATGCTTTGATGACATGCCATAGATACACGTAACGGTCCACTTATCCAAGTGGGGTGTTACAATTATGGTATCAGAGACCAAGGTTTCGACCTGTAGGCTCTAAAACTGACCTGTGACTAGTGGGTAGTCGCCAGGAACTTCCTATATTTTTGGCATTGTTATCTTCCATGTTTCTCATGCATTTCATCAGTCAGTTTTCTTAATTTTGACTAAGTAAAAGGTTGGTACAAGAGTGGCCATATTTAGTCACCTGTGCTTTTCTGCGAATTTTGTTTTGGTGAACCGACCCATAGATGTTCACCTTTGCCATTTCAGATTTTGTGTTGTGAACCGACCCATAGGCGTTCACTTTTGCTTATTCAAATTTTGTTTTGGTGAACCGACCCGTAGGCGTTCACCCTTGCTCAGGTCAGATTCATGCTTTCAGTCGAATGTTATTTTATGAACCGACCCATAGGCGTTCACCAGTATTCATGTCGAATTTCGTTGGCTATGCCTTCATTAACTATCTCATGCATATTTCAGACTACTTATTCCATGTTTCTAACAAGTTAATCATTTTATCCTCTTTAAAACTTTCAGATGGCAGCCAGACACAACAATCAGGATATTGCTACAGCTGTTCAAGCAGTTGTGCAAGCCATGCTCCCACAGATTTGGGATGAGATTTCGGCTGAGTTCCAAAATGGACCTCAGAATCAGAAAAATCCTCCCAACCGTCCACCAATTACTCTATCTACCTGGCTAGAAAGGTTTAACAAGCAAAAGCCCCGATCTTTTGAGCAAACAGTGATCCCTGCGGATGCAGAAAATTAGATTTCTCATATGGAGAAAATCTTTGAGGCTATGGATTGCGCGGATGTCTTCAAAGTCAAATTAGTTGTTTACAAGTTGGAGGGCGACGCCCTAGCTTGGTGGAGGGCATATAAGATGACGAATGGAGGAGATGATTGGGTGCTCACAATGACTTGGACACAATTCAAGACACTATTTTATGATCAGTTCTTTCCTCATGCTGAGCAGGCAAGACTGAAGAGAGATTTTCACTCCATCCGTCAGAGGATTGGAGAGAACATTATGGAATTTATGCATCGCTATCTCAGGTTAGTTGGATTCCTTGGAGCGGCTGCATGTACTGCGGAGGAGCAGGAGAAACACTTTCGTTGGGCTATTCACTCCTGGACTGCGGATAGACTACTTATAGCCACATACACTAATGTGTCACAAGTTGTTGATGTGGCACGTAATTTAGAGATGCTCTACGAAAGGGATGAGCTCGAGAACTTTGAGAGACCTGAGAAGAGGTATATTCCATTCATCAGACATAAGCAATTTAACTCTTTTCCTTACTTTACATTATATAACATGTACCATCTAATTATATCCTTCAGACAGAAAGGAGGAGACCGATCACAGTCGGCTACTCAGCAGCATGGCTACAAGAATAACGGTCAGTCTTATGACCGTAACAGATCAGACAGGAGAGGCGGTAGTGACAACTACCGTGGTAACTCCATCTATTCTGGCAGCCACATATACTTCTTTAAATTTCGCATTACAAAACTGTTGTGTGACATAAATTCTAACTTTCAGCATATCAACAGAGATGCTGGGTAGGGACGTGACCAAAATTCCAGGGGTCAGCAGTCTACCAACCAACAAATTCTGGTAATAGAATTCACAACTTTTCAATCGTATCTATGTTATGTCACCATGATTGTGACACTCGTACATTTTCTTTAATCAAGTTCGCAGCAAACCAGAGTAGCTCCTACGGGGTATACTAATCCCACCTGTACCACATGTGGGAAGAGACACCCTGGACCGTGTCACCGTGGTTCTAGTGGTTGTTTCAAGTGTGGACAGCAGGGTCACATGATGAGAGATTGTAAGAAGGGAGATACTGCCGGTGCCTCAGGGCATACTCCTCATATTTTACCACCACCACCACCAACCACAGGTCGCGTTTATACCACGACCAGGCAGCAGGCAAACAAGACCACATGTACCATCACTGGCATTTTGTTTATAAATGGACAGGTTGCCTGCGTTCTTTTTTATACGGGCGTTACACATTCAGTTATATCTACTTCCTTTGCTGCCAGTATAGACATGACCCCTACACCACTTGATAGTGTGCTAAGTATATATACGCCCATGCGAGACTCTGTATATTACTCAGGTGTACAGGGATCTTCCTCTAATGTTTGATGATAATGTTGATCCCAAACTTAGATCGATTTAGCTTTGTGTTAACGAGATTAAATCAAGTTTAACACGTAGAGAAACTTTGTTGTATTGAACAAACTAAGTGTTATGCGGAATTTAACACTTAGAACAAAGAACAAAACAAAGTAAACAAAACTTTCACTTTGATTAATAATATCAATGAATGATTACAATGAAAGTGTTATGAGATATGTGGAAGAGGTGTGTGAAAAAGATGTGTCTTATGTCTAACCCTAAGGCCTCCTTTTATAGGTTTAAGGAGCCTTGTACAAAAAGCTAATATCAACTATTTTAGGAAGAGATATAAGATAAACATACTCAAATAACTTATTGGCTAAATCTTTTAAACATTTAAGAATATATTCTGAATTCTTATCTTCATATTTTGTCCACCAGCTTGAAGAATTCATCATTGGCAGATTTAGTCCTTGTCTTTGTGTTACGATTCTTCTTGTCAACGCCTTGATAATTCTTATCAGCGTCTCACCTGTCAGCGCCTCTTTTACTCTTGTCAGCGTCTAAGTTCTTCTTGTCAGCGTTCTAGTGACTTAGCTAATTTTATTCCCAACAATCCTCCCCTAAACTTGATATCTACTCTAGTAATCAAGTTTCTAAATAAAATAAAACATACAGAGAGGATTCTTACAAACATACTTATCCCAGAATTTAAGTAATAATAAATCTCGAAAAGTCAGTCACTCAAATCCATTGTATAGTCAGCCTTCACTTGGTCTTAATCATCTTCAGTACCTGTAGTGTCTTTGGAGCTTTCTTTATTACTTTTGTCACTCAAATTCGATTGCTCCTCCCCTTTTTAAGACTCCTCTCCAAGATCAATATACAAGGACAGAACTAAGAACATCCTCCTGGCATAGCATAAAATGTACTTGAGAATGCATAAAACCTTAGTTAAAACACAAACAAAGGTAATAATCCTAAGGAAATTAACTAGTCTCTAATAAGCAAGAGTGACAAACACTGTTCATGCATACACACATGCAAAAGTATGATAGACACACATGAACTCAAGAGTCCTTTGTTCACAAATGCCCCAAAGAGAAAGTTAACCCATATAAAACCTTTGCAACTCCCCAAGTAAGCCCAAAAATATATCTACCCCAAGTCACCCAAACGACCACACCCAATTCTAGGTCAAAAGTCTAGACAGCATGCACAGTATATCAACTTTACATGCTACAGTGCCTCACGAATTAGAAAACTAAATTGTACTCACCAGTGGACACAATCTAGAATTGTGCAAGAGTGCTCTAGGAGTACCCAAAAACCTAAAGGTTTACCTCCCCTTAATAGAAGCATACAAATCATTATATGTGAAGACGCAAAATTTTATTTCAAGACAGGAATGTAAACATTCCAACCATCATAAATAAATTTTGCAACTTTGTATCCATTGAAATTTAGCTTCATTTTCCTGCATAGTTAGACAAAAACCACAAAAACACACACCAACAGAGGCTACCTTTCCCACGACAATGGGTAGAGATAACATGTTAGTGGATAAAAATAATATTAGTGGAAAGACCAACAATGCACGTTCCTTGAGCATCCATTATCCCAATATCCTTGATCATTAACCTGCTTTTGGATAGGCTGCTCAAAAAGAAAAACAAATTAGTTTTCTTTGGAGATCCAAGCCTTGTCAGACTTGGATCTATCTAGTTGTTCAACTAGAGTGGTCTTATTCTTTACCACAAATCCCTGTTCATCCCTTTTTTTCCTGAGTAACCAATTTGTTCCAATGAGTCCAGTAATGACCTTCTCAAGGTATTTAAATCTATTGCAACTCATTGAAATACCATTAAAATTAGAGTTTTGCTCTTATTTAGGTTTCCATGTTAAGTGGGATGATTCTTTAGACCCATGACCCTTACTAACCAAGTATCTTTGTTTATATGGTCTAAAATAAGATCTCATACCAAACTTGGAGCTGTCAGTGCTGCATTTGTGCCTGTCAGCGTTGAATTTGTTTCTGTCAGCGCTGAATTTATTCCTGTCAGCGCTGAATTTGTTCTTGTCAACGCCCAAATTAGGGTTTGCTACAGGAACATAATGTTTGTTTGACCAAGTGTTGGTCTTTTGAAAGGGTCTTTGGCCTTGGGTATTAGCTGCCTTAGAGAAGAAAGGAGCTGGTCTAGTAGCCTGTGGTCTAGTGTGGACAAAAGGTCTATGGTTGTCATTGGATGACCTATTGTCAGCGAATGAATTGTATTCACTCACACAATTATTTGCCAAATGTGAGAAGCTCCCACATGAGTAACAAGCCTTTTTGGACACAAACTTAGGCTTAGACTGATAAAACCCTGTCCCATTAACACTTGCTTGACTTCTGAATGACCTAGGTTTCCTATACATTTCAGCGTATTTAACACTAGGTTGTTTCTTAATTGGGGAGCCAAGATTAACAGCTTTTCCAGTGATGGGATTGGTCACAGTGATAGGTTTAGATACTAGTGGACTCTCAATGGGTGTAGGCACATATGGACTCTCACTAAGCATCCCACCCTTTACAAACAAAGTAGGGTTAGCTTTCTTCCATTCATCCAAATCAGTCAATTTCTGTTGATATTCCTCTACTGGAGTAAGAACTTTTGATGGAGGAATGAATTCCTCTTCTTGGCATTCTGGTATACCAGTCCAAGACAAGTCCTTTCTTTGGACACCATAGAAGTCCCCAGCTGGTGGTGGAACAACAGTATAGTCTTTCATCCCAATCCCAGTCATGTCCCTAGAATCCCTTTGTTTACTAACACATTCTCCTAGGGTTTGTGAGGCCTTATCAAATCTCTGAATTTTAAGGTCTACATTATCCTTATTCTTGATAGCCTCATCTAACTTAACCTGTAGTTCAGCATTGACCCTATTCATGATGTTTCTAATATCATTACTAGCATTTAACTCATGTTTTAAGATATTTATTTTATCTTTTAGGTCAAATTTCATTTTCTTATACTCAGAAACTGTCTTCTCAGTTTGAGTGAGAGCAATTTGATAGTTAGACAATTTGCATCTCTCAGTACTCACATCACTTAACAATCTTAAAACCTATTTGTTAAGTTTTTCAGTATTTAAACGACAAGAAGAGTCATCACATACCTCATTATCAGATGACGAAGATGAGTTGGAACTTGTGGAACTTGAAGTAGACTTGGCCTTAACTGAAAACATCATCAGTTTCTTCTTCACCTTCTTCCTTAGCCTGGTTCACCTACCGATATTGGATTTCGTTCTTTAAATCAAAGTTTCTCAACAAGCTCTGATACCACTTGTTGATCCCAAACTTAGATCGATTTAGCTTTGTGTTAACGAGATTAAATCAAGTTTAACACGTAGAGAAACTTTGTTGTATTGAACAAACTAAGTGTTATGCGGAATTTAACACTTAGAACAAAGAACAAAACAAAGTAAACAAAACTTTCACTTTGATTAATAATATCAATGAATGATTACAATGAAAGTGTTATGAGATATGTGGAAGAGGTGTGTGAAAAAGATGTGTCTTATGTCTAACCCTAAGGCCTCCTTTTATAGGTTTAAGGAGCCTTGTACAAAAAGCTAAGATCAACTATTTTAGGAAGAGACATAAGATAAACATACTCAAATAACTTATTGGCTAAATCTTTTAAACATTTAAGAATATATTCTGAATTCTTATCTTCATATTTTGTCCACCAGCTTGAAGAATTCATCATTGGCAGATTTAGTCCTTGTCTTTGTGTTACGATTCTTCTTGTCAACGCCTTGATAATTCTTATCAGCGTCTCACCTGTCAGCGCCTCTTTTACTCTTGTCAGCGTCTAAGTTCTTCTTGTCAGCGTTCCAGTGACTTAGCTAATTTTATTCCCAACAGATAAAATCCGCCAAGTTAATGCACTTCCTCTAGACATGTGTGAGTTTGATGTAATTCTAGGTATGGATTGGTTGTCAGCACATCGTGCCACTATAGATTGTCATGCATATCGAGTCATCTTCAGTGATGTTCAGACTCCAAAGTACGTTCTCTGTGGTTTCCTACCAGGAAAACATGTTCATATTATCTCAGCTTTACAGGCCCGTGCTCTATTATATCATGGTTGTGGGGGTTTCTTAACTACCGTTCATGATACAACTTCTGAGACACCTTCACTCCATGATCAGCTTATTGTGTCAGAGTTTCCTGATGTCTTCCCAGAAGCACTTCCAGGCATACCTCCCACTCGAGAGGTAGAGTTTGGTATCGATCTTATTCTAGGAGCAGAACCAGTATCCAAAGCTCCTTACCGTATGGATCCCGTTGAGCTTAAGAAACTGAAGGATCAGCTATAGGAACTTCTAGAAAGAGGTTTCATCCGTTCGAGCGTGTCACCATGGGGCACGCCAGTATTGTTTGTCAAGAAGAAGGATGGTAGTATGCGGTTGTGTATTGACTACCGCGAACTAAATAAGCTCACAATTCGTAACCGTTATCCACTTCCTCGTATCGATGATTTATTCGATCAACTTCAGGGTGCTAAGCACTTCTCCAAAGTCGACTTACGGTCAGTTTATCATCAGTTATGTGTGAAAGAGAAGGATATATCCGAGACTGCTTTTCGTACGAGGTATGGTCACTACGAGTTTGTTGTCATGCCATTCGGTCTCATGAATGCGCCAGCAGTATTCATGGATTTGATGAATCGAGTCTTCCACGAGTTCTTAGACAAGTTTGTGATTGTATTCATCGACGATGTCCTAATCTTCTCTAAGTCTAAAGAAGAGCATGAGAATCATCTTCGTACAGTTCTGCAGATTCTCCGACAGGAGAAGATTTATGCTAAGTTTTCTAAGTTTGAGTTCTAGCTGAGTAAGGTGGCGTTTCTAGGACATATTGTTTCTGCAGAGAGGATTACCATGGATCCTACAAAGGTCGAGGCTATCACTAAATGGCCAAGACTGACATCTGCCACAGAAGTACGCAGTTTTCTCAGTTTAGCAGGATACTACCGCAGGTTCGTAGAGAAATTCTCACGTTTGGCATTATCGTTGACCAAACTTATGCGCAAGGGGGAGAAATTTGTATGGACCGATGAGAGAGAACAGAGTTTTGAAGAACTCAAACAGCGTTTAGTTTCAGCACCGATCCTTACTCTCCCATCTGGCGCAGATGATATCAGATATAAAGCGACGCTTCAGGGAATGGTTTGGGTTGTGTACTTATGCAGCATGGGAGAGTCATTGCCTATGCTTCACGACAGCTAAAGCCGTATGAGGAGAATTATCCCACACATGATCTGGAGCTTGCAGCAGCCGTCTTCGCTCTCAAAATATGGAGACATTATATGTATGGTGAGTCGTGTGATATCTTCATCGATCATAAAGTTCTCAAGTATATTTTTACGTAACAAGAGCTGAACATGAGGCAGAGGCGTTGGTTGGAGCTGCTAAAGGACTATGACACTAACATTCAGTATCACCCAGGTAAAGCGAATGTGGTGGCAGATGCCCTCGGCAGAAAGTCAGGGATAATTAATGGCCTCAAGGTTAAGGAGGAGATCATACGGGACTTAGAGCGGTATGATATTGAGCTCTTAGTATGCGGCCATACAGGGTACTGGGCTAGTATGAGAGTTGAACCAGATTTGCTCTCTTAGATTAAAGCTACACAGAAGGATGATGGTGAAATCTAGGCGATTGTTTAGAACATTGACCAACAGACAGAATTCTGTATCGATGATGATGGTATTGTGTGGCAGGGTGCCAAATTATGTGTTCCAAAAGACCCTACTCTCATAGAAGCCTTATTAACTGAGGCTCACAGCTCTCCGTTTTCTATCCATCCTGGTTCTACCAAGATGTACCACGATCTTAAGCAGCATTTCTAGTGGAGCGGCATGAAACAAGATGTCGCTACATTTGTTTCCAGATGTTTAACCTGCCAACAGGTTAAGATAGAGCATCAGCGTACTAGTGGTTTACTGCAACCATTAGACATTCCAGTGTGGAAATAGGACATGATCTCCATGGATTTTGCCAATGGGTTATCACAAACTCAGAAGAAAAATGATGCAGTTTAGGTAATTGTCGACCGTTTGACTAATTCAGTACACTTCCTCTCTATCCGTAAGGATTTCTCAGTCAGTCAATTAGCAGACATATTTAAGAAAGATATCGTATGACGACACGGTACTCCTTCAGATATCATAACAGATAGGGATCCACGTTTAACTTCGCATTTTTGGAGAGGTCTGCACAAAGCTTGGGGAACCAAGTTGAAGTTCAGCACGACCTTTCATCCCCAGACAAACGGTCAATCAGAGCGTACCATCCAGACCTTGGAGGACATGCTACACGCCTGTGCATTAGAATAGACAGGTAATTGGGATTATATCTGCTTGGTCGAGTTTGCTTACAACAACAGTTGGCATGCTAGTATCAAGTGTGCTCCTTTTGAGATGTTATACGACAGGAAGTGTCGTACTTCGATCTGTTGGGATCAAGTTGGAGAACGTTTGCTTGAGGGACCAGAACTAATAGAGATGACCAATGAAAAGGTCGCCATTGCCAGGGCAAAGCTACAGGAAGCGCGTACTCGTCAAAAGAGTTATGCCGATAAGCATCGCATAGATCTAGTATTTCAGACTGGTGATCGTGTGTTCCTCAAAGTATCACCAGCACACGGGGTCAGACGTTTTGGCCTCAAGGTCAAGCTCAACCCTCACTACATCGGACTGTTCGAAATCCTCGAACGTGTCGGTGAAGTATCATATCGATTGGCGTTATCGCCTCAGCTTTTGCATGTTCATAATATGTTCCATGTATCACTACTCAGAGGGTACAACTATCATGAGCTTCACAAAGTTAATTATCCACTCGAACAGATTTGGGAGGACCTATCCTATATTGGAGAACCCGAAGCAGTTTTAGATCGTCAGGATCGAGTTATGAGAAGGAATACTATTCCTTTCGTCAAGATCCTGTGGAGGAACCATTCCGAGTAGGAGGCCACTTGGGAAACGGAGGAGTCTATACGGACTTCTTATCCTCACTTCCAGTTATGATTCAGGTATGTCCTTTTAGCTTTCATGTCTTTTCAGCTTATGTGTCCTTTCAACTTTTTATAACTTCATCAGCTTATTTTCCCTTAATTCGAGGGCGAAATTTCCTTTTAGAGATGGAGAATTGTAAAACCGCAGCATTATTGTGTCTCTAATTCGGGGGCAACTTATTTTTTTTAAAGTGGAAGAGTTATAAAACCCGTTTAAAATTCAGGAACATTAATGACACGCAGTCTCAGGTTTATTAAAACGATACGTAAATTATAGTTTACTCATAATAATAAATAATAGTATTTATTCGAGTATTACGTAATAATTATTTATTCAGAAAATAAATATTATACGTCACGAGCAAACACGAAAATTTAATCACAAGCATCGCATTAAATATTTTAAAACACGAAAACAGAAAATATGTGCATGTTTATTATGGGTCGCGGTTTTAATAAGCAAAAGAAAGGAAAGGCTTTAGGCCCAATCCGTTTTTAAAAGTAATAACCAGGGATTTACCATTTCATTTTAGAAAACAAAAATACAGAAATTAGGGTTTTGTGGTGTTTGAGCCGTCGACAGAAAAACAAAGGAAAAATGAGTGACGAGATTTATATCTTGGTTGGGTGATTCGTGTTTGTGTGGTTTGATTACTTCTAATCGTAAAACTGGTAACCATCCTCCTCTTTCTCTTTTGTATATCACGAATTAAAGATCTAATATCAAGAAAAACATTTAATTATAAAAGGTAAACATGAATTGAATGGAATCATAGTCAGGTTTTTTGTGTTTGCACGAAAACTGAGACACCCTAGGTGTCTCGGTGTGTTTGTTTTGGTCCAACAGTTAGACGGGGGTTTTTGATTTGGGACGAGAGCAACACGAGGCCACCAAAGGGGGGGGGCGTTGGTTTTGAAAACATTGGGAAAACAAGCCATCAGGGGTGTTTGTGTTATATGCGAGGGGGGTTTGTTTGTTACCAGTGGCAACCGAGACCTTTAAGGTCTCGGTGGGTCATAGATGGGCAGAAGGGGTGACGTGGGTTAGAGTAGTGGGTAAATATTTTGTCAAGTGGGTAGAAAACAACAGGGCAGTGGGTACCGAGAGTCAAAGGACTCTCGGTGGGAACCACATGGGCGGCAGTGGTTGTCGGGTTAAGCCGTTGGCTACTGTTTGGTTAACGGCAGCAAGGGCCACAACCATAGGCTGTGGTGGGCTTCGGTTCGGGGTTGACCCGAGATAAAGGTGTCTCGGGGAAGTTTTGACTCGCTTTTCGGGTACACGTTTGAAAGATAAAAATAATGGGTTTATTTTAGAAATATTAAATCATTTTACAATTGAGTTTCATATTATAAAATTAACAAGTTATTAGTGTTTTATTAATTTAACTAGTAAAGTAAATTACAAATGATTTAACTAGTTTTATTAGTTAAAACGTATGATTATTTAAATGATTTAATTATTCATGAAACCATTTTAGAAAATTTCTATTTTAGGAAACTTGTTATTTTAGGAAACTTTCTATTTTTAGCTAGTTACGTATAACAGTATAATAGTACGAGAGTACATTAATCAGAGAACAGAAATACACTAATCAGAAATACTTAAGAACAGTCAGACTTACCAGATTATAAACAAAACAGTACAACAATACAAGAACATAATAAATCAAGCTAAGAACCGTAAGAATCGGTAAAAGTATAGAGATATCAGACAACTCATTCACGTCCTTTATTCATGTATCTTTTGTGAAGTCAGAATAGGAGTTCCATCTTTTTTCTTTGCAGCCAGTTACTGGACACAAGGTACGGATTTCCCGTCCTTGAGTATGGACTTCTTTTCCTATGCATGATTAGGATTCCCCGTCTGTAGCTAAATATTTTCCCCATTTATATGTTATAAACTTTACATGAATTGCCATGATAACTATGTTAAATTGCTTGAGCATTATATACATGCATGACCAGTTCCATCTAGTTACGGAGGTACTATAACCATGACACTTGAGGCACCGGTGTTATGACTCCTCTGCGGTAGAGTGATTTCTCGCAGCGTCCCTTTTATTTTAGTTGGCCATTTATCAGTATATTATCAGCGGGGCGAATGGGTGCATCCTAGTTTATCAGTTTACAGTTAGCAGGTGAATGTGGTGTGTGCTCTACATCCTTCACATTGGAGCTGATCCCTCCATCCAGTTTAATTAGAGGTCACCCCTCTAACAGCATGACGAGGTCACCCCTCTAAGTATTCACACCACGTTGTTATATTACATGACCTATATAAGCTCTTGGCACTTAAAATACAACACATATATGTTTTCAGAGTTAACAGTTAATAGTTCAATTTTACAAGTTTTAAACCAGGTTTTCCAGGACATACACAGTTTCTGCTGCGTTTTGCTTATCAGTCTTTTAGTTTCAGTATTTGCTATCAGTTTCATTATAGTACTTCTTATCATGCTTTTAAATCCGTTCACTAGGCGTTATGCTCAGCTGTAGTTTCTTTTCATGTTCCAAACGGCAGGTACACGAGGACGCTCTTAGGATTCTGAGAGTATGTGCATTTGAATGGAAGTTATCCAGACTTCTTACTTTATGCACTCCATACATTACTATGCTTGTTTGGACATTGTTTAGTCCTTCCTTTCAGTACTTACTTTTATATGTTTGAGCTTATGTTTGGACTATCGATGTTTGATTCTGGTATTTCCTTTATGGTTAGATAATGTTTGTTTTTGGACATTTACCTTGCGTGCTTTGATGACACGCCATAAATACACGTAACGGTCCACTTATCAAAGTGGGGTGTTACACTTTCAAACAAAAATCTTTTACGAAAAAAAAATTCACCATAATTTTTAAAATTGGATTCTCTTTAATTTGATATGCATATTGATATCTAAACCAAAACTTTTTTTCAACTTATTAAGTGGATATTAATTATTTTGAACTTTTTGGCATTTTCGACTTTGACTAGCTTAAAGTAGGGCTGTCCTGCGGTTCGGTTTTTGGATTATTCGGGTTATTCGGTTAATTTTTTCCTGGGTCAACCGAAAACCGAACCGAACTAGTTTCAGTCGAACCGAACCGAAAACCGAATTTGAAATCGGTTCGATTTTCGGGTTAACCCGAATAACCCGAATTATTCGAATTTTTCTAAAAAACTATGTAATTATATATATTTAGCAAAAAAAATATTTCAAGTATACAAATTACTTTTTTATATTAAGATTATGTTTTAATAACTAATTTTTATATATTAGGATTAAATTAAATTTTAATAACTACTTTATATATATAAATATATAAAAAATATATATATTTGTATAATTTTAGTTTTCGGTTCGGTTCTCGGGTCCGATTGCTAAACCCACATCCAACCCGAAAACCATATTTTTACTTCGGTTCGGTTCGGTTATGATCTAAAATCCGAATTTTATTTTCGGTTCGGTTCTAGTTCGGGTTCGGTTCAGTTAGGTTTTTTATTTTGTGGTCAAACCTAAATTATGAACACCCCTAGCTTAAAGACCGAATTATGCAAAAGTTAAAATACAAAAGTTGTAGCATTTTGATCATTCTTTACTCATAAATTTAAATAACTTAAATTCATCATGATCTGGATGAGATACGGTACATTAAAAATGACACTTTGATCTTTTTTTGCACACTTGTTGCACACAATGTGTTTGATCAAATGCCTAACTTAAAATTTTAGTGGTAAAACGAAGTTAAATGCACAATTTTTTGCACCACAACACATGACTAATCATTCTATTAATGTAAGATTTGAAAAGCGATGTTCCTTTAAATTCTAATTTTGTATAAAAATCTAAGCGTTGCGTTTTATTGCTTTTTTAACTATAAATTTAACAAATGCCAAATTCGATTTAGAACACGTGTTAAACATAAAAGTTATACATTTTAGGTCAATCTTTATTCAATTTTTAAATCACTCAATTCCGATAGCATACTATTAAGATACGACACGTTAAAGATGACATTTTAGTTGTATTTGATGCTTAAAAACATGCTTAATGAGAAACATATTTCTTGATGAACAATGATAAACCCGAGCTTAATTGATGAACACGATTTTTTTGATCATGTACGACATATTTTATTGATGAAAACATATAGATTGATGTTGTCTTATTCATCAGTTAGTTTTGTTTATCAATTCATCAACAAAACTTATGAACTGACAAACAAGACTACTTGGTGAATACTTATGAACAACATGTAGATGAGGTTGTATTGTTTATCAGTTAGTCTTGTTCATAAGTAGTTTATTGTATTTATCAATTAATGTTGTAACACCCCATTTTGATAAATGGAATAACACAGGATAATTATGGCATATCATCAAAGCATACAAGGTAATGTCTAAAACATTAAATGACCATAAAAGAATCCGGAAACAAACATCGGATCCACATAAGCTCCACACACGAAATGCATAAGCATAGAATGTAAGGAAAGGGCTAAACAATGTCCAACAAAGCAAAAGTATATAAATGCATTAAAGAATGAAAGAAAGCCGGCGCCTCATTCCATGCACGTACTCTTGGAAATCCTAGCTTTGCCCTTTAGTACCTGCCGTAATTGGGACATAGAAAGAGAAATACGGCTGAGCAATACGCTCAGTGTGCGGATTTATAACATATAATGTAAAGCATAAACATAAGCAAGTAATGAATGAAATGAATTACATAGCAACGGAATAAATGTGTGTCCCGGAAAACCTGGTTTAAGTTCATAAAACTAGTTTATATTTTTGAAAAGTCTTATGTTTAGTTTATCTTGAAAATCTGTATTTTAAATATGCCGAGAGCCCATATTGGTCATGTTATATCCACGTGCATGAATACTTGGAGGGGTGACTTCGTCATGCAATTAGAGGGGCAGCCTCTAATTAATATATAAAATGAGTGGATGGATCAGCTCTTGTAACGGATGCATGGCACACACCACAGTTACCATGAAATCATACTACTTGTCCTAGGATGCACCCATTCACCCCACAAGATAATAATAACATAGGCCAGCATACTGTAAGGGACGCTACGAGCAATCACTCTCTCACAGAAGAGTCATAACACCGGTGCCTCCAGTGCTATGGTTATGGAACCCCCTTAACTAGGTGAAACTGGCATGCATGTATATAGCTCAGGCAATCTAAAATAATCATACATAAACTGATGTGTTTAAGACACTTAAACTACTGGGCAAACAGATGGCTACAAACGGGAAATCCTAATATAGGAAGAAAGATGTCCTTACTAAAGGACGGAATATCCATACCTTATGTCCAATAAATGAAGACGAAAACGAACGTAGATGATCACTCCGACTTCACAATAGCTACATAATGAAGGGACATGAATAAGAGTCGATCTTACTTATACATACTTGTTATTTACTTGGCATGTTTATACTTATTATACTTGTTCTTGTCTTGTCTTAATATTTCATTATTTAATCATGTGAATATTATAGTTTCATGTATTTTAGATTCATGTGTTTCATGTTTTAAGTGTTGTTATACTTGTTACAACATAATGAGTAACTTTCTAAAATTAGGAGGTTTCTATATATAGTAACTTTCCAAAAATAGCAGGTTTCCATATATAGTAACTTTCCAAAATAGCAAGTTTCCTTAAATAGTAAGTTTCTAAAAATAGAAAGTTTCCATAATTAGTAAGTTTTCAAAAATAGAAAGTTTCCATATTTAGCATGTTTCTATAGATAGTAGGTTACCATATTTAACATATTACCATAAATAGCATGTAACCATATTTAGTATATTACCATAAATATCATATTATCATATTTATCATGTTGCTATAAATAATACAATTCCATAATTCCTATGTTTGCATAATTAATTATATGCTTATTTTATATCATGTATTATTATATTATAACGTTTAATAATTAATTAATAGTTAGCTTATTATTAATTAATAACATCATATCATGATATTATAAGTTTATTATTAATTAATAATATTACATAATGCATGTTATTAAACTTTACCATAAAAGATATTAATTAATTTAACCTAAGTTTTAATTAATTCCATGTTCATAAATAATTAAATCAATTAATTATAATAACCTAAGCTTATTTAAATAAATGTACATACATATTTTATCATGGTTTTATTTAAATAAACATAACATAAGTTTTATTTTAATTAAACCAAATTTATTTAATAATTACATTAATTAATCATAACATACTTAATTTACATGCTAGTTTAATTACGTGTTTCTAAAGAGTTAAGTTCCCGACCCCCGACCCGAGACCCGACCATCGAGCCATAACAGCTCATCGAGAGCCTACGGCTCTCGGCTTGCTGTTACGTCGAGCCCCACCGAGCACCCCCAAAGGGTCTTGGTTCCCACCGCTAGGCCAAGATACCCGTCGCTAGGCCAAGATACTCGCTACGGGGTCTTGGTCCTTGCGGCTGCCAACCCTACCACCACCCCCGCTAGCCTAAGCTGGCGGCTGGTGGGTTTATGTCCACGCCGACCTCCAAAAGGGGTTGCGGTTGCTGATGATGTGATACCACCGAGACCTCCATGGTCTCAATTGGTTGCGATCGAGACAAAAAAAACCCCACAAACCTTTATTTGTTTTAATTCTTGGTAGATCTAACATAATTACATGTTTTCTTATTTATTTTTAATAAATCTAGAACATAACCTAATTTAAAATAAAAAATAAAAAGGATTGAGGGATACCAATGTGTGGATTAAAAGAGAATAAACATGAACACACTACCGTATCAAATAACAAAATCAAACGAATCCCTTCCTTGTGTTCTATGGATGCCGCGGCAAGAGAGAGATACAAAGGGAGTTTTAGAGTTTTTATTTCTGGTAAAAGTGTTTAATAAAATTCCCCTTTAGATTTTATTAAACTAATAACTAGTTAATTGGGTATGGTCCAAGCCCGTTTCTCTTCCCTTTCTCTCTAAACTGACGCCAACAAATACCCCTTACACTTTTGGTGTTTGTTTTTCTTGTTTAATATTTATCGTGTACATTCGTGTTTATTTGTCGTGTTTTATTTCTTGAGCATTTCTTAATACCGTACGAACATACTTATCGTATATTAATATTCGTGTTTACGTACATAAACCTTATGATAATTAATTAATATACATATTGTTCGTATTAAATGTTTGTGATACATGACGTATATTAATTAATTATAAATTTTAAATTTAACGGTAACTTCGTGCATTAGATCGTAGGATTTTTAGAGCGGGTTTTACAACTCTTCCCCTCTAAAAGAACAATTCATCCTCGAATTAGAGATACGATAAGCTGACAAGATGCTAAACGCTGAATGACATAAAAGCTGGAAAGACGTGTAAGCTGAAATGACATACCTGAGTCAAAACTGGAAATGAGGATAAGAAGTCCAGATAGACTCCTCTGTTTCCCAAGTGGCTTCCCGCTTGGTATGATCCCTCCAGAGGATTCTAACGAATAGAATCGGCTTTCTTCTCATGACTCGTTCTTGGCGATCGAGAACTTTCTCAGGTTCCTCGATATATGATAGATCCTCTCGAGTCTTCTCGAATAGATACGTAACTTTATGCAATGGATGGTTGTTGTATCCTCTGAGTAAGGACACATAGAATATATCTTGCACATGAGATGGTTGGGGAAGTAATGCTAGACGATATGATACTTCATCGACACGTTCAAAAATCTCAAATGGTCCGATGAAACGAGGACTGAGCTTGCCATTGAGTCCAAAACGCTTAGCACCACGTGCTGGTGATACTTTAAGGAAAACATGGTCGCCGATATTAAACGATATATCTCTATGATGTTTATCAGCATAGCTCTTCTTTCGAGAACATTACTGTCGCTTCGCCTTGGCGATGGCAACCTTTTCATTGGTCACCTCTATCATTTATGGTCTCGAGGATTCGTTCTCCAACTTGATCCCAACAGATTGGAGCACAACACTTTCTACCATAAAGCATCTCAAATGGTGCACACTTAATACTTTCATGCCAACTATTGTTGTAGGAAAACTCTACCAAATAAATGTAGTCGTCCCAACTTCCTCACCATTCCAGTACACAAGCCCGCAACATGTCTTCTAAGGTCTGAATCGTACGCTCTGATTGACCATCGGTCTGAGGATGAAAGGCAGTGCTAAGCGTAAGTTTAGTGTCCCAAGATTTCTGCATACCCTTCCAGAATTTTGACGTGAAACGAGGATCTCTGTCTGATATGATGTCTAAAAGAGTTCCATGTAGTCGTATGATATCCTTAAGGAATATGTATGCCAATTTGCTGACTGAGAAGTCCTTACGAATTGGAAGAAAATGAGCTGACTTTGTTAAACGATCAAATGTGACCCATATAACATCATGTCTGTTATGAGTAAGCGGAAGTCCGATGACGAAATCCATGGAGATTTTGTCCCACTTCCATGCGGGAATCTCTAACAGTTGCAGTAAACCACTAGCCCGCTGATGCTCGATCTTAACTTGCTGCCAAGTTAGACACTTGGATACGAAAGTAGCAACATCCTGTTTCATGCCACTCCACCATAAATGTTGTTTAATGTCATGATACATTTTGGTGGATCCTGGATGAATAGAGAATAGAGAGCTGTGAGCTTCTATCAATAAAGCTTCTTGGAGAGTCTGATCATCCGGACACATAGTTTAGTTCCTTGCCATAAAATGCCTTCTTCGTCTAGACGAAATTCTGTCTGTCGATCAAGATTTTGAATGATAGCCCATATCTCACTATCGTCCTTCTGGGCTGCCTTAATCCGAGAAATTAAGTCTGGCTCAATTCTCATATCAACCCAATACCCATGTTGTCCACGTACTAGGAATTCAATGTCTAATCACTCAAATTCACGTATGATTTCTTCTTGTACTTTCATGTCGTTTATAATGCCCGACTTCCTACTAAGAGCATTTGCCACTACATTCGCCTTGTCAGGATGATACTGAAGATTGATGTCATAATCCTTGAGTAGTTCTAACCATCTTCTCTGCCTCATGTTGAGTTCCCTCTGAGTGAAAATGTACTCGAGACTCTTGTGATCAGTGAAGATGTCACATGATTCACCATAAAGGTAGTGTCTCCATATTTAAGTGCAAAGACTACTGCTACTAGCTCGAAGTCATGGGTCAGATAATTCTCCTCATAAGGCTTTAGCTGGCGTGATGCGTATGCAATCACCTTCCCATGTTGCATGAGTACACAGCCTAATCCTTTACCCGAAGCATCGCTGTAGATCTGAAATCCACCTGTACCAGATGGGAGAGTAAGAATATGTGCAGATACTAACTGCTGCTTGAGTTCTTCAAAGCTCTTATCCTGCTCATCAGTCCAAACGAATTTCTCTCTTTTTCGCATCAACTTGGTCAAAGGTAAGGCTAGTCTTGAAAAATTATCCACGAATCTGCGATAATAACCAGCAAAGCCTAGGAAACTACGAACTTCAGTTGCAGACGTCGGTCTTGGCCATTTAGTGATAACTTCAACCTTCGGAGGATCCACAGTAATCCCTTATGCGGAGACAACATGGCCTAAAAATGCCACCTTGGTTAGCCAAAATTCACACTTATAAAATTTGGCATACAACTGTTTCTGATGAAGAATCTGTAGCACAATACGTAGATGTTCTTCATGTTCTTCCTTGGATTTAGAGAAGATGGGGATGTCATCGATGAAGACGATAACAAACTTGTCTAAGTACTCGTGGAAGACGCGGTTCATAAGGTCCATGAAAACCGCAGGAGCATTAGTGAGTCCGAAAGGCATGACAACAAACTCATAATGGCCTGGTGCGAAAAGCAGTCTTGAGAATATCCTGCTCTTTAACTCGCAGATGATGATAACCGGATCTTAGATCAATCTTGGAGAAATGTTTGGCACCCTGAAGTTGATTAAACAGATCATCGATTCTTGGTAATGGATAACGGTTCCTAATCGTGATCTTATTCAGCTCACGATAGGCAATGCATAAACGCATACTGCCATCCTTCTTCTTGACAAAGAGTACCGGTGCACCTCATGGTGATACACTCGGTCGGATAAACCTCGCTCTAGTAATTCCTGCAGCTGGTCTTTTAACTCCATGAGCTCTATGGGAGCCATGCGATAAGGAGCCTTAAAGATTGGTTGAGCTTCTGGGATGAGCTCGATGTTAAACTCAACTTCACGAGTAGGTGGTATACCCGGAAGTTCTTCTAGGAATACATCGGGAAATTCTTAAACAATTGGTTGATCTTGGATTGATGGAACTTCGGCAGGGATATCCTGAATTGAAGCTAAGAAGCTCTCGCAACCATGAGATAGTAATGCACGAGCTTCTAACGTAGAGATGACTTGTACGGACTTTCATGGTCTAAAACCATTATGAACGTACTCTGGTGCTTGAACATCGTCGAAGATAACCCGATAAGTATGACAATCGATAGTAACATGATGCATGGATAACCAATACATGCCTAAGATGAGATCAAACTCGCACATATCTAAAGGAAGTGCGTCTACTGGGCGAATCTTGTCATCGAATTTTAGTGGAAGATCTCTATACACTTGGGTAATACGTACAAAGTCTCGCATAGGCGTAGATATAAAACACACGTAACATGACCGTTCATAAAGAGGATGCCAGTGATAGTACCTGATGACTTATTAGCTTGGTCTCGTGTGGTAGTGTAGACATGTCCCGAAGCTGGTGGCTTAGGAAGAGCAACACTAGAAGTACCAGCAATGTCTCCCTTCTCGCGGTCTTTCAACATGTGTCATGGTAGTCCACACTTGAAACAGACGCCGGTTGAATTACGGCATGTACCGAGATGTCTACGACTACAAGTCGTGCAAATGGGGTAAGTGTAACCTCCTGGAGGTACCCTTGCTGCCTGAGAGCCAGATGAAGACGGGTTGTTGGACTGCTGACCCTTAGCATTTTGGTCGCGTCCACTCGCAGAGGTCCTGTTGTTGTTGGACTGGCTGTTGTTGTTATGGTAATTGTCATTACCGTTCCTCTTGTCAGATCCATAACGGTCGTTAGATTGACCGTTGCCCTTGTTGGCATTCTGCTGAGTGGCCGGTTAGGACCGGTCTCCACCCTTCTGCTTGAAGATATAATTGGATAGGAAAAGGTATAAATGAACATAAATATTGAAATGAAATGATAACGCTTGATGGCTGAAATTTCTACTTCTTCTCAGGACGAGCTTTTTCCTCGTTGTAACACCCCACTTTAATAAGTGGACCGTTACGCGTAATTATGGCATGTAATCAAAGCATGCAAGCTAATATATAGTAAAACATACATGACCATAGGGAAAACCAGAATCAAACATCGGTTCCCAAACATAAGCCCAAAACATAAATAAAGTAAATGAACTAAGAAAGACTAGACAAGCATAATTATATGGCAAAAGGAGAAGAAGTCTATAGCAGCTTCCATCCTGCGCACTTCCTCCGAATGCTCGAGTCCGTCCTTGGGTACCTGCCGTTTTGGGACATGTAAAGGAAAGTAACGGCTGAGCATAACGCTCAGTGCACGGATATACGACACAGTATAAATAGCTGAAACATAACTAAGACTAATAGCAGCGAAAATGTATAAGTCCTGGAAAAACCTGGTATAGCTTGGTAAAACTGGTTTTATAGTTTGAAAAGCCTTATGTTTATCTTATGAAAACTGTTTAACATGTTAACCATTAGCCAATATAGGTCATGAAATATGAACGTGCATGAATACTTGGAGGGGTGACCTCGTCATGCAATTAGAGGGGCTGTCTCTAATTAATATAAGCTTTGGGTAGGAGGGATCAGCTCTTTGTGAAGGATGCAAGGCACACACCACATTCGGCTGAATAATCTGCTGAAACATGTAAACTAGGATGCACCCATACGCCCCACATGATAACTAATAATATGGCCAAAAGCTGAAGGGACGCCACGAGCTATCACTCCGCCGTGGTGAAGTCATAACACTGGTGCCTCCAGTGTTATGGTTATGGTACCTCCATAACTAGGTGAAACTGGTCATGCATGTATATGGCTTAGGCATTTAATTAAACATAAGCAATCAAAACATATAAAACATATACTGGGAAAACAGTTGGCTGCATACGGGGAAATCCTAATAAGGAAAGAATGTCCATACTGAAAGGACGGAGAATCCATACCTTGTGTCCAGTGAATGAAGAAGACGAACGGAAGAGAGTACTACTTCGATATCACTAATGCTACATAAATAATATACGTGTATAAGTATTCTGATTACTGAGTACGTAACTAGTTTTATATCATGTCTTAGCTTGTTTTATATGTTCATGTCATGTTTTACTAATTTTATCATTATGCTATGTTTATCATGTATTCTGTCTATTCTGATTAAGTATTACTTGTATTTCTTTTATTATTATACTTGTTGTTTAATAATAAGTAACTTTTTAAAAATAGCAGGTTTCCAAAAATAGAAAGTTTCCAAAAATAGAAAGTTTCTAAAAATAGAAAGTTTCTAAAAATAGAAAGTTTCCAAAAATAGAATAGCTGCCTAAAATAAATAAGTTTCTAAAAATAGAAATTTTCCATAAATAGATTAGCTGCTTAAAATAAATAAGTTTCTAAAAATAGAAAGTTCCCATATTTAGAAATAAGCTAGATTATTAAGCTAATAATATAAGCTTAAGTTTTACTGATTAATATTCTAAGTCATGTGATTTAATAGTATAGTTTATTAATTATTCATGTAAATTAAATAAACTATAGATTATAAGATTTAATTAAATATAACATGATTTAATTAAATAAAAGGTAATAATACTTAGGTTAAAACATGTATTAATATTAATTATTAATATAATCTAAATCATGGAAATTAATTAATTATATGCCATGTTTTAATAATTAATTAATTACTTTAGTCTAAAATTAAATCATAAAATACTTAGGTAAAAATCATGTATTATTATTAATAATAATTAATCTAAGTCATGTCTATATTAAATTAATTACATAACATCTTAAATTAATTTAATTAAATCTTGTAATTATTTGACTTGTAAAAATAAATAATTAACTTGTAAAATAAATCATGAACCGAACCCGTGTTTTAAATCTAAACATGTAGTGAACTGGTCCGTGAACCCCTTGAACCGGATCTATAAACCCTTAATTGTGGCGAACCGGTTGACCGGTTGCCACGGTTTAGTCAAACTGCCACCGGCTTAAGCCGGTGGTGCGTGTGGTGTTTCAGCCGAGACCCCCCCCCCCCCCCCCCATGACCAAAAGACAACCCCGACATGCGTCGGGGTCCCTTGGTTTGCTTGCTGCCGAGCCACAAAGCCCACACCGAGACCACTTGGCCTTGGTTGTGGTTACACGAGCCACACCGAGAGCATAGGCTCTCGGTTTGTGTGCGCCGGCTGAACTAAACACCCCCTTAACCCACATGTTTTAATACCCCATGATTAGATCTAATTAATTAACATGTTTAATTAATAGTTTTAGTAAACCCATGATTCGTGTATTCTTAGATCTAATAAATAATTAAAAAGAAAATGGTTTAAGGAATTACCGATTCTTGAACACAAAGAAAATAATAACACGAACGATCTTGCAAGAATTGGATCAACAAAAAATCAACCAACACCCCTTTTGGTGGTGTTAAATCTGGCGGCCAAAGGGAGACAAGGAAGGAGGCTAGGGTTTGTGTTTTTTTTTCTAAATCTCTGTAAATGAAAATATGTTCTCCCTTTTCCTTGTTTTAGTTAAATCAAAAGTGGGCTTGGCCCCTTCCTTTTCTCTTCTTGTCGTGGGTATGTGGGCCCCCAAGGGGAAACCCGTTGTTTTCCCGTTTTCTAATATATTACGTGTTCTCGTGTCGTGTTTACGTGATTTATTTATTAATCGTTCGTGTCGTAAAATATATTTATACGTAATCGTAATAAATATACGTAAATACATAATAATAGCTTCGTGATTATTTACGTTCATGATTTCATGTTCGTGATTATAATTATTGTTGATAATAATTATCGTGTCTTAATACGTATTAAATACTTATCGTGTAATAACACGTACGTAATACTTGTAATTCCTATTCGTGAAACGTAAACGTGCTAAATAAGGAAAGTTCTAATCATGTACGTACGATTATATATGTATTGTTCATGGTAAATACGTGCGGGTTTTACAACTCTCCCTCCTAAAAAGAATAATTCGTCCCCGAATTATAGATAACGTAAACTGGAAAAGAGGAACATACTCGAATTCAAAACTGGAAGGGTATGCAAAATAAAAGGACATGAAGGTGACATGCTAGAAGGAACGTGTAACGTGACATGCCTAAAAAAAGACATGGAACGTGACGTGACTGAAGAATCTTACTGAATTATGGAAGGATGAGAGGATAAAATCCGGATGGACTCGTCCGTTTCCAAGTGGCTTCCCTCTTGGAACAGTTCCTCCACAAGATCTTGACACAAATAAGAAATCCTGGTCCTTCTGACCTTGACTTGAAAATACGAAGAGTTCATGGTTATCAACGTAAGATAGATCCCATGAATTTGATCGAGGGAATAAGAATTAACGTGCAAGGTTAACTAAAACGTTATGATGCAAAATAACCCAAACTAACTAATAATAGTATTGTCTTAGCAATGATGCGCGAGACATACTGAAACATAGTACGTGAAAAATCGTGAACGTGATACGTGAACAATTTTGAACGTGATACATAGAGATATGGTGAGTGTAGTATGAGCAAACCTATCGCGATCAATGATACGTGTAACATATCGTGAACGTGATATAAGGAACGTGGAATGAACATGACATGTGAAACATATCGTGAACATGGAATACGGCTGCGGTAACGCCAAACACTATCAAGTGAGACGTGGAATGTGACGTGAAACGTCTATCTGAGGATAGGGAGTTATAATAAACTTGAGTCTGGTCTCTCA
Source organism: Glebionis coronaria (assembly GCA_025667525.1). Classification (NCBI taxonomy): domain Eukaryota; kingdom Viridiplantae; phylum Streptophyta; class Magnoliopsida; order Asterales; family Asteraceae; genus Glebionis; species Glebionis coronaria. The sequence continues at coordinate 550,680,230 of CM046880.1, forward strand.
AGTTCTTGCAAAACTTCCCAGAACGAAGATGAACGTAAGATCGTAAGCCAAGATACGATCATTAACGTGAATATTGTCATGAACGTGAGTGTGAAAGCAAGTCGTAAAACTAGAACAAGGACGTGAACGTAAATAAGGAGCGCAAATGTGAACCTTCATCTGGCACGATAGTTGAGGGACTACCTAGTGATCGGATGCGCCTTGGCTAGAACATGTCTGATCTATCTGTTGGTTCTTGAAATCCTTGCGGATGTAAGGATTCTGCAGACTTGATCAAACTGTTGGCAATAACCCATATAGCATCTTGCTTCTTCTAAGTTTGCATTAATTTGGTAACCAAAATCCATGGAGATCTTGTCCCATTTCTGTTCACAATTTCTGATGATGGAAAAAAACATCCTAGTCTGTTGGTGTTCTGTTTTAGCCTGTTGGTATGTCAGGTACTTAGTTATGAACGTAACTGTATCTTGCTTCGTAGAAACTTGATACATAGAAGTTTGCAAAACTCTGAGTCTCTGAAATTAGACCTTTCTTAGCGTATGATTTTCTTGGAACACCTAACCTAATGTAGGGTTCTCACCTTTATGCATAAGCTGGGTCATGGTAAGATTAACCGTGAGAATCCATGCAATTCAGCGTGTCACTGTAATCCATGCATAAGCTGGGTCAGGGTGAAATTTTTTTTGTTGTAAAATTTGCAACATAGTGCAAACATGGTCTTCCCGCTCTTCCCTAGATTTAGAGAAAAATCAGGTTATTCTTGATGAACACTGATGAATTGTTTACGAGTTCATGGAAACTCAATATATTAAGTCCATAACGCTGCTGGGGCATTTATGAGATTAAATACAAAATCATGAATCTAGCATGACCGAGTTGTGCACGAATAGCAGTCATGGAAATGTCCTGCTCTTTCACTCGTCACTGTTGGCAGCATGATCATGAATCCGATCTTGGAAAAGTGTTTGACACCCTCAAGTCGATTGGACATGTCGTCAATACGTGGAGGAGAATAACGGTTATGAATGGTGATTTGTTTTAAATAGACGGTAGTCGACACATAATCTCATGTTACCGTCCTTCTCTTTGAAGGTTCTTTTGGAATGTATGGGAAGATTTTGGAATAATCGTCTGGTTATGCGTAAAAGGAACTTCAGTGGTCGTGTCTTAACTGACATCTAGAAAGTTTAGCAGACATGGCTAACAAAGCGCGTGCTTGGAAAGCAAGGATAATTTGTACAGATTTTCCTGATGGAAAACCATGCTGAATGTATTCAGGAGCCTGAACATTACTGTACATAATCATGAATCATAGCATGGTGTGCTGTTCGTAGTCCATAATTAGGATTAAATTTAACTTGCATCTGTCCGAGGTAATGCGTTAGCAGTTTGGATCATATCATTAGGCTGAAGGAAAACCTTCGTATACATGGGGAATACAAATGGCGTCCTTTATGGTCATGAATATATGAAATATGGGTGCAAGAGATGAAAGTGTCATCGAGCAATCGTGACAGATCTTACTAATACGCCGCTGATGGTACTGAAATTCTTGTGGCCTGATTAATACATGGTACAACAAAATGGATATACCCTTTGAAGGGTACCCTGAATTTCTTAGGGATGTTCCAGAATCTGACGTGAGTCATGTGTCTTGACTCGTGTCTTGGAAGTATAAGCATGACATGTGTCATGACTGGTGTCTTGACATGTGTCTTCGGAAAGTATACATGAGACATGTGTCTTGACTGATGTCTTGACATGTGTCTTGAGATGTGAAACAAATAGAACTACAAATATTAGGTTGTTATGCCAGAATTGGCGGATCGGTTGGACTACTGATCCTTTGTATTTCTGATCATGTCCGCGACCGGAGCTTCGGTTGCGATTGCTAGGATAGTTGTTGTCATAATAGCGGTTACTATCTTCTTGTCTGTCAGTTCCATGGTGGTAATTCTTATGACTGTGATTCATGTAACTATTCAGCTGAGTGGCCGGCTGGTACCGGTTTGCACTCATATGACGGAAACGACAACTGAATAACGTGTGACATGTAACTAAGAATTAGGGACAATGATTGATGGGAATCGCTTGGTGGTGAAGCATCTTCTCGTCCGATCGCTTTGATCTAACGCCTTTGTCTTCGTCTTGTAAGATCCCTAGGTTCGTGAACAGCATCAGCATCTCGTAGCGTCTCTAAAAGAATCAACAACATTAACCTTTAGTAACATCTCCAAGTTATGAGCGGCATCAGCAATCTTGTAGAATATCAGCAAGTGAAAATACGCCTGAGATGGTTCAGAATCGACTAGCGAATACTCGTGAAGTATTGCAAGTGAGTTATTCATGGATTAAGGTACGTGTTATACACATGGAATACGGTACATGGAGTACACATGGAATGTACATGAAACCATCGGTATGGGGTCGATCATCCTTCATGATTTTAAAGGAAAATAATTGGTTAAACGGTTAGAGAACCATCATGATAACCTGGAAATGCCAGTATAGACATCATTCTTGTTGCATAGAGAAACGCTAAAAGTATGGTTAAACGAAGTTCAACAATGATTTGCCTGAAAGCATGATTAATGAAGACCAACCATGACTATCATGAAAGCAGGATTCAATGAAATCCAACAATGTCTTGCATGAAAGCATAAATAACAAAAGAGGCGTAAGACGTAATCAACCATGAAGACGAAATCATCATGAAGAAACATGAAACAACTTAACATGAAGGATGAAACCAAAGTTATATAACATAATCAGTATGAAACTAAAGTTAACCATGACAGTATGAAAACATACTTGACATAAAAACATATTAACTTATGAGGGGACATGAAAAAAAAATTTATGCCAATAAATCATGAGAAAAATTTTATGCATGAAAACAGTGCATGAATACATGATGCAGTTTATAAAAACCTTTATATACGCAAGGGTAAACGCCAATGGTCAGTTTACCCAAAACAAAAGACATGGCGAGGGGACGCCTATGGGTCGGTCCCAAAGTTAAAAGTTTCGATAAAAGCACATGCGACTAAGTAGGGACGGTCTTGTACCAACCGTTACTTAGTCATAAACCTGCGACAATGATACATGGAATAAATGAATGAAACTCAGTTGTCACAACTTACAGAAAAAAAATTTATGTGACCAATTATGAACTACTGGGGTTCAGTTCACATTAGCCACAGTTCGCAAGGAACATCGTGCATGAAACAATGACACATAACTAAGTATGGATGACGTTTGTTCTGTCCATATTAGTAAAAGCAATACTGATGAAAACATCATGGTTAAAACAACAAGGTGCTGAAAACATCATGGTTAAAACAACAAGGTGCTGAAAACATAACTACATGGAATAACAAGCGTTGGCTTATGAAGCTCCTGATGACTACCCACTAGTCACAGGTCAAGTTTTAGAGCCTACAGGTCGAAGCCTTGTCTCTGATACCATAATTGTAACACCCCACTTTGATAAGTGGACCGTTACGCGTAATTATGGCGTGTCATCAAAGCATGCAAGCTAATATGTAGTAAAACATACATGACCATAGGGAAAACCATAATGAAACATCGATTCCTAAACATAAGCCCAAAACATAAATAAAGTAAATAAACTATGAAAGACTAGACAAGCATAATTATATGGCAAAATGATAAGAAGTCTATGGCAACTTCCATCCTACGCACTTCCTCCGAATGCTCGAGTCCGTCCTTGGGTACCTGCCGTTTTGGGACATGGAAAGGAAAGTAACGGCTGAGCATAACGCTCAGTGCACGGATATACGACATAGTATAAATAGCTGAAACATAACTAAGACTAATAGCAGCGGAAATGTATAAGTCCTGGAAAAACCTGGTATAGCTTGGTAAAACTGGTTTTATAGTTTGAAAAGCCTTATGTTTATCTTATGAAAACTGTTTAACATGTTAACCATTAGCCAATATAGGTCATGAAATATGAACGTGCATGAATACTTGGAGGGTGACCTCGTCATGCATTTAGAGGGGCTCCCTCTAATTAATATAAGCTTTGGGTAGGAGGGATCAGCTCCTTGTGAAGGATGCAAGGCACACACCACATTCACCTGAATAATCTGCTGAAACATGTAAACTAGGATGCACCCATACGCCCCACATGATAACATAATAATATGGCCAAAAGCTGAAGGGACGCCACAAGCTATCACTCCGCCGTGGTGAAGTCATAACACTGGTGCCTCCAGTGTTATGGTTATGGTACCTCCATAACTAGGTGGAACTGGTCATGCATGTATATGGCTTAGGTATTTAATTAAACATAAGCAATCAAAACATATAAAACATATACTGGGAAAACAGTTGACTGCATACGGGGAAATCCTAATAAGGGAAGAATGTCCATACTGAAAGGACGGAGAATCCGTACATTGTGTCCAGTGAACGAAGAAGACGAACGGAAGAGAGTGCTACTTCGATATCACTAATGCTACATAAATAATATACGTGTATAAGTATTCTGATTACTGAGTGCGTAACTGGTTTTATATCATGTCTTAGCTTGTTTTATATGTTCATGTCATGTTTTACTGATTTTATCATTATGATGTGTTTATCATGTATTATGTCTATTCTGATTAAGTATTACTTGTATTTCTTGTATTATTATACTTGTTGTTTAATAATAAGTAACTTTCCAAAAATAGCAGGTTTCCAAAAATAGAAAGTTTCCAAAAATAGAAAGTTTCTAAAATAGAATAGCTGCCTAAAATAAATAAGTTTCTAAAAATAGAAAGTTTCCATAAATATATTAGCTGCTTAAAATAAATAAGTTTCTAAAAATAGAAAGTTCTCATATTTAGAAATAAGCTAGATTATTAAGCTAATAATATAAGCTTAAGTTTTACTGATTAATATTCTAAGTCATGTGATTTAATAGTATAGTTTATTAATTATTCATGTAAATTAAATAAACTATAGATTATAAGATTTAATTAAATATAACATGATTTAATTAAATAAAAGGTAATAATACTTAGGTTAAAACAAGTATTAATATTAATTATTAATATAACCTAGGTCATGGAAATTAATTAATTATATGCCATGTTTTAATAATTAATTAATTACTTTAGTCTAAAATTAAATCATAAAATACTTAGGTTAAAATCATGTATTATTATTAATAATAATTAACCTAAGTCATGTCTATATTAAATTAATTACATAGCATGTTAAATTAATTTAATTAAATCTTGTAATTATTTGACTTGTAAAAATAAATAATTAACTTGTAAAATAAATCATGAACCGAACCCGTGTTTTAAATCTAAACATGTAGTGAACTGGTCCGTGAACCCCTTGAACCAGATCTATAAACCCTTAATTGTGGCGAACCGGGTTGACCGGTTGCCACGGTTTAGTCAAACCGCCACCGGCTTAAGCCGGTGGTGCGTGTGGTGTTTCAGCCGAGACCCCCTATGACCACAAGACAACTCCGACATGCGTCGGGGTCCCTTGGTTTGCTTGCTGCCGAGCCAGAAATCCCACACCGAGACCACTTGGTCTTGGTTGTGGTTACACGAGCCACACCGAGAGCATAGGCTCTCGGTTTGTGTGCGTCGGCCGAACCAAACACCCCCTTAACCCACATGTTTTTAATACCCCATGATTAGATCTAATTAATTAACATGTTTAATTAATAGTTTTAGTAAACCCATGATTCGCGTATTCTTAGATCTAATAAATAATTAATAAGAAAAAGGTTTAAGGAATTACCGATTCGTGAACACAAAGAAAATAATAGCACGAACGATCTTCCAAGAATTGGATCAACAAAAAATCAACCAACATCCCTTTTGGTGGTGTTAAATCTGGCGGCCAAAGGGAGACAAGGAAGGAGGCTAGGGTTTTGTGTTTTTTTTTCTGAATCTCTGTAAATGAAAATATGTTCTCCTTTTTCCTTGTTTTAGTTAAATCAAAAGTGGGCTTGGCCCCTTCCTTTTCTCTTCTTTCTGTGGGTATGTGGGCCCCCAAGGGGAAACCCGTTGTTTTCCCGTGTTCTAATTTGTTACGTGTTCTCGTGTCGTGTTTACGTGATTTATTTATTAATCGTTCGTGTCGTAAAATATATTTATACGTAATCGTAATAAATATACGTAAATACATAATAATAGGTTCGTGATTATTTACGTTCATGATTTCATGTTCGTGACTATAATTATTGTTGATAATAATTATCGTGTCTTAATACGTATTAAATACTTATCGTGTAATAACACGTACGTAATACTTGTAATTCCTATTCGTGAAACGTAAACGTGCTAAATAAGGAAAGTTCTAATCATGTACGTACGATTATATATGTATTGTTCATGGTAAAAGCGTGCGGGTTTTACACTCGTAGTCATCACGCTCATTTAGCATTTCTAAGCTACGTGTTGCATCGTTAACTTGTGCCACATTAGCATATGTAGCACTAAGCAAACGAGCTGTTGTAGAGGCGTGCAGAGCCCAGCGTAAGTTCTTGGCTTGTTCTTCCGCAGTACCCGCAACCGCACCTAAGAATCCAACCAACCTAAGAAACCTTTGCATGAACTCAGTTCTAGTCTCTCTAGTTCTCTGACGAATGGAGTGATAGTCCCTCTTGAGTCCCTCCTGCTCAGATGTCGGAAAGAACTGCCTATAAAACAAAGACTTGAACTAATCCAAAGTCAATGCATCTAGCCAATCATCACCTCCATTAGCTAACTTGTAAGCTCTCCACCAATGCAGGGCATCACCTTCAAACTTATAGCAAGCCAACCTTGCCTTGTAGACACCACCGCATCCCATATCATAAAAAATCTTCTCCATATGTGAAATCCAGTCTTCCACATCAGATGAAGTCTCAGCCTTGTTAAAAGATCTTGGCTTCTGCTTGTTAAACCTCTCAAGCCAAGTGTGTAAAGTAACGGGTGAAGGAGGAGGAGGATTGTTGTTGTGATTCGAGGCGGCCTGGTATTCAGCCTGAATTTGGTTCTTGATTTGGGGAAGCATGGCTTGCAGTGCTGATTGGACAGCTGCTGCTAGCTCTTGTTCACGTGTCATGACCACCTGACAGTTTAAAAATGAAAATGAAATGATTAATCTGATTAGAACATATGGTAAACTTAATAAAATGATGCATAAACAGTTTATGAAGGCATAGCCAAATGTAAATGACATGAAAATAGAATTAACATAGCGAGGATGAACGCCTATGGGTCGGTTCATCAAAACAAAATGACATGAGCTAATGTGAACGCCTATGGGTCGGTTTACCAAGCCAAATGATTCGATTAAAAGCACATGCGACTAAATATGGCCGGTCCTATACCAACCATTACTTAGTCAAAATTTCTCCAACAATGATACATGAAATGAATGCATGAAAACAAACTGTCAGTTCTAGGAAGACGTTGATGACTACCCACTAGTCACAAGTCAATTTTAAGATCCTACAGGTCGAATCCTTGGCTATGATACCATAATTGTAACACCTCATTTTGATAAATGGAATATCACAGGATAATTATGACATATCATCAAAGCATACAAGGTAATGTATAAAACATTAAATGACCATAAAAGAATCTGGAAACAAACATCGGACCCACTTAAGCTCCACACATGAAATGCATAAGCATAGAATGTAAGGAAAGGACTAAACAGTGTCCAACAAAGCAAAAGTATGTAAATGCATTAAAGAATGAAAGAAAGCTGGCGCCTCATTCCATGCACGTACTCTTGGAAATCCTAGCTTTGCCCTTTAGTACCTGCCGTATTGGGACATAGAAATAGAAATACGGCTGAGCAATACGCTCAGTGTGCGAATTTATAACATAGAATGTAAAGCATAAACATAAGTAAGTAATGAATGAAATGAATAACATAGCAACAGAATAAATGTGTGTCCTGGAAAACATGGTTTAAGTTCATAAAACTGGTTTATATTTCTGAAAAGACTTATGTTTAGTTTATCTTGAAAATTTGTATTTTAAATATGCCGAGAGCCCATATTGGTCATGTTATATCCACGTGCATGAATAGTTGGAGGGGTGAACTCGTCATGCAATTAGAGGGGTTGTCTCTAATTAATATATAAAATGAGTGGATGGATCAACTCTTGTAACGGATGCAAGGCACACACCACAATTACCATGAAATCAGACTACTTGTCCTATGATGCACCCATTCGCCCCACATGATAATAATAACATAGGCCAACATACTGTAAGGGACACTGCGAGCAATCACTCTCCCGTAGAAGAGTCATAACACCGGTGCCTCTAGTGCTATGGTTATGGAACCCCCATAACTAAGTGAAACTAGCATGCATGTATATAGCTCAGGCGATCTAAAATAATCATACATATACTGATGGGTTTATGACACTTAAACTACTAGGGAAAACAGATGGCTGCAAACGGGAAATCCTAATATAGGAAGAAAGATGTCCTTACTGAAGGACGGAATATCCGTACCTTATGTCCAGTAAATGAAGACGAAAACGAACGTAGACGATCACTCCGACTTCACAATAGCTACATAATGAAGGGACATGAATAAGAGTAGATCTTACTTATACATACTTGTTATTTACTTGACATGTTTATACTTATTATACTTGTTCTTGTATTGTCTTAATATTTCATGTTTTAATCATGTGTTTCTTATAATTTCATGTGTTTTAGATTCATGTGTTTCATGTGTTTTAGATTCATGTGTTTCATGTTTTAAGTGTTGTTATACTTGTTACAACATAATGAGTAACTTTCTAAAAAATAGGAGGTTTCTACATATAGTAACTTTACAAAAATAGTAGGTTTTCATATATAGTAACTTTACAAAATAGCAAGTTTCCTTAAACAGTAAGTTCTAAAATAGAAAGTTTCTATAATTAGTAAGTTTCTAAAAATAGAAAGTTTTCATATTTAGCATGTTTCTAAAATAGTATGTTACCATATTTAACGTATTACCATAAATAACATGTTACCATATTTAGTATATTACCATAAATATTATATTACCATATTTATCATGTTGCCATAAATAATACAATTCCATAATTAATATGTTTCTATAATTATTTATATGCTTATTTTATATCATGTATTATTATATTATAAAGTTTAATAATTAATTAATACTTAGCTTATTATTAATTAATAACATCATGTCATGTTATTATAAGTTTATTATTAATTAATAATATTACATAATGCATGTTATTAAACTTTACCATAAAAGATATTAATTAATTTAACCTAAGTTTTAATTAATTAATTTCATGTTCATAAATAATTAAATTAATTAATTATTATAACCTAAGTTTATTTAAATAAATATACATACATATTTTATCATGGTTTTATTTAAATAAACATAATATAAGTTTTATTTTAATTAAACCAAATTTAATTAATAATTACATTAATTAAAACATAGCATACTTAACTTACATGCCGGTTTAATTACGTGTTTTTGAAAAGTTAAGTTCCCGTGCCCCGAACCGAGACCCGACCATCGAGCCACAACAGCTCACCGAGAGCCTATGGCTCTCGGCTTGCTGCTGCGCCGAGCCAAACAACCCCCAGCCGAAGCTGGGGTTTTCCCCTACCTGGGTCAAGTTCCCACCGAGCACCACCAAAGGGTCTCGGTTCCCACCGCTAGGCCAAGATACCCGCTGCAGGGTCTTGGTCCTTGCGACTGCCAACCCTACCACCACCACCGCTAGCCCAAGCTGGCGGCTGGTGGGTTTATGTCTACGCCGACCCCCAAAAGGGGTTGCGGCTACTGATGATGCGACACCACCGAGACCTCCATGGTTTCGATTGGCTGCGATCGAGACAAAACACCCCCACAAACCTTTATTTGTTTTAATTATTGGTAGATCTAACATAATTACATGTTTCTTATTTATTTTTAATAAATCTAGATCATAACCTAATTAAAAATAAAAAGAAGAAAAAGGATTGAGGGATACCAATGCGTGGATTAAAAGAGAATGAACACGAACACGCTACCGTATCAAATAACAAAATCAAACGAATCCCTTCCTTGTGTTCTATGGGTGCTGCGGCAAGAGAAAGTGACAAAGGGAGTTTTAGGGTCTTGATTTCTTGTAAAAGTGTTTAATAAAATTCCCCTGTAGATTTTACTAAACTAATAACTAGTTAATTGGGTATGGGCCAAGCCCGTTTCTCTCCCTTTATCTCTAAACCGACGTCAACAAACACCCGTTACACTTTTGGTGTTTGTTTTTCTTGTTTAATATTTATCGTGTACATTCGTGTTTAATTTCTTGAGCGTTTCTTAATACCGTATGTACATACTTATCGTATATTAATATTCGTGTTTACGTATATAATACTTATGATAATTAGTTAATATAAATATTGTTCGTATTAAATGTTCGTGATACGTGACGTATATTAATTAATTATAAGTTTTAATTTAACGGTAACTTCGTGCATTAAATGATCGTAGGATTTTTAGAGCGAGTTTTACAACCTGTTGAATACTTATGAACAACATGTAGATGAGGGTTGTCTTATTCATCAGTTAGTCTTGTTCATAAGTAGTTTATTGTATTTATCTATTAATGTTGTTCATCAGTTCATTAACAAGACTGGTGAACTGATGAACAAGACTGGTGAATTGATGAACAAGACTAACCGATGAAAACTTATAAACAACAAGTAGATTCATGAATTGATGAACGCTTATTAACAACATGTAGATTAATGTTGTCTTGTTCATCACTTATTCTTGTTTACCAAGTCATCAACAAGACTCGTGAACACTTATATAAACAACAAGTAGATTGATGAATTGATGAACACTTATGTGATTCTTTACAAAAAAAACTGATGAACAATGTAATCTAACTAATGAACATTGTGATGTAACTGATGAATAAAATCAAATAAAATTGATGAATATTACGATTTTATTTAGCAAAATAGTTATTGATGTTTTATTGATAAAAAACACTTTTATTGATAAAAATCTTTAATAGATCCAATTAATACATTAAACAATTGGCTAAAACATAATATTTATGACAATTAATAAAAACTACATATGTAACAAAAACCATTCAACCACTCGTCATATAAAATTTGAGTGTCTTAGCTTTTTCTCTTTCTCTAATTGATTCAATTAAACCATTTGCTTATCCCTTTATTCAATTATTTTGTATCATACTAGTAGGCCAATAACACTATCGTCGTTGTCGCAAATTGGGAAGTGAACAAAATAATACCCAAAACCATAACTGTTTGATGCATTTTTTTCGTTCTTTATGTGTCTCTGTAGTCTGCATATAATCTCATGAGAAGCAACTGCGTAGATAGTCCTCGGATTTACGACCTTGCTTGTTGGGTTCCATTATTAAACACTTTTAATTGATTAAGACGATGATGGTGATGCTGATGGAGACGGGGTTGATGACAATGCAATGATGGTGACGGTGATAAAGATCACCGAAGATCGTTTACGATGGTTTCATCTTTCAGTGGGAAATAAAGAGGGCTCTCGTTGGGAAGGAGATATGGGAAAGAAATAAGATAAATACAAATTTTGTTGAATGACCATTTTACCCTTATGTGTATATGCTCTTTTCAAATTTGATCGGATCTTCTATTATGATCCAACGGCTGGAAAAGCTTTTTATACTTTCTAAAAACATGACACTTTCTATTTGATCATGTACCTAAATTGTTATTACAAACATTAAAGAACATTTAATTAATTACTTAAGGGTAAAACTGTAATTGTGCTAAAAAGAGAAAACTGTAATAAATTCACTTTTTTAAAAATGTGTGTTTTTTGTTGGGAGAAAATAATTTTGAAACAAAAAGAGTAGTTTTTTTGTGATTAACTCAAACAAATTCTAGTGACGGAAACATGTGTGGTAAAAAAAGAATCACTCCAAATTCGACTTTATGTAAACTTAAATAATCATCTATACACTTATGGTTTTTACAAAATGTAAAAAATTCAACTTACAACACTATATGCATCATGTGTAACTAGTCGAGTATCCACACGATGCGGCGGTGGTATCCTAAAATAAATGTTATGTTATAAAAATATAGATTTTTAGGACCCGATAATTGATTTCATCAATGTTACCTCAACGCTTAGTCGGTTTTTCACTAAACTGTTGTCAACGCTGTTATTAAACCAACATGCAATAATTACCAAATCTACCATAATATACGAATTCCCTTTTTCATAAAATTGTCAAATTAACAAGGAAATATGTCCAACCAGTCAACGTTCACCTATCTATCAAGATTGAGCATTAGGTCAAAAACCAAATCAACCAAAACCTATTCAAGCTACAAACCATTTAAAAAACATGAATTGAAAACCAGATCAAAATAAATCGAGTTAAATTTTTTATGTGCGTATTTGTTGGTTTCGGTTCGAAACAAGCCAAAACAAAACTAAAAACTATAAATACATACTAAAAACTATAAATACATACTAAAAACTACTAGCAGGGTACCCGCGCAATGCGGCGGCGGGTACCCAATAACTATATTTCGGGACGAACAAACTGATAACGCTTACACGGTAATACCTTCACGCCTGTTAATAAACCAAACTAAACAACCGAAAACATTACCAAATGTCTTAACGCTCAACGGGATGCGAGCGAAAAGGAAAGAACATACTTAACGAACCAAGAACAAAACCACCTACTAAAACTACCCAGTCCACCCTAATAACCAACAGAATGGTTGGTTATGGTGTCGGTAGTTTCAGTGGCAGCAAAGAAGGGTTCGTGTGTGTTTTTTGGAGAGAAAAAAAGAAAAACATAGAGAGAAGAAATGAGTGAATGACGTTTTCTTACGGGTTAAGCTTATATATGGTTTGAGGAGACGTTATTAAATGAGCTTTATAAATAGGCTATTATGATTAAGTTGTTACAAAATGCTTAACTGTTACATTTTAGATGGGTTAGACACGTTTTAAAAATGGCCATTAAATATTCTTTAAAATCTTAAATGTGTGTATTAGTGTTGCTGTTTTTGCTGTTAGAATGTTACAAAATCGAAAGATATTTATGTATGCAATAATTTTTATTTATACTATAATCATGCATTGAAACTAATATATAAATTTCAGATTTTAAAACTTTCTTTAATAGGAAATGTTTGAGGCTTAAAGTTTTAAGACTTCTTTATTTAGAAAGGATGTAAATGTTTTATAAAGTAGTATAGATAAATACATAAAGCTCACAACTGAACTTAGTAAGATCGGTTTGATTAGGCTAGTTTTTTAGTAGAAAGTCTAATGTTGTTTAATATTACATCCGTCTTAAAATAAGTGTCCACATTTGACTTTCGGAGTCTTTTTTTTTTTGTAATTTTGACCGTAATTATTTTTGTGTATATTTAATAATAATTGATGCAATATATATGAATGGGTAGAGTTTCAAATGTATTTTTCATTAAAATAACTTTTATCGAGTATTATATAAAACAAACCAAAATATTTATGATCAAAGTTACGAAAAAAAACTTGAAAGTAAAAAATAATCACTTATTTTGCGATAAAAGGAGTATCCAAAATCTCACAAAGGACCAAATTCACAACAGCAGTGAACTCCATGGACCATTTCTGAAATCTTAACTCTACACCAAACCTAACTATAGCATGTCACAAGATAAACAAGGTGCAACAAAGACCATGTGTTGTCTTCAACTAATAACAACCACCTTTTGCTACAAACACAAGTGAAATTCACACGAAATGAAACCCAAATTCGAAAGAAAAAAACAAAACAAAATCCTATACACGCTAGCTACAACCACCACCGCTAAAAAAAATACTAAAAAAAAAAAAAAAACTTTTAATCCACTCTCCAAAATAATTCCCTCATTCACTTTCACTATCATCTTCATCTTCATCTTCATCTATATCTATCAGATCCGATCACTTTCTTCTATAACCTCAGATCTCCGGCCACCCATCGAAACCCAGATCCAAATTGGTGTATACACTTTCCGGTGACCGTACCTTTTCCGGTCACCGGAAGCTTTTTCCGGCGACCGGTCAGATCTTTACAAATATTTGGTTTTTGTTTCAACGGTACTTTATCAGTCTATTGTATTTCTAATACAATTGTTTTTCTATAATATATGAAAAAAAAAACTTTTTTGCATGTTTAGGTAAGTTTTTTTATATGTAATTTTTTTCTTAATTACAAACTTTTTTATTTCTAGGTATGTTTAAGTTGATAATATTTATTTTTTATTTAATTTATTTTTATAGCATATACGAGCTGCTTCGCTAGTTTTTATTTTTTGTTTTTATAAAATAATTGTATCTTTTTGTTAACTTTGTTAGTACTGGTATTTCAGAAGACCGTGTATTTTTATGTCGTGAACGTGTTTTTAACGTGTTTATTTTTTCCTATGAAAATACTACTGTATTTTCTTAAAAGTAATTAACATTAATTTTTTTTGACTCAGGTTCGAAATTGGTCTAAAAATAGTAAAACCATCAAAACCGAGTTTTATTTATGGATATTTCGTGTTGATTTATTCTTTTTCTACTTGTTACGTTTCGTTTTCTTTTATATTTTCTTTCTGTTTGTTTTTTATTTAAGGACATGCGACTTTATAATAATTTAAGTACACAACTTTATCAAAGTTTTTATACCGTATGTATTTGTTAACCTTATTTTATAAATACGTTTAAACAGTTTTGACGGTACGGTGTCCAAAATATCCAGACGTTAAATATTTTTGTAGTACATTCAAAATATTATTTTATTATTGATTGTACTAAAGTCTAAAAATATTTCATGAAACAATGAGACAAGTCCCACCTTGTCTCTATTTAAAAACTATTTTCTTTCCACCAAAACATATACTACGTATACTTTATCTAGCTAATTTCCATATAGGAAAATATAAAATCATTTTGTACTTGATCTTTCTTACTAAAATAAACCAAGATTATTTATTTTTTACCAATTATTTTTAAAAAATATTTGGCTACTATTTTATAGTTTGGTCTTTTTATATTTTTTACATTTTGTGCTTGCTCCTTCAGTTTCTCTACACACAAATATAACAACTCTCTTCTTTTAAACAAATTTTTTTTTTCATTTCTTAAAAATCTTAACCCTAAATTTAGTTTTAAAAAAATATTTTTTTATTTTTTTATAAAAAATTCCAATATTCCACCCCCAAAACACCTTTTACTTTTCCCTATTCATCTCATCTCAATCCAATCAAAAAAGTCGGTCATCTTTAAACCCAAAATTACAATTCTACCCTCCCCTCCACGTCATCAACATGTCTTTGAACAATGAAACCAACTAGACCCCACCTTCACGTAGGGCCCACAACAAACTCAACCCTAATTTAAAAAAAAAACAATATCTCGCGAGATATTCATCAAAGGCTGTAAACACGCCACGCGTCACACCCAACAAATCATAACCATAGATCACAGGTAACCCGGGCAGCCTGCCCAGACAGCAAGCAAATCATTTCCCACCGTTAGATCACCCTTCTTGAAACAATCAACGGTCTAGATTAACTTAACGGTCAGATCTTATCGCCTTTAAGAACCACCCCCAACCCCTTCAATCTTCGCTCAGTCTCAAACCCTAGATCATCATCATCACCCCCAAATTTTTCTAACCTTAAACAACCTTAAAAATACATATATAGATTCGTATATCTATATATTTTTCGCGAAAACGAGCAACAAGCTACGCCGCTAGCCTTTTACGGCCCTTTATGTTTTCGAGTAATTCGAGATGTCAACGGTGTTAGCAAACCGTAATAATCATACCCATAATCATCAATCATCATATATGGGTGAAATACCCAATTATATGAACATGAATACAAACCCTAACCCTAACCCTAAACCTAAATCCAAGAAAATCAAACATTTTTCGACGAAAAGGGATTCTGCGGGTGATGCTTATTCGTATAATCAAAGGCCCGTTGAGAGTAATAATAATCATGGTTTCAATTGTGGTGGGTATGTTAGTTATAAGGTTGGGTCTTGTTCGAGGTCCGAGATTCACGAGCTTCGAAAAAAGCTCGTTTCGGATCTCGAACGGATTCGAAAGCTGAACGATCGGATTCAGTCTGGCGAGTTTTCGCACCCTTCGAATAATTCGAGATCGGTTAATGGGAAGTTTAAGAAAGGGGGGAATAAGAGACCCCTTTCGAGTTTTCGAGATTTTCGAAATGAGCGAGAATTGGGGAATCATGGTAATAATGGGTCAATTGGGGGTGGGTTTATGGATGAGGAGATGACGAAAAAGTGTAAACAGCTTTTGACGAAATTGATGAAGCATAAGATGAGTTGGGTGTTTAAGGCTCCTGTTGATGTTGTTGGTTTAGGGTTACATGATTATCATCAGATTATTAAAAGGCCTATGGATTTGGGTACGGTTAAGTCGAATTTGTATAAAGGGTTTTACGCGAATGTGGGTGATTTCGCGGATGATGTCAGATTGGTTTTCGAGAATGCGATGTTGTATAATCCTAGAACTGATGATGTTCATGGTATGGCTGATCAGATGTTGAGGATTTTTGAGGATTTGTTTAGACCGATACAGCCGAAATTGGGGAAAAACGATAGGGTTAATGAACGGGTTATTGGGGGTAATGTTGGGAATGTGGCGAATTCAAGGGTTTTTGATGTGGCGAATGATAGAGTTGTGAATGTGAATGTGAATGTTAATGATGTGGTGAATGATGTTGTGAATGAGGTTAATCGTGGGAATGAGTTTTCGGCTGTGGATGAATTGGATGGGAGTTCGTGGGATGATATTCAGACGCCTGAGAGGACGAAAAAGGCGAAAACTAGTGGTTTTCCTGTGGCGAGTAAGCAGATACATTCAACTTCGACTGCTTCCAATGCGGTTCACGAGGTCATCCCACCTGTTGTCCATTCGCCTGTGAGGATGCCAACGAGGACGCCATCCAGGACGCCATCGCCAATGCAGGTTACAGAGCCGGTGAAACCAGCGAGTACAACGACGAGAACGGTTTTCCCGAAGCTGCCGAAGCCAAGAGCCAAGGATCCAAATAAGAGGGAAATGAATATGGAAGAGAAGCAGAAATTGGGATTGGGGTTGCAGAGTATGCCACCTGAAAAGATGCCTCAATTGCTGCAGATTATTAGGAAGAGGAATGATCAATTGGCGCAAGAGGGGGATGAAATCGAGCTTGATATTGAGGCGTTGGATACGGAGACACTTTGGGAGCTTGATAGGTTTGTTACGAATTGGAAGAAGCTTGTGAGCAAGACGAAAAGACAGGCTTTAATGGTAAATAGTGCTTCAGCTGTTGCTGCGCCTAGTGTTTCGGCTGACATTGATGATGTAAGTGTTTGAATTGGTTTAAAGTTCTGTTGTTTTGTTCTATGTTCAATTTTGGTTGCTGAACTTGTGATTGTTGTTGCTGATTTAGGTACCTATGAGCGAAAAGAATGATGGGGTGAAGAAGAATAAGAAGGAAGCAGGTGAAGAAGATGTCGATATTGGTGACGAGATGCCCGAAAGCAGTTTCCCACATGTCGAAATTGAGAAAGATGAAGGTGGTGGCGGTCAAGGTCAAGCTGCAACAGGAGGAGGTCAAGGGAATAACGACAACAATGCCAGTAGCAGTTCTAGTGGCTCTAGCAGCTCAAGTAGTAGCTCATCGTCTTCCAGCGGTATTGAATCCTGTCTTGCATTTGATAATGTCTGAGAAAATGAGGCCGATGAGATTGAATTGCTTATGTGATTGTTTTTGTAATGTGTTTACAGATTCAGACTCGGGGAGTTCATCTGGGAGTGATTCTGATGCAGATGAAGCACAATCGTGACACACCACACAAATGGGAACAGAACCAAACTTAAGCTCGATCGGGCAAAGCTGCAAGCTCGAACTACAAAAGCCATAGCAGTATCCGGTTTGACGATGAGAGTTAAAAAGGGACACAGTCGCTTTGGAAGAGCAAGAAGTCCGATACGTTGAAGTGCCAGTGAGATGATATATCGCGAAAAAGAAGATAGTGAGAGAACCCTTGTGATTGGGGTTGGTTTAGGCCTAAACTTAGAATGGTTTTTTATTTGTTATGTTGTCAAATCCTTTTGTTAATGGTTTTTGGGGGTTGTTGCTGACATTTATATAATACTAGGATGAAGAAGTAGAAGATGAGATAGTTAAGAGAGGATGATGATGATCTTGTTTGTACATATGACCTACAAGACAAAAGTCTAGTGTAGTTTTAAAGTAATCCAAATGATTTTCTTGGCTAAATTCTAATTTAATCAATATTGTATTTGTTGGATGTCTACTTTTATTATGGTTTGGATATGCATATGAGAGTATGTATTAACAGAGGCATAAGAAGCCTAATCTAGATGTGGGTTGAGAGCATGTAGGGCAGATAATTGGGAATGTGCAAAAGAGTTGTCAAGTTCCAAAGTTGCATACTTCTATCTTGTAAGACTTGACATATATGGACATGTATGGAAAAGTTGTTCTTTTCTATTGAGAATTACTATCTTTTGAGCCTTAGGATGTCATAAATTGAAAATTGATAGTTTTAGTTGGTCCGTAAGCTTTTAAGATTAGAATATTAGGTAGCAATAGATTGTGGAATTTGGAGTTTGTTTGAGACTAATGAGAAAAGGCTTGTAGGTATTTGCTGACCCTGAATAGGTCAACAAGTATTGACTTGTGGTAGGTGGTTGATCCAAAGACTAGTAGAACAAGAATCTTCTCATACCAACTTCATTGATTTGCCACCACAAAAATGAGAAATTTACACCACTACCAATTGCAAAATGAGCACTCATCTTACGAAAAGAAAAGGTTTTGCTAATAACAGCTCTAAAGGTTGTCGTTAGAGCCGAATGTACGGTGGGCTGGTGGTTGGCGCCGTATCCTTTGGCGCGAGGTTTTGTTCGGCGCACCACACCAGGCGCTAAGGGTGCTCGCGCCGTAAGCCAAGAAAAAGTGACGTTTTCTCTATTTTTTTGTTTAAATTCAAACTAGCCGATTTTTTTGTTTAAGATGTAAAATTTTATTACATGGTTATAATGGATGATCATGATTTAATACTTCAAAAAAGTAGAGAATCTTTAAAAATACACATTAACAAGTAACACTTGATTTTGATTGGATAATTTAATTCACTACAGCAATTAGAGGGCTTTCATTAGCAAAACCCGAAAAGAAATACGTACATAGTTTGGCTAGTTTTAAGATCATATCATCCGAAATGATCCCTAATTTCTAGCAGCTTTTGGGACTCATCAATTTCACATGCATACAAGAACAGATATAACAGATAAAACCAGCAGAACAACAATTTTTAGAAGTAACTGAGTTATTGTTTAACTTAAGAATCTAACGCATACATCAAAACAATGTCAAAACACGTTACAGCAAAATATAAATAAAAGGTTCTTGTGAATCAAAAAATAGGAGAAACTTGCAAAGATTACTCAATACGCCACTCAAACGGAAGTCGTCCCAGCAAAATTTTCTGAAGGTGTAGTTTCTTAGTTTGCTGCATCTCCAGCAGAACACTTCCAAAAGTTTCTTTTTACACCAAACTAAAATCTTCAGACAAAAACCCTACTCTTCCTTCTTCAGATCAAGAAAAGCTTTACCAATTTGTTTTTCACAAACCGCATGGACTTCAGAGTCTAAAGATTTGAGAAACTTCTTGGTTAATTTAAGGGTACTTATTATATGAAACATTTTACCACAAAATCTACGAACTTCAGCCCTCTTGGCTTGCTTTTCCGGCATATTTGTCACGAGTTCCTTGATCAAAACACAAAGCTCTGAAAGATGACTACTTATCATCTTCTTTCCAGGGCCCACAGTACCATCACTCTTGTTGACAGACACAAATGGCTTCAATGCTTCCAAGAGCAAATCAAGTGCTTCAACTTGCCTAAACTTTGACTTTGCAGTACTGCATTTTTCAACAAGAAGCCCAAAGCACTGTTCACCTACCCAAGCACATCTTCTAATGATTTCTTTCAAAAATTGGGGTTTAAGCTGAGAGTTTTTCGCATCGAAATAAGCAACTATAGCACTTTTTAATATATCAGACACCTTTTCCTTGTCCTCTTCTGGATAGTTTCCAGAATCAATGATCTTCATAATCCAATAAGTTGAGTTCTGAGCAAGATTGACAATTTTTTTATATCGCTGAAAGGATGCAGACTCTTTCTTCTTTGATGGAGCAATTGCGGTTTTCTTTTTCTTGAATGGTTTTGCTGCTAATTTCAGATTCTTTTCCAGTAGAGGCTCGAGCATAGACAGTTGCAAGGTATCACCTCTGGGGTAGAGTTTGGCTTTGAGTATTTTGTTTTCCACAATTTTACATATACGGTCACCAAGTTGCTCGCTGCCTTCAGTAGTATGTGGGTTCACAAATGCCTGGCAAAGATTTGAGTATACCTTCAACACTTGTGGTCTACCTGCAAGACATATTAACCTTTTTTAAATATATGATTCAGGTACATTTAAAATTTAAAAAGCAATAAATTCAACAAAATAAAACTTGCCTTGATTCTCATGAAGGTAAATTTCCAGCAACGAAAGAACACGAAGTTTGAAAAGTACAAGCTGAGAATCAGCAGTATCGCCACCACCAGCTTGGTTTCTTTTTTCTTTAAAGATTTGTGCAAGATAGGAATCCATTCTGAACATAGCTTCATCATCCATTCCACCATCAGAATCGTCATCTGAATTTTCTTCACGAGATTCTTTAATTACAGTTCCTTCAGAGTCTTCAGACTGTTCATCACCATCACCAGTATTATCACCTGTCTCGGCTTCATCAGAATCCTCCGCTTCTTCGATATCTAGAAGATCATCCTCATCAGTATCATCATCGTCATCTTCACTGTCTGTCTCTTGACGTCTTGCTGGTTTAAGGTCTTTCTTTATAACCTTCAACATCCTCAGTAGACCGTCATCCGTCACACTATCACTGTAGTATTTAAATACCTGAAATAAAAATACATTGTACTTATATAATCTACAGATACAATAAAATTAAAAGATCCACAACGTCCCATATTCTTGCATCATGTCAGAGAAAAAAAAATCCTGAACTAGTATACGGGTGTTTGGTGTGGGCCAGGCAGAACGTTAGTAGATAGCTCAGAGTAAGAGACTATATGACTTGGTGGATGGAAAACCAAGGTTTTGGCTAAAAAAACCATACTTATCGATTATTAACCATCTGGTTCTAGGTTTTTAGTTGCATAAAGCCATAAACCACACCACATAAAAATAAAATATATAAAATAAGTTCATATTATTAGCCAAAATCTGTGTTATATAAGGTACCTGCTCAATGGCAGACCGCATAGGAGCTGACGACTGTGGGAGCAATGAGAGCATTGTATCAACAAAGACATCCATCAATACAGGTTCGTCATCGCCATTTGGTTCATCGTCTGAATCAAGATCAGGTGATGGGAACAACTTGTTGCAGCATATTATAATTTCAGATGCAGCTTCAGAGAATTCCCCTGGTCTGAGTAGGAGTTGGAGTAGCAATTGGATGAGCAAGTACCTCAAAGCATGTAATCTGTTAGCATCTGCACTCATCCCACAATTCCTTTCCTGCTATCATATACAGAGTCAAAGACGTTATATTATACCCTGATAAATACGTTTTACTAAAAATGAGCAGGAACGGTCATTCTAAACTTTCTTAATTACACCAATTTCATACCACACACGGGGTGTATAGATGTATATTAGATTATCTCATTATGATTAATCTATTACAGTATTACCACATAATTTATTTCAACACACACGTCATAACACCGCACCCTTCTCTAACTGCATGCAACCAAGACATGGAATATAAAAAAACTCCAATGAGTTACCTCTCGGGAAAGCTGAGTTTCCGTTTCTTGCAGTTTCTTGAAGGCTTTTTCGTCCTCATCACCTAACGACCTAAAGAGAGAAACTGAAGGAATGTTGCGTAAAACACTAAGGAATCGCATAAAGTACGAACCAAGATCATTAGCCTCAAGACCATTTGCTACAGCATGAGGCCCTTCTCCTTTCTGAGCATTTGCCAACAGTAACTGGAGCTGCTCAATACACATCCTGCAAAGAGAACTTGAAGTCGCTGCTTTTGGCCATCTAAATTTCTCTTGTAGTTCAAAAGAAGTCACTTCAGTCCCAAGTGATGAAGAAAACAAACCCTGAACTGCCAAAAACTTTAAGATTTCTTTTTGAACACGAAACTTTTCTTCATTATCAAGCTTTGAATTTTTCAAAACACCCGGGATGGAGTCCACAACCCAACTTTTCAAGAATTCAGAAGTCCCAAGTGTTCCAGCAAACTCCTTCTCCTCGATCGAGCCAATTTCTGAATTATCATCTGTTGTTTGGCTTTGATCTGACGGTTCTTCTGATGCAGAGGTCACATCAAGAAACATGTCAATTAAGTTTTGAATAAGAAGCATGCAGCCCACTTCAGAATTAAAACCAGACATCAAAGATTTAATGGTTTTAGTCCTTGTAATACTATCAAATTTCCCGTTAGTGTGTTTCTGAAGAGCCATGGTAACCGCCACACGTCTACCATCATCAAAACTGACCCAATTCAACAATTCTTCTAGAAAGGAAACTGCGACTTTGTATAGCCAAGCTTCCTTTATAGAGAGTACATCCACGAGACATTGGATAATTTTGTAAGATAAAACTATTGGAATGCATGAAACAGGTAATCTTGGCAAAATGAGAAGTATAACATGAAATGCCAAGTGTTTTCGATCATGTGATGACAGAAGAAGTGATCCTTCAATAATAATCTCCCAGAAATTTTGCAAGTTTTTCTGGATATCTTCGTCTAACGAACTTGATTTGCGATTCTTCTTGTGTTTCTTTGATGAATTTAATCCTGTTGTTGAGTCAGTATTTTGTGGTACAATCTCGGGTAAAAGACTATTCACCAAAACCGGCCACACACCATGAACTCGAGGCTGACAAAATGTAGACTCCTGAAGAACCAGATAAACATAAATTAGAAAACCCAAAGAAGCTCTCTCACTACTTAACTGATTAAACCTTAACTTTACGCCTTTAACACTTCCAACTTTTCATATAATTATACAACCAAGCTCTCATAACTTAATAGATTAAACCTCTCAACTAAGGTTGCCTTCTGCAATGGTCTAACCCCTAAACTTGTCAAAAACTCATAAATAAAGGGATGCGACTAAACCTTTGCGAAAAAAGTTTGGGTTAAGCCATAATTAAGTGAAAATTTTAAGTTAGACGCTTACCAACTCAATTAGGAATCACAAAGCTATTCATAATAGTAATACATTAATAATCACCTTTAAGCAATTTGCAAGAGAGGAGAGATGGTCAGCAGAAAACATTGTGATAGAACTGTATGGATCTGGCAAAAGCTTCCCAAACACTTTGTTGTCAGCAGATATTTTTTCTCTCAGTTTAAGAGCTAGAAGTAATGCATCAGGATTTCCAGCTTCAATGGCTCCTTCAAACCATTCAGGTACACCGGGAGCTTCAAGGACTTGTTTCAAGACAATTTCAACAGGTAGCTGCAATAAAAAAAATAATTCAGTTAGAACAGATAATTCAATGCACCTTTAATATATAAACACGGACTAAATGCTAAGTCAACTTAAGCGGGAGAAATTCGAGAATCGGTTAAGTTTGAACCATAGCCAGTTGAACACAAAAACATATCATGTTTAACATTTGTGTATAACAAATGTTCTGTTTACCTGGATTCGAAAATCATCCGACTTGGATAATTAATAAATAAAATTTAACTTATTTTAGTTGCAGATGAAACCAAACTTACAAATTTTAGTGCTCGATGAAGTACAACAGATCACATAAACTAGTAAAGCTATGAAAGCTTAAGACGGTAACTATTTAAGCAATTGCTTATTATCACCCTTAACAAAAGGAATACTGATACGAACCTATCCCATACTAGGCTCGTAATCGGTTCATAAGTCCCAAGTGTAGAACTCACTCAAAAAGCTAGCTTGTTTGAGGAGGGGACACCTGGACATTATAACCCATCAACCATTCCCATACTTGGCCGATGTGGGATCATAACATTACCCCACCCTTTGAAGAACCAACGTCCTCGTTGGTCACGGCTATGTTGGTCACGGTTGGCACCCCCTTTGGGTCCAAGCCACCACTCCATAGGCCACCACTCCGAGCTCGTTGGTCACGGCTATGTTGGTCACGGTTGGCACCCCCTTTGGGTCCAAGCCACCACTCCATAGGCCACCACTCCGAGTGTTGGAACCTCGTAAGGTAGGGCTAGCTCTGATACCAATTGATACGAACCTATCCCATACTAGGCTCGTAATCGGTTTATAAGTCCCAAGTGTAGAACTCACTCAAAAAGCTAGCTTGTTTGAGGAGGGGACACCTGGACATTATAACCCATCAACCATTCCCATACTTGGCCGATGTGGGATCATAACAAATACATTGCCATATTTTAATATCTAGTTATTTAAAAGAATAGAAATTGCTCAACTCGATACTGATTATTACACCTTCAAACATGAAACAGCATAAACCCAATCTTTCATACTCATAGGCTCGAACTATTAAAACTGGTTCTTTGATTGTAGTCAATATCACATCACTGGTTTCAAAATTCACATACAAACACTCCCATGTTAATGTTATAAACTTTTAATCGGGTATGAGCTTTGAAATCTGTTCAAACAAGATTATTTTATAGTGTCATGCATTTAAGTAAGTACTGCCTGTCTATATTTGATTATAGACTTATAGTTGATTGTTTAAAATGCAAAAGAAAGCCATACATCAGTTTAGTGTTTAATCATTGTTAACTCTACAGACCAGAAACGCAATATACCCTAGCCTAAATGTGTTGTAACCACGAAAGGCGATAACTGACAAACACAAAGTAACAAACTAATATTGAACAACCTTCAAAAGGAGTTGGTTCCAACACAAGTCATCTCATCAGCTCACCAATGATTTTAGCAAGACACCCCTAACTGAACCCAAATCCCATAGAACTATCGGCCTTGTGCAATACTTGTCAGCTACAAATGATTTATCCAATTAAAGATAGCAGTGATGGATAGTTACTGATTTTTTCTACACGATCTCCTTATAACTAGGGTCCACTTGCGGTGTCACACTAAACATCATCAGTGGGACGAACTGTTTTAGAACCAACTCAATATATAGGAATGGCTTTTTTAAGTTTAGTTTATTACTTTTCGGCTTTCCGCTAGATGGCTATCCCTGCCAAAGCTACAATGCACTACCCATTGGGTTTTAGACTACAACTATTTAATTATGAACTAAAAAAGAACAGTATAATCATAACATAACAGGATTTAAATCAGTCACAATTACATGTGTTTCAAAGCTCAATCACGATTAGAGGTCTATACTCTATAACACTAATAAAAGAGTTCGTGTATGTAAACGTTTAAACTACGCAAAATGCAACAAAACAGTGTTAGCGTGTGATTTTTCTAACCAACACAATGTCCAAAAGTAAATGATCTATTTTTTGTTGAAATACAACCTCTAAAACTTTCTAACATCGTCACAAATAGTCAAAGAATCTGTAACAGTTATATAGCATGTCTCAACTTAAGTATCATAATGTTATACGATAAAGCTTTAAGATTAAATTTTTGTTTTTTATTGAGTTACCTTTTCACTTAATTGCATGATAACCACCACAGCAGGCTCCTGCAGGTACCTTTTCTTGGCGGCTAGTGAAATAACAGAGCTAGTGAACTCTTTGACAAGCTCGGATTCAGAAAGACTTTGTTCTAGTCTTCCTGATCGTGCAAGTGCCCCATAAGCAAACAAACGACCCAAAAGACAGTCTTTGATTTCCTGCATATACATATACATAAATAAATATACATATCTTTTAAAAGGCGATAAATTGAGATGTTCACAACTTTCAACACGAGTAATATCCCACCTGACCCTTCATAGAGGAAGAAACTTCCAATAAGTCAACAATTAGTTTCAAAAGCGAGTCGATTGCAATATCGGTAACCGAACCAACTAACATAGTCAAACCCAATGCAAATCCTTGTCTTGCACACTGCAACAGAATTCGAACAACACAATGCTCAGAAATCAGTTCATATAAATACATCAGGGTTAGTTGCCTAAAATGTATTATCTTCCGTACTAAAAACTTCGCTTTGTATGTAGCAAGCATCTTTAAAACCGATAAATATATTGTTTTCAGTTAGTTTTTGCTGTCGTGACAGCCATATAGCAATATATTACTGAGTTCATTACATACAAAACGAAGTTAACTAGTACCAACAGCAACTAAAAACATTATCATATACAATAATCAGTCAAAACGGAACTAAAAACCGCACCTCTCGTGAAGAGGAAACACCACGAATAAGCCGCCTAACCGCATACCTAACACTGGGCGCACAGTTATTCAACCCATCATCCTTCTCCGCTTCCAGCTTCAACCCACCGCCGCCGCCGTCAAACTCCTCCTTCCTCTCCATCAAATCATACGCCTTCTGCACCTCAACCAGCTCACTCACCAACCTCTCGGCCGCACCTTCCCTCACCTCACCATCCTTATTCCCTAAATCCTTAAACACGCCAATATGAAACTCCGGCATAACACTAACCCTATCATTCTCAACCTCCATACTCTCCACATTACTAACCTTAACCTTCACCTCACCGCTTTTACTTTTCTTCTCCTTATCCAACGCTTTCCGCTTCTTTTTCCGCTCCATCGGCGTACCGCTGTCGGTATTAGCCTTAGGTTTATCAATCTCTCCATCAGTTTTCTTAATTTTTTTCATTTTTTTCTCTAAGTGGTCACTATAAGCCTTACTTCCATTATCTAAATCCAAACTATCTGAGCTTCTCTTCTTGCTACTAGCCATTTATAAAAGCTTTTTTAAAAGCTTTTTAACAGAATCTGTTACATAAAAAATTTAAAAAAAAAACCTTTTAAGGATTAAATACAATGATTAATTAAGATAATGAGTAAATTTAGATTATGAATTAGATGAAACGAACCTTAAAATTTGATTGAGATGAATATTAGGATTTAGGGTTTTGATAAACCTCAAAATAATGTTTGGTTTATGTTGGGTTGCTGTTATGGATTTCGGCAAATATGATGCCCTAGTTTGTTTTGTGAGAAGTTGTAGTTTTGGTCCTTATGGTTTTAAGGAGTTGCAAACATATATACTAGAGGTGGCAAAATAGGTGAGACTGGTTGAGTTTTGGTTTAGTAGTTTAGATGGATTTGAATTTAGGCGGGTCTATTAAAAATATGAATTTAAATAAGTTTAGGTTTAGATGAGTCGAGTCTAGATGGATTATGTTTGTATCTTGATAGGTTTTAGCAATTTAAAATAATATTTAGAAGCAGATGTTGTTGGAAATATAGTTCAATTGAAGGCTCAGTTCATATTGGTGAATGGGTAAGGAGATACGGAGTGTACACCCATAAGTCCTTGAACACCTTGACTCAGATAGTGGTTAAATATTGTTTAGCATCACTGATGATCTTTAGTAAGTTAACTCTTCGGGGAGTGTAACACTGGACTTAAAGTATTCATCACGAAGTAATTCCACTGGAGACTTGTCTTCAGTGTATACTCATCAGTGAGTCTTCTTCAGTACTGAAGGATTCAGCGGGAACATCATCGGGGGTTGGTTGATGCTTCAGCGGGAACATCCTCAAGGGTTGGTTGATGCTTCAGTGGGACTGAAGGATAGACAAAACTGGAGCTGAACGAGTATACTTGTAACGGTCCTATTCAGGTGGTAGTTTAACTGCATTAATGACCATGTTTTAACCACTATTCTTGGTATTATGGAGCACATTAAGGGTACGTTTGGTACGAGTGAATGATAAAGAATGAAAATACAATAGAGAATGGAATAGCTAAGAAAAGGGAATTAATCTATAGAAAGGAGATTGATTCACCTGTTTGGCACGATCATGAATTGACTCATAAAAAACGTTTCTCTTGTTTGTTTGTGTAATGCACTAGAATAGGAAAATGTCTAATAAAACGAAGTAACCATTTTTTGAACCATTGATAAGATAAACTCATAAAAGTATAAAACCATCATCCTTTTACATTTGTGGTCATCAGCTGCAAAATGTTGTCGGAAATATCGCAACTTGTGCATAAAATTGCTTCGTTGAAATTTAAAACAAAAAAACAACTCTTTTATCACGTCATACACAAGATATTTGTACTTTAAAAAATCATATCTTAACCTAGGTAAAATCTTTGTACACCCATATGTAAGTATTAAACATCATTTTATATTCAAGCCTCTTGGATGTAAAAACATGACATTGGAATAGTGAAAAAGCAAGCATAACATAACCAATAGAGATATTATTTTTAAGATTAACATTATACAAGAGATTTTTTTGATGAAATGGACATAAAATTTAGGCTTGACATTTTATCAAACATGTAGCACGCATCAACAACATGAGTAGCAAACATATTCTTCTCTGATTGTAATCATGCCCTACTTGTGAAAGCACAAGTGTAACCAAATCCATTATTCTTTAAACAAATATGTTCTTTAAGAAACGTATTTATCAATCATATGATAAATATCGATTTCAATAAGGAATCATTTAAATGTTTGTTTTGCAAAGTTGCAATCGCCAAAGGAAAATTTGATTTTAGAGTAAATTTTTTGGTGAATGTGCAATGCACGTGAGCCAATCTCTTTATACCTTTATTTTTTAAATTAATATCCCCATTCACAGTGAATAAGATGATGGAATGACGACATGTACAAATTTTGTTTTTCCGCCATTCTCCGTTTTTTAAAGAATGAATACGGTGGAATGAGAATGAGATTTTGATTCTTTATTTCCATTCCATGACATAAACAAACATCAGAAACGTTCAGATTTCCATTATTTTCTTTCCATTCCATCATACCAAACATCCCCTAAGAGAAGATTAATGGGCCGTTAATTCTTCTTAATACCATTGATTAGGGTTGAGTACTTCACCTATAAATAGGTGATCATAACATTGCATGAAAGATATATAGAAACATAAACGCTTGAACGCGTAGGCTTCTTGATTTGTGCCTAAAAAAGGAACAAACACTTGGATTTATCCCAAGGAGGTATTCGTGTTAACCCAGTATGGTCGAATAGTCTTCTTTAGAAAGTGATTACATTACTTCAAGTGATATCCGGCAACCAATTCATTGGTACGTAGTTAGGCTATTGATTATCTTACCCTGGTTGGGACGAATAAACACCAACAGTCAAAGAAGATTATTTTGTGATAATCAATGGCGGCTGTAATGAAGCATATGGTGGCTAACTTCTCCAAACTAGACAAGTTTAAAGGGGTTGATTTCAAGAGATGGCAAAAGAAGATGCACTTTCTTATTTTCTACCATGAACGTGGTGTAAGTGCTGAAAACTCCTATTTCTGATGGTGGTGGTGATGCTACCAGGAAAAGGAGAAAATGGGAGAATGATGACTATGTGTGTTGCGACATAATTCTCAATGGTATGTTTGATTCCTTATTTGATATTTACCAAAATATTGAATACGGTAAAGAACTATGGGATTCCTTGGAAGCCAAATATGTGGCTGAGGATGCATCAAGTAAGAAGTTCCTTGTGAGTGATTTCACAAATTACAAAATAAATTATTCAAGACCAGTCATGGAACAATACAATGAACTTCTTGGAATATTTGATAGACTTACACAACATAAAATGAACATGGATGAGACCAACCGGGTCTCTTGTGTCATTGACAAACTGCCTCCTTCTTAGAAAGATTTCAAGCACACCTTGAAACATAAGAATGAGGAGTTAACTCTAGTTGAGTTGGGCAGTCATCTGCGCATTGAGGAATCCCTCAGGGTACTGGATAATGACAAGCCAAAAAGCAACAATGTTGTTGGTTCATCTATTATCAATATGGTGGATCATAACAACTCCTCCAAGTACAATGACAATAAGGGCAAACGTAAGCCTCGGGATAACACTAAAGCAAATCTTAACAAGAAGTCTTAAGTTACTTGTTGGAAGTGTAGGAAACCTAGACACTTGAAAAGGGATTGCAAAGGTGTTGGTACTAGCAGCAAGGCTAGTGGATCAAACACAAATGGTTCAGTGATTAGTTCCAGCAACACACTGAAAGGTCAGAATACGTTTAATGAGTCTCTTCAGATTTATTATGTTACATATGTATTTGAAGCTTATTTTGTGCAGGGTGATGATGTTGCGCGGTGGATTGACTCTAGAGCAACTGTTCACGTGCATAAAGATAGATGTTGGTTCAAGACCTATGAGTCACTGAATGATGGATTTGTTCTTCACATGAGAAATGAGTCAACATCCCTAGTGCATGGACGTGGTTGTGTAGATCTTAGATTTTGTTATTGAAAGATTGTTTCCTTGTTTAATGTTTTGCATGTTCCTAATATTAGGAAGAATTTGGTTTCAAGTAGTATTTTGAATAATTGTGGTTATAAACAAGTGATTGAATCTAATAAATTTGTTTTATCTAAACATGGTGTGTTTATTGGTTTTGGCTATTTGTGTAATCAAATGTTTAGGCTTAATATAGATTCTGAGATAACTAACAATACTAACTTAGTTAGTACTGCTAGTTTGAATATTGGTTCAGTCCTGATGTCTGCCACTAAACTGAATGATTCATCACTATGTCATGATAGGCTTGGCCATGTCCACTATAAACGGATGCAATATATGTCTTAAGGATTGGTTAATTACAGCCTTTGACATGGACATTGATAAGTGTCAAACTTGCATACTGAATAAAATTACTAAAAAATCATTTCAAGATGTAAAATCTGAAACTGAAGTTTTGGAGCTAATCAGTGGTGACCTATGTGATTTGCATGTTGCTCCCTATTAGGGAATAAGAAAGACTTGGTAACTTTTATTGATGATACTTCAAGGTTTTGCTATATTTATTTATTACATACTAAGAATGAAGCATTAGATATATTTAAAGTATTTAAAACTTAAGTTGAATTACAACAAGGAGTCCAAATAAAAAGATTTAGGACTAATAGGGGAGGTGAGTTCATGGATACTTTATACTTTCAGTTTGTTGGAATAATCCATGAAACGACTGTCCCCTAT
The DNA here is from genome assembly GCA_025667525.1 of Glebionis coronaria. Classification (NCBI taxonomy): domain Eukaryota; kingdom Viridiplantae; phylum Streptophyta; class Magnoliopsida; order Asterales; family Asteraceae; genus Glebionis; species Glebionis coronaria. The sequence goes on from CM046880.1 coordinate 550,711,448, forward strand.
ACCCCACAACAAAATGGTATATCTTAAAGGAACAATAAAATACTGAAATAGATGGTTAATTCTATGTTGTCCTACTCGGGACTAAGTCAAGGGTTTTACAGAGAAGCTATGTTAACAGCTTGCTATTTATTAAATAGGGTTCAATATAAAAGGAACATGATTACCCCTTATGAACTATGGACTAAAGGAAACCAAACTTGAACCACCTCAAAGTGTGGGGTTGTAGGGAAGTTGTAAGACTCCTTGATCCAAATGTAAAAACCTTGAGATAAAGGAGGCATTCAATGCATATTTGTTGGATATGTTGAGCATTCCAATACTGATAGGTTCTATGTTATTGAACCTAATGATTCAATTTTAATAAACTCAATCATTGAATCAAGATATGCTAAGTTTGATGAGACTAGATTCTCAGCAGCCCCTAAACCAAGCCTTAGGACTCCTAATAGAGTTGAGGACATTGGTGCTTCAATGAACCTAAAAGGGTCACTGATGAGGTTGTGGTTCAGCAACCTGAGCCTGAGCTTAGAGGAAGCACAAGGCATAGGACTCCAAGGAATTTTGGGCCTGAGTTTCAACTATACTTAGTTGAAGGTACAAGGGACGAGGTCTCTGACCAATACTACTATTGTTTTAATATTGAGGATGATCCTAACACATTTGATAAAGCAATGAAGTCCCTTGATGTTGCTTTCTGAAAAGAAGCAAATAATGATGAGATGGACTCCACCATGGACAACACTTGGGTGTGGGTTGATCTACCTCCAGGTTGTAATCCACTTGGGCGCAAATGGAATTCAAAAGAAGGATGAAGGTAAATGGAACTATTAAAAAGTTCAAGGCAATGTTAGTTATTCAAGAATTTAGGCAAAAGTCAGGGATAGACTACTTTGATACTTATGCTCCTGTAGCACACATAAGTACCATAAGAATGTTGATTACTGATACTAGCGTTTTTGTATGGGTTCAAGATTAATCTCGGAATCTTCTCGAATTGATCACAGCTAAAAGTGGAATGATTTGTTCTTGGTGACAAATAATGGGTTTGGTTTTTCTATTCTATTAAAAAGATAAATTAATAAATTAAATAAATAAAAATTAAAACCAAAAACAGTTAATGAAGTTATTGAAAAATTAAACAATTAAACGAATAAGCTGGAAAATACCCTTACTGAAAACTTCCTCTATTCGGAATATTAAGCTATGCGGAATAAGGACCATTCGGAATAACAAAGCTATGCTGAATAAAATACTACCCGGAATAATAAGCCCTATGCGGAATATTAAACTCAATTCGGAATAATTGACTATGCTGAATAATGGGTTACTCGGAATAATGGACCATGCGGAATAACTAGTTATACCCGGAATATTTTATGTTATGCGGAATAAACAAGACTATGCGGAATATTTGCTCTATGCGAAATAAAGATTGACTATGCGGAATAATGATGACTATGCGGAATAAATTGACAATCCGGAATAATAAGGAAAATTCCGAATAAAGGAAAAAGAAAGCAGGCTATTCGGAATATATGAATATTCCGAATAAGAGACAAAGCAAATGGACTATTCGGAATGTTCTGGATATGAAGAACAGTAACACAACGATAAAACAGAGGAACACGAATTTGCCTAAAATCAACCAAGGTTTTAACCAAATCTTAACCAAAACTAATAACAATTCATCTACTAACCATAAAAAACAAATCCCAATCATAAAAACACAAAACCTATTAACTTTAGAAGATCAAAATCAACCAAACAAGAACTTTTAAACCTTGAATAAAAAGAAAAGATGAACAAGATGAATGAAAAGATTATATTGATGATAAAGGTTTAAACAATCAAAAAGAAGGATTAAACTACAAGATTTGTGAACAAAAACAAGAATCAAAATCACCAAACACCCTAATGGTGTTGGTGATGCCTACGAACCGAAAGGAGGGAAAAAGGGAAACTGAAAACTAAAAAACTGAATGAAAAGTGTGAAGGGAATTCTTTATATAGGTCTTCCATTTGGATGGTGAGTGGGCTTTCTCCCTTTCTTCTTGTCTTCTCGTCTTTTAGAAAAGTTGACGTTTTCGATTCTGATTCGGGATTTGTCGAGATTCAATTCAACTCGTCTTTTAATTTCTTCGTTTAATAGACTTGAGTTTCTTCGACATATGTAAATCTTCCGTCTTTGGTCCTTTTCTTCGATAAATCTTCAAATAGGCCCATTGACTTCAAATCTTTTGCATCTCTTGGACAATAGACTTCGTCTTGAGTCTTTTTCCTTGATAAAACCCGTGCAATCCCATGTTTTCTTCAATATTCATCCGGTTGGCTCTAAAAACACAATAAACACAAAAACCACGCATAATTCCAAACAAATGATATTAAACACGTGTTTTGGTCTTGTTTTAGTAAGAAATAAGTGGTAAAAGGATGGGTGTTTTCACACCTATCAAATTCCCTACACTTAACCATTGCCATGCCCTCATGCAATGCTTAGTGATAAAGCAATTTTACATTTTTCTCATAATCAATCAACCTTGGCCTTATTAAAATACTACTAAACAAAGATTAAAGTACTAAGAGAAATTTAAACTTTAAAAGAAACATAAGGATAGAAAACCATTTTCACTTGAAAATAGCTATATGGAAATAACTTGCAAAGAGATCAAGGACTTACATTAGGGCTTTGGTGCTGCGAAGATTTATCACCCTCAAGTTTCACGTTCCCCAAACTAAGCTTAAAAACGAGATCATTGTTATTATAAGTTAGCAAATCAAACACTTACACACATGGCTTAATTAAATGCTTAAACTCCCTTATTCCTAGGTGTATCTCTTACATTTTATTTTTGTCTTAGAATGATCATGAAGATGCATTTTTGGACTTATTGCGATAGTTTATTTAGGCTGAAAGCAAAGTAGGACGATTTGATCAATAGTTAGCTAAAGGACAAGATCTCTTAAAACTGCTTCTCGGGATATCAAAAAGTTCATATCTTGGCATAACTCGGTTCACGATTTGAGACCTTTCTTGGGCCGATATTTGGCATGTACTTCATACTTCATATCTTGAGAGACGTGCTTGAGATAATGGTCTTCTCATCGTTAATAGAGTTTCTTCAATTGGAGACTTTTGAGGGGTACTCCAACTTTGTTGACCACGAATTCATGATTATTTCTTTAATCTCTAATTGGGATTTTGAGATACAACGATCCGCCTCCTTTTCGGACTTGGATCTATTTATCCTCATACCTTGTTAGGGTCTTTTCGGATAGACTTCTCCATGATCTTTATGGGAGTTGATTGCTTTTCGTCGTGAGTCTTGATCCTTCATATTGATTTTGGGAATAATGCTTTTCACATCACCTTGGATCTTTAGCAATAAGATTGAATCCTCATGCCTTGTTAGGGCCTTTTCGGACTCGCCAATCTTCGCGCCCCGCTTCATAAGTTATGCCTTGGCTATGAACTCTTATCATTACCGAGCAACTTTTAAACGATATTGGGCTAGAAGCTAAGTAACTTTTTAAATCGTACGACCTTACTTATTGCAGATAAATTATTAGCAAGTGATGGGAGAATAGGCAGATAATTACACCAAGTGAGCTTGCGCAAGAATACCGACTTATAATTGACTCTATCATTTCTCGTTCTCCACAATTTAAAATCTCAAGTAATGAGACTCGTGGACGCTTAGCCTAATAAACCGATTAAGGTCTACATGGTTACGGATACTAGCTAGAATAAACTTGGATAAGTCTACTCGTGTTGAGTCAAAATAATCGCAACGGGCCTAATATGTCAAAGATTTCAAAACTAGCTACACCACTTTATTAATATTTTTGACTTATTTGCGGGATATATACATATGAAAGCAACGATAAAAATTTAAAAATTACGACTAAATGGCCAACGTTAATTAAAAATTTGAAAAATGTTGAAAAAGATGATTTTCCGGTTAAATGAAGGCATTTTCATGGAAAAGTCCACTTAAAACTTCGATAGAAGTCCCCCTACACTTAAGATAAACATTGTCCTCAATGTTTAAGCATGTGGGAAAAGTCTCCCCTACACTTATGACATTGTGCATGTTGCTTAAATCAAGTTAAGGAAGAGACGACTAACGTGATCATTTTCAAATGAGAGTATGAAGAAAATTGAATCACGATAGTTGAGAGATAGAACCGGATTTCGGATAACACGGGAGCATGGTTCTTCAAAGGTTACAAAAGTGCATTCATCCCTGTAATCACATCACCACACAAACACAAGAACTTATAGAAGTCCCCCTACACTTAGGAGGTTAAAACGAAAAGGGATAGATACTCGGGCTGCCTCCCAAGAAGCGCTTGTTTTTTATAATCGAGTCACGAGCCTGACTCGACCCAAAATTAGTTCATGGGGAACGTGGTGAGGGATGGAATCATCTCATGAGAGATGTCCTCACTAAAGTACAACTTCACTCGTTGGCCATTCACCTTGAAATTAGGTCCATTAGGTTGAGCGAGCTCGAGAGTACCATATGGAAAAATTTGGGCAATGGTGAATGGGCCGGACCAACGAGATTTCATCTTACCCGAAAAGATTTTCAACCGAGAGTTAAAGAGTAAAACTTTATCTCCAACTTAGAACTCTCGGTTCTTAATCTTAGAGTCGTGAATGAGCTTAGTCATTTCCTTATAGATCAAAGAATTTTCATAAGCCTCATTACGGAGTTCATTCAGCTCATTGAGTTGGATCTTGCGTAGGTCACCGGCTTTGTTGATATCAAAATTAGCCCACTTCAAGGCCCAGTAAGCCTTGTGCTCCAACTCAATAGGGAGGTGGCATGCTTTCCCGTACACGAGACGATATGGTGTACAACTAATCGGAGTCTTGTACGGAAAGCCCACAAAGCATCATCAAGTTTATCAGCCCATGAGGCACGATGCTCTCCCACGGTTCTTTCGAGAATTCGCTTTAGTCCTCGGTTAGAGATTTCAGCCTGGCCATTAGTTTGTAGGTGGTATGCGGTGGAAAGACGATGATTTACACCATACTTAGCCATGACTCTTGCAAATTGGTCATTGCAAAAATGAGTCCCGCGATCACTAATAATGGCACGAGGCACACCGAATCTAGCGAATAGCGACTTCAAAAAGTTACAAACCACCCTTGTGTCGTTAGTAGGTAAAGCTTTGGCTTCAACCCACTTTGAAACGTAGTCAACGGCTACAAGGATGTATTTGTTTCCTTTAGATGAAGGGAATGACCCCATAAAGTCGATACCCCAAACATCAAAGATTTCACATTCTTGAATGAAATTCTGAGGCATCTCATCTTTATGTGTGATCTTGCCTTGTTTTTGGCAAGCATCACATCGTTTAACCATCTCGTGAGCATCACGGTAAATGGTGGGCCAATAAAATCCCGAGTCAAACACTTTTTTGGCGGTGTAGTTGGGACCAAAGTGACCACCGGTGGGTCCTTTGTGGCAAGCGTCTAGGATTTCTAAAGCTGCCGGTCCATCAACACATCGGCGAATAATCAAGTCGGCACATTGTTTGAATAGATACGGGTCATCCCAAAAGTAAGTCTTAATGTCTTTGAAGAACTTCTTCTTTTGTTGGGATGTTAGCCCGTCAACGAGAATTCCACCCGCCAAGTAGTTTGCGATGTTCACAAACCACGGGGTTTCATCAGAAGTCGAGTTGATAGACATTAAGGTCTCCAAGGGAAAAGAATCATTGATTTCTTTGTTCGGATGATCCCCTTGGTAAGGATCCTCAAGTCTGCTGAGATGATCCGCGGCTAGGTTTTTAGCTCCCATCTTATCACGAATTTCAATTTTAAATTCTTGAAGTAGCAAAACCCAACGAAGAAGTCTTGGTTTGGAATCTTGTTTAGTTAACAGGTACTTCAACGCGGAATGATCGGTGTAAACGATTGTGGTGGAAAGGACAAGATAGGGGCGGAACTTTTCAAAGGCATAGACAACAGCTAAAAGCTCTTTTTCGGTTGTCGTGTAATGCAATTGGGCCCCCGTCATTGTCTTGCTAGCATAGTGGATTGGTTGGAAGTGTTTATTCACTTTTTGGCCCAAAACCGCACCAATAGCAAAGTCGTTAGCATCGCACATCAACTCGAAAGGCAGCTCCCAATTAGGGGTAACCAAGACGGGTGCATTAGTTAGCTTATCCTTAAGCAAGTTGAAGGCTTCAATACACTCTTTGGAAAAGATAAAAGGAGTATCTTTTTCCAAGAGGTGGGTCATCGGGCGAGCGATTTTAGAGAAATCTTTGATAAAGTGACGGTAGAAGCCCGCATGACCGAGGAAACTTCTCACACCCTTCACTGTTGAAGGTGGAGGCAACTTAGAAATAACATCAACTTTAGCACGGTCCACTTCAAGACTGGCTTTGGAGATCTTGTGTCCTAGCACGATGCCCTCTTTTACCATGAAATGGCATTTTTCCCAATTAAGAACCAGGCGAGTGTCTTCACACCGCTTAAGCATACGTTCTAAATTGGCAAGGCAAGCAGAGAATGAATCACCATAAACCGAGAAATCATCCATGAATACTTCCATAGTGTCTTCCACCATGTCATGGAAGATAGCCATCATACACCTTTGGAACGTCCCAGGAGCATTACATAAACCAAAAGGCATGCGTTTGTAAGCAAATGTTCCATAGGGACAAGTGAATGTGGTCTTTTCTTGGTCTTTGGGATCGATGGGAATTTGAAAATACCCGGAGAAACCGTCTAAGAAGCAGTAATAGTCATTACCAGCTAGACGCTCGAGCATTTAATCCATGAAAGGAAGAGGAAAGTGATCTTTTCTCGTAGCATCATTGAGCTTGCGAGAGTCAATACAAACTCTCCACCCAGTAACGAGACGAGTGGAAATCAACTCGTTGTGTTCATTGGGAACAAAGGTTATTCCGCCCTTTTTGGGCACGCAATGGACGGGACTTACTGATATTCCGGATAGACATTCCGAATAGGCTGAATATTCCGGATAGGGATAGTATTCCGAATAGGTCATTATTCCGAGTAGGGTATTATTCAGGATAGGTGACATATTCCGAATTGCCATATATTCCGAATAGGTTGAATATTCCGGATAGAGCTTATTTTCAGTTTCTTTAAATTTAGTTTTTAAGTTTCTGCCCTTTTATTTTAAGCTTTATTTTTCCCTATTCGGAATGTTGATTTATTCCGAATAGGATTACCTATTCGGAAAGTTTGATTATTCCGCATAAGAATCCTTATTCGGAATATCTGACTCTTCCGAATAGGAGTCCCTATTCGGAATGTTAGAATATTCCGAATAGGATTCCTTATTCGGAATATTTGATCTTTCCGAATAGTGTTTTTATTCCGCATAACAGACTCATTCAGCATGGCATTTATTCCGAATAGGAATCCCTATTCAGAATAGTGTTTTTCAGTTTTTAGTTGCAAGTTTTATTTTTCCCGTTTTTTTTATTTGCACTTTTACTTGCTTTCCTGTTATTTTAAGTTTTGATTTGCGTCATTTACTTTTATTGCCTTTAATTTCTCGTCATTTATTTCCCGTTAAGTTTTTATCTTTTAGTGTTTCCTTTTACCGTCTTTACTTTATCTTTATTTTGTTTCAAGTTTTTACTTTTCATTAGTTTTAGACAACGACACCTCTTTTATTTGATTCACCAAGAACAACTGAGTCGCATAATTAACCAGAGATCAATTCGAGAAGACACCGAGAAAACGAACTTTCAGCTAGTAAAATCTCAGTTATTAAAATGGCGCCGCTGCCGGCTCTTTTCGTGAAGATCGAAGGTTTTTTGTGAGTGACGCGTTGGATTTTGGGATCCGTTCACTTGTGAACGTTACTTTTCTTGTCAAAAATTTTCAAAAATCCAAAAACATTTGAAAAATCATAAAAAGCATTTCTTTTTCAAAATTTTGCACCAAAAATATTCTTCTTGCTTATCTATCTTTCTTTATGGATTTTTATGTCCATTGCGTCCGGTGTGGGAAACAATTATCTGGGAACAACTCTTGCCAATGGTGTACATGTGAGCGGTGTGGAAACGATATCGACTACACACAATCCGGATTTTGTCCCTTGTGCAACTCGACTAATTCATTCTTTTTGAACCCGCATCCTGTTCCCCCGTGCATCTATTGTGGAAGCGATTCTCATTGGCATGTTTCGTGCCCGGTTCAATACCCGTCTAGACACGGGCACGAACTGGGGTACAATTATGACAATGCTAATAGCTATCCACAAGATGCACTTGATTTTTCTCCATACCCGGTTTGCAACAACTGTGGGGGTCCTCACGATACCTATTATTGTCAACCAATGAATTGTTATGCGCCAAATCCGTGTCCTCAGTTTTCTTCACCTATGGATTATTATGAACCAACTCTGGTTTCTAATTATTCTCCACCGATGAACAACTATGAGCCACAACCGTGCTATAATTCCGGTTTTCAAAATTTTGAGCCCCCACCGCACTCACTCGATCATCAGCCTCGTCACGGGATGAGTTACCAAGAACCAATTGTCGATCTTGCTACAGCTTTTCAAGCGCAATCAAAAGAGCTTTTACACACGCTGCAAACTTGTATGGAGTCATTTTTACAACAGCAAGATCAGACGAGTACCCATCTCCCTGAGCATATTATTGGCCCTATAAATAATGAGGAGAGTGATGACGATATTGAGGTTATTTTCGAAGAGGAGGAATTTCTAAAGCAAAATACTTCACTCCTTAGTGATGATGGTTTTCACACTCCTGAGATAGAGGAGTTTCTTGCTATTGATACACCCGTGGCATCCGGGTATTCTGATGTGGAAGGAGATATACTTTTTCTAGAAGATTTATTACACGATGACACTACACCTTCTATCCCAGAGGTGGAAAGATGTGAATCTACTGAAAAAGGGACGCAGGTGGAAGGTAATTGTTCTCATACTTCTCATATTATATTACCACCTCATCCTCCCACGTGCACACCCAAGCGGGTGATGTATCACTTTTACTCTACTCGTTTTATACCGGGAAATGAGGATGAGTGCTTTGACCCGGGAGGTGACAATGACAATTCTATAATGGATCCCATCACGGATTTGCCGTTTTCTCAGCTTCCATTGTCTTTGGGGGAGGACAATGTGCTTCCTATACCCAACCCACCTCCCGTGGATCTTAAATTCACATACTATACGTATGTTGAAAGGACCTTTCTCCCTTTCAAGACTTATTCCCCCGCCTCTCCTTTGTTGATGTCCTCCGGGAACGAGGACAAGGTCTTTGATCCCGGTATCACATTCGAGGATTCCCCATGGACTATTTAATTCGGGGACGAGTCAGGCTCGTGACTCGGTTAACAAAAACAAGCGCTTTTTGGGAGGCAACCCAATTATCTATCTATTTTCACCATAAGTGTAAGGGGGAGCCCCGTTGGTGTTTCTTGTTCTCTTTCTTATCATATGCAGGGATTAGAGCTTCAAAGACACACTCTTGATGACTTTTGACGAACCGTGATTCCGTGTTCCCTTCTTCCCGGTTCTATCCTAAACTCTTTTCGATTCACTATTTTATATTTCTCAATATTAAAATAGGAATCTGTTTAATTGTCTCTTCCTTAGCGAGATTTAAACAACGTGCACAATGTCCTAAGTGTAGGGGAGTTTACTCCCAAATGCTTCAACATTGAGGACAATGTTTATATTAAGTGTAGGGGGGACTTCTATCGAAGTTAAGTGGCATTTTCCTTGTATTTGTCCTCATTTTAACCGAAAAATCAGTTTTTCGACATTTTTCAAAAATTTTAATCTATTTTGGCCTAGTTGTAGTTCCCATTATTATTGCTATTTTTCTCTTATTTTAATAAAATGGTTTTAGCAAGTTTAGATATCTTAGATATATTAGGCCCGTTGTGAATATTTTGACTCAATCCGAGTTTACTTATCTAAGTTCACTCTAGCTAGTATCCTTAACCATGTAGATCTTAATTGGTTTATTTGGCTAAGCATCCACGAGTCTCATTAATTGAGATTTTAAATTGTGGAGAACGAGAAATAATAGAGTTGGTTACAAGTTTGGTATTCTCTCATTAACTTATGTGAGTTAATTATGATCTTTTTCTCCCATCACTTGCTAATAAATTATCTGCAATAAGTAAGGTCGTACGATTTGAAAAGTTACTTAGCTTCTAGCCCAAGATCGTTTAAAAGTTGCTCGGTAATGATAAGAGTTCATAGCCAAGGCATAACTTATGAAGCGGGGTGCGAAGATTGGCGAGTCCGAAAAGGCCCTAACAAGGCATGAGGAGTCAATTTTATTGCTGAAGATCCAAGGTGATGTGAAAATCATTATTCCCAAAATCGATATGAAGGATCAAGACTCACGACGAAAAGCAATCTACTCCCATAAAGATGATGGAGAAGTCTATCCGAAAAGACCCTAACAAGGTATGAGGATAAATAGATCCAAGTCCGAAAAGGAGGCGGATCGTTGTATCTCAAAATCCCAATTAGAGATTGAAGAAATAATCATGAAGTCGTGGTCAACAAAATTGGAGTACCCCTCAAAAGTCTCCAAGTGAAGAAACTCTATGAACGATGAGAAGACCATTATCTCAAGCACGTCTCTTAAGATATGAAGTATGAAGTACATGCCAAATATCGGCCCGAGAAAGGTCTCAAATCGTGAACCGAGTTATGCCAAGATATGAACTTTTTGATATCCCGAGAAGCAGTTTTAAGAGATTTTGTCCTTTAGCTAACTATTGATCAAATCGTCCTACTTTGCTTTCAGCTTAAATAAATTATCGAGATAAGTCAACAATGCATCCTCGTGATCATTCAAGACATCAATAAAACATAAGAGATACCCATAGGAATAAGGGAGTTTAAGTGATTAATTGAACCGCATGAGTAAATGTTTGCTATGCTAACTTGTACTAACAATGATCTTGTTTTTAAGCTTGGCATGGGGAACGTGAAACTTGAGGGTGACGAATATTCATGACACACAAGCCCTAATGTAAGTCTTAGATTTCTTTACAAGTTTCTTCCTTGTTACATTTTGTTATTTCCTATCTTTTAAATTTTCCTTAGTTGTTTAATAAAGGCCAAGGTAGGTTGATTATGATGGAATGTGTAAACCTTGCTTTACTGCTAAGCATTGCATGAGGACATTGCAATGGTTAAGTGTAGGGGATTTGATAGGTGTGAAAACACCCATATTTTCTACCACTTAATTACATTAAAACGGGACCTAAACGTATATTTTATGTCGTAAATGGCGGAATTATGCGTAGTTTGCGTTTTTATTGTGTTTCAGGGTCGAGAAGGTGAAAAGTGGAGAAAACACGGCTTTCACGGGCTTTTATTAAAGGAAAAGACAAAAGACGAAGTCGAAAGATCAAAAGTGGAAAAAGAACGGAAGTCCAAGACCAATTCTGAAGATTTATCGAAGAAAAAGTCAAAAGACGGAAGTTTACTAAAAAGCCGAAGAACTCAAGTCTAATTTATGAAGAAATTACAAGACGAGTTCAAAGAAATCCCGATACGAAGTCTTAAAAGTCGAAGAATTTAAAAAGACTGAAAGACTGAAAGACTAAGGACCAAGAAAGAAAGAAAGAGGAAGCCACCAACCACTCCCCTCTCCTATAAATACCACCCTCACAACATGTGAGAGGGTTGGTTAGTCTTAGTTTTAGTTTAGGATTAGATTAGGAGTAGGTAGTTTCTCTCTCTAAACTTATGCTTTCTCTCTCTAGATTAATTTGGGTTTTAAACTTTTGTTATTGAATCTTTACTTTTTTAATTAAGCTTTTAACTCTTCATCTTCATCCTTTCTTGTTGATTTGCTCTTAATCTTTGAGTTCATGTTCTTGAGTTTTTATGTTTTCAATCAAGTGGGTTTTGATTGATTTGGCTTTGTTTGTTAGTTTTGATGATTTGTGTTGATTGATTATTGCTAGTTGATGTTTATTGGTTGTTTTGGTTTAATCTTTTGGTTTGATTTGGTTAGATTTAATCGATTTCGTGTTTTAATTCATCCCACTGTGCACGTTCAAGTTACTGTATCTTTCCCCAGTTTATTCTGAATAGGACTTCTATGCGGAATATTTCGAATAGAAGTCCCTATTCGGAATGTTGATTTATTCCGAATAGGATTACCTATTCGGAAAGTTTGATTATTCCGCATAAGAATCCTTATTCGGAATATCTGACTCTTCCGAATAGGAGTCCCTATTCGGAATGTTGGAATATTCCGAATATGATTCCTTATTCGGAATATTTGATCTTTCCGAATAGTGTTTTTATTCCGCATAACAGACTCATTCAGCATGGCATTTATTCCGAATAGGAATCCCTATTCGGAATAGTGTTTTTCAGTTTTTAGTTGCAAGTTTTATTTTTCCCCGGCAGCGGCGCCATTTGATACAAGGCTTTTTGACACCCCGTATAAAAATTAAAGTTCGTTGTGTTGTTCTCTTCGAATTGAAAAACTTGTGTTTAATGTGACTCAGCTGTTCTTTGGTGGAAACAAAAATGTGTCGTTGTAGTGTTTAAAATAAAAGTGCGAAACAATCAAAGTAAATGACTTTAAAGTAAATCTAAGACTAATTAAAGTAAAGTGCGAGTATTTAAGAGCGCGACTAAAATTAAAGGGCAATAAAGTAAATAACGCAAACTTAAATCTAACTAAGGCAAACTCAAAACGCAACTAAAACTAAAACTTAAACTAAGGCAAGTCTAAAATAAATCTAATGCAAATAAACTTAAAGTGCGACTAAAGAAAAAGGCGGGAAAAATAAAGCTTAAAATAAAAGGGCAGAAACTTAAAAACTAAAATTAAAGAAACTGAAAATAAGCTCTATCCGGAATATTCAGCCTATTCAGAATATATGGCAATTCGGAATATGTCACCTATCCTGAATAATACCCTACTCGGAATAATGCCCTATTCGGAATACTATCCCTATCCGGAATATTCAGCCTATTCGGAATGTCTATCCGGAATATCAAGCCTATTCGGAAAAAGCCCTAAGCGGAATATGTCACCTCTTCGGAATGTGAGCCTTACTCGGAATAAATTGCTATTCGGAAAACTATTCCTATTCGGAATAAAGTCCCTATTCGGAATGATGGTTCTTACTCGGAATATTCTCCCTATTCGGAATAACTTGCAACTCGGAATAAAACCCCTATTCGGAATGTTCAATATTCCGAATAGTCATCCAAACAAAAGCTTACTCGGAATAAATCTGGGCTCGAATCTGGGAAAGAACAGTAACTAGAAACCGAAGAACAAGGGAAAGCTAATAAAGCACGGATCTAACAAAAACTTAACCAAATCAACAAAAAGATTAAACCACACTAATAACAAAACAACTATTAATATAAACAATCAATCCAAATCAATCAAACTCACAAAACTTAATCAAAATAATCAAAACCCACTTAAATAAATCAACAAAAATTAAGAACATAAACATAAACATAAAAATCAAAGATAAAAGAAAGGTAGAATGAGATTAACAAGATAAAGATAAAGATTAACAATAATTAAAAGAAAAACTTACTTGAAATTAAATGGTAATTAAGTGCAAGACAAGGTAATTAAATTTGACAAGTATTTAAATTGACAAGGTAATTAAAGGTGCAAGGAAAGAAAATGGTGGAAGACTAATTGTCACACTTAGCCAACAAAATGAAAAATAAACAATCCTAATCTATTTATAGGGGAGGATTAAGGAAGCTTCCTCCCCTCCTTCATTTCTTGTTAATTACAAGATTAAGCCCCTTTCTTCTTAATTCTTCATTAATTGCGTCATTAGTCCTTTTCTTCTAATCTTCTTTAAACTTGGACTTAAGGGACTTTTGGCTTCGGGATTTCTTCGAACTCGTCTTTAAATTCTTCAATAAAATAGACTTGAATTCTTCGGCTTTTGATAAACTTTCGTCTTTTGACTTTTTCTTCGATAAATCTTCAGAATTGGTCGTGGACTTCCGTTCTTTTTGCACTTTTGACTTCTTGACTTCGTCTTTCATCTTTTTCTTCAATAAAAGTCCGTAAATGCCCGTGAATGTCCGTGTTTTCTCCACTTTTCACCTTTTCGTCCAAAATCACAACAAAAACACAAACCACGCATAATTCCGACATAAAAGACATAAAATACACGTTTTGGTCCGGTTATTATTGTAATTAAGTGGTAGAAAAGATGGGTGTTTACACACCTATCAAATCCCCTACACTTGACCATTGCAATGTCCTCATGCAATGCATTAGTTACAAAGAAAGATCACACTTTTCATCATAATCAATCCATGTTGGCCTTTATTAAAGAGATAGAAAATTAAAGACATACAAATTAAGTAAATCAAAAGCATACCTTGGGTTTTGGAAATGTTCTGAATAATCATCATCCTCAAGTTTTCACTTTCTCCAAACCAAGCTTAAAAACGAGATCATTGTTATTATAAGTTAGTAGACTATCACGAACTCATGTGGGCCAATTACTCACTTAGACTCCCTTATTCCTAGGGGTATCTCTTATATTTTATTGTTGTCTTGAATGATCACGAGGATGCATTGTTTGACTTATTTCGATAGTTATTTAGTCTGAAAATAAAGTGAACGATTTAATCAATAGTTAGCTAAAGGACCAAATCTTTTAAAACTGTTTCTCGGGACCTCATAAAGTTCATATCTTGGCATAACTCGCTTCGCGATTTGAGACCTTTCTCGGACCGATATTTGGCAGCGACTTCATACTTCAAATCTTGAGAGACGTTCATGAAATAATGGTCTTCTCTTCATATAGGAATATCTTCACTTGAAGTTTTGAGAGATTCAAACTTGGACCACGACTTCTTCATTTTTCTACAATCTTTATTTTGGACTTTGATATACAACGATCCGCCTCCTTTATTGACTTGGATCTATTTATCCTCATACCTTGCTAGGGTCTTTTCGGATACACTTCTCCATGACTTTTGGGGAGTATTTGCTTTTCGTCGTGTGTCTCGATCCTTCATATTGATTTTCGATAAATGATTCTTCACATCACTTTGGATCTTTAGCAACAAAACATAGCCCTCATGCCTTGTTAGGGCCTTTTCGGACTCGCCAATCTTCGCGTCCCGCTTCAATAAGTTATGCCTTGGCTATGAACTCTAATCCATACCGAGCAACTTTTAAACGATCTGGGGCTAGAAGCTAAGTAACTTTTCAAATCGTACAACCTTATTTATTAGCAGATAAATTTATTAGCAAGCGATGGGAGAATAGCCTCATAATTAACTCACATAAATTCACGAAAGAATACCGAACTTATAATTGGCTCTATCATCTCTCGTTCTCCACAGTTTAAAATCTCAAGTAATGAGACTCGTGGATACTTAGCCTATTAAATCAAAGTTTTGGGTTTTCGAGTCGCCTATAGGATCTTGCAAATTCTTAGACTTTTTCAAGTTTAGAAATCGCGTTTAAAAGTTCCCTTGATAAACGACTCTCTAGGATCAATTATAGGAACTTGCAAAAAGTTCTTGTTCTTAACCCGTGAGAGTTAAGACTTTCGCGTTTTATAGCTCCCTATATAAAAGCCTAGCAAAACTTGACTTAAACACGTTAAGGATACTAGCTAGAGTAAACTCGGGTTGAGTCAAAAGATTCACAACGTTTGAAAATTAAAACCACTTACTAAACATTTATTCTAGCAAAGAAAGAAAATAACTATAAAGGGTAAAACTAATAGGCCAAAATAGATCAAAAATTTTGAAAAATGTCGAAAAATTGATTTTTCGGTTAAAATGAGGACAAAAACAAGGAAAAGACCACTTAACTTCGATAGAAGTCCCCCCTACACTTAAGATAAACATTGTCCTCAATGTTTAAGCATGTGGGAGTAAACTCCCCTACACTTAGGACATTGTGCACGTTGTTTAAATCTCGCTAAGGAAAAGACAACTAAAGAGATTCCTATTTTAATATTGAGAAAATATAAAATAGTGAATCGAAAAGAGTTTAGGATAGAACCGGGAAGAAGTAGAACACGGAATCACGGGTCGTCAAGAATCATCAAGAGTGGATCATTGAAGCTCGAATCCCTGATTAAGAAGCGAGGAGAGGAAATAGCAAACCAAAGGGTCTCCCCTACACTTATGGTAAAGAAAGCAAAAAGATAGATGCATGGGTTGCCTCCCAAGAAGCGCTTGGTTTTTGTTTACCGAGTCGTGAGCCTGACTCGACCTTGATCATCAACGGAAGAAGCGTGAAACATATCCACCAGGATCAAAGACATAGTTTTCATCCATCAATAAGCACGAGCTTAAGGCGAACAAGGCAAGCCAAATAAGAAGTGGCAAGGTTCCCTTAAGCAGCGATGGAGCACGGTGGAAGCAAGTAGGAAGCGGTGCAAGCATGTCTTCAAAATTTCCAAAGATTTTTCCTTTTATTTCATCAGGTGGATACTGAGATGGCTGAAAGACTTCAATACCGGGGTCGAACACCTTTTCCTTTAAGGGAAAATAGCACTCAAGCTCAGCCGAGTGTGAAGAAGATCCGCAAAGAAGCACAACCTCGTCCTCAGAAGAAGGACAAAGAGGTGTCAAATCATACGTGCAACGGATTTCGGTGTCGACCGGTGTCTTCTCCTTTGACAAAATTTTCTTCAAATCCAAAGTAGGATCAAGACGATAATCTTCAAAGTCCAAAGGAGGTGCATCACTCTCATGAGGGAAGTAAGTGTTGAGAAATTCAGAGAAATCTTCCTCAAATGAGTAATCGTCCAAAGTAGGATCGAGTGATGGCGGAGGATCTTCATCATGTGAAGAATCGCACGAGAGAGTATCAGCCTCATCAAAATCATCAAAAGTGGGCAGCTCGGGATACTCAGAAGTACAATCAAAATCATCCGAGTCTGAGCTAGAATCATCATCATCATAAGCATCGAAGACCGGTGGAGAATCATAAATGGGAGAAGCGTCCAAAGTAGAGTGAGAATCATCCACATTATCTTCAAAGAGTGGATTATCAGTAGAAGACTCGAATAGAGGATTGTCATAGACGGTAAAGTCATCGAGCACATTTATCATATTCACTGATTCTCGGCCTCCAAAGGATTTGTCTGTAAGCTTCCCCATTTTAAAAACTTTTGAATCATCCCCGACTCGTAAGATTAACTCACCTTCGGCCACATCTACTAAAGCACGTCCGGTTCTCAAGAATGGCCGACCAAGTATTAAAGGAATACGAGGGTCCATTTCATAATCAACTACGACAAAATCGACCGGGAAAGTAAATGTGCCAACTTTGATAAACACGTCTTCGGATATACCAACGGGGTAAGCGAGAGTGCGATTTGCAAGTTCGAGAGTCATCTTTGTTGGAATGAGGTCGGGCAATGATAGTGTTTTCCAAACACTCAGTGGCATCAAATTGATACTAGCCCTGAGATCAGCAAGGGCAGTAAATTCTTCAGTTTTGTTGAACACGCAAGGCAACACAAAACGACTGGGATCTCTAAGCTTTTCCGGAAGTTCTCTAAGAAGGACTGCAGAGCAGTTTTCATTTAATCGTGTGTTGGCGAGTTCAATCAGCTTCTCTTTCTTGCTAAGCAATTCCTTGAATGCTTTGACAAATTTCGGCATGTGGCAAAGTGCTTCAACAAGGCTAATGTTGATGGTCATTTTAGATAGCATATTCACATATTTCGATACTTGACAATCATTCTTGGTTAGCTCATTGGTCTTGCCTATACGAGAAGGGTATGGGATTATGGGTTGATAGGGAGACGGTGAAGGTGTAGTTGGTGAAGGTTATGATGTTGAAGGGTCCTTCCGAGATACATCGTCATGACGAGGCTGAGACGGTAATGGTGTACTACTACTAGGTGTAGGAGGAGTAGGGATACATGGTGGTGGAGGAGGTGTAGATGATGGTGGTGGGGTAGGTGGATTGACAATGGTGATTCCACTACGCGTAGTTATAGCACTCACATTAGCTCGCGGATTAGTGACGGTGTTTGAAGGTAGAGAACCCGAAGAAGAAGAAGGTTGAGCTTTGGGCAAGAAACTAGCCAATAGATTCTTTAATTCAGTCGTTTGAGTGCTGAAAGAAGATTGGATATTATCACAAACCTCGGTTCTGATGTCATTTCCTTGCTTCAAGATATCTCCTTTCAAATTGATTATTTGGCTCTGTAGATTCTTGATTTGCTCACCTTGAGTTCTCATGATGACATCAACATCGGTGTTTATGGGTGGGTGTTGTTGGGTGGGTGGTTGATAAGGGTTAGAAGCTCTTGGTGGGATTTGGTTGCTTCTATTGTAGTTGTTGGCGGGGTTTTGGTTTTGAGGAGAAAAACCGGGTGAAAGGTAATTGTTGGAACGGTAGCTCAGCAGATTTCTATCCCCTTGTTGTCTAGCTTGGTAATTTTCCGGTGAATAATTACCGTAAGCAGCATACACATTTTCCGGATTTCCTTGTGTCGAAGGACAATCGGTGTATGAGTGAGGACCGCCACATGTTTCACAAGGATTAGCAACCGCTTTAACTTGTTGTTGTTGTTGGTTTGAAGCGAGAAGCGTAATACTTTTGCTCATTTCGGCCATCATGCGGGTGAGTTCGGTCATCTCAGGGTTTGCTGAGGTAGAAGAAACATTGACTCTCGGGTTGTTCCTAGAAGAAGCAGAGGAATCCCAGTTCTTGTGGTGAGTAGTCATGTTCTCTATTAGCTCTTTGCACTCCTCGGGTCTCCTTTTCATGAATGTGCCACCGGCGGCTGCATTTATCGTATCACGATCTCGAAAAGTCAATCCGTTGTAGAAAGTATCGATTAAGGTTACAGGGAGCATGTTGTGGTTTGGACATCTATCGATCAAGACATTATATCGCTCCCAAGCGTTAAAAAGAGATTCATCAGGGTCTTGCATGAAATCGCTGATCTAATTGCGAAGGCTTGTGACCATGGATGGTGGAAAGTAGCGCGATAGAAAGCGTTGAGTCATGTCATCCCAAGTGTGAATAGAATTCTTCGGGAGACGATCAAACCATTTCTCGGCATGATGCGATAAAGTATGTGGGAAGAGTTGTAGGCGAAGTACATCCATTGTGGCCCCCGGCAACTTCATGCTTTGGGTGATTGTAATGAACTTGTCGAGGTGTTTGTTGGCATCATCATCAGGCAATCCTCTAAATGGGTTTGTTTGTACTTGCTGAATCATGTGGTGCTTCAATGAAAACTCAGGAGCGTTGATTTGCATCGGCGCAATCGGTCCTCCTCGTCCAAACATTGTTGGTTGACAAAGTTCCTCCATGGTCCAAAGATCGGGCTGTGGAAGAACATTGTTGTTATTATTATTATTATTATTGAGGTGCGGTGGAATGTTGTTGTTGTTAACACCTGCCATATCTAAATCTTCTTGAGGCTCGGGCTCTTGATAATTAGAAGATCTAGTACGCATACACCTGAAAATGCAAAAGAAAACAAAACCAAACACAAAGGCAATATATATACACAATAAAGAGAAAATCTTTTTGGATTTTTGAAAATTTTAATTTTTATGTATTTTTATCAATTTTTAATTTTTATGATTTTTTTGAATTTTTTTAGACAAGAAAAATAACGTTCACAAGTGAGCGGATCCCAAAAAGCAACGTGTCTCTCACAGAAAATCATCAATCTTAACGAAAAAAGCCGGCAGCGGCGCCATTTAATACAAGGCTTTTAGCCAGGTAAAAAGATTCGTTTAATTATGTCTCTTCGAATTGAAAAACTTGTGTTTAATGTGACTCAGCTGTTCTTTGGTGGAAACAAAAATGTGTCGTTGTAGTGTTTAAAATAAAAGTGCGAAACAATCAAAGTAAATGACTTTAAAGTAAATCTAAAACTAATTAAAGTAAAGTGCGAGTATTTAAGAGCGCGACTAAAATTAAAGGGCAATAAAGTAAATAACGCAAACTTAAATCTAACTAAGGCAAACTTAAAACGCAACTAAAACTAAAACTTAAACTAAGGCAAGGCTAAAATAAATCTAATGCAAATAAACTTAAAGTGCGACTAAAGAAAAAGGCGGGAAAAATAAAGCTTAAAATAAAAGGGCAGAAACTTAAAAACTAAATTTAAAGAAACTGAAAATAAGCTCTATCCGGAATATTCAGCCTATTCGGAATATATGGCAATTCGGAATATGTCACCTATCCTGAATAATACCCTACTCGGAATAATGCCCTATTCGGAATACTATCCCTATCCGGAATATTCAGCCTATTCGGAATGTCTATCCGGAATATCAAGCCTATTCGGAAAAAGCCCTAAGCGGAATATGTCACCTCTTCGGAATGTGAGCCTTACTCGGAATAAATTGCTATTCGGAAAACTATTCCTATTCAGAATAAAGTCCCTATTCGGAATGATGGTTCTTACTCGGAATATTCTCCCTATTCGGAATAACTTGCAACTCGGAATAAAACCCCTATTCGGAATGTTCAATATTCCGAATAGTCATCCAAACAAAAGCTTACTCGGAATAAATCTGGGCTCGAATCTGGGAAAGAACAGTAACTAGAAACCGAAGAACAAGGGAAAGCTAATAAAGCACGGATCTAACAAAAACTTAACCAAATCAACAAAAAGATTAAACCACACTAATAACAAAACAACTATTAATATAAACAATCAATCCAAATCAATCAAACTCACAAAACTTAATCAAAATAATCAAAACCCACTTAAATAAATCAACAAAAATTAAGAACATAAACATAAACATAAAAATCAAAGATTAAAGAAAGGTAGAATGAGATTAACAAGATAAAGATAAAGATTAACAATAATTAAAAGAAAAACTTACTTGAAATTAAATGGTAATTAAGTGCAAGACAAGGTAATTAAATTTGACAAGTATTTAAATTGACAAGGTAATTAAAGGTGCAAGGAAAGAAAATGGTGGAAGACTAATTGTCACACTTAGCCAACAAAATGAAAAATAAACAATCCTAATCTATTTATAGGGGAGGATTAAGGAAGCTTCCTCCCCTCCTTCATTTCTTGTTAATTGCAAGATTAAGCCACTTTCTTCTTAATTCTTCATTAATTGCGTCATTAGTCCTTTTCTTCTAATCTTCTTTAAACTTGGACTTAAGGGACTTTTGGCTTCGGGATTTCTTCGAACTCGTCTTTAAATTCTTCAATAAAATAGACTTGAATTCTTCGGCTTTTGATAAACTTTCGTCTTTTGACTTTTTCTTCGATAAATCTTCAGAATTGGTCGTGGACTTCCGTTCTTTTTGCACTTTTGACTTCTTGACTTCGTCTTTCATCTTTTTCTTCAATAAAAGTCCGTAAATGCCCGTGAATGTCCGTGTTTTCTCCACTTTTCACCTTTTCGTCCTAAATCACAACAAAAACACAAACCACGCATAATTCCGACATAAAAGACATAAAATACACGTTTTGGTCCGGTTATTATTGTAATTAAGTGGTAGAAAAGATGGGTGTTTACACACCTATCACTTACCCAAGGCGAATCCGAGATAGGGTAAATTAATCCGGCATCTAGAAGTTTGATAACCTCTTGTTTGATGACGTCATGAATGCGAGGATTAACCCTTCTTTGGCTCTGGATTGCGGGTTTAAAGTCATTTTCCATGAGAATCTTGTGAGTACAAAAGTTCGGATCAATTCCGCGGATATCAGAAATTTTCCAAGCAATTGCCTTCTTATGATCTTTAAGCACGGCGATGAGGCGAGATTTTTCTTCTTCTTTTAAGTCCTTCGCGATGATGACAGGCGACTTCTTCTTATCTTCAAGGAACACGTACTCGAGATGGGGCGGCAACTCCTTAAGTTCTAAATGCGGAGGATTTTCGATGGGAGGCGTATTCAAAGTCGACACATCGATAGCAATAACCTTGGAGAGATGGTGGAGAAAGATTGTCTTCTTTAAGAATGTTTTCAATGAGGCGAAGATCTTCATCCCAATCGGTGGGAGAATCGTCATGTTCTAAGTTCACATCTCCCATGGTGGCTTCCAAATCTTTCCAAAGGAAATCACTTTCTCCAAATAGAGATAGTGATGAGTCAATAGAGGAAACGGTCTCAACATTGGGAAGAGAGGGAGGAATACTTTTACAAACATCTTTGAAGTGTTCTTCATAGGCCTCATCAAGAACGTCAATACAATTAACACTCTCGTGTGAATGAGGCTGTTTAGAAAGCTTTCCCATATTGAAGACAGTTTTATCGTCACCCACTCTCATGATAAGCTCACCGGCTTCAACATCGATGAGAGTGCGACCGGTCCTCAAGAATGGACGACCAACGATCAATGGCACACGAGGGTCCATGTCGTAGTCAACGACAACGAAATCGGCAGGAAAAGTGAATTTGTCTACTCCTACAAAGACGTCTACGGTTATCCCCACTGGATAAGCAACCGTACGGTTAGCTAATTCCAAAGTCATTTTGGTGGGGACTAGCTCGGGGAGAGATAATTGCTTACAAACGCTTAAAGGCATTAAATTAATATTGGCACCTATATCGGCTAGGGCCATGCAATTCTCTACTCCCGGGAAGTTGCAAGGGATTAAGAAGCGACCCGGATCACCAAGCTTAGTTGGCAATTTCCTTAAGAGCACTACAGAGCAATTCTCATTAAGTTGGGTGTTAGCAATATCAAGAAGCTTCTCCTTGTCGCTAAGAAGATCTTTGAACATTTTCGCATACTTAGGCATGTGAGCGAGAGCCTCAGCGAAGGAGATGTTAAAATTCAATTGTTTAAACATTTTAAGAAAGTTCGAAACCTGAATATCATCCTTGCTTTTGAGCTTCTCTTTCCTCAACCTAGATGGATAAGGTATATCAGAAGAGGAGGAAGTCTTTGGAATCGAAGGGTCACTCACATCCTTGGGTGGAGGAGGGGTAGAAGTAAGAGGTGGAGAAATTGGGGAAGTAGAAGGATGAGGAATAGGAGCAGGTGACTCGTTTTCCTTAGTCACAATCACCGGTGGAGGTATAGGAAGCTCGGGTTCCTTGGTACCTTTGCCACTGCGAGTGGTGACTGCTTTCATCTCCCCTCTTGGATTCGCAACGGTGTTACTCGGAAGAGTACCCGAAGAAGAGGATTGATTACCTTGGAAGAAACCAGCCATCATGTTCCTTAAGTCAGTCGTTTGACTTGCCAAAGTGTTTCTCATATCAGCTCTCAGATCGTTTCCTTGTTTCACCATGTCTGCTTTCAAGTTGAGCACTTCCCGCTGGAGATTTTCCACGATCACATCATTGGTCCTCATGTAGGTTTCAACATCTTGGTGTAATGTGGTGGGTTGGTTGCGAGGAGGAGCATGGTAGGCGGGTGGTTGATAAGCAGGTTGTTGGTAAACTTGGTTGTTTCTTTGAGGTGGATATGGTTGTTTGTGAGGTGGTAGGTATGGTGCACGAGGTTGTTGTTGTTGTTGAGGAGGGCGATTGAGGTTTTGTTGTTGGTTTGAGTTGTTAGGAGGAAAACCGGGTGGTGAGAGAAAGTTGTTTGAGCGGTAGCTAATCAAGTTGCGGTCACCTTGAGGACGAGCTTGATAAGTGGCCGGAGGATAGGTACCGTATGCTGCATTCACATTCTCAGAAGGGTAGTCTTGGGTGGCGGTACAAGTGGTGTAAGAGTGAGGACCATCGCATATTTCACATGGTTGGCTGACAGCATTGACTTGAGCGTTTTTAGCATTGATGCTGTTGGTGTTGCTAGCGGTTTGGGTAGCAAGCGATTCAAGAAGCGCAGTGATTTTGTCAAGTCGCTTGTCGTTGTCACTAGTACTAGCACTAGCGGCATTGGTCTGCACACTCTTGGTTTGCATACGAGACTTATTCTCAATGATATCCCAAGCAGCATTGGAAGTCTTAACCAAAATATTACCCCCCGAGGCACTATTTAGTGAATCTTGGTCATTCATGCTTAAACCATTATAAAAAGTATTAATTTGGTGCACTTTGGTAAAACCATGTTGTGGGCATTTTCTAAAAAGGTCTTTAAAACGGTCCCAAGATTCACTAAAAGACTCATCGTACTTTTGTTCAAAATTGATAATTTCATTCCGCAAAGCGGTAGTACGAGAGGGTGGGAAAAAGTAGTTTATGAAATTGGTCTCTAAATCCGTCCACATCAGAATACTTTGTGGCGGTTCCTTTGCAAGCCAATGTCGGGCTTGTCCCTCTAGGGAGAAAGGAAAAAGTTGCAAACGGATTACCTCCTGTGGAACACTATTGAATTTGACCGTATTCGTGAGTTGCAGGAATCTCTTGATGTGGTCATGTGGATCATCAATGGTACGCCCCAAGAATGGTTGAGCAGAGACCATCTGGATAAAACCAGATTTGAGCTCAAAGTTGTTGGCTGCAATCGCGGGTATGACAATTGGATCATTGTTGCCGTCTACATGTGCTTGCAGAAGTTCAATCATCGGGCGATTGTCCGGTAGAGGCTCATTGTTGTTGTTGTTGTTGTTGTTGTTGTTATTATTGTTGTTGAGAGGTGGATTGTTATTGTTGTTATTGTTTTGAGGTGGGTTATTGTTGTTGTTGTGTACACCGGCCATGTCTAAGTCTTCGAGAGGCTCGGGCTCTTGATAAGACGTTGATCGTGTACGCATGCACCTGCAAAAGAACTAACAAAGCAAAAACAAAGCAGAAATATTTTTGGTTTTTATGGTTTTTTTACTTTTTAGGATTTTTGAAAATTTTATATTTTTTAGGGGTTTTGGAAATTTTTTATGAAAAAGTAACGTTCACGATGAACGGATCCCAAAATCCAAGTTCTCACAAAAAACTGGTAATCTTAACGAGAAGAGCCGGCAACGGCACCATTTGATACTAGCGTTTTTGTATGGGTTCAAGATTAATCTCGGAATCTTCTCGAATTGATCACAACTAAAAGTGGAATGATTTGTTCTTGGTGACAAATAGTGGGTTTGGTTTTCTATTCTATTAAAAAGATAAATTAATAAAGTAAATAAATAAAGATTAAAACCAAAAACAGTTAATGAAGTTAAACTTGAAAAATTAAACAATTAAACAATTAAACGAATAAGCTGGAAAATACCCTTACTGAAAACTTCCTCTATTCGGAATATTAAGCTATGCGGAATAAGGACCATTCGGAATAACAAAGCTATGCTGAATAAAATACTACCCGGAATAATAAGCCCTATGCGGAATATTAAACTCTATTCGGAATAATTGACTATGCTGAATAATGGGTTACTCGGAATAATGGACCATGCGGAATAACTAGTTCTACCCGGAATATTTTATGCTATGCGGAATAAACAAGACTATGCGGAATATTTGCTCTATGCGGAATAAAGATTGACTATGCGGAATAATGATGACTATGCAGAATAAATTGACAATCCGGAATAATAAGGAAAATTCCGAATAAAGGAAAAAGAAAGCAGGCTATTCGGAATATATGAATATTCCGAATAAGAGACAAAGCAAATGGACTATTCGGAATGTTCTGGATATGAAGAACAGTAACACAGCGATAAAACAGAGGAACACGAATTTGCCTAAAATCAACCAAGGTTTTAACCAAATCTTAACCAAAACTAATAGCAATTCATCTACTAACCATAAACAACAAATCCCAATCATAAAAACACAAAACCTATTAACTTTAGAAGATCAAAATCAACAAAACAAGAACTTTTAAACCTTGAATAGAAAGAAAAGATGAACAAGATGAACGAAAATATTATATTGATGATAAATGTTTAAACAATCAAAAAGAAGGATTAAACTACAAGATTTGTGAACAAAAACAAGAATCAAAATCACCAAACACCCTAATGGTGTTGGTGATGCCTACGAACCGAAAGGAGAGAAAAAGGGAAACTGAAAACTAAAAAACTGAATGAAAAGTGTGAAGGGAATCCTTTATATAGGTCTTCCATTTGGATGGTGAGTGGGCTTTCTCCCTTTCTTCTTGTCTTCTCGTCTTTTAGAAAAGTTGACGTTTTCGATTCTGATTCGGGATTTGTCGACGATTAAATTCAACTCGTCTTTTAATTTCTTCGTTTAATAGACTTGAGTTTCTTCGACATATGTAAATCTTCCGTCTTTGGTCCTTTTCTTCGATAAATCTTCAAATAGGCCCATTGACTTCAAATCTTTTGCATCTCTTGGACAATAGACTTCGTCTTGAGTCTTTTTCCTTGATAAAACCCGTGCAATCCCATGTTTTCTTCAATATTCATCCGGTTGGCTCTAAAAACACAATAAACACAAAAACCACGCATAATTCCAAACAAATGATATTAAACACGTGTTTTGGTCTTGTTTTAGTAAGAAATAAGTGAAGGTCTACGTGATTAATGGCCTATTCTATGTGATTGATTTGGTGGATTTATGTGGTTGATTGATTGATTAATAAAGAAGAAATGAAGGAAAGAGATGAAGGATTAGAGAGAGAAAGGAGAGAAAAGGGGAAATGTAGAGAGAGAAAGAAAAGA
Source organism: Glebionis coronaria (assembly GCA_025667525.1). NCBI lineage: Eukaryota > Viridiplantae > Streptophyta > Magnoliopsida > Asterales > Asteraceae > Glebionis > Glebionis coronaria. Next base: position 550,737,944 of record CM046880.1, read on the forward strand.
TGGAAATGATTAATTGAAAATGGAATGAACAACCCCCTCCTAACATGCTAGGAGGGGTTATATATAGCCCACCCTACATGTGGGCTATATGGACTATACAATAATTAAATAGATCACGAGCCCATTACATAATTATCGTTGGAGCGACCGATCCTTCACAAATACGTAAAACGTATTTCCAACAATCTCCCCCTAAGGGAGGTCGCTCCAAGAAACAAAGTTCTAAATAGTCTATAACTCGTGATCTATGCTAACTAAGATGTGACCGAGACTTTATAGGGAAAACGTATTTCCAACAATCTCCCCCTAAGGGAGGTCACATCTTTTTACAAAATCTTAAACCTAGCATCTATGCTTGAGTCTTCGATCTTGTTCTTGTGAATATGCTTGATGTGATCTTTGACTTTAGTCTTGAGCATGTTTCCTTGCCTTGACCTTGTGCATTCTTCACTTGTGATATTTGCCTCTTTGTGACTTCATGTTCCACATACTTATACTTTTAAATTCTTGAAAGCTTCAGAGTTTGATACAGCGGAAGACTTGACCTTCAGGCTTTCTTGAATTTGTTGAAGTACTAATTGTATGTAGTATAAGCATGTGGTGACGACTTCTTCTGGATTGTTACACCGCGATGCCACCTTCTTGTTACGCTGCATAAGACAGTTAGCAACAAAACAATATACACGGATGAAATGGCCTTGAACATTTCATTCTAATTCGGTAGCATTTTACCTCCGGTCGGTGAAGACCGTTGGACGATATTAAATATCGTACTTGTGGCAGGTAGTTTCAATAAAGAACCTCCTTGACAAGATTTCGCGGGTAAACCCGTTCTCTTTACTCGACCGTCCAAAGCAGACTGCGAACGTAAAGAGTGAATCATTTGGATAATATTATCCGCATGATTTGAAGCCGTCAATTCATGAAACCTGGAACAAGTGAAGTTCAATTAAGAACCGCACCATCGTTGCTTTCCAGTTGTCACTAGCTTGATTCATAAAGAATCTTGCAAGTTACCTACCAAGTGCTGTTTGATGTTAACACTAGAAGGATTTCCATTCGTCACTGTAAATACTTAATAGTATTACTCTGAATGTTCTGGCAAGATCATTAAGATATTGCGTAGAGGCCTGGAACGTGTTTAAGTTCAATTAAGAATTAAACCACTGTTGCTTTCCAGTTATCACAAGTTTGATTCATAAAGAATCGCACAAGTCACCTACCATGAGCTTTTTTGATATTCGCTCAAGAAGGATTTCCATCTTCATTGTAAATACTTTCGTATTACTCGGATGTTCAGGCAAGATCATGAAGATTTTGCGTAGGACTCTTAAGATCTTTCTTACTTTTCACAGTGTGTGAAGAAGCAAGGAATAATGAAAGTGTGTCCTAATGAGATATTTGATGATCTCAAATGGCTCTAGACTCGATCGTGCATTTTGGATTTTTAGTGATCGGAGGCTGGAGAGGAGTGCCACCTTTTCAATACCAATTTATTCGGAGTGAATAAATCAATAGATAATGTGTTGATCTCCGTGTGATTAAAACAAATACCTTTTGAGAGATATTTGAGTTAGCTGGGAAGGGTTGTGCATTGCATCACTGGGTCCATGACGTCTTTCTTCAATATCGAGAATCATTAGCAAAAATGACCTCAATAGCATATGTATTGACCCGGTTTCTGCCTAAGGTTGTAAGGAGGGCTTCTTTCTTTACACCCTTTATCTTTACATTTCTTTTTCATTCCTCAACCCCTTCAATGCTTACCAATACGTCATAACTAGCACCTTGTTGTGATTGTTCCAGTGCTAACTTAAGTACTTGGTCGGCATTCAGCTACGTTCACAATCTTTCTCCATCTTTCCTAAGGACTACTATTTCTAGCTATGGAATGTCCTTGGGAAGAATCCTCCGGTTCTAGAGGAATCATTGGACTTTAACCTATCCTACCATCCTTATGTCACCACAATCTTCACCGTCGTGAATAGAGATGTTTTGGGTAAGTGTATGTCACCATGAAATCCATTTTGAAGTGCAAATCCATTTTGCTCCCCCTTAACACATGCTACGATATTCGAAAACATTTCGCACATGTCGGGATGAGCTAACACGTTAAGTCAAACCATTTATGATTGATCATATCCCATATTAAATCACATTTTCTCCCCCATATTAAAAATATTAACCCAATCGATGTTTTTAATATCAACTGATTTAATAGCATTTTAAGAAAATTTGGGAAGAAAAATGCAAGTCCAATTATCTTCATGAATTACACAAGCTCCCCCTCAAATAAATGAGGGTGTACTTGAAACGTAAATTAAATACCTTTTAAACACAAGTGTAAGGTATTTATCACGTGCAAAGATCATATATGATAATGAATTCACAAGATTAGCAATGTACGAGGTAGGACCTGAATGATGGAGAACAGCATATGAGAGATTCACATGGTTCTTGTTCACGAATGTTGGTCTCCTCGTCACGTTCCCGAGAAAATTAATTCCCGTTGTTGAGTCAAAGCTTTCCGGTGAAATGCTTGACTTGATTATGAAAAGCGGGTTGCTATCTGAAATAATAGCAAGCCATTTGGAGCATGTTTTAAATCTTTTAAACTTCTGCTCGAACTTTATTTACAACCCCGTGTCATTATTGAATGACATTTCTAGGTTCGTAAATATTATCGATTCCAGAAGACATGCTCTGTTTATCAAAACATTTTTGAACACACAATTTTGAAAGATTTAGAAAAACCTTTTGAGAAATTCTCGAAAAATTGTGTTCAAAGTTTTGAAAACCAAATACTTGAGCTTAAGATGTTGAATATCTTATAAAACGAGCTCAAGTCCGAGAAGTTGTAAACTTCCCGTTGTTAAGGATAAGTTTATCATCGGCGATAAACTTTCCTTTTATCTGAAGAACGAGTCCTAAGCTGACATTTACTTAGAAGTCGTGTTCATGAGCTTGAAAACTTTGACTGTTTTAACGGAAAGCTCATGACCGAGAAAGGTTAATTTCTCGTTACGAGGAAAAGTTCTCTTATTTAAAAGATACACTTTCCTTTCTGAGCTTAAAACTTCGAATGTTTTAATACAAGCTCATGACCGAGAAAGGTGAATTTCTCGTTAAGAGGATAAGTTATCATAAAAGATAATCTTTCCTTTATTTTAAGTTTGAGTTACAGTCTGACATTTAACTGTAAGTCATTTACACGAGCTTAAAACCTTTGAATGGTTTTAATGTAAGCTCGTGTCCGAGAAAATTTAATTTCTCGTTGTAAGGATAAGTTTATCATCGGCGATAAACTTTCCTTTATTTGAAGCACGGGTTACCATCTGATATTTAATGATAAACCATATACACGAGCTTAAAACCTTTGAATGGTTTTAGGGTAAGCTCGTGTCCAAGAAAACTTAATTTCTTGTTGAGAGGGTAAGTTATCGTTGCGTGGATAAACTTCCCTGTCTCTGAAGTCCGGGTCGTCGTCTGTCATTTAACGAGGAGCCATAATGCATGAGCTTAAAAACTTGGAATGTTTTTGATATAAGCTCATGCCCGAGAAAAATGAATTTCTCGTTGTTAGGATAAGTTTACCATCGGTGATAAACTTTCCTTTCTTTGAGGATCGAGTTACAGTCTGTTATGTGACTGTAAGTCCTTGTTTGCAGCTTAACCATGAATCCCCTGAGACATTTGTTTCTCTGATATCTGCTTCTTCAGCAACCAAACTCTGAGAGTGTCTTTAGTTGAACGGTATACAACGATTGGACCGCTTCGTTCTTTTGGAACATCAACTTTGGTACCTGCATTCTCATTAGGAGTTTGTATACTTTTGCATGGGTTAGAGATATCTATTTTTGAAGCACGTGGGGGTTCACAGTTGGCTTTACTTGTGTCAGAGGTGGCCTGAGGGGATGATTCACTTGTCTTAGTTGGCAAACGTTTCCTTTTATAGAAAATCTTAAGTTCAGGCTTAAGTGATGTATCATCCTTTGCAATTTCCTCCGTAGTAGTCTTCGTAGAATCAGAGGCTATCCTAGTTAAAGGGCACTCGTTTCCTACAAGAGTGAAATTTCTACCAGTGGGGCGCCAAACTTTACCAAAGGGTTTGATTTTAGCTATCCACTGGGACTTAATTCTAGCACGGGAGTTCACCTCATCAAGTAATTTCTTGACACAAGCATCATGATTTGCCGTAAAGACACATTTTCTACATGTTTTACAAGTAGCATATTTAATGTCTGAATAATTCCTAGATGATTGATCGATGCTCCTAGAAGATGGCATGCTACGGTTAGCAGTGTTGGGTAATCTAGAAGGCATCTGACTAGGTTGGACATTGCTATCTCTTACATGTGTCTTTTGAATAGCTTCCCTTTGACCAGATTTGTGGCAAACGTCATTTGAACTAGTTCTAGACGTGGTCTTGGTATCTTTAGGGAAACTAGAGGCAATCATATGATTTGGTCTTGCTAAAGCTGGAGTGATCACATAGGGCCTACTTGCTGGAGTGTCTGGTCTAGAAAGATGAACCAAATCAACTTGGGAGGCAAACCGCGGTCTCGAGGATTGTGGTCGCTCGGATCTAAATGCAGTAGGTTGTCTGACAATCGGTTGTCTGACGAACTGATTTGTAGGCGGTTTCCCCAAGATTGATGGTTTTTCAAGCTTAGTGTCCACACTAGTTCCTCTATTTTTCCTTAACTCGTTTTTCAACGCAGCTATAGCAAATACCTTTTCCTGAACTTGGGCCTTTAAAGTCTCATTTTCTTTGAGCACGATATCTTGGGATGCCAACTTAGATTCAAGCAGTTGAATTTGTTTCAAAAGATTATCCTTTTCAGCTTTAGAATCTAGAACAGTTTGATCCAATTTTCTTTCAAGAACAACGTTTGACTTTTCAAGTTTTTCAAAGTATGTTTCAAATTTGTCCGTTTTCTTAGAAAATTCAAGTTTGGCATCCTCAAGATCTTTTGATTGCCGAGCTACGATCGTTTCGAGCTCTTTAATCTTGGAATCAGAATCAGTTAACGAGGCAGTTATAAAGCATTTATCATGATGAACTATAGCATTTTGAACACTGTCTCCCCCATTATGACTCACATCGGATGAATCATAAGTGGTATTTCTATCACTCTTGTCCATCCCATGTTTGTCATAATTAGGTTCAGAATGCTCAATATGCGGCATGTCATCAGCATATACATCATAAACCACATTACATTGTACCATGTTTGCAGGCTCTGCGTCATAAATGGGTAAGGTGTCATCAAGAGAAATCTCGTGAACATTCCCTGACGTGCCACTGGCATCATGTTGTCCTCCTGATTCTGTGCTCTTGGCATCGTTAGGCTCCAAGTTTTCAACCGTATGATCAGTTTTCTCTTGCATCGAAGAGTCTTGCACTCCATTATCATACCCTTGCTGAAGTCGAGATCTTTCATAAATCGAAGACGAGACCGATGACATGAGTTTCAAAATCGTATCACGGAAAACGCGAAGCTCGGTATGTGTATCTCGAAGAAATGATTGGCAAATCACTGAACTTTCAGGTTGGATGATATTGAATCGGAGGAAAGGCGTGAGTTGTGTCACAAGAGCCTTATAAGCAAGTGCCGATGCAGAGTGATTAAAGTTGTCATGGTTGAGTTGCTCGGCGAGTTGGGTCAAAGCGGTAAAAATGGAGTCGATGAATATATGACGATCTTGTCCAAAGATGGTCACAAATTCACTTCCTCCTTGAATCCTCGAAAGAGTGACAAGATGAGACTGGAGCATTTGAAATGAATTTATACCACTTTCTCGAGCTTTGTCTTGCATTCGATGCAATTCTCCCTTGTTCGATGTCGAATTCAAGAAATCCATTGAAAATCGATGAACGATAAGTAAATGTTGTAGTTGGCAGGATTTTTACAATTCGATTCGGCTCAAAAGATGTTGTCGGCTCAAACGATGATAATATAACCCGGAGATCAAAGCAAAGTCGGCTCACTTCAAAAATAAAACCCGTCAACAAATAAAACCAAGCTACGATAAATATAATAATCGGACCATCAAATATTTTACCACCTTAGTTTTTTCGGAATACCCACCTCAATACGATGAGCCAAAAATTTACTAGACAAAAATACAAAAATGACAAATATTATTTGACAAACATTCTAAATTAACTAAATTAAAAAGTTAACTTGAAATTTAGAAAATAAAAATAAAAGTAAAAGAAATAAAACAAGTAAAAATCGGATATATTTTTGAAAAAGTCAAAAACTGATTAACATTTATTTGCCAAACAAAATAAACTTTTAAATTTAACTTTTAAAATTTAAAAATATAAAAAATCTTACTAAATTAACATGGGAAGTAAAAATCTGATCTTTAAATAAGTTTCAACAATATATTTGTTTCCTCCGTCATCATTAAACACACGTGGCCTAGTAAGAAACTACCACCGCCCCACTTTCTTGTTATCTCCGTCCCAAGAAACGTGGCCCAATGAAATCCTTCCACCGCCCCACACCTTCTTTCCTTGTTATTTCCGCCAGTCAACAAACCTAATTTATCTCTCTCCTCAAACAACTATCACACAATACTCCTTCGTCTCTCTTCTGTTGATTCTCTCTCTCCACAAAAACGCACAAACACCAAATAATCTCTCTCAATCTAATCTCAAAACTCTTAATCTATTCTCTCTCTCTCTCAATCACATAATAACTGTATCTCTTTTTCAATCTGAGACCCCAAGAGCAAATAAAAGGCTTCAAGATCTTACAAAAGGTCTCGGGTAAGGTTTATTTTAATGTTTTCTGTTTGAGTCTCTCTCTCTTCTGTTCGAGTCTTTCTGTCAATCTTGGGTTTTGGTGATTGTGGTGAGGGTGTCTGTGTTTGGTTTTGAATCGTGTGTGTGAGTCGAGTCGAAGGTGGGGGGTCTGTTTGGATTCAACGAGGGTGTATGAGAGGTGTAGTGGGAAGGTTAAGTCTGGTCAAGTGTGAGTGTTAAGGGTGTTTGGGTAAGAGTTGGTGGTCTTCAGTTAGGTCGAGGGTGTGTCGTGAGGGTGAGAGAGTCCGAGAGTTGTGAGGGGTTCGAGTGTAAGGGAGTCTCGAGGTGGAGTGGGTCTTCGAGGGTTTTTTTGTCTCGAGGGAGCGCGTGAGGGTGGTGTGAGGTGTGAGAGTTGGGGTTCGAGAGATGTGAGGGTGTGAATGTTGATGTTTTGTTTTGATTGAGTGGAGTCTTTGATGGTGTCGAGTCTGTCGAGTTAAGGGTTGTGTGTGTTAGTGAGTCGAGTGTTTTTGTCGAGTCCAGTGAGCCGAAGGATTGTTTGATGGGCGGGGTGAGGAGACGAGAGGTGTATGAGGGGGTTGTGAGAGGTTTTTTGTTTGCTGTGGTTGTGTCAGTGTCGAGGGAATGAGTCTATTCAAAAAGACGATGATTTGCCCAAATTGTCCGTTATGTTTGAATGAATTGCTTCATTCGGAAGAGTTCCGAATCAGAACTTTTTCTTGATCCGGAAGTTCTTGGTCCGGAAGTTCTTGATCCGGAACTTCTTGATCCGGAACTTTTGGCTTGATCCGGAAGTTCTTGGTTCGGAAGTTCTTGATCCGGAACTTCTTGATCCGGAACTTCTGGCTTGATCCGAAAGATTTTGATTCGGAAGAGTTCCGAATCGGAAGTGTTTGGTTCGAAAGTGGTTGATTCGGAACTTAAGAATTTGATTCGGAACTTCTATTTTGATTCGGAACAGGACACAAACCGCATGACTAACTGACTGGAAACTTGAGACCAAAAACCTTGATTATGAAAAACCTTGACTGGAACTTTTAGTTTGATTATGAAGGACTGTAGGACAACTGGACAACTGGACAAAAACTGATTTTGGACAGCAAGACTGAAGGACTGATTAAAAAATTTATATAAAAAAACTGATTAAAAAAATTAAAAAAATAAAATAAAAAAAATAAAAAAAAATTTAAAATGAGTAACTGATTATAAAAACTTAAAAAAAACTAATAAAAAACAAAAATTAAAGTGGTAAACATTGATTAAAGAACTAAAAAAGGACAAAATTAAAGGTTCAATTTAATCAATTTAGATAAAAAAGGCAATCAAAATATAAGGATTTAAACAAAAAATTACAAAATTAAAAGGAGAAAAACATAAACTTTTTATAAAAACACAAACTTTTTAACATTTGATAAAGAAATTTTTGATTTTTATATAAAAATTTGTGATTTTTATCTAAAAAATAAGTAAATTTGAAGATTTGATATGATTTAACACATAAAAACACAAACTTTTTATAAAAAATACAAAAATTTTTAAAGTTTAAGCATGATTAAATCAAAACCCACCAAAATCAAAAAGAAATAAAACAAGAATAAACCAAACTAACCAAGGCTCTTGATACCAATTGAAGGTCTACGTGATTAATGGCCTATTCTATGTGATTGATTTGGTGGATTTATGTGGTTGATTGATTGATTAATAAAGAAGAAATGAAGGAAAGAGATGAAGGATTAGAGAGAGAAATGAGAGAAAAGGGGAAATGTAGAGAGAGAAAGAAAAGATGGAAATGATTAATTGAAAATGGAATGAACAACCCCCTCCTAACATGCTAGGAGGGGTTATATATAGCCCACCCTACATGTGGGCTATATGGACTATACAATAATTAAATAGATCACGAGCCCATTACATAATTATCGTTGGAGCGACCGATCCTTCACAAATACGTAAAACGTATTTCCAACAATAGATTAAAAAAAAAAATACTAATTATAAAAATATTGATTAAAAAACTAAATAAACTGTTTATAAAAAAATAGAAGCTGATTAAAGAAATAAAAAAAGGATAAAATTAAAGGTTCAATTTAATATATTTTAAATAAAAAAGCAATTAAAATAGAAGGATTTAATCAAAAAAATATAAAATTAAAAAGAGAAAAATACAAACTTACCAACTTTTTATAAAAACACAAACTTTTTAAGATTTGATAAAGAAATTTTTTGATTTTTATATAAAAAATTTGTGATTTTTTATCTAAAAAGTAATTAAATTTGAAGACTTGATATGATTTAACATATAAAAACACAAACTTTTTATAAAAAATACAAACTTTTTATGATTTAAGCATGATTAAATCAAAACCCACCAAAGTCAAAAAGAAATAAAACAAGAATAAACCAAACTAACCAAGGCTCTGATACCAATTGAAGGTCTACGAGATTAATGGCCTATTCTATATCATGGATTTGGTGGATTTATGTGGTTGATTGATTGATAATTAATGAAGAAATGAAGGAATGAGATGAGGGATTAGAGAGAGAAAGGAGAGAAGGGAGAGAATTGTAGAGAGAGAAAGAAAAGATGGAAATGATTAATTGAAAATGGAATGAACAACCCCCTCCTAACATGCTAGGAGGGGTTATATATAGCCCACCCTACATGTGGGCTATATGGACTATACAATAATTAAATAGATCACGAGCCCATTACATAATTATCGTTGGAGCGACCGATCCTTCACAAATACGTAAAACGTATTTCCAACAATCTCCCCCTAAGGGAGGTCGCTCCAAGAAACAAAGTTCTAAATAGTCTATAACTCGTGATCTATGCTAACTAAGATGTGACCGAGACTTTATAGGGAAAACGTATTTCCAACAATAAGTGGTAAAAGGATGGGTGTTTTCACACCTATCAATTACCTTGGGTATTCACAATCTGATTATTCATCAAATGGATGTGAAGACAACATTCTTGAATGGTGATTTGGATGAGGAGGTTTATATGAACCAACCTCAAGGTTTCATCATGCCTAGTCATGAAGCTAAAGTGTGTAAATTGATTAAGTCCTTATATGGACTGAAACATGCACCTAAGCAATGGCATCAAAATTTTGATGAAGTGATTTTGTCTAATGGTTATTTACTTAACTAAACTGACAAATGTGTAAATAACAAATTTGATAAATCTGGTAAAGGAGTTATCATTTGCATATGTGTTGATGACATGTTTATCTTTGGTACTGACCAAGTTCAGGTTGACATGACAAAGGAATTTTTGTCATCAAAGTTCTCTATGAAATACATGAGGGTGGTTGATGTTATCCTTGGCATAAGGATTAAACATGAAAGTAATGGTATTGTAATTTCTCAGTCTCATTATATTGAGAAGGTCATGAAGAAATTCAGTCACTTTGATTGTACTCCAGTGAGTACACATATGAATACAAGTAAGAAACTAATGCCTAACAATGGCCAGGCTGTCTCCCAGCTTGAGTATTCTAGGGTGATTGGTTGCTTGATGTATGCCATGACTGGTACAAGGCCTGATATAACATTTTCAATGGGTAACCTAAGTAGGTACACTAGTAATCCTAGTACTCAACATTGGCAAGCTATTTAGAGAATACTGAAGTATTTGAAAGGAACTATGGATTAAAGTTTGTCATATACTGGATATCCTTCAGTGTTAGAAGGTTACACTGATGCAAGTTGGATCAACAATACTGAGGATAATTCATCCACAAGTGGTCGGGTATTCCTTCTTGGTGGTGGTGCAATTTATTGGGCATCCAAGAAGCAAACTTGCATTACTGGTTCAGTAATGGAATATGAGTTTTTGACTCTAGCAACCGCTGGGAAAGAGGTTGAATGGTTGAGAAACTTAGGGGTGTTTGGGTTAATCTGTTTAAGATCATAAGTTGATATTGTGTTGTTGGAAGTTTGTGTTTGTGCTTTATATCTGTTATCTACTTGGTTGAGTGTTATTTGCTGCAAGTTATTGGGTTTAAAACCTTGAATCAAACATTGTGCTATATCTCATTGATTTTGATTGTTTTTTACCTAAGATTTTGGTAATATCTAGAATATATGCATGCTTAGAGTTAAAAGTTGTTAAATCATTGATAATACAACATATGTGATAGATCTGAGTGTTTGAATTTGGCTTGTTGGTCAAGTGCATCAGCAAAGTAAAAATCTGCTTGTGTTAGTGTTCATCAGTAACCTTATTGTGCTTGAATCTTGACTTAGACTTTGAATCATTGCATGAAACCTGCTTAAACTTGTTCATTTAAGTTTATTATAGCTTGTGTATGCCTTTGGTGCAATTTGGTTGGTTGAAATTTGCTAAAACAGCTTATAAGTGCTTAACTGCTTATTTGTTCATGTCTAGGCTAGATCTAGTGATGTTTTGATTTAACTGTACTAATTGGCTGATTGTGATTGTGATTTCTTTGTTGTTATTGACTCCTTATGATCCACTGATCATTTGGGTGCCTTTGTGAAACTTGAATCCTCAAAAAAAGTCACTAAAGACAAATAGTCAAACAAGTCAAGCAGTGGAAACTTTTCCCACTGCTCAGACACCAAAACTAGCCCCTGCTAGTATTAATTTTCAGTTAGCTTATTAATAAGCCATATTGGCTTATTTAGACCTGTAACAACTTACTTTTTGTGATCAATCTTCCTCATTTGACCCATTTGTTTGAACTGGAGCTTATCAGACTTTGACTTTGACTTTTTGCTAGAAAACTCATAAAGTTGACTTTTAATTAAGTGCTTAGTTGCTTATTCCAGCTTATTGAGTGAACTTATTTGAAAAATTTTTGTTGATTAAGCTTAGTTAAGTCATTTAAAAGCTTTAGAAACTTGAATCAGCTCTTGAAATAGCCTAGAACTCGAAAACGACTATTTTGTCGTTTTGTGAAGATAGCTTATTGCTTTTTCAGGCTTAGTTCTTGGACTTTTTTCAAATTTCTTTTTACAGAACTCTTAAGTAACTCAAAAGAAGCTTGTGTGTCTAATTTGAGCTTATGGCATCAGCTTATAGCTTAATGGGCCAAAAAGCCCATTAAGAATAAGTTGCTTTGAAATAAGCTAGCTTATACTCATTTTCAGCTTTTGGGCCTTCGGAGTTTTGTGTTTAAAATCAAATTTTGAGTCAGATAGGAGCTTTTGGGCCATTTTTATAAACATTTTTCTTATTGGGCTTATTTTGGCCCAATAAGGGTCTGTTTTGGACTTTGGCCTATTTAAAAGCCCATTATGGGTATTTTGTAATTTCAACTTCATTTCTATGTTTATTAGGTTAAATTAAGCTAGTTTGCAAGTTTTTAGAATTTTTTATAAATTTTAGATTTTTAATATTATTTTATTATTATTTTATTATTAAAAATTAAATTTTAGATTTTTCAAGTTTTTATATTTTTCTTAGGTTAAATACATTAAGTTAGAAATTTTACAATTTTTAGAATATTTTTATTGTCCTTAGATTAATTTTTATAATTATTATAAGTTTAAAGAGTTTTTAGTTGTTTTTAAATAGTTTTAATTAATTTTAAAATTTTCAAAAATAGTTTTAAATTAAGTTAGGTCATTTTAGAGGTTTACAATTGAAAAAATCTTATTTTGGGCTTTTTGTTAATTAAATTGATTTTTTGGGCTTTAATTAACATTAAAAATTTATTATTTAATTAAATAAAAGGTTTGAGTGATTTTTGATTTTTTTGTAAACTCTAATTACATTATTTAGGATTTATTGCAATTTTCTAGGAATTTTTAGGGTAAATTTTTAATTTTGGCACTTTTTACGATTTTACGTGTACGACTATATCGTCTTAGTTTAATTCGTCATCGTAACCGTCATTCTCTTCTAATTTCATTTCTATTTTATTTTCTCATAATCATTATAATCACAAAATTAATCATCTCTCTACACAACACACAAGCCTCCTTGAGAACGATCCCCACTTTGGATCATAACTTGTGGTTTTCCTAAATCACTTGTTAATACTTACCCTAATTACCCTTTTGTTTTTCCTAAAGCAAAGGTGTGTAAAAACTTCAATATCATTTGGGTCAAACCAATGACACCCAAATCTATCCGTTGTGATAACGCAACTACATTGGCTAAGGCTTATAGCCAAATGTACAATGGTAAGTCTAGACACTTAGGTGTTAGGCATATCACGATTCATGAGTTGATCATGAATGGGGTGATTTCTATAGAGTTTGTGAGGTCTTAACAAATTTAGCTAATCACTTGACGAAGGGATTTTCTAGAAACTTGGTTTTAAAGTCTGCTAAAAGGGTGAGGTTAAAGTCCACTATAGTCACTAAATGCTAGGACACCCAACTCCCTCCTAAGGAAACTTGGGAGTTGAGTTCAATGTGGAAAGATAACATTCAGGGGACTAAAGCACATGTTTTACATATCATCCCAATGATGTGCTTGTACATTCTGAAAGGAGGATGAACTTGTAAACTTCTCAATGGTTTACTTATTTGAAAAAGTGCTAAAGCAGGAGCATGAACTAAAGAGGAACCCACCTCAAAGAGCATAGACTTTGGCTCTTACAACATTTATGAATTGGATATGGACACATGGCTTGTATGGTGTCAGGAGCGCTTAAGTGTTTGAAAACTTGTGTGTATTATATCTTCAGGTATTCAATGTAGTTGAAGGTTTCAATTCTTAGAACACCCTGATTCTCAAATGTTTGAAGTGTAGTGTACTAACATGGAAGGATATTTTCATGTACGCACGTCTTTGTAAAAGTTAATTTCATGCAAAAAGAATTGTACTATATTGGGGAGGATTGTTGGAAATATAGTTCAACTGAAGGCTCAGTTCATACTGGTGAATGGGTAAAGAGGTACGAAATATACACCCATAAGTACCTGAATAGCTTGACTCATATAGTGGTTAAATGTTGTTTAGCATCACTGATGATCTTCAGTAAGTTAACTCTCCAGGTAGTCTAACACTAGACTAAAAGTATTCATCAGGAAGTAATTCCACTGAAGACGTGTCTTCAGTGTATACTCATCAGTGAATCTTCTTCAGTACTGAAGGCTTCAGCGGGAACATCCTCAAGGGTTGGTTGATGCTTCAATGGGACTAAAGGATATACAAAGCTGGAGCTGAATGAGTATACTTGTAACGGTCTTTGACCTATTCAAGTGGCAATTTAACTGCATTAATGACTACATTTAATTGGTCATGTAACCACTATTCCTAGTATTATGGAGCACATTAAGAGGAGATTAATGAGCCATTAATTCCTCTTAATATCATTGACTAGGGTTGAGTACTTCACCTATAAATAGGTGATCATAACATTGCAGGAAAGATATATAGAAACATAAACACTTGAACGCGTAGGCTTTTTGATTTGTGCCTAAAACAAGAACAAACACTTGGTTTTATCCCAAAGATGTATTCGTGTTAACCCAGGCATAGGGTCGAATAATCTTTTTTGGAAAGTGATTACACGACTTCGAATGATATTCGGTAACGAATTCATTGGTACGTAGTTATGCTATTGATTATCTTACCCTGGTTGAGACGAATAAAAACCAACAGATGCTCAATGTATCCATTTTGTATGTTTTTGCAACTGTTTTCATTTGTTTTCTTTTGTATTCAACTGTTTTCGGTTTTTCGTTCAGTTGTAAAGGTTTTCGTCCATTTTCGACCGTTTTTGTCTGTATTCATCGATTCACATGTTTCCATATGGTTTTAAAAGTTTGTATCCGTTTTGATCGTTTTTGGTACTTTACATCGTTTTTTACCGCTTTGATTCGGTTATGTATGGTTTTAAACGTTTTCGATTATTTTAGTCTATTTTGTATGTTTTAGTCCGTTTTCAACCGTTTTCGTATGCTTCCGACCATTTTTTCCGTATTCGTCCGTTTTCATATGGTTTCGTACAGGCTTGAACGTTTTTGTCTCTCATTTACATTTGTAACGTTTTCCACCATTTTATGCGTTTATGAACGATTTCGTCTATTTTTGGTCGTTTTTGAACGTTATTATATGTTTTTTGTCTGTTTTCGTTCGCTTTTGAACGTTTTAGAACTTATTATACGTTTTCGTATGTTTTCAAATATTTTTAAACGGTCTCGTTCATTTTAAACTTTATTATATTGTTTTGTACGTTTTCGTCCTTTTCGTATGTTTTCGAACGGTTTCGGACGAAAATTATTGGTCCGTTTACGTACATTTTCGTCCATTTTATACATATTTGTACGTTTTAATTTTTGTCCGTTTTCGTTTACTTTCGTTTGTTTTCATACGTCTTTATCAGTTTCTCTTTGTATTCATACATTTTGTACTTTTTCCATACATTGCGTTCGTTTTGTACGTTTTCATACGCTTTTCTTTATTTTCGTATAAAACAGATAAATAAAACGTGCGAAAACGGAAGAAAACATACGAAGAAGTACTAAAATGGAAAACGTATGAAAAAGTACGGAAACGCCCAAAAAATGACGAAAACATTAAGAAACGAAAGAAAACGAGCGAAAACATATATTTTCATACGAAAGCGGACGACCGCTCGATGAAATTTAACACATGAAACCACCACAATGGAATATCTTTTGACTATAGCTTCATTTAAGCTCCATCTGATTCACAAACCTTGAAATATCTTTTGACCATCAATATAATCAGATAGATTTTTCTTCACAAACCTTGAAGTAAGTTGAACTAGAACGTTGCAAAGTTCGTCCATACTCTAATTAGCTTGTGTTCTAAGTATTGAGGCACTCGCATGTTGGTGTCATTAATTCTGCTAATCGTGTGTTACCTTAAGATACGTGAACTCCCAAGTTTCAAGACACAGGGTTTTTGTATGCTACAACGCTATTGCCTGGGTGTTGTAATACAGAACTGTGCAATTAGAAAATGTTGATAATTGCTACTTCTTATACTGTTGAACCATAGAGCATAAATACTAAGCCACCATACAACTATGGCTTGTGCTGTTCTCAACTGTCATAAGCAGAAAAGTAAAGCTCTATCAGTCTCTTATTCGACTGATCGACTAGGTAAGGACAAGTCCTTTTACCTCCAGTGGCTCATAACTAGTAACAGCACTTGCGCAGTCTCAGCAAGTGACTTAGCAGATTAAAAAAAGTTAGAAACCGATTCATATTGAAGGATTTCATGAGTCGTAGGTAGTATTCCACTGATGGCATCTCCATAAAAAGATGCACCTCCAGTTACCAGAAGGCATACCGTTTAAGAACAAGTGTTAACAAAACAAATATGTGATTATTACTACTACAACCCGATCATCTCATGTTCGGCTTTTTAGTTACAAAAACACCTAGTAACATTGTAAACTCACGAAAAGACAAATCTACTTCTTGACCTCCTCATATTCTGCCTCTGGTGTTTGGTTACCACCTTCCGACCCTCCACTTGATCCATCACCACCTGAACCACCCTGCATGTGTTGTCCAATCTTTGACTGTGCCTTATTTGCAGCATCTATCTTTGCTTGAATCTCGGCAGCATCCTCTCCAGCAGAAGCTTTCCTCAAATCTGAAACGGCGGTTTCGATCTCAGAAACAACGTCAGCCGGAAGCTTGTCTTTGTACTCGTTTAGATTCTTCTCGACACTGTAAATAGTGGTGTCAGCATTGTTCTTGGCATCAATTAGTGCCTTCCTTTCAGCATCCTTTTGGGCATGAAGCTCAGCATCCTTAACCATCTTCTCAATCTCAGAATCAGAGAGACCTCCCGATGATCTAATTGTGATTTGTTGTTCTTTGTTAGTGGCTTTGTCTTTGGCTGAGACTGTGACGATACCATTGGCATCGATGTCAAACGTTACTTCTACCTGAGGCATGCCTCTTGGAGCAGGAGGAATGCCCATAAGTTCAAACTCTCCCAGGAGCTTGTTGTCACTTGCCATCTCACGCTCTCCTTGCAGGACTTTAATACCCACCTGAGTCTGGTTGTCCGCTGCTGTTGAAAATACCTGCAAACAGCAATCCCTAACGGGTCAAAATGGGTCGAAAGGAAGGTCTACTTGAACCAATGAAACCGCCCAGATAACTATTATTAAAATGATATAATCTCTCTTAAGAAGTTGCATTCATAAATTGAATATCCACATTGATTTATGAAATCTAATATTTTTAAACTGATGTAATAGTGTTTTAGAGTAAACCCGACCAAACACCAGTGGCACAAAAATTATCCTTATCAACTCCTTAGCGTGGTGGTATGTACAAAGATTGTCATATAAGTACATAAGGTTAAAAATCTCAGACCAGGCGACATGCATCACACAGTAATTGCAATGATCTAGAAGCATTCAAGGAATTGATGTTCTCACCTGACTTTTCTTTGTTGGGATTGTGGTGTTCCTACTAATAAGCTTGGTGAAAATGCCGCCAAGTGTTTCGATACCAAGAGATAGAGGAGTGACATCAAGAAGAAGCAACTCTTTAACATCACCACGAAGAATACCACCCTGAATAGCTGCACCCATGGCAACTGCTTCATCAGGATTCACCCCTTTGCTTGGGGTCTTCCCAAAGATTTCTGTAACGACTTCCTGAACCTTAGGAACACGGGTCATTCCTCCCACAAGAAGAACCTCATCAACCTCCTTGGTTGTGATTCCCGCATCCTTGAGACAGTTCTTGCATGGACTCTTGGTTCTTTCAATCAAGTGATTAACCAAAGCCTCAAACTTTGATCTAGTGAGGGTGATGTTCAGATGCTTTGCACCAGACGCATCAGCTGTGATGAAAGGCAGGTTGATGTCAGTTTGGGTTGTTGATGATAGCTCGATCTTAGCTTTCTCAGCAGCTTCCCTAAGTCTCTGAAGAGCAAGCTTGTCTTTTGACAGATCAATTCCTTCTGTCTTCTTAAATTCACTGACCAAGAATTCCAACATAGTATTATCAAAGTCCTCTCCTCCAAGGAAAGTATCACCATTTGTTGATTTAACCTACACAAACACGATATTATTGCACATCAATTAGTAAAACACAGAGAGAAAGAGCTAATTGCATGTTTGGAAACCAGAAAAACAATCGAAGTTGAAGAAAATATTAGGTTCAAGCCAGCAGTATTCAATTTTAGGTGATGAGGTGGCAGCTATGCATCAGTAACTTCTAAACATATTAAGTTCATTTTTTAATGCGACTACCCGAAGATACCAATATTACTTGGGTATTCACCCACCATCCAGTTTATTACTACAGGTCTTTCCTGACATAAAAGTTGGTTACACCACAACCGAAATCGACCAGATTTTGGTACCTTAGATGCAACGGCCCAAATGACTAAAATGCTGACCCGGGATTAGGATTGCATATTCTGGGCTTACGGGCTTATGTTAAGCAAAAATAAGCACATCAGTACTTGCTTATTTAAAGGTTTCTAAAAGCCACAAGCCAACAAGTATAAGCTGAGAATATGCAATTCAAACACACACACAATCTTAAAACATTCCGTACCTCAAAAACACCATTTGATATCTCCAAGATAGAGACGTCAAAGGTTCCACCACCAAGATCGAACACAGCAATAAGACCCTCTTTGTTGTTTAGTCCATATGAAAGAGCAGCAGCAGTTGGCTCATTGATGATTCTTTGCACATCAAGACCAGCAATCCGCCCTGCATCCTTAGTCGCTTGCCTTTGGGCATCGTTGAAATAAGCCGGCACAGTAATAACAGCTTTATTAATTGTCTTTCCAAGATAAGCTTCAGCAGTCTCCTTCATCTTAGTAAGAACAAATGCACCTATCTGGCTTGGAGAATATTTCTGTCCATTCGCCTCAACCCAAGCATCTCCATTTGGAGCCTTGACAATCTTGTATGGAACCATTCCCATTTCTTTCTGCGTTTGTGGGTCGTCAAATCGTCTTCCAATCAATCGTTTCGTCCCAAACACGGTGTTGGTAGGGTTAGTTACTGCTTGACGTTTAGCTGGGGTACCCACAATTAGCTCTCCTTTTTGGTTGAATGCCACAACTGATGGAGTTGTGCGTGATCCTTCAGAATTTTCAATAACTTTTGCAGTCTGCATTAAAAACAGCATCACGAATAAGAAATCTTATTCATCAGTTATTCCAAGTAGACTGTGCATAACCTCCCAAAAGATAACATGCAATTCTTACCTTCCCTTCCATAACTGCAACGCATGAGTTTGTGGTACCCAAGTCAATCCCGATGACTTCATTCCCAAGAGGTCTCGAGCTGCATAACATATAAGGATTATAAAATGGAAAAGATAATAATACCAACGAGATATATAGTAACAGGCAGAATCTACATACCAAAATGGCCTAGAAATCACGCCCAACTTGTGGCTCAATTGTGACCCGGCCCATGATGATTTGGATCCACTCAACTGCACAGACATTCATATCATTACATTCAAAATCCGTTATCATAAGGTTGTTCATCATCAAGTAGATTTTTATTATGCAGCACAAAGACAGCTCAAACAAAAAGAAAAACAAGCTGAACACACACTTTATAATAAGAGTACTCCTTACAACAAAGAATCATCACAAGGAGGACAAAACTTCACACAGAAATAACACCATGGCGTTTACTAGTAACAAGACAAGGTACTAATCACAAAATTATGTGTTACTAACAAAAAGAATCAGCAAGCATGCCGCAGCAAACTGAACTACAACAGCGAAACTTGTGGAATACTATTTCGAATCTAGCATCTATAACATATTTACAGAATACTATATGCAGCTAGATTATACTAAATATTGTACAACCAAATATCTGTACCAAAACTATTCAAACCTTTTTTTAATTCAATAATGCAAAACTCAAAACTGCCAAGGCGTGGTGTTGAAAGACAAGTAGCAGACACCAAAAAAAGGCAGCAGGAATAAATTCCAAACTGATCTAGCACCATAGACGACGTCAAATCAACACCCCAAACAACACCAAACCAAGTCTCGGCAAAGCTTCAAATATGGATGTCACTTGCCACTCACCAACAGTAAGTTTGATCTAGTGTCGAGTGTTGGTATGTCATTTTTATTTTATTTGCTACTTATAACTGGACGGCAACAAAACTATTCACACATTTCCGCAAATCGTTCATGCAAACTCAACAACACAGACATCTTCTATAATGCACAGCCAATATAAAAATAGCACAGAACATCAAAGAAGTCATGTAAATGAAACTCAAATAAAACTCGATAAAACATATATAAGGGGGTGTCTGTTTTAGCTTATTCATGGGGTTATTAGCTTATCTTCTTTTTGGACTATTTTGAAACTTGTCGGCTTGTATACTTTTGACAAAGTAAAGTTATACAAGCTCATACGTAGCACTATAAGCAAAAAACAATAATGTTTACGAAACATAAGCTGAAAATAAAT
The DNA here is from genome assembly GCA_025667525.1 of Glebionis coronaria. Classification (NCBI taxonomy): domain Eukaryota; kingdom Viridiplantae; phylum Streptophyta; class Magnoliopsida; order Asterales; family Asteraceae; genus Glebionis; species Glebionis coronaria. Next base: position 550,758,113 of record CM046880.1, read on the forward strand.
AAGCTCACTATGTGTGGCTTATTTTGAAACTTCTCGGCCTATGGGGGTGTTTGTTTGGCTTATGCAACGTAAGCTCATTTCGGCTTATATTTCATAAGCCCCTGTTTCGTGGCTTATTTGGAAACATAGCACATCTCGGCCTATATCATGATAAACTTATATTAGCCCATAAGTCTCAATAAGCCACAAAATTATGACTTATAAAATATAAGCTGAAAGTAAACCAGATTTCGTCTTATATTTCATAAACCCCGATTTTTGTTGCTTATCTTGAGACTTTTGTACTTATATAAGTTTAATATGATATAATAAACAAATATAAGCCCATAAATCTCCAAAAAGCCACAAAAATTGGGGCTTATGAAATATAAGCTGAAATAGGTTACGCTATATAAGCCAAAACAAACACCCCCTATGTAAGTTAACTGTGTCAGTTTAAATGAAAATAAGACACAAAAAGTAAGCTTATAAAACATAAGACGAAAACAAAATAAGCGAACCATATAAGCCTACACGAAAGAAAGAGGTAAATATCGAACACATACAAAAGCCGAGTAAAATTTGCAAAAACTAAGCGACTAAAATAACTAAATAAGAATAAAAATTTATATTAAAAAAAGGAAAGGGGAGCATACAGATTTGAAGGCGGAAATAGGCTTGTGTCTCATAAGTCATAATTTTGCGGCTTATTGTGAGACTTACGGGCTTATACAACTTTATTATGATAAAACAAACGTATATAAGCCCGTAAGTCTCAAAATAAGCCACAAAATTATGACTTACGAAATATAAGCTGAAAATAAGCCAAATTTCGGCTTATATTTCATAAGCCTTAATTTCATAGCTTATCTTGAGACTTAGGGATTATATAAGTTTATCATGATATAATAAACTCATATAAGCCCATAAATCTCACAATAAGCAACAAAAATTGGGGCTTATGAAATATAAGGCAAAAATAAACCAGATCCCCCAATATTTTTTTGTCTTATCTTGAGAATTAAGTGCTTATATAAGTTTATTATGATAAGTCATAAATCTCCAAATAATAAGCAAAAAAAAATTGCGGCTTATGAAATATAAGCCGAAATGGGCTTACTTTTATACAAGCCAAAACAAACACCCCCTATGTAAGTTAATTGTGTCATTTAATCAAAATAAGCCACAAAAAGTAAGCTTATAAAACATAAGATGAAAACAAAATAAGCCAACTATATAAGCCTACACGAAATAAAGAGGTAAATATCCGAACACATACAAAATCCGAGTAAAATTTGCAAAAACTAAGCGACTAAAATAAGAATAAAAATTTATATAAAAAAAAGGAAAGAGCATACAGATTTGAAGGCGGAAAGAGGAGCAGAAGCGATATCACGACGGCGGAGAGATCGGAGTAAGACGGCGGTTGCCATTAACTAATCTAACAGAAATCAAAATCAAATGAAATGAAATGAATTTCTAGTTGAGATGAGAGTGATGCTTTGAATGAGGGAGGAGGAGGGTTTATTTAGGGTTTTCCTTGTGGAAAGGAAATGATTTGTTTGTGAGAAATTAAAAAGGAAGGTGCCGAACTTTCTAGTGTCTCCGTGGACCTACTCTTATCTAGTTTTTTCTTTCCCTTTTTATTTTATTTTATTTCCTTCCAGTGTTTACTTGACACAAGTCCAACTTTTGGGCGAGCAACGGGTAAAAACCGAACCGAAAACTAATTTCGCAGATTACGTGATCGAATCGAAATTAGCTTACAGCATAAAAAGCGGTCGTGCTGTAAAGTTAGTGTTAAAGTAGTGTCATGTCAGTAAAATAGGTTACGGCATGAAAGGATTATGACTAGGGGTGTGATTCGGGTTGACCCGGTCGGGTTCGGGTCAACTCGGGTCGGGTCAAGTCGGGTCAAGAGTGAAAAATATATAACCCGAACTCGAGCCTAATTAGAACTCGGGTTACTCGGGTTCGGGTCAATTCGGGTCGGGTCAACTCGGGTTCGGGTCAACCCGAGTTTAAGGAAAATGTCTAAAAAGTGGCTAAATTAAGTACTAATACAATGTAAAAATTGTAATTTTAGTCGGGTCAAGTCGGGTTGGTCGGGTTCGGGTCAAGTCGGGTCGGGTCAAGTCGGGTCAAGGGTAAAAAATATATAACCCGAACCCGAGCCTAATTAGAACTCGGGTCAATTCGGGTCAACCCGAATTGACCCGAATACACTTTTGGACCCGAGTAACCCGACCCGAATATGATTATTCGGGCTCGGGTTCGGGTCGGGTCAACTTTTTCGACAACCCTAATTATGACACTATCTTAAGTGGCATTGGTGATTTCTGGTATCATACTAGTGTTTTTGGTGTTATAGAGTATATATACCTTTTAGATTCTAAAATTTATCGCGTGAGCTGGTAGCCACGACGCCAGAGCCATGGCGCCAACTCACAAAGTGGTGTGCCGTTCATTTTTCTCGCGCCGCGTTAGCCAATAAAACCACCGTCCCGCCTCTCTTAATAAAATTGGTATTGTAACCGAGTTAATTTAGTAAAACCGGTTTAAATAATTTATGCGGATAAAAAATATACATAATTCTTTATCATTTAAATTGACTATAATTTAATAATGAGCTAATGTTGTAATTAGCTAATTTTGTCACAAGATTATTGATATAATCAAAAACTTTAAAAAAAACATTAAAGATCATTAAACTAGTAGAAAATATTAAAGCTTAAGGGCCCGTTTAGTTTGAAGTCAGATTTCACTTTGTGTGTATGTTTATAAAGTGTATGGTTTAAATTTTGATTTAAAGTTGGGTTTTGAATATAATATTAATTGTTATATACATATATATATATATATATATATATATATATATATATATATATATATATATATATACTAGTGTCGTAACCCGCCCAACGGGCGGGTTCAGTTCATAACTTTTTTTTGAAGCAACGTTTTTGGATCAGTTTTAATGGTTATGTGTTTGTTTAAACATATAATCTTCATTCCTTTCTTGCTTTTAATTGTTGATGGTAGGAAATATAGTTGTTCTTATAAAGATATTGTCTTTGGTGAAAGCAAACAAACCTTTGATAGTGTTTGCCATAAAATTCTAGTAATCATCACGGTTATAAGTGAAAGATCAACATTTACATATTAAGCAACGGTCAATGTATTACGAAAATCATGAAATGTTTATAAAGTGATTAAAGTAAAAAAAATTAGTAATCTGATAAGAGGAAGTAAAACTCAAAAATATTATCTACCATTACATAGTTTTTATTTTAGTTGTGCAATAAAGGTTTTTCAGGGTTTTAGTAGCGTAACCCGCCCAACGGGCGGATACGGCTCGTAAATCCTTTTTTGAAACAACGTTTATACAGTTTTAATGGTTGTCGTGTTTGTGTAAATTTATAATATTTATTTCTCTCTTGCTTTTAACTCTTGACAGTGAGTTGTCTATGTGAGAACAACTTCTTTTTTAAAAGCAAAACAACTTTTGATAGCGTATTGCTTTGAATATTTCACATATTTACTTTACATTGTTATATATATAAGTATAAATCGGAAAAAAATCAAACTTTTTATTGTTTTATTAATGTTGATTACTATTTGTGCATTAAAAATTGTGAATAAAATATAGGCACGTTAAACATATATATCTTATTTTGCATCGTGCATAAAATCCAATTTACTTTTATATGGATCATAAAAGTAATGATCATATTCCTATAACACGATATCTCATATTATTAAAATTAGAATCAGTTATAAATCATTTATAATATCTAGAGTAAAATACACCGTTCGTCCTTATGGTTTGCGTTGACCAACGTCGTTCGTCCCTTGATAAAAAAAGTTGCACCGTTCAACCTTAACTTTGAAACCATTGCCGCCGTTTGTCCCTCAGTTTAACTGGGCCCACAAACATATGTTAACTCATTTTGACAAAAGGGTAATATTGTCTTTTTCCTTCACATGAGGTATCCTTTCTTTCTTTCTTCTTCATTGTGTATCATTAGATCTGTGTTTTTCATTGTGTTTCATTAAAACCTTATTTTGGGACATAGCTCGAACACAGGTGATAGAAAGATCACCTATGAGAAACGGTACTATAGGGCGTATTCCAAAAATCTACTGGTCGAATTTCCTTATTGTAAACTGCCTCTACATATATCTTACTACACGGATCTTGCTGCTTTTGTATAACCTGATGATACTGAAAGCCCAATTTCATGTTCTTTTTAGATGGAAACACTTTCTGGAGTACCTTTTTTTAGAAAGGACAAAATTGAATGGGCTGCACAGAGAAATAAAAAACAGTTATGAGATAGCCACTTATTATCAAAAATCGATTGAAGGCCAGCATAAGATATGGAGCATGGAGATACGGCTGACTCTTCGGTGTTATTGCTTTCATATAATATAGAACAAAAGTCAAACCTTATTTCCAAATTACATACCATCGCGAATAGGCCTGTTGTTGTTGTTCGATAACTTCATCTGTTGAAGAATTTCTAACCTTTGAGTTTGGATCTTGCAACAAATAAGCTGTTTTTGGAGGTTCTCCTGTAAATAAAAGACCTAGATCTTATAAACGGATTTTCATAAGTGGAAGATACGGCAAGAGAACAATAGCCAGTCAAGAAAAATAGTAATATCTATTGCGATTTGCGAGGATGGTGGTCGTCTAATTCATTTGTGTTAAGATGGTGGTTACAGGCCGGTTTCAAAAACATCTCCATTATTGTCTCACTCGTACCCACTTTTGTGAATATCGTGCCCCCAGCTTGGTTTTGAGCCTACCCATATTATTTAACTGGAATCCACTTTGATAAATTATTTTTTTACAAACGGTCGTTTTAAAATGTTTGCAAAGTTAGTCTATTTTAAAAAAAAAAATTCGGCGAAAAAAGAAATTTATGGAAAAAAATTTCTTAAAAAAAATAATTTACGAAAAAACATATTTTCTCCAAAAAAATTCATTTTCACCCAAAAAATAATTTTTCCAAATTCTTTTTTTGGAAAAAGTTATTCTTTTTTGAAAAGAAAAAGATATATTTTTGAAAAAATTTAGTTTTTGAAAAAAAAAACATAATTTCAAAAAAGGTTTTTTTGGAAAAATAAAAAAATGTATAAAACTTACTACTCGTATAAATTTTAATAATTAAAATAATATATACACAATTTCCTTTATATAGATTTATTTGAAAGACATTTACTTTCCAAAAAAAATTCAACATTTTTTCCTCCAAAAGTTAAAAAAAAATACATTTCTCAAAAAAAAAAAAAACTTTTGAAAAAGAATTCTGAAAAAAGAACAAATTTTCGAAAAAGAATTTTTTTTTTTTTTTTTTTTTAAAAAAAAAATAGAACTAATGATGGTAACATACATTGGAAAAAAGGCTAACGATGTCACGTACGTTAACGAATTTCACAAAATTAACCGGTTAAGCCGGTTATAGGTAAAATAATGACTATGAGCACGAAAAGCTATAGTTCACGTATTATTTAAATAAGTTTTTTGGTAAGCATACCATACAAATATATATGAAAAAGTATATGACTATATAATGCTTTAAACCCAAAGACATATCATGTATATCTGGTTTTATGTGAAATTATCCTATATGACCGACGCTGAGCATTTGTGATATAAAAAGCATTTGTAGAGTACACCATATAATAAGGACTTGTATATTAAGTGGTGACAACAAAACATGATGATGTTGTGCATAAATGATGTAAACCGCATCTTAATATAGTTTGTGTATTTTCCTTCAGCAACTATATGTCTCTTGTGAAGATGGGGTAGCTCTTAGGATAAGAGCATGTAGCTACGAAACACTGTGTCAGGGGTCGTTTTTTTTTTGCCATTTTTTCATTTGTAAATTGTAAAAGAACTTGTCGATTTTATGTAATTTAATATTTCTTTTATGCATCGGTTCTATATTATTTGAATCTATAATATATCCACATATTTTTATTATTATTTCCTATGTATGCTTCGACTCAAAGAGATGTTCGACATTTACGATTCTGCTAAATCTGGCTTGTAAAAAAGTGACGCCGCTGGTTGTCCCCCTAAGGACCCTGCTATAGCTTATTAAACTTACATTGATATACAAATTGATAAATCTGCATTTAAATGCAATAAACCATTTGATTATCGAATATTTGTTACCTTAAAACCAATGTTTTAAAACCCGATTTTTCAATAGATCCGGTCGAGCCACCAGGTTACGGTTCAACCGGTTTAACCGGCAGTTCAACCGGGTTTTTGGATCAAAACCGGCGTCCTGTCACTCGACCGGGTCACGGTTTAACCGGTTCAACCGACCGGGTCAACCCGGGTTTTAAAACACTGCTTAAAACATCAAACTATCAATATGCTTTCATATCCAAAGACAGAGGAAATAAGCAATATACAAAAAGATAAAAGTCACAATAAATAAATCAGTATCCATTTCACAAATCAACTCAATTCCATACATAAAACCATAACAAATAAAACAACTAACCGGGGAAGTACATCGAACTTTGGACCACAAGGGTTGTAATTCTTCATGTCTTTGGCATAAAACAATATGGGAATGTATTGTAAGATAAATGTCTGTGTTTTGCCAGCATGCGGGCTTAAGGATTTCAGCCGTTGGGACAATTGAGACATTATTCATCAGAAAGTGTAGCAACTGCTATCTACACGAAGATTGGAGACTATAAACTATGCTATCGATTTTCATAAACCTATAATTATTACTAAGCAATTCCATACTCTATTTATTTATGATCACTTCACCAAATGTCTTGGTGGTTATTTAAAAAGAGATAAAAGAGAGATCATATGATTTAATATATTTGTTATATAAATATGTACTTTTATGCATGGTTTTACCCGGATGGGAACTCGGATCTGATATTGGATGCTTGCTTATTTTATTTGCAGTCATATCAGTGAATATCATCGCACACAAGTAGTTGGTGCAGATGGCATGTTTATTCAGGTATACAAATACAATACAAAAGCAGATATACAAAGTATTTGAGGCACTTACAGATTATTTATAGTGTGAGGCTGTTCGCCCGACCCTCCCATATGTGTTATCATCTGATGACATGCTCATAAACTTGTCAAATGTAAAATACCTCGGGTACTGGAAAGCTGGTATGATGATTCCCTTAAACATTTCAAAAAACCTTACATCAGCGAAGGCTAACTGATCAAACAACCAGAAGAAGTGATGCTTTCACTATTACTCTCTTTTAGCTCTCTTGTAGAACAGAAAATTGACTTTTGTACTCAAACTATAAAAGAACTTTGAATTATGGAATTTGGTGACCCTCTAAAGAGTACAAATTTGTGGTCTAATTTTCTAAAATCGATTTCCTAGTCACCATTTGAGTATTTGAGTAAATTTACCTCCCTAAGTTAAAAGTATCCATTATTATTTAAAGGCAGGCGAAAATTATCTTTTTTTTATCACTTCATGTGTTATTTAGGCTCTCAGGTTGAGTGACAATCTTCATCTCAATGAAACTGATTCTGCGCAACTGCTTGTTTATGATAATGAGGTAAGACGTGCATTTTGTTACCATCTATTTAGTCATTGTTGCGTGAGCTGGATTCTCATATCTGATTTAACAGGAGGAACCCCATTGGATATTACATGTTGCATCAGGGCTTTGGTATACTGAAAGAAGATATTCAATAATAGCACTTTATACATTGTTACAGGTATCTTTCTATCTTACCTCTTGGTGTGCGCTGAGAAAGTAAGCAACTTTTGGAGACTCTAATAACACAGTACCAGTAAATGCATCAGAATCCCTCACGAGCATTCTGAATTCCAATGTCGATTTTGGATTCTTCTTCCCCAATTTCTTCATTTTTGCTTTCCTCATGGAAGCCTGAATACTGCTCGCTTGCAAATTCTTCCTCACATCCAGAGAAACAGTCTACTTTCTAAGATATCTTGAAATTCTTCATCACAACTTCCCACTCTTTGGTGAAGGTACCGGGTTGATAACCAACATCACTACCTCTTGGGGTTTAACCTGAAATTTATTTGTAGATAGGTGTACCAAGTAAGAACCATAAATTAGTACTCACTAATACTGAGACGCGATTGTTACACTTTGTCTACTTCCAGATTTCTAGTTTTATTAATCGGTTCTCTGCTAGGTTTCGGTCCAGTTAACTCTAAAACTTATATTTTTTTATTCAAATCACTTTTTGAAATATTTTGGGTAAATCGCTTGCCTGATGTTCCAGCATCCTTCAAAGTCCAATATGTATGGTTGTCGATTTCGATCTTTTTAATTTAGTTTTGGTCCATGTTCACTTTGTTGGTCCGGGCATTTTTCTTATTAAAGATTCATGCCCATCGTTTTTCCATAGTAATCATTCATTTTGGCTTTTAAACAGCTTAAATAAGCTAATTTGAGTTTTTTATATTTCTAAAGGAGTGTTTGGCAGCGCGTTTAACAGCAATACACTATATGTGTTGCTGTTAAACGTGTTGCCAAACACCCCAGATAAAGCTCGAATTAGCTTATTTAAACTGTTTAAAAGCCAAACATGTTGGATGAGTTTCTTCATTTGAATCTCCAAGCTTTTGAAAAATAACTTCAGTTAAAGCATACATATGTGACGGGTGTATAAGTTTGGAGTGCAGAAACATTTCCAGTACAGATGCAACCTGAGACCTCACTTTTGGTTCCCTATCAGATGCAACATCAAGAACAGAGAAGACTATCTCACCAAAAAACTCAAGACACCCAGACTATATATACTTTAAACTGCCATTAATATTCTGACAGTATGTATGTAACCACTATAACGCTTCTAACTTAACTGCCAAGGGAGACGAAACATGTAGAGCTCTCGTAATGAGAACGACGTACTTCCTAAGATCACCAACTGGAACTTTTTCATTTACTTTGTCAAAAGGGACATTTACATTGTTCTAATTCCTTCTTGAGAACTTGCTGAGGAATTCAAATTCCACTGTACTTAGCCTATTCAACATCTTGAAAATACTTACTTGCAACTCTACATATCTCTGAATAGGCGATTAAAAAGGATTTAGGTTCTCAGTAAAATAACATGCCCTTTTTTCTGATCTATTAACATATAAAGTATCAATTTCTGTCTTGCCTAACAAATTATTACCACCACCCAACGAAACACAACGCAAGAGAACTTTCATATCAAACTTAAAGAGTGCAAACAGCTCAGATTTGGAGTATATACACTGATTTGTTTTCCCAACCATGTTCTTTAACATGGTTAGCTCTTATACATGTTCATCAAAAGCAAAAGCCCTAAATGTTCACACACACCAGAGCTAGTTTAAAGCCTTTCTTTCGGTGGTAATAGCTTACTTTCTACATGTAGTAGTTTTCCCTGACCCTGAATCATTCACGTTTAGCAAAAATATGTCATCGAGAATCAAAACACATTAAATACCAAAAATTGTTATATGACCATATTTTACATTTTATTTGGGATGGCGTTGACGTCTAAGGTTACGTAACCAGAAATCAGACACTCTTATAGCAGATGGTTCACAATTTCTCTGTCCGTTTCTTTACGATCTAATGATGTTTAAAAGTTCAATTATAGCATGGTCTTACAATGAGGCTTCAATTAGAAGAAACAAATGGCGTCCAAGTTACAGATTATTTTTATCTTTCCAGATCAGTTGTGATTACGATACAACAAAAGCGTTGGTAAAAATGATTGACAATCCTTTAATAAAGCGACATTCACATTAAAATGTAACATTAACATGAAGAACAGTCAGCTTGCCGCTAGCAGAAACCATTATCTTCCAATTTTGTGCATATATTTTGGCATGATAAAAAAAGAAATATATTATGATGAACTAACCGTCACAATTTTTTCATTCAAAAGCTAATGCAGTAGCAAATGCCAAAACGAAAGCAGAACCTACAATGAGAATCTGTGTATCACTTGAGATGTCATAAATGTAAGCAGATGCTAAGACCCTTTTATCCTTTTTTTTAAATTGCTTACGATTTTATATTGCAACTAATTACCGCCAATTTTTTGTGATATAATCGATTGAAACAATGCCCAATTTATATTTCTAGCTATAAATGTAAGCAGAGTAGCGGGTGCATTTGCAGTTCAGCTTTTAGGACGGCGTATTACCTACAACTATACACACTTGAACATTTATTTATAATAGTAATACTAAAATTTAACATCAATTGGTTTTATAAACAAATGCTCTAGCACATTAGAGCCTTTTTATCTAAAATGTAACTAAAGAAATTGAATATGAGCATATACAATCCAAAAGAATCATCAATGAGCAAAAAGGTTAGTTGCAACCAGATAAACTAATGAGCATAGACTATCATATTCATAATACGTATCATTTTTTAGGTATACCTGGGTTCCGACTCGACATTGCGAGCCGACTAATACCAGGGCGACTACCCATTATCCTATTTTCTCGAAAGGCATAGGTACAACCCTAACGATGGTGATTTTCTTTGCAGGTAGGTACTACTTTGATCATGCATGTTCGACACATAGGTACGAACTTAATTTATCATTCACAAACAAAAGAAAAGAGTTGTTCTTGCTTTCTTAAACAGTAAGTTATGAAAACAAATAGGCTTTTTCAATTTATAATGATTTATTTGCAGGATATACTCCCACATCCTTATAGACCTTTTTCAATTTAAATGCCTTTGAATCAAATGTTCATCTTTTGGGACAACATATTACCTACAACTATACACACTTGAACATTATTCTGCGTGGCATGTGATATCTCAGGCCATCGGTCCATCCCCGACTTTGTTTAACTTATAGTATAACATTATCTAACGCTTCTTTCTACTCATGTTTATATGTGTAGGAACTTGGTGAATTTGCTGGAATAAACCAGTCTGTACAATCTATCTAAGGACATTCCCCATAACAGTTTTTAAGTCACGGTTGAGGTGTTTGTTTCGGCTTACATAGCCGGCTTATAGCTTATTTGGTTTTCTGCTTATTTTCATAATCTCACTTTTCATAGGTTATTTTCAAACTTTTCAGCTTATATAAGCCAATCATGTCCTAATAAACTTATATAACCCGAAAAACCTCAAAATAAGTCACAAAAGGTGATCTTTTGTCAAATAAAAGTGGTTAATCCTAGCAGGCTAACACAATCACATACGTACATTATAAAGATGTTAGTTAAAAAAAACCTGCAGGTCCACCAAAGCCTACACCTTTTGAACTCCCATGACATCCGGAACCTCCATTATTTTTGTAACTGTTGGAAGACGAAGCCTGCGAACCTGTAAAGTATAAAAACATATTAATGTAAATAGTAAAAAAAACATCCAACACCTTTGTAAAGAAAATATTAATTAAAAAAATATTCATAAAAAAAATATTAATAAAAATATTAGGATTCGATTGACTTAGAGGATTAGGTTATGTGTTGAGTAATACGGGATTCAATTGAGCATATACTAAAATTAAAGGCGTTCTAGAATTGAAAACATACCAAAGGACGAAGATTGAGTTTATTTTTGAATGTAAAATATACCAAAGGAGATTTACCTGAAGTTTGGTAATGAAGGCTCTTGCTTTTTTGATCTGGGAAGATTTTCTAAAAGTCAAGTTTGGTAATAAAGTCTTTTTTTCTAAAAAATAAAGATACCAAATAAAAACAGTCGACTATTAGAAAATAAAAACTGAACTGCCACGTCATCGTTTATAAATTATCCCAGTCAGCATTATCTCAATCATAGTTAGCCCTATATATAAGTAAAGATATAGGGATGGGTTCTAGAGAAAACCTTATGTTCGTAGAAAACCTAGAAAACAAACATACAGGGTGTCTTTTGCAATATCTGGAAACGGAGGGTAAAAAGTGAAAATTAACAAAAAACTGGGGGATTAAATTTGCCAACATAATGTTCTTACTTTTAACAACTACCAAAACACACTTTTTTAGTCAACCGTAAAAACACACACGACTATCATACACTACCACCGTGCACCGCCACCATCTCCATCGCTACTACTACTCACCGCCACCATCTCCATCGTTGCTACCACCATCTCCATCGCTACTACTACTCACCGCCACCATCTCCATCGCTGCTACCACCATCTACATCGCTGCTACCACCACCGCGGCGCCATCTCCATCGATGCTTCCACCATCGACGGCGCCATCTCCATCGCCGCCACCATCCCCATCACTCCGTTATTCAAACTAAATTTTTAAACCACCTAAACCGCACCATCATAACGGACATAATCTGCATCGTCACTATAGTATGTGAGTTTTTAATTCCAGATCTTTTATGTTATGTTCTTTAATTGCGTTATTTTGAAAGTTATAAAATAATTAGTGCTGTTGTGGAATGGAATTAGGAGTACTGTATTTGTATATATATTGCATTCAACATATTAGAACACCACTGAATACGATTGGGCATTTCTGTGTATGTCAGCATGTTGAAGAACATATTAGGACACCATTGATAATGATTATTGCATCCGTTGTATGATTAGTGTATCCGTTGTATGATTAGGTTTACTATAGAGATTCAAAGCGGACCTGATCAACTGGTAAGAAGTTTATTTCTTGGTGAGCCGAATCTGGTACAGGTAATTCCATCATCTTAGGATATTAGAGTTTTTCAGTTTCTTCATGATGCTAGTAGGTACATTCTTTTTTTTTTGATATTAAATGCAGAATTTACTAAGTGAAGAATGTGCGATATCCATAGCCACCGCCTCTCTTGCGGTTGCTTAGTTAATAACTGAAGTAATAAAGTGAAGAACGTGTGATGTCCATAGCCACCACCGCTCTTGCGGTTGCTTGGTTAATAAAAGAAGTAGAATAGATCAACTTGTTTGTCTACTTGACTAAGACAAATACTCGGGTTACAAAAAGGGATTAACATATTCCTTTGTATGTGACAAAATTCCATTTGAAAATGCATGCCAAAAATGGTTTATATTAATGTGATGTGTTGTTTTCTCTTTTTTTACATTTACTTGCCTGCGATATCTTTTGTTCATTGTTTAAGGCATATGTTTTAATATTATATTAGAGCATCAGTTTGTTTGTTGTTAATGCATCTGTTTTAATATTAAATTAAGGCATCGGTTTTTATGTTTATTTAATGCATCAGTTTGTATAGTTTAGTGTATCCGTTTGCCTTATAGTTAGTTTATACCATGTTGCTCGTTGTAGTTACTATGCCTCCCGCTGTTTTTGAAGCTCGTTGTAGTTCTAAAACTTCATTACCATCAGTAATTAGGTCATCTATCTGTTATGCTTAGTGCATGTTTTTGCTTGCTTGTTTGTTTATTTAAAGACTTGCAAAAGTAGTTTACTTTTTGTAATAAGGGGGTGTTTAGTTTTTTTTCTTTCACAAATAGTACATTATGTGAGTGGTTTAGAATGTTTCTCTAGAACTGCTTTAGCAAGATTAGTGCTTTTGTATAAATTAAGGTATAGTTTAGAGTATATGATGTTTTTAAAGCTCTTGCATTTAATCAAAGTTTGTTTTATGGAGTAATAGTGGTACTATTTTCTTTCTTTGTGGAACTTCTATTGCAATTTTATGTCGATACAGTAAAAAAATGGCTATTCGCTAGTTAGTACCACGATTGACTATCCGGAAATTGTGCCTACTCTGAGTCGGCCAACTTGCAGATGTGTTGGCAGCCAATGCTACGGTAGATGGTAGCATCTCTTGTGCTATAAATATGTATTAACAGCCTACATAGGTACTAAAGTTTAGCTTAAACAAACTGGCAACACATCAAACTACTGAACGCAACCCCAAATCCATCCTAGAGACCAAACAGGCTAGTGAGCCAATGTTCAATATATCCCATATGATAATATGATCCATGTTTATGTTCTTTCTGAAACAAGAATCTGAAATTTTAGTTGCTATCTTGCTTCCTTACCTATAGTAAACTTTTACAAATTATAAACTACTTAATGGTCTATTGATGTGCAATAATCAACTTGATTGCATATTTTTATATGGTTCACTGAATGTTAATAAACCAGATGAACAAATTACACTAACTGATTCAAACCGCCTTTTTAATACTGATTATGTCAGTTTAGTACAACCGGAGATTGACCAAGTAATGAACTATTTAGCCTTTATTAACTGGTTATTCTTGCACTTGAGCAAACTTTCCTTTACTACGTATGTCAGTTGTGACTGGCATCCTTGCGAAAGATCGTTTCAGGTCATCCATTCTCGCCTACAGGTACATGAAGAATTTAAAGTTTTATACCATTCCTTTATCCATCATCATTTAATATTGTTTTACTTTAAAACTGTAGCGACGATCTACTATCGGTGCGACATTAAGATATATAGATGTCTCACTGCCATGAAGAAAACTGTTGAGCGGGTGTCTTCATTTGCATAATTGTGAGTATTATTAGAGCATCCCTGATATAGATATCTATGCTGGTTAGTAGCATCTCCTTTTTGCATAAATAATTTTTTAAGAATCTTTGTTGACCGGAAGTAAGGCGAGCTTAAGTATTCTGTGCACGACTTGTAACTTAAGTAGATTAACCTGTAAAATCTTTTTCATTTGTTTACAATGAAGCAACTATAGCTAGTCATAATATTTACATGGTTGTCCAATTTTGTAAGTAAATAGATTCTAAAGTCTGTTGGTGTTTCTAATGCATGTTTTCTATGGATAATCTATAAATAATGGCTGCCATCAGATATTTGACATGGATTTCTTTTTCATCAGCCTCAAGTTGCGCAAAAACCAAATGAACCTGTTAGAGGTTCGTTATCGTTCTCTATCGGTTAACTTGCTTAAATTTCAAAGTAGTAGAATTCCTAATACAGGCCAAATGAGAAAAGAGGTGGCTAAAAGTCTAAAACCAAAATGGGTTGAAAGTCACCCTTTTTTATTTTATCAGGAATATGCTCCGCACATGACACAAAGTTGTGTGACCTTATATTGCATATTGGACAATTGCCTCAGTGGCTATTGGGCATTTGGCACAACGGCTCTGATTTTCTTTCTTGGGTTCTTTGGCATAGTGCTTTTTATCAGTATCTGGTTCTGCATTTTGCTGTTGTATGCACATAAATTTGCATCATAAAATGATGTGATGAACTTTTTGAGTGTGCTATCATAGTTGTCTAGTGATATATTACAATGATGTGATGTGATGTGATTGCAGGCACGACCACTGTTCAATGACAGAAGAAAATTCACATCATTGTTGGATCCACGACTAGAAGGTCATTATCTGTTAAGAGGGTTGTACCAAGATCTTGTAGTAGCTTCCACGTGTATTCAAGAACAATCGACTGCCTGACCTCTCACTAGAGAGGTAGTTCAGTATCAGGTCATAGCAGATGGGAGTTGTAAATTTGCAATTTTGGCTACTCCAAGGTACATCGCATCCAATTTCTGTTTTTTTATATAGGATTTCTTTTTGTTTCTTCATTTTCTGTGTAATCTTTGGGTTTCGATAGAGGTGGGAATAGTGGTTGGGTAGGACTGGTTGGGTAATAGACAAACTGGGTTGAAGCTAAAAATGGGTACTTTTGTATGTATTTGATACTGAGTCACCTGTTGTTTGTGGTAAAATAGTCGTTTTGTACCATTTTTGAGCACTCGTTGGCTACACAAGAAATGGTTGCACATACGTTTCCTCGTAAAGACTGAAATCATTGTATCTTAAGAAACCTAGTGAAATCTATACAAATTAAGGTTGAGATATATAAAGAGTGGTATTAGGAAGGTTTTTACTAATAATATACAGATCGCCCAAAAAGTGTAGAAGATTTTATATATCACTTAACTGTGTCGAAAAATATACATCTTAGAAATTTATGTAATCAATTTCTTGACAAAAAATAAAATGTGGTCCCTGAACATCAAGATCTGTTGGGCGAGTTCATATTTTTATTTGTAGATGGTCTTTTCCCTCCAATGGTCGAAGAGTCTCCCAAGTCATCCAAGTTTTCTTCATTTGGGTCCTGTTTTAAGGTATCTTTAATCATTTTTGCTAGGGTATTATGTACCTCCAAATAGAAAGTGTGATGCATATATCTGGAAGTTTCTTCAACGGATCAAAACAAGAACTTTTTGGTTCTCCGTGCTACTAACATGTTTGGTACATAAACACGTGACCACTTTTGACGCAGTTGCAATTGCAACAACTGATACAGACACTAAGTGAAACAGAACTTCACTATAGCAGAA
Organism: Glebionis coronaria; assembly: GCA_025667525.1. Taxonomy (NCBI): domain Eukaryota; kingdom Viridiplantae; phylum Streptophyta; class Magnoliopsida; order Asterales; family Asteraceae; genus Glebionis; species Glebionis coronaria. The sequence goes on from CM046880.1 coordinate 550,774,359, forward strand.
ATCAAATAATCATCAGGTCGTCTCATCTTACTGTAATTATTAAGCTAACCAATCTGTAATTACTTTGTATTATTCTTCTTTTTTGCTGCAATACATATATGTACGCAGGTTGTATTAGTGCATCGATTTAGTACTGTATTAGGGCACCACGGTACAATTAGGTACATCAATAAGATTTTATTAGGTAAATTAGCAATATGATTGTAAAAAATATTTAATTATTAAATAAAAATTGCATCAGTTTGTTAAATTGAAGGCATCTGTTTGTTTATAATATTTCAGGGTCTGAGCACGCACATATACTTATCTGTTGATATGCTCGGGGATCTTTAAATCCCATTGGCTATTGAAGATCCTCTTGTTTTATCTACTCTGTTAGATTATATTATAATGGTGTTCACGGGCATGAAGGTACCGATGGTTCTGATGATGCTTTGGCACTTGCACCTGTTGAAAACCAGGAATCTACTGTTAAGGTACTTTCTTTTGATTGGTCCTTTTTAACCTTTTTATTTAATTAATTTTCACAGCGAATAGGAGATGTTGCAGATTGATTCCAAGCTCTATGCGTTAAAGATAGCGAGGTACTATATGAAGCTCCTTATTTAATAACCAAGGTAAATGCTCTTGATTATTTATGAAATTTTGAAATTTTTAGGATCCAAACGCAAGTACACGAGCCATGTTATGCATGGTAAGTAATTAGTTAAACTGGTTAAAATACCTAAATGCTATGTGCTCCTACTGTTAAAAGGTTCAAATTAAGTTGAACGTGGCACGTTTGATTAGGAAACATGTAAATTTTCGTACCAGTCACCTTAAGTGCCGTATTTTCTTTTGTGTTGCTATTTGTAAAGCTGCTTTGTGCGTTCTTTACTCGTAAAGATGGCATCTGTTTGTTTTGTTTAGGGCATCTGTGAACAAATTAGGGCATCAATGTGTGTTTAGTCCATCCGTTTGTATGTTTAGCAACTCTGTTTTAGGTGCTTACGTGCATTCATAAAAGTATTAACTTATGCATCGGTGAAAAATCTCGCATCTATATTAGGACATGCTGGAATAAAAACTTATTGAATTGGCTTGCAACAGTTTAAACTGTATTAGTAAATTTAGTGGGTTACTTTTTTGTTGTGAGTTGCAAGTTGAACCCTTGCTTTTATGTACTGGTTCGACTTACGGATATACCATATTTTTGTCCAGGTTAAACTATTGGGGGTATTCAACTATGAATTACTTCTCGCCAATATTGAGATATGCATCTGCTGGTGCATGTAATTGCGGCCTTGATGCAGTAAATGTCTTCAAACAACTTGTTAAAGAGGCGTACAAGCTTGGAATTAAGGTGATTAATTGTCTCGATTGGGATTTGGATTGTTTCCTTTAAGTTTGGCATGATTTGTATCCAACGAAGAATTGTGTAAGTGGTCTGGATGTTGTTTATTAATCATATGGACTGTTGAAGGGAATAGCATGGGCACATTTTGTCTTTTCCAGTTAAATTTAAAGTTGTGTACGTCCTTGAAAAATCAGATGTGCCTCGTGACTTGGAATCATCATTTTTATGCATTGTTTGTACTTGCAGTCATTATTTATATTCATTTTTTATCTTTGTAGCAATCATCAATTGTGATTCTGCTTTGTTTCTCTCGGATTTACTATCGCATCAGATTTAGTGAAACATTGTATAAAGATGTTGTTCGAGTTCATCCGGTTTATAGTGTAGGGACCATTTGCAGGTCTGATTTGCATGTGTCCGCAAATTCAAAGTCGGCCGAGAGGCCCAAGTTGAAGTTACTTCAAAGATCTGAACCAGTCGAAACTTTGCGACCCTTAGTAGCATTTATTCTTTTTGTTAAAACGTTGGAAGTTAAAAATATAGTGCAAAAAAGAACGCTAACAAAAAAATCACTAACAACGAAAACATAAATAAAAACAAGCAGCAGTTCACCAAAGACGTAGTTCAAAAAAGACAAAAAAACACGCTAAGAGGGAAAATCAAAAAATACACGATCAAACATAAGAAATTATAAAAATATACAAAATCAATCCTTAGAAAATAAAGAAAGTGACAAAGAGGCCCTTGGACTTCAAGAAGAGACAAAAGGAGGGGAAAGATTCTTGATCCAATGGTTGGGAGGAAGTTTTTTAAGTTTTCTATTGAGATGAAGTTTTCTATTGATCCCATCTCTATATATATAGGGGAGAGATCAAATAAAAAGATTTTTTTTGTGAGAAGGATAAGAAGGATTTTCAGCCATTGATTTAAAATTAATGGATGAGATTAAACCAAAATCCTAATAAACTAACTAACTAACTAACTAACCATCTAAACGTGTTTTTTTTTAAAGTTCTTCAAAAATTATGAAAAAATTCCAGTAGATCGGGTATGTTGGTGCAAAAAACTTTTGTGAAAAAAGTTTTTTTAATTTGAAGTTTTTTACGCTTTTTTAATGCACAAAAACGGAATTTTGATGCACAAAAACGTTTTCTTTTACGTTTTTTAGGTTTTTTGTGCATCAAGAATTCATTTTTATGCCCAACTTCTTTTGACTTTTTGCTTTAAAATATGATTCCGCATCAAACTATAATAAATTGAAAAATTTTTGAATGAAGAAATTTTGTACACCAAAATTCACGTGTTTGTGCATCAAATTTTATTTTTTGTGCATCAGAAAAACGTAAAAAACTCAAAATTAAAAAACGTTTATTCACAACTTTTTTAGGCACCAACAAATCCGACCATTTGGAATTTTTTCTGAATTTTTTGAAGACTTTTTTAAAATCGTGTTTTGGTGGTTAGTTAGTTAGTTAGTTAGGAATATGGATTGATCTTATCCATTGATTTTAAATGATTGGCTAAAAATCCTTTTTATCCTTCTCACCAAAAAAAGTTTTTTTATTTTAACTCTCCCCTATATATATATATATATATATATATATATATATATATATATATATATATATATATATATATATATATATATATATATATATATATATATATATATATATATATATATATATATATATCTTTACATTATATATAAGAGGAGGGATATGGCACATAAGCAGGTTTAAATCCACGTCAGCATCATTTGGGCCGTGATTATCATTCGGGTAGTGTCTTAAACCCGGCTTATATTCATATCCAACAGAAATCTTCCCCAAGATTAATAATGGTAATCAAACTTTACCAATCGACATTGTTTGGATTCATGTCAACGACTTATGATAAACGACCTCAACAAGATGAAGATTTAATGCTACAATCAAAGTCAGGGTTTGTACATGACTTTTGTTCAACCTAATTTTCCAACCGAATGAGGATGTAATATTATCAGGTATTTTCAACCTAATTTTCCCTTAAATTAATCTTTTAATTCAAACAGCTAAAAAATAACCGAATGATGATGTCTTATTATCAGGATGTATATATATTAAATTATTACTAGCAGGATACCCGCGCAATGCGGCGGCAGGTATCCTGTAACCATATTTTACAGCGAACAAATTTTATTCGATTTCATTTTCTTGTAAAACGTTAAAAATAACAAGATAGCTACACAATCCGATGGCGAGTCTCTATGACTATATTTTACGGCAATGACTTTACTTCGTACCTACATATATCCTTTTTAGCCGGTGAAAACTCTCAAAGCACATTACCCCCATAAAGTAAACACGTTATTTTATAAATAAGATATCCAACGAAACAAAAATGATATTGCAAACATAACTTTACCAACAAATTTTAACAAATATAAAATAAATCTAATCTAAATTACGACAAATTTATACACCAAACTTTATAAGCAATTTCACATAAACTTTAAAACGACAAGATATATATCTAAATTACATCCCAGTTTCCTAGCCTAAACTACTGATCAATTGACATACATTCGGGACATATCGTGTGCAAAGCTTTGGTGTTCGTTATTCAAACATACGTCATGAATACCATCATCAACATCATCATATGCACGACTACACCACCACCATCATCACAAATCGAAATATCTGCCACAACCATCATTTTGAAATGTGAATCAAACTGGTTTGGTTATTTGGTGGTCTCGATCAGTTAAAACACCACCAATTTCATCCACACCACAAATTGATCGATATCACACACTGTGCTCGTCATTGTCACACACTCATCCTATCGTCACACACCATAATGGTGGCATCAAAGGGCCGGTGGCAGCAAGGAGAAGATTAGCAGCAAGGAGAACATTAGCATGTGTGTGGCTGGAAGTAAGGGTTGTGTGTGGTATCTAAATTTAAATAGCGAGAGTTGGGTCATGTTTTGAAATTTGGTCAAAGATAATAATGGTTTATAAATTGGTTGTTACAAATCTTTTAATAAGATGGTACAAGTTTTGTATATGTTTTAAATGGGTTGTTACAAAATGATTTAAATAACATATTAATATTAGTATTAGAGGTTGTTACAAGTTTGTATATAACTTTTCAATTAAAGAAATGTTAGAGGCTTAATATTTTAAAAGTTTTAATTATAGAAAAATTGATAAATGTTTTATAAAGTAGTAAAGATTATAAATTTTTTAAAAAATATATTATATAATAAAAGAAAGAAAGATAAAGACAGAAGCATATGGTCTTGTCTACATGTATAGTACATATAAATTATTTTAAACGCACTCTCCTCAATAAATGTAAAGAAATTAAGTAGTACAATTACAATAACTTATTGTATATCTTATTAATGTACATAATAAAATCTGATTTAAGTAATACAATATATTAATACATATGTACAACCATAACCAACATAAAATATTTTACAACAACACATTAGATTTAATACTATAATTAATATTATAATTAAAATACCCCTTCACCATAATTTTAAAATAAACAACACATCGTACAAATATCAGTTCAGCCTATTTTTTCTAAAATTAATTAATATCAATTAATATATAATTAATATCCCCTATTTTTTACATATATAAAAAATAACCAACGAGTGATTTAAGCGCATAATTATATATGGTTATCTGTAATTTTGGTGTGGCACGTATATGTATTGTTTTGTTGAAGTTATCGAGAATTAAAAGGTGTTGTTGTTCGATTGATGCCTGATAACTAGGTTTTACTTAGTTAAAAAGATTCTTTGTCGTATGTCTAATCGAATTGATCTGGTTTAACTATGCGACTCAGTCGTTCTTTGGTGAAACAAAAGTTGTGTTGTTGTAGTATTAAAAAGTGCAAAACTTAAAAGTAAAATGACTTAAAGTAAATCTAAATCTAAGTTTAATTTAAAATAAAAGGCGAGTATTTAAAAACGTGACGAAAATTAAAAGGCACTAAAGTAAATGACGCAAACTTAAATTTATCTAAGGCAAACTTAAAACGCAACTAAAACTTAAAACTAAGGCAAGGCTAAAATAAATCTAAGGCAAGAAATCTTAAAGTGCGACTAAGTAAAAAAACGGGAAAAAAAAAGCTTGAAAATTAAAAACAGAAAGTTAAGAAAACTGAAATTAAAAGAACCTGAAAATTAGCTCATCCGGAATAATCCTTCGTTCGGAATAAACACTCATCCGAAATGTCACCTTCGTTCGGAATGTTTTTCTTCACTCGGAATATTTCCCAAAATCCTTGATCCGGAATAAATCCTTTATCCGGAATATGTCACTTATCCGGAATAAAGTCTTGATTCGGAATAATGGTCTTGATCCGGAATGTTGCCCTTGATCCGGAATATCTCTTGATCCGGAATATTATTCCGAATAAAATCCTTGATCCGGAATGTCTTAATATTCCGAATAAACTCCTTGATCCGGAATAATAAATTATTCCGGATGAACTTGCTTGATCCGGAATATTATTTGGTTCGGAATGTTAGGTTGATCCGGAATATTCCCTTGATCTAAAATATCCTATTGATCCGGAATAAAAGGTTGATCCGGAGTAACCGGCTTGATCCGGAATGTTTCTTGGGAATATACAGTAACAAACACAGCGAAGAACAAGGATATATAGATACACGGATCTAATCAAAATAATCAAAATCAACCACAAGATTAAATCAAACTATTCAATAAACATATACTAATGATAATCAAACATTCCAAAACAACAAAACTAAAAATAAAGATCAAGATAATCAAAACCCACTTTGATCAAAATAAGAACATGAACATGAACATAAACATAAAAATCAAAGATTAAGAAAGGTAGAAAGGATATTAACAAGATAAAGTAAAGATTGACAAGAATTAAATGGAAACTTACTTGAAATTAAAGGAATTTAAGGTGCAAGACAAGTATTTAAATTGGACAAGAAATTAAATGGACATGAATTTAAATGTGCAGGAAAGTAAATGGAAGAAATAGTGTGTCAAACTATAAAAAAAAACAAATGATTAAGATCATAATCTATATATAGGGGAGGATTAAGGAGTGCTTAGGAAGCTTCCTCCCCTCCTTCATTTCTTCTTAATTGCATGATCAAGTCCTTAAGCTTCTTTAATCTTCTTAAATATTCTTAATACTTGGACTTTGTCTTGGGATTTCTTTAAACTCGTCTTGAATTTTCTTCATAAATAAGACTCGAGTTCTTCGGCTTTAGTAAACTTCCGTCTTTTGACTTTTTCTTCGATAAATCTTCAGAATTGGTCTTGGACTTCCGTTCTTTTTGCACTCTTGACTTCTTGACTTCGTCTTTCGTCTTTTTCTTCGATAAAAACCCGCGAATGCCCGTGTTTTTTCCACTTTTCACCTTTTCGTCCTAAATCACAACAAAAACACAAACCACGCATAATTCCGACATAAATGACATAAAATACACGTTTTGGCTCGGTTATTATTGTAATTAAGTGGTAAAAAGGATGGGTGTTTACACACCTATCAAATCCCCTACACTTGACCATTGCAATGTCCTCATGCAATGCATTAGTTACAAAGCACGTTTACATTTTTCATCAAAATCAATCCACATTGGCCTTTATTAAAGAGATAGAAAACTATAAACATTCAAAGTAAAGAAGTCAAAAGCATACCTTGAGTTTTGAAAATGTCATGAATAATCATCATCTTCAAGTTTTCACTTTCTCCAAACCAAGCTTAAAAACGAGATCATTGTTATTATAAGTTAGCAAACTAACACGAACTCATGTGGGCCAATTACTCACTTAGACTCCCTTATTCCTAGGGGTATCTCTTATATTTTATTATTGTCTTAAATGATCACGAGGATGCATTGTTGACTTATTTCGATAGTTATTTAGGCCGAAAATAAAGTGAACGATTTAATCAATAGTTAGCTAAAGGACAAAATCTTTTAAAACTGCTTCTCGGGACCTCATAAAGTTCATATCTTGGCATAACTCGCTTCGCGATTTGAGACCTTTCTCGGACCGATATTTGGCAGCGACTTCATACTTCAAACCTTGAGAGACGTTCATGAAATAATGGTCTTCTCTTCATATAGGAATTTCTTCACTTGAAGTTTTGAGAGATTCATACTTGGACCACGACTTCTTCATTTTTCTCCAATCTTTATTTTGGACTTTGATATACAACGATCCGCCTCCTTTTTGGACTTGGCTTTATTTATCCTCATACCTTGTTAGGGCCTTTTCGGATAGACTTCTCCATGACTTTTGGGGAGTTTTTTATTTTCGTCGTGTGTCTCGATCCTTCATATTGATTTTCGATAAATGATTCTTCACATCACTTTGGATCTTTAGCAACAAAATGTAGCCCTCATGCCTTGTTAGGACCTTTTTGGACTCGCCAATATTCACATCCCGCTTCAATAAGTTATGCCTTGGCTATGAACTCTAATCCATACCGAGCAACTTTTAAACGATCTTGGGCTAGAAGCTAAGTAACCTTTCAAATCGTACAACCTTATTTATTGCAGATAAATTTATTAGCAAGCGATGGGAGAATAAGCTCATAATTAACTCACATAAATTCACGAAAGAATACGAAACTTATAATTGACTCTATCATCTCTCGTTCTCCACAGTTTAAAATCTCAAAGAATGAGATTCGTGGATGCTTAGCCTATTAAATCAAAGTTTTGGGTTTTCGAGTCGCCTATAGGATCTTGCAAATTCTTAGACTCTTTCAAGTTTAGAAATCGCATTTTAAAGTTCCCTTGATAAACGACTCTCTAGGATCAATTATAGGAACTTGCGAAAAGTTCTTGTTCTTAACCCACGAGAGTTAAGACTTTCGCGTTTTATAGCTCCCTATATAAAATTCTAGCAAAACTTGACTTAAACACGTTAAGGATACTAACTAGAGTAAACTTAGATAAGTAAACTCGGGTTGAGTCAAAAGATTCACAACGTTTGAAAATTAAAACCACTTTATTGAAAATTTATTCTAGCAAAGAAAGAAAATAACTATACAAAGGGAAAAACTAATGGGCCAAAATAGATCAAAAATTTTGAAAAATGTCGAAAAATTGATTTTCTGGTTAAAAGGAGGACAAATACAAGGAAAAGAGCCACTTAACTTCGATAGAAGTCCCCCTACACTTAATATAAACATTGTCCTCAATGTTTAAGCATGTGGGAGTAAACTCCCCTACACTTAGGACATTGTGCACTTTGTTTAAATCTCGCTAAGGAAGAGACAACTAAAGAGATTCCTATTTTAATATTAGAAAATATAAAATAGTGAATCGAAAAGAGTTTAGGGTAGAACCGGGAAGATGGAACACGGAATCACGGGTCGTCAAGAATCATCAAGAGTGGATCATTGAGCGCTCGAATCCCTGATTATAAGAAGAGAGGAATTAGCAAACACCAATGGGTCTCCCCTACACTTAGGATAAAGAAAGCTAAAAGATAGATACATGGGTTGCCTCCCAATAAGCGCTTGGTTTTTGTTCACCGAGTCGTGAGCCTGACTCGGCCTTGATCATCATAGGAAGAAGCATGAAACATATCCACCGGGATCAAAGACATAGTTTTCGTCCATCAAATAGCACAGGCTTAAGGCGAACAAGGCAAGCCAAAGAAAAATAGGCAAGGTTCCCTTAATCAAAGACGGAGCATGGTGGGAGCAAGTGTGAAGAGCAGGCATATCTTCAGTAGTTCCATAAATCTTTCCTTTTATTTCATCAGGTGGATACTGAGATGGCTGCAGAATATCGATACCGGGGTCGAACACCTTTTCCTTTAGGGGAAAATAGCACTCAGGCTCAGCAGAGTGTGAAGAAGATCCGCGAAGATGATGCACAACCTCGTCCTCAGAAGGGGGACAAAGAGGTGTTAACTCATACGTGTTGCGGATATTGGTGTCGACCGGTTGCTTCTCCTTTGAAGAATTTTTTTCAAATCCAAAGTAGGATCAAGACGATAATCTTCAAAGTCCAAAGGAGGTGCATCACTCTCATGAGGGAAGTAAGTATTGAGAAAAGCAGAGAAATCTTCCTCAAATGAGTAATCATCCAAAGTACGATTAAGCATGGATGACGGAGGATCTTCATGATGTGAAGAATCACTCGAAAGAGTATCGGCCTCATCAAAATCATCATATGTGGGCAGGTCGGGATACTCGGAAGTACAATCATCATAATCATCCGAATCTGAGATAGAATCATCATCATAAGCATCAAAGATCGGTGGAGAATCATAAATGGGAGAAGGTTCTAAATTGGAGAGAGAATCATCCTCATCTTCAAAAAATGGATTATCAATGCAAGACTCGAATAGAGGGTTGTTGTAGATGACAAAATCATCGAGCATATTAATCATATTTGCATATTCTCGTCCATAGGATTTGCTTGTAAGCTTCCCCATTTTGAAAACTTGTGCATCATCCCCGACTCTTAAGATTAACTCACCTTCGGCAACATCAACTAGAGCTCGTCCGGTTCTCAAGAATGGCCGACCAAGTATTAAAGGAATACGAGGGTCCATTTCATAATCAACAACGACAAAGTCGACCGGGAAAGTAAATGTGCCAACTTTGATGAACACGTCTTCGGCAATACCAACGGGGTAAGCGAGAGTGCGATTTACAAGTTCAAGAGTCATCTTTGTTGGAGTAAGGTCGGGTAATGATAGTGTTTTCCAAACACTTAATGGCATGAGATTTATACTGGCCCCGAGATCAGCTAAGGCAGTAAATTCTTCGGTTTTGTTGAAGATGCAAGGCAACACAAAACGACCGGGATCTTCAAGCTTTTCAGGAAGTTCTTTAAGAATAACTGCGGAACAGTTTTCATTTAAGCGTGTGTTGGCGAGCTCAATCAACTTCTCCTTCTTGTTAAGCAATTCCTTGAATGCTTTCATAAATTTCGGCATGTGGACAAGTGCTTCAACAAGGCTAATGTTGAAATTCAGTTGAGAGATCATCTTCATAAAATTTGACATTTGAGAGTCATCCTTGGTGAGCATTGCGGTCTTGCCTAGCCGTGAAGGATAAGGGATATTGGGTTTGGGTGGTGAAGGTGTAGGTGTAGGTAAAGGTTGCGATGTTGAAGGGTCCTTCCTAGGTACATCGTCATGACGAGGCGGAGACGGTAATGGTGCACTAATACTAGGTGTAGGAGGAGTAGGGATAAATGGTGGTGGAGGAGGTGTAGATGATAGGGGCGGGATAGGTGGTCCTACGATGGTAACTCCACTACGGGTAGTAATAGCACTCACATTCGCTCGCGGATTGGTGACGGTGTTTGAAGGTAGAGAACTCGAAGTAGAAGGTTGAGCTGTGGGCAAGAAACTAGCCAGCATATTCTTAATATCATTCGTTTGACTGCTGAAGGAGGATTGGATATTATCTCGAAGCTCGGATCGAATGTCATTTCCTTGCTTGGTGATATCTCCTTTCAAATTGATAATTTGGCTCTGTAGATTCTTGATTTACTCACCTTGGGTTCTCATGATGGCTTCAACATCTTGATTAATGGGTGGGGCTTGTTGAGCGGGTGGGTGATAAGGATTAGAAGCTCTTGGTGGGATTTGGTTGCTTCTATTGTAGTTGTTGGCGGGGTTTTGGTTTTGAGGAGAAAAACCGGGTGAAAGATAGTTGTCTGATCGGTAACTCAACAAATTTCTATCCCCTTGAGGTCGAGCTTGGTAATTTTCCGGTGAATAACTACCATAAGCTGCATACACATTTTCCGGATTTCCTTGAGTAGAAGGACAATCAGTGTATGAGTGTGGACCGCCGCATGTTTCACAAGGATTGGCTACCGCTTTAACTTGTTGTTGTTGGTTTGAAGCGAGAAGCAAGATACTTTTGTTCATTTCGGTCATCATGCGGGTGAATTGGGTCATGTCGGGGTTTACTGCAGTAGAAGAAACATTGACTCTCGGGTTGTTCCTTGAAGAAGCGGAGGAATCCCAATTTTTGTGGTGAGTAGTCATGTTCTCAATAAGCTCTCTACACTCCTCGGGTCTCCTTTTCATAAATGTGCCACCGACGGCTGCATTAATCGTATCACGATCTCGAAAAGTCAAACCGTTGTAGAAAGTATCAATCAATGTGACTGGAAGCATGTTGTGGTTTGGACAACGATCAATCAAAACATTATATCTTTCCCAAGCATCAAAAAGAGATTCATCGGGATCTTGCATGAAACCGCTGATTTGATTGCGAAGGCTCGTGACCATGGATGGTGGAAAGTAGCGCGACAAAAAGCGTTGAGTCATGTCATCCCAAGTATGAATGGAATTCTTCGGGAGACGATCAAACCATTTCTCGGCGTGATGTGATAAAGTATGTGGAAAGAGTTGTAGGCGAAGAACATCCATTGTGGCACCGGACAACTTCATGCTTTGGGTGATTGTAATGAACTTGTCGAGGTGTTTGTTGGCATCATCAACAGGCATTCCGACGAATGGATTTGTTTGCACTTGCTAAATCATGTGGTGCTTCAACGAAAACTCCGGAGCCGTGATTTGCATCGGCGCAATCGGTCCTCCTCGTCCAAACATGGTAGGTTGACAAAGCTCCTCCATTGTCCGAAGATCGGGCTGTGGAAGAACATTGTTGTTATTATTGTTGAGGTGCGGTGGATTATTGTTGTTGTTAACACCTGCCATACTTAAATCTTCTTGAGTCTCGGTGTTGGAAAAATATTTTTACGTATTTAGAAAGGATCGGTCACTCCAATAATATATTCAAGTAATAGGCTCGTGATCCAGTTTGTAAACAATATAGTCCATATAGCCCACATGTAGGGTGGGCTATATATACCCCCTCCTAGCATGTTAGGAGGGGTGGCTCATTCATTTTCATACTTTTCATTTATCAATTACACTTTCTCTCTCTACCTCCTTTCCTCTCTTCTTTCTCTCTCTATACCCATCTTCTTCCTCCTCCTCCACCATTAAATCAATAGATCTAATCATAGTTTACCAAATCCTAAGAAATCGTAGACCTTCAATTGGTATCAAGAGCCATGGTTAAATCTTAGGATTTGCGTTTTTATCTATTGATTTAGTGGTTATATTTTTTTATTTTTTTTTTACTTTATTTTTTTGGATCGTATTTACTTTTTGTGAATCAATTTTTGATTCTTAGGATTTTTATTAAATCATCAATTTTTATTTAAATTTTTTAAAATCATCCATTTTTATCAAATCTATCAGTTTTCTTTTACAAACATTTTTTTTAATTTTTTTTATAATTTTTTTATATAATCTTGTTAACTTATCATTTCTTTTTGTCAATCTGTCCAACATTTTTTTAGAATAGTCTTTTTCTATCTCCAATCTGTCCAAACAGTCATCTTTTGTCTAATTTTTTTCATTTTTTCATTATCAGTTTTTTATTAGTTTTCTTTATTTGTTTTCTTGATCTAGCACTTCTGTCCAACTGTCCGTTCATCATCTTTCAGTACCATCATTTTTCCCAGATTCACGATTTATTTTTTTTTCCGAACGAAAGCTTTTTCCGGATCAACAGTTATTCCAGATCAACAGTTATTCCGGACCAACAGTTATTCCGGATCAACAGTTATCCGGATCAACAGTTATTCCGGATCAACAGTTATTCCTGATCAACAGTTATCCCGGATCAACAGTTATTCTGGATCAACAGTTATTCCGGATCAACAGTTATTCCGGATCAACAGTTATTCCGGATAAAGAAACTCAAAAAAAAAGAAAAAGAGGAAATTCAAGCATAACGGGAAACAATACACAATCTCGACAACCCAAACACTCTTCTCATTCACACCTAAACAACACCCTCGACTCTCGTCAGACTCACTCTCTCACCCATACCAGACTCATCACCCTCGTTTACAATACTCACAACAAGACTCAAACAATTTCTTAGAAAACTCCCTCACCCTGACTCCTAACACTCGAACACACACCTTCGTTCTCACCCCACCCTCGAAACGTCTCAACACTCATCAGACTGACTCGACCAAAGAATATCACTCCCATTTTCAACCAATAGAATAGACACCAAATCATTACCCACAACCCATACCAAAAACTCCCAAGACTCGACTCACATTCTCACACCTCTCTCACGACTCGGACCAACAAACAATCCCTCACCTTATTCCCTCGACTCCCTCGAACTCACTCCCTCGACATCACTCGTACACCCTCATCTCGTCACAATAACACATCACAAATCATCTCGTCAACAAAGACTCACACATAGACTCGAAGAAAAACAAACCTACCCATTTTTCATTCTTCACACTCGACTCAAAACCCCTCACACTCACAAGACAAAAAAAAAAAAAAAACTCGACTCCCAACCTCTCTCGTCTCACACAACAAACTCAAACCTCACAACCAAAAACAAAACATATAAAATACCTACCCGAGACCTTAATTATAAATATCTTGAAGCCGGTTCACTCGTCTTCATAGGGAATAGTTGGGATTGATTTGTGATTGTATATCACGAGTGTGATAGGGGTATTTGATACTATTGGTGTTTTTCAGAAGGAGATCAACTGGGATTTAGAAGGGATTGATTTGTTTTTGTGATTGAGAGTTAATAGAAAAAGGAGACGGAGGAGTTAAGTTTTTGGTTTCAAGATTTTGGGTGTTCATCAGATTGGTTGTGAGATTAGAGAGACTGAGGAGTTTTCTATGTGTGAAGAAGAGAGAGAGAACTATAGAAAGGGTGAGAGATTAGGTTTGTCTGTGTTTTCTGTGTTTTAGGAGAGTGATATAGAGTCAAAGAGAAAAGAGTGGGGCGGAGTAAACTAAGATATTGAGAGTTTATACACGTCTCTTCAATGTTTTTTGTTTTTTAGGCCACAATTGATACACGTGTTATTTATACACGATTTGTTTTCAAAAGTTATCAGATTTGTTTTCAAAAGATCTCAGATTTTGTTTTTTTTTTATTATTTTTTATTTTTCATTTTTTTTATATTTTTAGTTAAGTTACCCCTTTTACATATTTAAAAGTTTATTTAGGTAAAGTTTTTAAGTTTTAAAAGTTATAAATGTTTTAAAATAGAATTGAAGGTCTACGTTTTCTTGGGATTTGGTAAACTATGAATAATCTATTGATAAGATGGAGATGGAGGGTGAAGGAAGAAGATGAACTAGAGAGAGAAAGGAGAGAGGAAAGAAAGATAGAGAGAGAAAGTAAATTTATTAAATGGAAAGTGAGAAAATGAAAGAGCCACCCCTCCTAACATGCTAGGAGGGGGTATATATAGCCCACCCTACATGTGGGCTATATGGGCTATACTGTTTATAACTGGATCACGAGTCTAATACCCGAATATATTATTGGAGTGACCGATCCTTTCTAAATACGTAAAAACGTATTTCCAACAATCTCCCCCTAAGGGAGGTCACTCTAAGTTACAATGTCCTAAATAGTCTATAGCTCGTGATCTATGCTAACAATGATGTGACCGAGACTTTCTTTGGAAAAACGTATTTCCAACAATCTCCCCCTAAGGGAGGTCACACCATTTTACAAAATCTTAAACCTAGCATACTATGCTTGAGTCTTCGATCTTGTTATTGTGAATATGCTTGATGTGATCTTTGACTTTAGTCTTGAGCATGTTTCCTTGCCTTGACCTTGTGCATTCATCACTTGTGAAATTTGCCTCCTCGTGACTTCATGTTCCACATGCTTATACCTTTAAATTCTTGAAAGCTTCAGAGTTTGATACAACGAAAGACTTGACCTTCAGACTTTCTTGAATTCGTTGAAGTACTTAGTGTATGTAGTATAAGCATGTGGTGACGACTTCTTCTGGATTGTACACCGCAATGCCACCTTCTTATTACGCTGCATAAGACAGTTAGCAACAAAACATATACACAGATGAAATGGCCTTGAACATTTCATTATAATTCGGTAGCATTTTACCTCCGGTCGGTGAAGACCGTTGGACGATATTAAATATCGTACTTGTGACAGGTAGTTTCAATTAAGAACCTCCTTGACAAGATTTCGCGGGTAAACCCGTTCTCTTTATTCGACCGTCCAAAGCTGACTGCGAACATAAAGAGTGAATCATTTGGATAATATTATCCGCATGATTTGAAGCCGTCAATTCATGTTCCAGGAACAAGTTTGATTCATTAACGAATCGCACCATCGTTGCTTTCCAGTTGTCACTAGCTTGATTCATATAGAATCTTGCAAGTTACCTACCAAGTGCTGTTTGATGTTAACACTAGAAGGATTTCCACTCATCACCGTGAACACTAAGGTATCACTCTGAGTGTTTTGGCAAGATCACAAAGATATTGCGTAGAGGTCTGGAACGTGTTTAAGTTCAATTAAGAATTAAACAACTGTTGCTTTCCAGTTAACACAAGTTTGATTCATAAAGAATCACACAAGTCACCTACCATGAACTTTTTGATGTTCGCTCAAGAAGGATTTCCATCTTCATTGTAAATACTTTCGTATTACTCGGATGTTCAGGCAAGATCATGAAGATTTTGCGTAGGACTCTTAATATCTTTCTTACTTGTCACAGTGTGTGAAGAAGCAAGGGATTATGAAAGTGTGTCCTAATGAGATATTTGATGATCTCAAATGGCTCTAGACTCGATCGTGCATTTTGGATTTTAGTGATCGGAGGCTAGAGAGGAGTGCCACCTTTTCAATACCAATTTATTCGGAGTGAATAAATCAATAGATAATGTGTTGTCTCCGTGTGATTAAAACAAATATCTTTTAAGAGATATCTGAGTTAGCTAGGATGGGTTGTGCCTTGCATCACTGGGTCCATGATGTCTATCTTCAATATCGAGAATCATAAATGATTTCAATAGCATATGAATTGACCCGGTTTCTGCCTAAGTTGTAAGGAGGGCTACTTTCTTTACACCCTTTATCTTTACAATTCTTTTTCATTCTTCAACCCCTTCAATGCTTACCAATACGTCATAACTAGCACCTTGTTGTGATTGTTCCAGTGCTAACTTAAGTACTTGGTCGGCATTCAGCTACGTTCACAATCTTTCTCCATCTTTCCTAAGGACTACTATTTCTAGCTATGGAACGTCCTTGGGAAGATTCCTCCGGGATATGGAAGAATCATTGGACTTTAACCTATCCTACCATCCTTATGTCACCACAATCGTCACCGTCGTGAAATAGATAGGGTATGGGTAAGTAACGTCACCATGAAATCCATTTGAATATAAAACATATTTTGCTCCCCCTTAACATATGCCACGATATTCGAAAACATTTCGCACATGTCGGGATGAGCCAGCACATTAAGTCAAACCATTGAGACACATTAAATAACATTTTCTCCCACATATTAAAAATATTAACCCAATCTATGTTTTTAATATCAATTGATTTAATGATGTTTTAAGAAAAAATTGGGAAGAAAAATGCAAATGCAATTAAATCCATTTATCTTCATGAATATAACAAGCTCCCCCTCAAATTAATGAGGGTGAACTTGAAACGATAATTAAATATCTTTTAAACACAAGTGTAAAGTATTTATCCCGTGCAAAGATCATATATGATAATGTATTCACAAGAGTTAGCGAATTACGAGGTTGGACCTGAATGATAGAGAACATCATATGAAAGAAGCACATGGTTCTTGTTCACGAATGTTGGTCTTCCTCGTAACTTCTGAAATTATCTTCTCCTTTACACCACATGGACAATTGATATCGTTGTCCTTGGTACCAACTTGTGAGCATTGGCACTTTCGGCATCGAAGAGTCTGAACGCTTGACAATTGCTCCCCCTCAATTGTTGACCCGTGTTCTACTTAAAGAGCTGTAGTCGTTGTTTGAGTAGTCGCATCGTCTAGTATGTAGATATCAATTTCTACGAACTTCGGATTGTGGAGTTGATAACTTCGGATTTTGAAGTCAAAGCTTTCCGGTGAAATGCTTGACTTCAATGTGAAAAGCGGGTTACTATCGGAAATAATAGCAAACCAAATGGAGCATGTTTTAAAAAACATTTAAACTTCTGCTCGAACTTTATATACAACCCCGTGTCATTATTGAATGACATTTCTAGGTTCGTAAATATTATCGATTCTAGAAGACATGCTATTTTTATCAAAAGATTTTGAACACACAATTTTGAAAGATTTAGAAAAATCTTTTGAAAAATTCTTGAAAAATTGTGTTCAACGTTTTGAAAAATAGTTACTTGAGCTTAAGATGTTGAATATCTTACAAAACGAGCTCAAGTCCGAGAAGTTGTAAACTTCCCGTTGTTAAGGATAAGTTACCATCGGCGATAAACTTTCCTTTTATCTGAAGGACGAGTCCTAAGCTGACATTTACTTAGAAGTCGTTTTCATGAGCTTGAAAACTTTGACTGTTTTAACGGAAAGCTCATGATCGAGAAAGGTTCATTTCTCATTATGAGGAAAAATTCTCTTATTTAAAAGATACACTTTCCTTTCTGAGCTTAAAACTTCGAATGTTTTAATACAAGCTCATGACCGAGAAAGGTGAATTTCTCGTTAAGAGGATAAGCTATCATAAAAGATAATCTTTCCTTTATTTTAAGTTCGAGTTACAGTCTGACATTTAACTGTAACTCATTGTGCATGAGCTTAAAAACTTTCAATGTTTTTAATATTAGCTCATGCCCGAGAAAACTTAATTTCTCGTTGTTAGGATAAGTTTATCATCGGCGATAAACTTTCCTTTCTTTGAAGTCCGGGGCATGATCTGATATTTAATGATAAACCATGTACACGAGCTTAAAACCTTTGAATAGTTTTAACGGAAGCTCGTGTCCGAGAAAATATAATTTCTCGTTTTGAGGGTAAGTTATCGTTGCGAGATAAACTTCCCTTTCTTTGAAGAACGGGTTACAGACTGTGATTTATCTATAAGCCTTTGTGCATGAGCTTAAAAACGTTGAATGTTTTTAATATAATCTCATGCCTGAGAAAAATTAATTTCTCGTTATAAGGATAAGTTTATCATCGGCGATAAACTTTCCTTTCTTTGAAGCACGGGTTACAATATGTGATCCGACTGTAAGCCTTTGTGCATGAGCTTAAAAACGTGGAATGTTTTTAATATAAGCTCATGCCCGAGAAAAATGAATTTCTCGTTGTTAGGATAAGTTTATCATCGGCGATAAACTTTCCTTTCTTTGAAGAATGGGTCACAGACTGTGATTTGCCTATGAGCCATATACAGTTAAGCTTAACCATGAATCCCCTGAGACACTTGTTTCTCTGATATCTGCTTCTTCAGCAACCAAACTCTGAGAGTATCCTTTGTTGAACGGTATACAACGATTGGACCGCTTCGTTCTTTTGGAACATCAACTTTGGGACCTGCATTCTCATTAGGAATTTGCATGCTTTGACATGGGTTAGCGATATCAATTATAGAAGCACGTGGAGGTGCACAGTTGGCTTTACTTGTGTCAGAGGCGACCTGGGTAGATGATTCACTTATCTTAGCTGGCAAACATTTCCTTTTATAGAAAACCTTAAGTTTAGGCTTAAGTGAATTATCATCTTTATCAATTTCCTCCCTAGTAGTCTTAGTAGAATCAGAGACTATCCTAGTTAAAGGGCACTCGTTTCCTACAAGAGTGAAAGTTCTACCAGTGGGGCGCCAAACTTTACCAATGGGTTTGATTTTAGCTATCCACTGGGATTTAAGTCTAGCACGGGAGTTCACCTCATCAAGTAATTTCTTGACACAAGAATCATGATTTGCCGTAAAGACACATTTTCTACATGTTTTACAAGTAGCATATTTAATGTCCGAGTAATTCCTAGATGATTGATCGATGCTCCTAGGAGACGTCATGCTACGGTTAGCAGTGTTAGGTAATCTAGAAGGCATATGACTAGGTTGGACAATGCTATCTCTTACATGTGTCTTTTGAATAGCTTCCCTTTGACCAAAATCATGGCGCACATCATTTGAACTCGTTCTAGACGTGTTCTTTGAACTATTCTTAGAGAAACTAGAGGCAATCATATGATTTGGTCTTGATAAAACTGTTTTGGTCACATAGGGCCTAGTTGCTGGAGTGACTGGTCTAGAAAGATGAACCAAATCAACTTGGGAGGCAAACCGCGGTCTCGAGGATTGTGGTCGCTCGGATCTAAATGCAGTAGGTTGTCTGACAATCGGTTGTCTGACGAACTGATTTGTAGGCGGTTTCCCCAAGATTGATGGTTTTTCAAGCTTAGTGTCCACACTAGGTCCTCTAGTTTTCCTTAACTCGTTTTTCAACGCAGCTATATCAAAAACCTTTTCCTGAACTTGAGCTTTTAACGTTTCATTTTCTTTGAGCAATCTATCTTGAGATGCCAATTTAGACTCTAGTAACTGAATTTGTTTCAAAAGATTATCCTTTTCAGCTTTCGAATCTAAAACTTTTTGATCCAATTTTCTTTCAAGAACAACGTTTGACTTTTCAAGTTTTTCAAAGTATGTTTCAAATTTGTCCGTTTTCTTAGAAAATTCAAGTTTGGCATCCTCAAGATCTTTTGATTGTTGAGCTACAATCGTTTTGAGCTCTCTAATCTTGGAATCAGAAGCAGTCAACGAGGCAGTTATTAAACAATTATCATGATGTTTAGCATTTTGAACACTTTCTCCCCCATTATGACTCACATCGGATGAATCAGAAGTGGTATTTCTATCACTCTTTTCCATCCCATGTTTGTCATAATTAGGTTCAGCATGCTCAATATGCGACATCTCATCAGCATATACATCATAAACAACATTACATTGTACCATGTTTGCAGGCTCTGCGTCATAAATGGGTAAGGTGTCATCAAGAGAAATCTCATGAACATTCCCCGACGTGCCACTGGTATCATGTTGTCCTCCGGATTCCGTGCTCTTGCCATCGTTAGGCTCCAAGTTGTCAACCGTATGACCATTCTCCTCTTGCATATGCAGCATAGATTCTTGCACTCCATTATCATACATTTGCTGAAGTCGAGATCTTTCATAAATCGAAGACGAGACCGATGTCATGAGTTTCAATATTGTATCACGGAAAACTCGAAGCTCGGTATGTGTATCTCGAAGAAATGATTGGCAAATCACTAAGCTGCCAAGCTTGACGATATTGAATTGGAAGAAAGGCGTAAGTTGTGTCACAAGATTCTTATATGCAAGTGCAGATGCCGAGTGATTAAAGTCTTTATTGCGGAGTTGTTCCGCTAGTTGGTTCAAGATGTTGAACAACGATTCCATGAATATATGACGCTCTTGACCAAAGAGTGTCACAAATTCGCTCCCTCCTTGAATGCGTGAAAGAGTAACTAGATGATACTGAAGCATTTGAAATGAAGTGATGCCATTATCACTAACTTTGTCTTGCATTTTATGCGCTTCTCCCGTTTGACATGTCGAATCGAACGAATCCATTGAATATCGATGAAAAATGATGTGGATGTGGTTGTTTTCGGGATTTTACAATTCGTGAAGAAATCGTGAAGTCGAATTTACGAGATATTGCACCCCAACCAATTAATAAACCGTAAAACTTCGTCACAATCCTCGTTTGATGATATAACTCGTTACTCGGCTCAAACGATGATAAACTTCACCAAAGTCCAATTCAAACACGACGCAGACAAAAAATGAAGCCTGAAACAATGTAATCCAACCTACGGTTAATAAAGTGATCGACACGACAATTTATAGCCAAAACACGTGATTAACTTTGCCAAACATTTCGATAACTTTAAAACGTCTAGCCCTCTTAATTATGAAATATTTCCAAAGCGTGTATAGCTAACGTGTAGTGTTTACAAACTTAGCCAAAAATGTGTTTAATACCTTTAATAACTTTGAAAATTTTGAAATTAAACTTTTCTTAAATAAACTTTGAAAATAAAAATAATAAAAAATAAAATAAAAAAAATAGTAGGTTAAAACGTGTTTACGTATAAATACCAGTATTTTTCTAGCGTCTTAACAACTTATCCACTATTATATCCCCCAATACTATCATGCGTCACAACTTAGCCACACGTGTAACCTAATTGAAATAAAACGTGGCAAGGATCTTTGGTTTCTCCGTCTGAATATAATACTTTGTAGTCTCCCACAAATATCTCTCTCCTCAGTCAATAACTTCACAACCTCCGTCTCTTTCTCTTTCACACCTAATAACTCACTAAACCTAATCTCACTAAACTCCGCCCCCCATCTTTTCACTCCAATCTCAATCAACAAGAATCATAATCATAACCCCAAAAATCTGCTCTTATCTTCACTTCTATAATCAAACCCACGAAAAAAAAATGAAGCTTTTGATACACGAATCTGTGATAAACCCAATACCAATCTCTGTTTGATTAAAAATCACACCAACCCTTTGAAGAAATCGAGAGAGAAAGACTGCTAGATCAATCAAGTGATCTCGGGTAGGTTCTTTTTTTTTTGCATGTGTGTTAATCTTGATATCTATCGAGTCTTTCTAACATCTGTCGAGTCTTTCTGTCTAGTGATGAGGTCGTGTATTTGGTCTGTGAGTTTGTGTTGGAGTTGAGGGTGGATGGTTTCTTGTTTTGATTTAAATCGAGTTGTGTGGCAACAAATCGAAACAAGATTAAGATTATAACAGATTTGTTATTAATCTTTTCTTCTCTTCGAATATTAAAATTGGATGTTGTCCAAGAACAGATCAATGATGATAAGATTTTCGTGATAGATCTTAAATGATCTAGACATGCATGTTAAAAAAAACACGAAATCGAAAAAAACTGAGATCAATCAGTGTTGGTTGTGAGTCTGTGTTGTGTCGTCTGTTTGGTTGCGAGTATGACGGAGTGGGTGTGGGAAAAGAGGGTCTTGTTTGAGATGTGTCGAGGGTGGGGGTGAGAACGAGGGTGTGTGTTCGAGTGTGAGGAGTCGAGTTGTTGTTGTTGAGAGATGAGTGAGTCGAGTTGTTGTGTCAAGGTTTTTGTTAGACGAGAGGTAAGTGTGCGAGGTTGTGAGTCGAGGGTGTGTGATGTTCGATGGTGATGTTGGTGATTAAAAAATAAACTGAGTTGAGTGTGAGTGTTGTTCGAGGGTGGGGAGTTTGGGTGAGGGAGTGAGTTTGTTGTGTGAGACGAGAGGTGAGGAGACGAGTGAGGAGTGAGTGGGAGTCTAGTTAGCGAGAGGCGAGGGTGTTGAGTTTTGAGTGGGTGTAGTGTTTGATTGTCGAGAGTTTGTTTTCGAACAGTTTGATTGATGTGAGTCTTTGTTGTCGAGGGTTTTGAGGGACGGTCGAGGGTGAGTCGTGTGAGACGAGAGGGGAGGTTTGAGTCTGTTTTTGTCGGGTGGGTTGTGTGGTCGAGAGATGAGACGAGTTTGGTTTTGGAGTCCGAGTGTTTGTAAACTTAGATCGAGTCTTGCGTATTGTTTCCCGTTATGCTTGAATTTGTTTTTGTTTCAACCGTTCATGCGGAATAATTTAACAAAGTTGGTTCATCTGGAATGTTTTCGCAAAAAAAGAAAACGGTTCATCCGGAATAACTTGAAATCTTGTTCATTCGGAATATATAAAAAATGGTTCATTCGGAATGTTTTGTAAAAACTTTTGATTCGGAATAACTAACAAAATCAGTTCATCCGGAATGTTTTTGCAAAAAACGGTTCATCCGGAATAACTTAAAACTTTGTTCATTCGGAATGTAAAATCGGTTCATTCGGAATGTTTTTGCATAGACGGTTCATCCGGAATAATCTAAGACGCTGGGTGTTGATGAAGGACTGTTGGACAAGAAGACGTATTACCAGAAACTCCCAAATGATTGGACAAAAAGGACTGATTGGACAAAAAATTGATAGAAACAAGAAATAAAAACTGATAAAACAAAAGAAAAAATAAAATAAAATAAAATATTAAAACACTGATGATTGTGGAAACTGATAAAATTGATAGATTTAAAAAAAACTGATTAATTTACAACTTAGATAAAAACTGATTGGACAAGTTATAAAACTGATTGCACAGATTTGAAAGAAAAAAAAAATGAGACGAAAAGATTCCATAAAAAATAAAAATTTATAACAAGAAAATCAATAGATAAAAAACGCAAATCCTAAGATTTAACCATGGCTCTTGATACCAATTGAAGGTCTACGTTTTCTTGGGATTTGGTAAACTATGAATAATCTATTGATAAGATGGAGATGGAGGGTGAAGGAAGAAGATGAACTAGAGAGAGAAAGGAGAGAGGAAAGAAAGATAGAGAGAGAAAGTAAATTTATTAAATGGAAAGTGAGAAAATGAAAGAGCCACCCTACTAACATGCTAGGAGGGGGTATATATAGCCCACCCTACATGTGGGCTATATGGGCTATACTGTTTACAACTGGATCACGAGCCTAATACCTGAATATATTATTAGAGTGAATTTTTTTATTTATTTATCAGTTTTTTCTTATTTTGTATTTTTGTTAAGTTTATTTTTTTAGTGAAGTTAATTTTGGATTTGGTACATCGTGATTGAGACGGGTATTTTGATAGAATTAAATTGGTAAAATATTTGACGGGTTAAAAGTTCTTGTGGCCGGATTTGAAGACAAAACTGACAAGTCAAAGTGACGGGCTTTATTTTTAGTGGCTACGGATTTTTTGATCGAGTTTATTTTATCATAGTTTGAGCCGACTATATTTTTTGAGCCGAGTAAAGTGTTATACCATCAAACGAGGATTGTGACGAAGTTTTACGGTTTATTAATTGGTTGGGGTGTACAATCTCGTTAAATCCACTTCACGATTTCTTCACGAATTGTAAAATCCCGGACATAACAACATCCACATCATTCTTCCTCGATTTTCAATGGATTCGTTAGATTAGACATTTCAAAAGGGAGAAGCGCATAAAATGCAAGACAAAGTTAGTGATAATGGCATCACTTTATTTCAACTACTTCAGTCTCATATTGTGACTCTTTCATGGATTCAAAGAGGGAGCGAATTTGTGACAATCTTTGGTCAAGATCGTCATATATTCATCGACTCAATATTCACCACTTTGACCCAACTCGCCGAGCAACTTAACAATGAAAACTTTAATCACTCTGCATCGGCACTTGCATATCAGACTCTTGTGACACAACTCACGCCTTTCCTCCAATTCAATATCATCAAGTCTGAAAGTTCAGTGATTTGCCAATCATTTCTTCGAGATACCCATACCGAGCTTCGAGTTTTCCGTGATACAATATTGAAACTCATGACATCAGTTTCATCTTCGATTTATGCAAGATATCGACTTCAGCAAGTGTATGATAATGGAATGCAAGAATCTATGATGCAGATGCAAGGGGAGAATGGTCATACGGTTGACAACTTGGAGCCTAACGATGGCAAGAGCACGGAATCAGGAGGACAACATGATACCAGTGGCACGTCAGGGAATGTTCACGAGATCTCTTTTGATGACACCTTACCCGTTTATGACGAAGAGCCTGCAAACATGGTACAATGTAATGTTGTTTATGATGTATCTGCTGATGACATGCCGCATATTGAGCATTCTGAACCTAATTATGGCAAACATGGGTTGGAAAAGAGTGATAGAAATACCACTTCTGATTCATTCGATGTGAGTCATAATGGGGGAGAAAGTGTTCAAAATGCTAAACATCAAGATAATTGTCTTTGGACTGCTTCATTGACTGCTTCTGATTCTAAGATTAGAGAGCTCGAAACGATTGTAGCTCAACAATCAAAAGATCTTGAGGATGACAAACTTGAATTTTCTAAGAAAACGGACAAATTTGAAACATACTTTGAAAAACTTGAAAAGTCAAACGTTGTTCTTGAAAGAAAATTGGATCAAAAAGTTTTAGATTCTAAAGCTGAAAAGGATAATCTTTTGAAACAAATTCAGTTACTAGAGTCTAAATTGGCATCCCAAGATAGATTGCTCAAAGAGAATGAGACTTTAAAAGCTCAAGTCCAGGAAAAGGTGTTTGCTATAGCTGCGTTGAAAAACGAGTTAAGGAAAAATAGAGGACCTAGTGTGGACACTAAGCTTGAAAAACCATCAATATTGGGGAAACCGCCTACAAATCAGTTCGTTAGACAACCGACTGCATTTAGATCCGAGCGACCACAATCCTCGAGACCGCGGTTTGCCTCCCAATTTGATTTGGTTCATATTTCTAGACCAGTCACTCCAGCAACTAGGCCCAATATGACCAAAACTGCTTTAGCAAGACCTAATCATATGATTGCCTCTAGTTTCTCTAAGAATAGTTCAAAGAACACGTCTAGAACGAGTTCAAATGACGTGCGCCATGATTTTGGTCAAAGGGAAACTATTCAAAAGACACATGTAAGAGATAGCAATGTCAAACCTAGTCAGATGCCTTCTAGATTACCCAACACTGGTAACCGTAGCATGTCATCTCCTAGGAGCATCGATTCAATCATCTAGGAATTACTCGGACATTAAATATGCTACTTGTATAACATGTAGAAAATGTGTCTTTACGGCAAATCATGACTCTTGTGTTAAGAAACTACTTGATGAGGTGAACTCTCGTGCTAGAATTAAGTCCCAGTGGATAGATAAAATCAAACCCTTTGGTAAAGTTTGGCGCCCCACTGGTAGAACTTTCACTCTTGTAGGAAACGAGTGCCCTTTAACTAGGATAGTCTCCGATTCTACTAAGTCTACTAGGGAGGATACTGATAAAGATGATACTTCACTTAAGCCTAAACTTAAGGTTTTCTACAAAAGGAAACGTTTTCCAGCTAAGATAAGTGAATCATCTAATCAGGTCACCTCTGACACAAGTAAAGCCAACTGTGAACCCCCACGTGCTTCTAAAATTGATATCGCTAACCCATATCAAAGCATGCAAATTCCTAATGAGAATGCAGGTACCAAAGTTGATGTTCCAAAAGAACGAAGCGGTCCAATCGTTGTATACCGTTCAACTAAGGACACTCTTAGAGTTTGGTTGTTGAAGAAGCAAATATCAGAGAAACAAGTGTCTCGGGGGATTCATGGTTAAGCTTACCATAAGGCTTACATTCAAATCATAGTCTGTAACCCGTTCTTCAAAGAAAGGGAAGTTTATTTCGCAACGATAACTTACCCTCAAAATGAGAAATTAAATTTTCTCGGACACGAGCTTCCGTTAAAACTATTCAAAGGTTTTAAGCTCGTGTATATGGCGTATAATCACATCACAGTTTATGCCCCGGACTTCCAAGAAAGGAAAGTTTATCGCCGATGGTAAACTTATCCTCATTAACGAGAAATTAAATTTTCTCGGACACGAGCTTACGTTAAAACCATTCAAAGGTTTTAAGCTCGTGTACATGACTTACAGTTAAATGTCAGACTGTAACTCGAACTTCAAATAAAGGAAAGTTTATCATTAATGACAACTTATCCTCATAACGAGAAATTCAATTTTCTCGGCCATGAGCTTGTCTTAAAACATTCGAAGTTTAAAGCTCAGAAAGGAAAGTGTATCTTTTAAATAAGATAACTTTTCCTCATAACGAGAAATTAACCTTTCTCGGTCATGAGATTTCCGTTAAAACAGTCAAAGTTTTCAAGCTCATGAAAACGACTTCTAAGTAAATGTCAGCTTAGGAATCGTCCTTCAGATAAAAGGAAAGTTTATCGCCGATGGTAACTTATCCTTACAACGAGAAGTTTACAACTTCTCGGACTTGAGCTTTCCTAAGATATTCCAAATCTTAAGCTCAAGTAATTGGTTTTCAAAACGTTGAACACAATTTTTCAAGAATTTTTCAAAAGGTTTTTCTAAATCTTTTAAAATTGTGTGTTCAAAATGTTTTGATAAAAAGAGCATGTCTTCTGGAATCGATAATATTTACGAACCTAGAAATGTCATTCAATAATGACACGGGGTTGTAAATAAAGTTCGAGCAGAAGTTTAAATGATTTAAAACATGCTCAAAATGGTTTGCTATTATTTCCGATAGTAACCCGCTTTTCACATTGAAGTCGAGCATTTCACCAGAAAGCTTTGACTTCAGAATCCGAAGTTATCAACTCCACAATCTGAAGTTCGTTGCAATTGATATCTACATACTAGACGATGCGACTACTCAAACGACGACTACAACTCTTTAAGTAGGACACGAGTCAACAATTGAGGGGGAGCAATTGTCCAGCGTTCAGACTCGTCGATGCCGAAAGTGCCAATGATCACAAGTTGGTGTCAAGACAACGATATCAATTGTCCAGGAGGTGTAAAAGAGAAGATAATTTCAGAAGTTACGAGGAAGACCGACGTTCGCAGACAAGAACCACGTGATCTTATCACATGATGTTCTCATCATTTCAGGTCCTAACTCGTATACTATAATCTTGTGAATTCATTATTATATATGATCTTTGCTCGTGAATATTATTATTTACGAATCAAGTGCACCCTTATTAATTTGAGGGGGAGCTTGTAAAAATTCATGAAGATAAATGGATTTAATTGCATTTGCATTTTTCTTCCCAATTTTTTCTTAAAACATCATTAAATCAATTGATATTAAAAACATCGATTGGCTTAATATTTTTAATATGGGGGAGAAAATGTGATTTAATATGACTCAATGGTTTGACTTAATGTGCTAGCTCATCCCGACATGTGCGAAATGTTTTCGAATATCGTGGCATATGTTAAGGGGGAGCTAAATGGATTTGCACTTCAAAATGGATTTCATGGTGACATACACTTACCCAAAACATTTCTATTCATGACGGTGAAGATTGTGGTGACATAAGGATGGTAGGATAGGTTAAAGTCCAATGATTCCTCTATAACCGGAGGAATCTTCCCAAGGACATTCCATAGCTAGAAATAGTAGTCCTTATGAAAGATGGAGAAAGATGGAGAAAGATTGTGAACGTAGCTGAATGCCGACCAAGTACTTAAGTTAGCACTGGA
Organism: Glebionis coronaria; assembly: GCA_025667525.1. Taxonomy (NCBI): domain Eukaryota; kingdom Viridiplantae; phylum Streptophyta; class Magnoliopsida; order Asterales; family Asteraceae; genus Glebionis; species Glebionis coronaria. The sequence goes on from CM046880.1 coordinate 550,802,672, forward strand.
ACAATCACAACAAGGTGCTAGTTATGACATATTGGTAAGCATTGAAGGGGTTGAAGAATGAAAAAGAATTGTAAAGATAAAGGGTGTAAAGAAAGAAGCCCTCCTTACAACTTAGGCAGAAACCGGGTCAACTCATTAGCTATTGAGATCATTTTTAATGATGCTTGATATTGAAGATAGACATCATGGACCCAGTGATGCAATGCACAACCCATCCTAGCTAACTCAGATATCTCTTAAAAGATATTTGTTTTAATCACACGGAGACAACACGTTATCTATTGATTTATTCACTCCGAATAAATTGGTATTGAAATGGTGGCACTCCTCTCCAGCCTCCGATCATTAAAAATCCAAAATGCACGATCGAGTCTAGAGCCATTTGAGATCATCAAATATCTCATTAGGACACACTTTCATATTTCCTTGCTTATTCGCACACTGTGAAAAGTAAGAAAGATCTTAAGAGTCCTACGCAAAATCTTCATGATCTTGCCTGAATATCCGAGTAATACGAAAGTATTTACAATGAAGATGGAAATCCTTCTTGAGCGAACGTCAAAAAGCTCATGGTAGGTGCTTGTGCGATTCTTTATGAATCAAACTTGTGATAACTGAAAAGCAACAGTGGTTTAATTCTTATCTGAACTTAAACACGTTCCAGGCCTCTACGCAATATCTTAGTGATCTTGCCAGAACACTCATAGTGACACTCTATAGTGTTCACAGTGATGAGTGGAAATCCTTCTAGTGTTAACCTCAAACAGCACTTGGTAGGTAACTTGCAAGATTCTATACGAATCAAGCTCGTGACAACTGGAAAGCAACGATGGTGCGGTTCTTAATTGAACTTCACTTGTTCCAGGAACATGAATTGACGGCTCCAAATCATGCGGATATTATTATCCAAATGATTCACTCTTTATGTTCGCAGTCAGCTTTGGACGGTCGAATAAAGAGAACGGGTTTACCCGCGAAATCTTGTCAAGGAGGTTCTTAATTGAAACTACCTGTCACAAGTACGATATTTTATATCGTCCAACGGTCTTCACCGGCCGGAGGTAAAATGCTACCGAATTAGAATGAAATGTACAAGGCCATTTCATCCGTGTATATGTTTTGTTGCTAACTGTCTTATGCAACGTAACAAGAAGGTGGCATTGGGTGTACAATCTAGAAGAAGTCGTCACCACATGCTTATACTACATACACTAAGTACTTCAACGAATTCAAGAAAGTCTGAAGGTCAAGTTTTCCGCTGTATCAAACTCTAAAGCTTTCAAGAATTTAAAGGTATAAGTATGTGGAACATGAAGTCACGAGGAGGCAAATAAAATCTGATTTAAGTAATACAATATATTAATACATATGCACAACCATAACAAACATAAAATATTTTACAACAACACATTAGATTTAATACTATAATTAATATTATAATTAAAATACCCCCTTCACCATAATTTTAAAATAAACAACACATCGTACAAATATCAGTTCAACCTATTTTTTCTAAAATTAATTAATATCAATTAATATATAATTAATATCCCCTATTTTTTACATATATAAAAAATAACCAACGAGTGATTTAAGCGCATAATTATATATGGTTATCTGTAATTTTGGTGTGGCACGTATATGTATTGTTTTGTTGAAGTTATCGAGAATTAAAAGGTGTTGTTGTTCGATTGATGCCTGATAACTAGGTTTTACTTAGTTAAAAAGATTCTTTGTCGTGTGTCTAATCGAATTGATCTGGTTTAACTATGCGACTCAGTCGTTCTTTGGTGAAACAAAAGTTGTGTCGTTGTAGTATTAAAAAGTGCAAAACTTAAAAGTAAAATGACTTAAAGTAAATCTAAATCTAAGTCTAATTTAAAATAAAAGGCGAGTATTTAAAAACGTGATGAAAATTAAAAGGCACTAAAGTAAATGACGCAAACTTAAATCTATCTAAGGCAAACTTAAAACACAACTAAAACTTAAAACTAAGGCAAGGCTAAAATAAATCTAAGGCAAGAAATCTTAAAGTGCGACTAAGTAAAAAGGCGGGAAAAATAAAGCTTGAAAATTAAAAACAGAAAGTTAAGAAAACTGAAATTAAAAGAACCTGAAAATTAGCTCATCCGGAATAATCCTTCGTTCGGAATAAACACTCATCCGGAATGTCACCTTCGTTCGGAATGTTTTTCTTCACTCGGAATATTTCCCAAAATCCTTGATCCGGAATAAATCCTTTATCCGGAATATGTCACTTATGCGGAATAAAGTCTTGATTCGGAATAATGGTCTTGATCCGGAATGTTGCCCTTGATCCGGAATATCTCTTGATCCGGAATATTATTCCGAATAAAACCCTTGATCCGGAATGTCTTAATATTCTGAATAAACTCCTTGATCCGGAATAATAAATTATTCCGGATGAACTTGCTTGATCCGGAATATTATTTGATTCGGAATGTTAGGTTGATCCGGAATATTCCCTTGATCCGGAATATCCTGTTGATCCGGAATAAAAGGTTGATCCGGAATATTTTAATATTCCGAATGAGATGCTTGATCCGGAATAATGAATTATTCCGAATGAGCACAACTGATCCGGAATATCTAATATTCCGGATGAACAACTTTTATACGGAATAATCAGCAAAACTCCTTCACTCGGAAAAACCGGCTTGATCCAGAATGTTTCCTGGGAATATACAGTAACAAACACAGCGAAGAACAAGGATATACAGATACACGAATCTAATCAAAATAACCAAAATCAACCACAAGATTAAATCAAACTATTCAATAAACATATACTAATGATAATCAAACAATCCAAAACAACAAAACTAACAATAAAGATCAAGATAATCAAAACCCACTTTGATCAAAATAAGAACATGAACATGAACATAAACATAAAAATCAAAGATTAAGAAATGTAGATAGGAGATTAACAAGATAAAGTAAAGATTGACAAGAATTAAATGGAAAATTACTTGAAATTAAAGGAATTTAAGGTGCAAGACAAGTATTTAAATTGGACAAGAAATTAAATGGACATGAATTTAAATGTGCAGGAAAGTAAATGGAAGAAATAGTGTGTCAAACTATCCAACAAAAACAAATGATTAAGATCCTAATCTATATATAGGGGAGGATTAAAGAGTGCTTAAGAAGCTTCCTCCCCTCCTTCATTTCTTCTTAATTGCATGATCAAGTCCTTAAGCTTCTTTAATCTTCTTAAATCTTCTTAATACTTGGACTTTGTCTTGGGATTTCTTTAAACTCGTCTTGAATTTTCTTCATAAATAAGACTCGAGTTCTTCGGCTTTAGTAAACTTCCGTCTTTTGACTTTTTCTTCGATAAATTTTCAGAATTGGTCTTGGACTTCCGTTCTTTTCGCACTCTTGACTTCTTGACTTCGTCTTTCGTCTTTTTCTTCGATAAAAGCCCGTGAATGCCCGTGTTTTCTCCACTTTTCACCTTTTCGTCCTAAATCACAACAAAAACACAAACCACGTATAATTCCGACATAAATGGCATAAAATACACGTTTTGGCTCGGTTAGTATTGTAATTAAGTGGTAAAAAGGATGGATGTTTACACACCTATCAATGCCACTGCTCTTTCGAAAGTTATGACAGACGGTTATGATTCCATATAATCGACTGTTGTGTAAATACATTTACAATTCGTAACCTTTTGTTCATTTAGGCAACGAGCTCTCAAATTAGAAGGCTTTACATGAGGCAAAATTCGAAATCTACATGCATAGTAAATCAATTAAACGTCTTTTTTAGAACCCAAACGCGTATTTTAGTACTTATATAGAAGATGACATATGTCCACGTGTGTAGAGATGGAATTAGATTTCAGAACCATGACTTTATATACTCTGTATAATAATGGATTTCTTATGTTATTGAATAGGCTCTTTTTTGTTTTCCTTAAAATACTATTCATGGTTGGGGGGGATTTTAATGTAGGACTATTTCACTCATAAATATATTATTATATCCTCTATGTTGTATTGTAGATTCTTAATCCGAATATTGATGCAATGTTCAAGTTGATCACAACATTCATTAGTATGCTATGTGCAGTTTTCTTGGTGTCATTTGGCCTTTTGGTGACATTTTGACAGTGCTCTACTTTTCTTTGGTAAAGGGGACTGCACCCCGATAAAATAGACAGTGCTCTACTTTCATGTTGTAACTATAGTGGATTAGTCGTCGAGTGGTGATATTGCAGCTAACATCGAGAAAATGAGTTAAATAGTTTGTAACCTTCACGATGTTTATGAAAAATTTAGAAGTGCTCACAAAAAGTGTTTTTGGTTAAATATACCCATTCAAACCATACGAACAAGGTTGAATCGATACGTAAACTTTACAAATACAAATGCTTTTTCAAATGTTTATATCATTTATAAAGACATTTTAATTATTGCTCACGTACAACCTCTTTTTTATCATTCTTTCATTTGACTATTAGGTGTTTGACATTGATATAGCACTCACGTACGTCATATGGGAAAACCATCAAAGTTAAAAGAGCAACATGCAAATGCATGTAGCTCTCTATTATTGTGGTTGTTTAAAAATCAACCGATTATTGAATTATTTATATTTTTTTTATTATCCATGAAGTATTAACAAAACACATTATTACAGTAAATTCAAAAGATCTATTAAAAAAGAAATTAAAACTAAGTTTAAACTAACGTAATTAAAACTAATAAAACTGCTATAAAAAAGTGTTACACGATTTATTAACAAAGTTTTATGCGATATTATATAATTTCAAATGCTTTCTCTAAAATTTTGAACTTTTTAACTTTTTAATACTTATAAATTATTTTCTTATTCAAATATTAGGTATTCACGAAATTGACTTTATTTGTTCTCACATACATCAAGGTTGAAGAATAAAATGCATTGAATTTTATTATTGTGATTGTTACAAAATTAAAAATCGCTTATCGAATAATTCATGTTTTTTTCATCTATTACCAGATCCTGTTTATCTTTTAATATTAACATTTGTTTGTTATTTCTTATAATAATCACTCAATAAGTTATACCCGGCGTTAGACGGGTCTTTAAGCTAGTTGATGGAAAAACATGATTGCGTTGATACTACCGAAAAGCAGAAGATATTACAGTTAACCAAACGGAACCAGAAGATTTGCAAAGCCAACAAATTAACCATGTTAATCTCACATTTTTCTGGGTACCGTACCCTTAAAATCTCACATACTTTTGTTCTTCCTACGACGTATATACGTACCCCCTCGTATCCAAGAACGCCTACAAGTCTTGCAAAAATGTTTAGGTTGTGAGAGGTCATAGTTGTTGAAGTAGCAAAACTTTGTGTTGGTAGAATCACAACGTGGACACTTCAATTCAGGCTCGGGCATGGTTAGTTTTTCCATTCTAGCTCGTTCCGCCATAGATCCTGGACTAAGTGAGCCTTCTCCACTACCACCAGGACCATCGTTGCTTTCATGTTGTGGAGGCATTGGTGGTGACTAGAAACTAGTGTTTTCACCTCCACCACCATTTCCTTGTTGAAGGTTTGATTGTTGCAACTAAGATAAAGATACAATAACACAAACTTTTCAAGAAACTTATATCAACATTGCATAGTAAGGAAAGAAGAAAACTAAAAGACGATATATTTTCTTTACATATATGTTTCTCTTGTAATTTTGGTTGGTTGAAGAGTTAAAAAAACTTAAAGATCATATATACATACCTGTTGCTGTTCTAGAAAGGGTTTAACCGATGAAAAAGCCATAGTTTAAATTCGATATCTTTTTTCTAGTTTAGAAAGTTTCAAGGTTATTTGTAAACAAGAACAATACCCGTGTGTTGCACGGGTAGATAGATTATTATATACTCCATATAAGTTAAGAATTCTTATCTTCAATTATCAAAGCTCTTTTGGTAAGCTACTTTGAGACATCTATTTTTTTATACTTCACTTAGAGCACCCATAATGGGTAAACTAAACAAAGACTTCTTACTATTTAAATAAGTGTTTGAAGCTAGTTTTTACCATTGCATGAATAGCTTTTTATAAAACTTCTTACAATGACTTGATAAACATCAAGTCTTTCCTAAAAGCTTTTTCCTATTCAATTACTTCACATTAAATGCATTTAATGCATCAAGTCTTTAAAGACTTGGTGCATTGTAGATGCTCTTAGTAACTTTATAGTAATATACAAATATAAGTCTTCATCACCCAAGTTGACCCGGTACAATGTTTAAAACTCGGGTTGACCCGGTCGGTTGAACTGGCCGGTTGGACCGTGATTCGGTCGAATGATTAAACGCCGGTTTTAACAAAAAACTCAAATTAACCCGTCGGTTAAACTGATATAACTGTGACCCGATGATTCAATCAGATTAACCAAATTTTAAAACATTGGTCTAAACATAAGATGTCACTGTTTTTCTAATTAGTCCATACACAACAACATATTAATTACTACGTATAGTACCTTGTTACTCAATTGGGACTAAAAAATTAAAAACACATGAGGTACTATGCAATATTTTAACATGAGTACTTAAATAAAAAGTCAAACAAACTTGGTTCATAGATAAGCCATTTCAAGCTAAAAGTACAACGTGTTTGCTCCATGTTCTCTCGATACTTCCAATGTCACCAAGAACACACAACAACCTTCAACGCAAAATTAAATCATCATTTCACCATCTCTATCCAAATCTGAAATATTTCAACCACTTTAACAAACTCAGATAGATCATATATCTCCATTAAGATGCAAAATCAAACGCAACAACCATGAATTAAACTTGAACTCTTTCAATCTTATCACCAAGATGAGCGCGAATACTAAAGACAACATGTATTACTTTTTTTGCTCAAACTATCACAAACATAAAACCATTTTATTATTCCTACTTATTGGTATTCGAACCATCCATGGAGTCAAGAAACAAGAAGTATTCATCTTCAAGATCTATTAATTGGTCTCGGGTAGGTGCCTTATAATTGCGTGTGTCTTTTGAATCGAAATAATGATATGTATAACAATTTTGTTAATAACCTATCTTTATGTTCGGATAAAAAGAGAAGATGTTCTTATAGATAGGTGATGATAACCTAACAAAAATCTTTAAAAGATTTGTATCAAAAGATTAAACCTTTCTGAGATTGATGTTTTTATTCTCTCGAGTTATTGTGATGTTGGAGTCGGAGTTGGATTCGGATGATTATAATTTTATAATTAGATTTTGATGTGGATGAATTAAACAATGAGATATGCTAACTTATATAGTGATGCCGAAAATGGTTCCTACTGAATTATCCGAAAGTTTTGCAAGTTAGGTAAAAGTAGGCTGTTAATAGATTAGTTTTGTACTTATCTTCCCATATTTGATAACAAAACGTGTTATAATCCAGTGCATATCTTCTCAACTGAAAATCCTAAAACGGGGCGAGTTTAAGTGGTCCAGATTTATTTATATGTGACTTTATACGGTTTAGATAGTGTCATGTCATCTTTTTTTTATCTCTGATACGCCGGAAATAGATAAGTTAAATTCAAGGAATCAGAAAAGAAGAAAATTCTAAAGAGGGAGCAAAATAGAGGATAGGAGATAAAGGAGAATGTGATGAAGGGGTAGGATTAATGTGATCTTTTTATATGCTTAAATGCTTAATCCCTGATTTCTTTTTGTATTAGATTATATTAACTAGGAGACTTGAAATCTTTGATTTCTTTTTGCGCGTTTCTTTTTGTATAGATTACAATAATTAAGCTCGACTTTGAGAGTGAGCGGTGGGTGGAACTGTCGAACTTTCTTTTTTTTTAACATGATAGAATTTAATATTTTGTATTAAAAAGTTTAACATATATCATCATTTTAGTATAATTCGATCAATCACTCATAGCATTCTATTTATTTTATCTAAAAAAAAAATCTATTTTTTAAAAAATTAAATATTTCACAAACCGTTAATCGTTACACAAAATGAAACATATCATCGTGACAAAAATTAAATCATCTTTCTATCGAGGGCACACGTATATACTTTCGACGCATTGTTTTTCCTGAGAAAATCATATATGATATGTGTCATATATGATCCGTGATACGAATCATATATAATTTTCTCAGAGTAAAAAGTTCGTCGAAAATATATATATGTGCCCCTTAATAGAAAGATAATTTAATTCTCGTTGTAATGGTGTATTTTTTGTCACTTGACGATTCACCGTTTGTGAGATGTTTGATTTTTAAGAAAAAATGAAAGATAGGTTTGAGTATATATGATTGGTTGATGTCGTTTATGTTAAAAAGATGATTTATATTGATCTCAACTTTTGTATTAGTTATATAAAAACTACAATACAACGATTACAAATATATTATTGGGTAGAAAACACAAATAGTCTATGTACTCTATTTAATGATTCATTTTTCATATTTAACGAAAAATTGATTTATCTTGATTTATTTACTCTCTCATTTTATTCATTATACATAAAAAAAATTATAAAATTCTTACTTGTTACCCGTTTGACTCTTTTATACTTACTAGGCGATTACTCGCGTAAAGCGGCGGAATTGCTTGACGCCAGATAATTAACGAAACGTTATATTACAGCGGCCTAGAATGTACTATTGAGGTAATGATGCACAATAGCAACAAAGAAACTGACATGTAGTGTCTCTGCCGAGCAACAAAAGTTAGTTTTGTAAACGCAATGAGTGCATGGTATATGAATTGATAGTAGTCGTCCTGAAGGATGGAGTTACTTATGGGTTTTAGACTTGTAATTTTAGAATTGTGCTGTTATGAAACCTGGATAGTTATGTAATTATCTTCTTCAACTATCTTAGCTGCAATTTTGCGTATCCACTGATCAGGAGTAAGGAAACAACGCTTTACGCTCCTCGTATGCCTTCTTAGTTGAGTAGCCCCCGTTTTGACCTCATTGAGCTTGTTAGATGAAAGCATTGTTTGCTTGGTAGTTCAAGTCACTTTGTGTAGGGAACTTTTGTTTAATGTTGATAGGTTGGTGTGGATTGCCCCAAGGATTACATTACGTTTATTGTACGTATTTGTGTAAGTTTGGGTTGCTAAAAAGCTTACAAACAAAGAGATTGCCTTCTTGTCCGAGTCGGCTTCCACTTATTCCAAGCTCGTTGAAGTATCTGTCATCAATAATGCAGATCCGCTTGACCAGACCGAGTTCTTCATGCTGATTCAAAAGAAGGTCACTCAAGCCGATATTCTGGTTCAATAATTATTGACAATACTATGCAAGACCTTTTCTTGTGAAGGCGTTTGCCATGAAAACACTTCTATTTGTTTGCTCCTTGTTTTCTACTTCATATATTTTAAACATGATACATGGTCACAATTCATTTTAAACAACACTAACATATTGAAATCCGTTTTTAAACTCGTCACATTTTCAACTGGTGGAGGTGTAGTTGAAGCAGGTGTTGGTTCAGAAGGACCTTGACTACAAGTTTCTCCAGTTCGGCTATGACTTCCAAACCTTTTTTAAGACATGACTTCCTCTTTGAGAAACGGACTGGATACAACACCACTATCACCTGGACGGCTGGACCCCAATACACACCATTAAAACTTTAATCATGGTCACGAGCTTCTCAAGATATGGGCATTAGTAAAACACAAGAATTAACAAGTGCAATATATAATCAGAGTAAACCAAGAACTCATTAAACAAATGAAAACTAAGATAAATGTTCTAAAAAGCGTAATGGTGATACATACAAATTCCAAGTTGAGCACTTGTTAGCTAGATAACGAGCCATTCAACCTTTGTTCTTTGCAGATGCAGACACAATCAAAGACGAATGAAAGATAAGAACATAACAATTTGGTGTGTTCCCTTTTGTCTTTAAAGTTGTAAAACCCAGTACGCCGCATTTTAATTCGGGGACGAATTATTTCTTTTAGAGGGGAAGAATTGTAAAACCCGTATTTTAAATCGAGAATTTATAAATACGCGGTTTATTATTCCTTTACGCGGGATAATTGCCAGCAGCATATGTTGCGCCGCAACAGATGTGTCTTGCGCCGCAACTCTTGATCCGCAGCACCATGATCTGTCGGCCCTTCAATTGCGCCGCAACAGATGTGTCTTGCGCCGCAACTCATGATCCGCAGCACTATGATCCGTAGCCCCTTCATCTCTTGCGCCGCAACTGGTGGGTCTTGCGCCGCAACTCTTGATCTGGGCCAAGCCCGTGTGAATGAAATAAAACAAACGGGAGAGTATTTTTTTTCCTTTCTAGGCCGACACATACAACATACAGAAACCCTAGAAATCAATCAAGCCGCCACATATCCTTCTCTCCTCTCTTCCCTGCCGCGACCTACACAAAGAAAAAAGGGAGAAACATGGCTGCACGATCCGCGAGGAATGATGATTTCATTCGTTTGTTTTAAGTACCCTAAACCCTAAAACGAAACATGAGGTAAAAACCTAAATTCGTTTTATTTATTCTTCTTTTAAATTGATATTAAATCTGAATTTAAAAGGGTTATTAAAAACATGTTTAAGTGGTGGTTAATGTAGGGGGCGTTTGGCAGTGAGTTTAATAAGCAGAAATTAAGGGTGTGTTTGGCAGTCAGTTTTGTAAAAACAATTAGAGGGCTGTTTGGCTAGACTTATTTTAAAACTTAGCACGAGTTTTCGGAATCGCTTATAATAATTATTGAACGGGATTATTTAAACGCTTTAAATCATTTTAAAAAGGGATTTTGTAAATAAAGAAATTAAATTGTCGATTTTATTATCTTATTAATAAAATTATATCGATATCGTTTTGTCATGTTAATTGTTTAAAACATAGGATTTATCAAGGATTTAATTTAAAGGAACTATTTTGGATACGTTCTATTTTAGGAAACTTTCTAATTATGACGAGTTACTATTTATAGTAATGTCAGATTATACATTATCCAGTAATCAGAAATACATGGTATATTAAATCTGTAATATTTACGAACAATAAGAATTGATTAGATTATATAAATAGTAATACAAGTATAACTTAAATCCAACTAAAACAGTTAAGAGCAGTAAAATATTTAACATCAGTCAACTTATTTTTTCGCGTACGTTATTTATGTAGTACCTGTGAAGTCGGGATCGATCCTTCAGCTTTCGTTCTTATTTTATTAATGGACACAAGGTACGGATTTCCGTCCTTTCAGTAAGGATTTCCCTTCTATGCATGATTAGGATTCCCCGTCTTCCGCCGAATGTTTTCCCCAGTATATGTTTAATTTATCAGTAATCATGTTAATAACTAAATGGAATTGCCTGAGCGTTATATACAAGCACGACCAGTTTATGTACTAGTTACGGAGGTACCGTAACCACGACACTAGAGGCACCGGTGTCGTGACTCACATGCAGGAGAGTGATATCCTGCATCGTCCCACTCATGTTCAGTTGGCCATTTTTATATGTATGTTTTAGTGGGGCGTATGGATGCATCCTAGGCTTATAAGTGTTTCATGTTATCAGGGTGAATGTGGTGTGTGCTCTACATCCTTCACATTGGAGCTGATCCCTCCACCCAGCACAGTTATATAGAGGTCACCCCTCTACAGCATGACGAGGTCACCCCTCCAGTTATTCATGCACGGTTGTTACAGCACGTGACCTATATAAGCTCTGGCAAATAAAATACAGTAAATGCATGTTTTCAGAATTAATAGTTATATTTCAGTATCAGTATATATGAATCAGATTGCTCAGATTTTATGCAGAGTTCTACCCCATATTTCATATCAGTCTTACAGTTTCTGTATTCTATCGCCTGTTTCATTCAGTATATTCTTATCATGCTTTATATCCGTTCACTGAGCGTTATGCTCAGCCGTAGTTCTTTTCATGTTCTAACGGCAGGTACACCAGGACGCTTTTAGGATTCTAAGAGCGTGTGCATTTGGAATGGAAGCTATACAGACTCCTTATTTTATGCACTTACGTTATTCTGCTTATTTGGACATTGTTTAGTCCTTTCTTTCAGTATTTCATTTTCATGTTTTGGGCTTATGTTTGGATTGCCGAAGTTTGATTCCGGTATTTCCTTTATGGTCAGTTAATGTTCTAGGACATGTACCTTATGCTTTGATGACACGCCATAAATACACGTAACGGTCCATTTATCCAAGTGGGGTGTTACAAAAGTCTTGAAACCAAACCGGCACAATTACTATCAAACACACTCCAATACCTTTAGTACTATATTTTACAAGTTTACACTGACAATAAATATCATGTTTATGAGGAAATCTTTTACCAAAAGACATAAACAACAAGTTTGATTGTTTGAAATTTATTGCAAGAAGCAAGTGTATATATATCATTATTATATGTTTTTATATCCAAACATACGAATAAAAACCATAATCGATTTAAAAGTTATAGTATAACTTATAATGTCAAGTGTCAAGTGTAATCATAGCATGGAAAAAAGGGGGCAAAACCACACATTCCCAATACAATATGACTAAGTTCTATTTTTGCATACAGGCTCCTGGAAGTTGTGGGCTAATGACGAACCGCCTTGCCCCGAGGCAAAATCAACTATCATTTCCCAGGACTCCAAGAACTTATGGAGTGCATCCGAAAGGTTATTTGAGCTCTCCTTACCCGACTGTTCCTTGAGCTCAATATCATGTGGCATACCCTATGGGGATGATAAATAATAGGCCTTTAAGTGGCTCTTATGTGCAAAGTATTATCTGGATAAAAAGACAAACGCAACATTAGAAACTGTAAACAAGATATAGTGTTATGTGACACGTTACAAAATTAAGCACCGGCTGAAAGAAATATCGAGCAAATAACAAGAAGAAATGATGACACTCAAGAATATGTGGAGAGCTTAACCAAAGATTACGGGAAGCAAGTCCAAGTTTTAAGCGATATGCATTGAGATCTTTAATGCCAATTTTAATGCCAATTGGACCTCTCCTGCATTTAAACATGAATATCAGGAAGAAAATATAATAAAGGTAATAACGGTAAACAATGATCAGTTCAGAAAAAATAGATCTCATTAATGTATTCGACGTATATTCCTTACAGAATATTTTCTAGGGACTTCGTTGCCAATGGTTGAAAAAGTACCAAATCTGCGTAAGCATGTTAGCTCAAAATTTTCTGCATCACATAGAACAAAAAAAATTAATGTTTGCATAAACTAATAAACAGTCATGTGGCTATGCCTTCTAATGCAACGCAACGTATACCTTTTCACGATTTGAGTGATGCTTCGACAAAGATGTATTCCAATTAAACCACATCTCATGAACAATACTCAAAATGCTTGCATGTGCTTTAAAAACTAATAAGCGTAAGTTGATCATTATAGGTGAGACCAGATTGAAGGTTTAAGTTCTTTTATGCGCTTAACCTAGCTAACAATTTGTTTTCCGTTATTTAGTATTTATATACACTTTGTTTCTCTTACAGGTCCACATGGTGCCAATCTGTTTATTTAACCATGCGATCAATTTAAACCCTAGCAGGAAAGCAAGTAATCGAAAACCTTACAACTGCAATAACATATGCAAAACAACTACCCAACCGGGCATCCAAGATATGAGATGATGAACCAACAGCCAGTTGTTGCTCCAGAAACAACAGAGCCATTGGAACACACAAGAAATGGGTCTCAAAGACTCCTGACTGTCAGTAAATCTTAGAGCGAACAAAGGAGAAAAAAGCAAGCACCCAAAAAGCACAGCTTAATTCAAACATGTTAATGTAAGGTTAAGGGCTTGATATAACCTAAGTTCTTCCAACAACTTCTTCTAAAACCTGTGGGAACTAAGAGCCAATCATGTTCAGGTATGGGTAACTCTACAAATGACAATAGTGTACCCAACACCCTTATGCATTTAAGCTACATAAAAGGAAGATAAAACGAAAGAGCATAACTTCTCCATGGCCAAATAAACAGCAATACTCACGTGAAACGTACAGCTACACAATCTGCAAGATGCAACCAATGAAGAATACATAACAATAAAAAAGTAAAATGATCATACATACCAAAGAAAACCAACATATAGAAAACTAACATGCCAGGAAAAGTGAAAGCACCCAACAAACTTTCTTGAACCTAGGAGTAAAGTCAGAAAAAAGTAGACAACTATCATGAGCACTGTGTTTGGAAATCAACAAACCTACACGCAAGCAAGGTCATTTTGAGAACATATGCTAAGTGTTTACCACTATGCGGACTAAAAAACCTAAATATAAGTAATTTATAGCTTAGTCTTAAGTATCGAGAACTCAAATGAGGCATGCAATATGTTGACATGTTAACAAAAAAAGGAAGATACAAGGACCTCATATGATGACGACAGCTAGAAAACGGTATAATGCAAATATACATACGAAATACATGACAAACGAGCACGAGGCAACCATTATGATGGGACAAGGATGTTGATTCCACATAAACCTACACACACAACATAATCTTTTCATGCAAACTTACAGGGAAAGCAAAGATGTTAAAAGCACAAATGACAAAAGATAGTGCTTATGATCCACCAAATAGAGTTGTTCCTAAACATATTGGTATCTAAGAAACAAGAAGATGTCAAGAGCATCAAGCATAGAGAAAATTACATATGAGAGATAGCGGCTCAATGAAACAAAAATTACATAAAACGGGGCTGGAAGGACCACCAAATGGCCCCAAAAACTCTACATTAGTACGCTGGCCAGATATCCCGTCATATTCGGATTAAATCCGCAATTCGCCTAAAGTTTAGGGACCTATATCTCTGTCTAACATAAAAACACACACAGTGCTAAAGAACATAGTGGCCTTAGAACTTATAATTAAATTGTTACAGGTTAGGGCAAAGTCATGATGCATCAGCCGACAAAATCACTTCCCGTCTCTTAATCACTAAGAGATCATTTAGAATCATAGAATTTCAATATAAATACTTTTGTAATGAATTTTCGAATATGTGAAATGAGACTTAATATTTTGATGCTCTATTATATTAATATAGGTACTAATCTAAATTGAAATGCAATTACTGACCTTGTGATTGATCATTTGGAAAAATACACGAATGCTGAGAGAATAGAAGTCTTGACACATGTCCTTATTTGCTTCTTTGGAGGATTAGTATCTGCATACAAAAAATGGCACCGTCGGTTTTTAAACGACTATACACATACAAACATGGAAATGATATTTCACTATATATATCTTAAACTTTCCTAACTTTTTCATCAATCCTTTACTTGCCCAAATCTAACATACCATATTTATTGTATCACAATTGTGTACTTATTAAATAAGTAGAACTGTAGAAGAGAATAGGTATGCTCACATATGTGAAAAGGGGGGTCTGGTCGGGACATAAATTTCTAGAGAAGATCAACTAAGCTTTGCATAATCTCGGATGGCTGAAATGTAGCTTATATTATGTGGTTAGAGAAGGAATCACTGTAAACATGAAACAAAAAGTTACAGTACACCAAAGCATTAGATTGCTTATTTTTTTCCAGCTTATTGCAATTTTTTAAAAGAAAACAAGAACACTTGAGTATAAATACATACATAAAAACTACGTGAACATTATTTCTCATGAAACTTACTCTTTATCAACTTACGACTTGTGATTATCAAACCCAACACATTTAGTTTGCTTCCTTTTGGACCACTTTAAAAATGTTAAATCTGTTAACGGCTTTTATGAGTTACGACTTGTTAACATCAATCCTAACACTTTCAACTTTTGGCCGAAAGTAATAACTAATATCAGAGTTTTCTATTTACCACGTCGAGAGCAGCATACTTCATTATTGATAAAATCCCCAAGCATATCCAATACAATATCCTACATATCAGTTACATGCATCAATAATAAAAAACCTAATCAAAATTAGATTGAGGCTTTAAGATTTGAGAGGTGTAACAAAAGATAACAAAATCATATCCATTTTGCTGACAGATAAATACACGGCCATGCACTTCCTAGTGTATAATCCTAGTTCTGTAAACACACGGTCATGCACCATTTGTAATCGCACTAAGCCGGAAGCAAATAACATTCATGAAACTACACACACAAAGACGATAAAAAAAAGTAGAAATATTAAAGTTATATGATATCTAACCTGATCATTTAACCACACAACAACAACTCAACACCGACCTCAGTTATCCCATCTCAAAGGATGAAAAACCATATGACCAAAGATACGATCACATCTTCATATATCTTAACAACAATGAATATATGACAAACACACTAAAACCCACCAAAAATAAGAATGACCACAATAGATCTTAACATATATCAACAACCAAAGACACTCGAAATCACCAAGCACACCGAAAACCACCAAACAACCAGACCGCTTCAACAAACATAAACCACTAACACATGGTGTCAAGGCTAAGGTGGCGGTCATTAGGGTTAAGGTGGTGGCAGTAATGAGGGTCGTGTAGATGATTTTCTTCCATGGTGGTGCATCTGTTGTTATTTAATCAATGCAAAAGAAATACTCTGATTTTCCGAATAATAATGAGGAGTCAGTGGGTTACAGTTACAACTGGGCCGAATTTTTAGATGCTTCCTTTGTAAGCTTTAACATTTTTAAGAATTTTCTTGTTTGCCAGCCGTGTGTTATGAAACTTATAGGAGAAGCTACAAAGAAAAATTTTCAAGTTTCAACATTCAACATCCCTCCTTTATAGTTAGTATAGATATTCATTCCAGCCTGTACTTTAATCTAAACCTTTTATTTTAAAAAGGCAAAATTGATATTATGATTCATGTACACCGAAATTCATTATTTTAGTAAGGTATGAAGATGAGTTTTTGCTCAAGTTTTCATATGACTCTTTTGAACGAGCTACAATTGAGAGGGAATCATGTTGGAGTACTCTACGAGGATACTATTGTTGCGACCAAGCTTCAACAACCTATTATGTATATTGTCCTTGAAGAATATTTGATTTTTAACATGTAGATTTCTTTTGTTTAGTTGGTTGTTTTAGGAATCAATTACTTTGATATTTACATCCATATCAAGATGTCTCAACGGATTGTTGGCAATCAAAGCCTCAGCCATTGAATGCACTGTGTACCTCATCAAAGCCATTAATGAAAGAAGTTGACCTCCTTCGTGAGTTGGCACCCCTTGGTGAGGACACACCTCTTTGTGAGGAGGCACCCCTTCTCCTAAAGTTACGAAGTTTGATAGAATAATTTCTTAGATGTGAGGCTTCTTTGGCGATCGTGAAGTCATCGGATGAATTACCTACCTCCATTTATATCTATAGGAGGCAATGGTATGATCTCGTAAGCATGGTAATTGTATCGACGGCCAAGGCCAGTTTAGAACCCTAAACAGACTGTCGGAGGAAGGTGAGGATGACGTTGGAGGTGGATTTAGGCATGTTGATAAAAAATATTGTATTGTCTGAATATATTAATCTCTCCATCTAAAATTATCATCTCTCGATAAAAAACACATAATTGAAAAAAATGCATATATTAATACTTATTTTTTCTTATTTTTTGGCAGCATGACAATTTTATCCTTACTTGATTAACTAAAGTATTCTTTTAAATTTTATAATAATAATTTCAAACAAAAGTAATATAGTAACTTGATTAAATTTTTTAATTTATTTTTAGTAATAAACAATTAAATTAGAATATTTTATAAAATAAAACGTAGAAAATAAAATTTAAAAAACGTATGATTGGATAAATAGACTAGGGTCACATGGACATTACGTTGCATGGCTAATAACGAACCATTTTTTTTATTTGAGGTGCAAAACAAATCATTAGATAAAGTACATAAAACATTTTTGTCTTTTACTCTATATTATGGTTGTTGAAACAAAAACCATATTATTTGGATGATTTAGCTGTGAAATTTAACAAATATTTACTTCATATAATTATATTACGTTCATATTTTGTTTAAAATGAATTTTGAGGTACCATTTATATAATGAAATGTAAATTTTGAGGCCCTTAAATATGTGAAGCCTTGTGTGGTATCACACCTTGCACACCTTTGTATACGACTATGGTAAGAGGTGTCAATAAGGCCGGGTTGACTCGAACCCGTTAATGCTTATCGAGTCGGGTTGAGTCATCTTACATGTTCTTATTAGATTGTGTGAATCAGACCTCATCTCCCTACATATTTATTGCGTCTATTTAGGGTCGAGATATTAATATTATCGAGTTATCAGGTCAGTTTGTTAAGACTGAAGATGTGCTTTAAAAATTATTTCGCAATAGTTTTGGGAAGAGATCTCCAACACCACTTTATTTATCAAAGTCCCAATGGACAATTTACATCCATTGATCTTACATTGATCCAATGGTGATAATCAACCAATCTCCCACTTAACCCCTCATATTTTTCACACACAAAAAAATGGATCCCCACCGGCAACCACTACAACAAACCCATCTCCCACCGTTTTCTGGCGACCACCGCAACAAACCCACCGTCTTCCAGCAACCACCACAACAAACCCATGATTTTCCGGAGACCTCCATAACAAATCACCCTTCTCCGACAACCTCTACCCCAAACCACCCTTTTCCGTCGACCTCCACAACAAACCATCCTTATCTAAGACCTTTTCACCAAACCACCCTTTTTCGGCCACCTCTACAACAATCCACCCTTACCCGACGACCTCTCTATCAAATCAACTTTTAATGGACGCCTCCACAAGAATCCACTATTTTCTGGCGAGATCCACAAGAATCCAACACTTTCCGCGAGTTCCACAACAAACCCACTTTTCAGGCGACTTCCATAACAAATCCACCATTTTCAGTGACTAAACCCACTTTTCCGATGACCTCCACAACAAACCCGCCATTTTTCGGAGACTTTCACAACAAGCCCACTTTTCCGACGACCTCCACAACAAACCCACCATTTTCCAGCAACCTCCACAATAAGGCACCATCTTTAAGCAACCTCCACAACAAGCTACCATCTTCCAGCGACCTCCACAACAAGCCACTATCTTCCAGCAATCTCCATAACAAGCCACCATCTTTCAACGACCTCAACAACAAGCCACCAGCTTCCAGCGACCTCCACAACAAACCACCATCTTCCAACGACCTCCATAACAAACAATCATCTTTCAGCGAACTCTAAAAATGTGATACCCTAGAACCGAGGCCACTTACATTACCCTAAATTACGCTTATTTTTGAAATTTTTAATAAATTTTATTTGATATATATTTTATTATTTTGGTTGAAACCGATATTCGAGGTTATAATTTTGACGATTTACGATTTAAGAAGAACGATGACGAATACGATCCCGATGGATGCCCAAATTTCTATGATTATTGTCGTTTTATCGATATTATAATTTTTCGAGAATTTTACTTTCGGTTCGTGTTAAGTCGAGTCGGGTGAGTTTTATTGCTTTCCGGGTACATTTAAAGTGTCCTAAAAATATTTTGGAGTGTTCGGGATGATCCCCGACTCCCGTAAAATTTTCTAAAATGACAAATGAGTCAATCCCGTAAACTTATGAGTACGTTTTTGCTTAAGGACAAAAGAAATGTGAAATTGCACCCAAGGTCCCTCCCATTTTTACAAAAGGAGGAACCAAACACACACAACACATTTTTCACTCTAAAAATTTTTTCACCCTCCCTTTTTTCTCTCTTTAGGCCGCCGGCCATACCACACCACCACCACCACCACATTCAAATTTTCTTGGTTTTGATTATTTCTAATTAAAGACCACTCTTTAAAAACCTTTTGTAAGTACTAATCCATGGTTTAATCCAACATGCATTAACATGATTTTTCTAAAAATTAAAAGATTTTTCAAAAGTTTGTTTTGATGTTAATTATGTATATGCATGTTTAATTCAAGTGTAGGGGATGTTAAATCACTAAACTAATCAACCAAAATCAATTTGGTTGATGGGTTTTGATCACCCAAACCCCACGGCTCAAAGGGGGTGTTTGGGGGATCATGGTGGTTGATGTTTTGTTGATGAATTATGTGTTTAATCTTTGTTTTTACATGTTTTTTAATGGGTAAAACCATTTGCATGTTTGATTTTGTGATTGGGTTTTATGATGGATTTAAATATTAGGGTGTTTAGGACTGATTAGAGTGATTGAGTATGATTAGGAGTGCTTAGGTTGATGTCTAGTGTCGATAAATGGATTTGGAAACGAGTGTTGGAATGATTTTGGGATAGGTGATTTTAGGCAGAAAGTTTGGAGTGTTTTCGTAAAAATTATTTTGTAAAAAGGTCTTGTGGCTAGGATATAGTTGTAGAGCGTCTTCTTAGCTTCGATTTGGTATAAGATAGAGCTTACGACTCCTAATGAGTCAAAAGTTATGATGTTTTGAAATTCGTGTACCGGGAGATGAAAACCGTCATAATCCGAAATTATGCTTGGTTTTAGGTCAAATCCTGGGGACTATAGGTATAGTTTGGTAAATGGTCAAAGGTTGATTTTTGGTCTCAAACCTGCATATTTGAGTCTATTATAAGACTTAGGTGTCAAATGAGTCAATGGAATATTTTAAATGGGTCAAATGAGTCCGACTTGGTCAAAGTGCAATTTCAGTCCGAAAAACGTAGTTTTGGTAAAGTGTTGAGTAACGGGTCGTAAAAGCGAAAACTTTTAATGGGATTAAATATGTGTTTTCTACAGGTCTTAAGGTATTTTTGAGAATTTTCTCAATTTTTATAAAAAGGGTTAAGTCTAGTAAAACATTCCGTACTTTTGGTAAGTATCGGCAAAAAATGCGTAAAAAGGAATAACGTTAATAACATGGACGAATGGTATAAAACGAGTAACACTTAATTGTTTGGTTTTGGTGTGAGTTGTAATTATCACAAGTGACTAATATGTATGTATTATATACAGTACCTTAAGGTTTATAAATGAGATTACTCATTACGCGTTATTGGTTTGATAGGTGTTGATTTTCCCGGGCATCCGCATCGTCGTCAGTGACCGTCACTCGAATCGTCGACTACTTGTTATATAAGGTGTGAATTTATAGCCTCGCTTATTATTATTTTAAACTGTTTTACCGCGAGGGAAATGCATGCTAGTTTTCAAAATGAACATATGTCATGAATGATTGTTGGACCCGAATGTTGCCTTAGAAATTGTGTTGAGTACCTAGTTGCAAAAGGCCCTAATTTCATGAACTATTAACTATTGTTTAATCCTAGCGTGGATTGGAAATAGCCGCTTATACAAAGTGATAGTACTATGGGGTTGACTATCCTATCCGAGACGAGGGATGGTACGTTGATACCCTTACGGACGGATAATTTGTGATAAGAGATAAGGTATAATTGCAACTGATGCCTTAGTAGGGGCACTGGTTTCATCTGAATCACGCCGATAATTATTACGCGGGTGATTGAGTTAACGGTTTAGTGTCATGAGCTTAAACACAATTGTCATAACCTTGAATATAGATTGTTTGATCGACAAGTCTATGAATGATCGTGAATGATTTTATTACACATATGTTCAAAATGAATTGTAAAACCTATGAATTCCACTCAACGTTTTTGTTGACCAAATTTAGCATGTGTTTCAGGTAACCGATGAAGTGTAGCATGGATCATGCATTGTATGGAAGTTGTGTGTGGGGCTTGGAGTCTACTTGTTTTTCCTCCCATTATTACTTGAACATTTTTAACTTTAATATCATGTTGTTGTGAAAACTGTATCTTTTGGGGTTGAGATTCATGGGGACCGAAACACAAACTCTATTGTATCATTTGGGGTTGTAAAACCGTAGACATGTAACTTTTTAACAATTTTTTTAATTTAAGTTCAAATTTGACGTCTCTTTGGATTCGTTCGATATACCTTGTGTGCAATGATAACTGCCTAGCACCCAAATGTTGTAGTTCCGCTGCGCATAGCATTTGGTGGGGTGTTAGAGATTGGTAATCAGAGCCATGAGTTATAGAGAACTAGGTCGTTTTGAAAATTCCTAAACTATAACTTTTGGTGTCGTAAGAAATTGTCCAAGAACACAACTATCCTGCATGGCTCCGGTAAGGTTTATTTTTGTATTCATGGTATTGATGTATACTTTTGAGTTGAAGTATATATGTGGGTATTTATTACGTAAATATGGAACTACTATATGTAAACGTTGGAATTATACGTGGTATACCCGATACCGTAATTCTTGTATTACTTATGCATGAGCATCATATTATCGCATTTTTGGCATGTGTACCACCTTTGCATTGCATTTGCATGCATGTATTTATAAATATTGAATAGTAATCTTACGTACCCTCCAAAATTCTCTGTTATTGCAGGAATGGCCGAGGTACCGCCTAACGGAAATGGGGACGATTACGTCGTAGGACACGAAGGGGGAAATGTTGGAACAGCTGCTGAAGGACAAGCCGAGACGAACAATGTGCAAGCCCAGGACCTCGACCAAAGGAGAACTACTTGCCCCAGGCCTATGCGTACTTCTCATCTGGTTGGTATGCCAGGTATTCCTAGAAGATCCGAGGCTGCAGCGAGCGCAAATTTTATTCATCAGGGCATCTCAAGAGTTATCTGCCCCAGACCAAGAGCTTATCATGACGTACCGCGTGTTGTGAGAAGATTGGATGAATCGATGTGCGAGCGGTACATAGTGGAAACGAGGGTAATCAACAGATTTGACGAGAATGAAAGGGCACACCAGAGGTTATTGGCAGGAAATTCAAGGATTGAGTATGATGGAAATGCAAACAAGAGTGATATCAACAGTCTGAGATCGATGATAACGAATCTGAGTGCCAGTCTTGATCGAGTTAGGGAAGATCAAGCGAGATTGACTAGGATGCAAAGTTGGGAGCATCGAGTGAGAGCATCCTTGCCCCCAGATTGGAGATTTGTGGATGACTTGGAAATGGAAGCTAATGACTTCATGGTCCAGCCACCTGCCAGATGTGTTTGTATCACTGTAGGAAATCATGTAGCAGTTGAGTGTGGGTCTACTTCAGGGACGAATAAGGCGACTGAATGTGGGCCGAATGACAAAGGAAAGAGGAAGATGGAAGAAGAGGACGAGGAAGATAGCGACGAAGAACCCGAGGAGGATGAGGATGAACCGCCATCCAAGAGGTCGTGTGGATCACCACATGACTAGTTGCTTATATTGTACTTTATCTTTGATCGTTGTAATAGAACTATTTTAGACTTTTGTATGATGGCATTGTGACGAAAAACTTGAGGACTTAAGTTTTATGGTGAATGGTTGTAGTGGCAATACTTGTCACAATTTTGGTTGATTTATCAATACAATCTATGTTTACCTTTCATGATCTGTGATATGTCTTTAATTTGCTCTTTTGTGATGTGAATTGATGAATATTAGTAACCTTGTAGTGATGTGTCGTTGTATTTATATTATGTCTTGAAAGAGAAATCCATCTTAATCTTGATGTGTATACTTACATTGTTTTTCTATTTTCCCTGTCTTTGCAGAGAGGTGTACTTGAGAACTCACCATGCCTCCAAAGCTAACAGCAACCCGTGTGAACACGATGATTCAGGAAGCCATTGCGAATGCGCTAGAAGCAGATCGAGCTGAGAGAAACCTAGACCAAGGCAGAAATATGGGGATACAGCAAGCCCCGAGAGAGTGTACTTACTCTAGTTTTATGAAATGCGGTCCCACGCAGTTTCGTGGAACTGGTGGAGCTCTAGAACTCAGGAGATGGTTAGAAAAGGTCGAGAGTACTTTTGAGATTAGTGGTTGTTCAGAGGCGAACAAGGTCAAGTTTGCGGCTGCTACTTTTCTTGATGACGCATTGAGTTGGTGGAACATCCAAGTAGCCACTGTTGGGTTAGCAGTAGCGAATGCAAGAACTTGGACTGCTACTAAGGCCCTTTTGACCAAGAAGTTCTATCCTGAAGAGGAGCTGGGTCAATTGGAAGATGATTTGAGGCACCTGACTTTGAGAAACAATGATATTACTGCTTACACCAGGAGGTTTAATGAACTAAGCCTTTTGTGTCCCGATGCCTTTGCCGATGATAGCAAGAAGATGAAACCGTACATCAAAGGTCTGTCCAGTAATATCAAGGGTGAGACGACTTCATCTAAGCCTGGGTCGTTTGATGAAGCGGTCCAAATGGCTCACGCTTTGATGGATGTCAAACTGCAAGACAAGAAGAACTTCATTGCTGAAGGAAACAAGAGGAAGTGGGAGGCGACTTAGAGCAATCAATCCCAAGGTCAAAACCGAGGTGGAAACCGAAACAATCAAGGTCAGAACCGCAATCAGCAGTTCAACCAGCGAAGGAATGATGGGATGAGAGCGGTCACAAACCCCAAAGGAGCGAAGGTGAATCCCCACTGTGGTCGATGCAATTTGTACCATGTAGGGAGTTGCCCACCTACGTGCGACAAATGTGGAAAAGCGGGCCATAGGATGTCAGATTGCCGAACAAAGGGGGTAGCTACTGGGGCGAATGCTACGAGAGTGATGGGTTGTTTTGGATGTGGAGAAAGATGACACAAGCAAGGAAATTGCCCAAAGGTTGGGAACATGCAAGGAGGTAACAATGCTGCTGCCGTGTATCAAGTAGGGACGGTTGATAAACCACAAGGTCCTAACGTGGTTACCGGTACATTTTGGCTAGACGCTTGTTATGCTAGTATATTGTTTGATTCTGGTTCCGACAAGAGTTTCGTAGATGTTAAATTTAGTCGTCATATCGATAGAAAACCGGTATTGTTAACGACTAGTTATAACGTGGAATTAGCCGATGGGAAAATCGTTAGTACAAATTCTACACTGAAAGGGTGTACCTTGAAGTTAGGAAATTATGCTTTTGAAATCGACTTAATGCCCATAGAGCTAGGATTGTTTGATGTGATCGTTGGAATGGATTGGCTGATGGCGCATAGTGCCGTGATCGTCTGTGGAGAGAGATTAGTTCAGATCCCGTTGAGGAATAGAGTCTTAACCGTGAAGGGAGATGAATGCACTTCTCGTTTGAAGGTGATCTCTTGTTTGAAAATGATGAAGTATGTGGAAGATGGATGCGATGTGTTTTTGGCACAAGTTTCTAGTGATGGTGACTTAGAGGCGAAGTTAGAAGAGGTACCTATAATTCGCGAATATCTGGAAGTTTTTCCAGACGAGTTGCCAGGGTTACCACCCACCCGTGAGGTCGATTTTCGAATCGATTTGATGCCGGGAGCTGCACCAGTTGCCCGTGCGCCCTATCGATTAGCACCATCATAGTTAAAGGAGTTATCGGATCAAATGAAGGAGTTGATGGATAAGGGATTTATTCGACCGAGCTCATCACCATGGGGAGCGCTAGTGTTGTTTGTGAAGAAGAAAGATGGGTCATTTCGGATGTGTATTGACTATAGAGAGCTCAACAAGCTGACGGTTAAGAATCGGTATCCATTGCCGAGGATTGACGATTTGTTTGATCAATTGCAAGGTTCTTGTGTATACTCAAAGATCGACTTGAGGTCAGGGTATCATCAACTGCGTGTGAGAGAGGAGGATATTCCTATAACTGCCTTTCGTACGCGGTATGGACACTTCGAATTTCGAGTGATGCCTTTTGGGTTGACAAACGCGCCTGCTGTATTCATGGACCTTATGAATCGAGTATGCAAGCCGTATCTAGATAAGTTTTTCATTGTTTTTATCGATGATATTCTTATTTACTCTAAGAGTAAGGAAGAGCACGAGAAGCACTTGAGAAAGATATTGGATCTGCTGAAGAAAGAGAAGCTGTATGCGAAGTTCTCGAAGTGTGAGTTTTGGTTAGAGTCTGTGCAATTCCTTGGTCACGTAATTGATAGTAAAGGAGTTCGCGTGGATCCTGCCAAGGTCGAAGCGATCAGGGAATGGTCGGCACCGACAATGCCGACTGAAGTTCGACAATTCCTTGGTTTGGCTGGGTATTATCGGAGATTCATTGAAGGATTTTCGTTGATTGCGAAGCCATTGACAAAGCTTACCAAGAAGAATAGGGTGTATGAATGGGGAGATGAGGAAGAATTCGCTTTCAAAACACTCAAGGACAAGTTATGTTCCGCACCGATATTGTCATTACCTGAAGGAACCGAAGACTTTATAGTGTATTGTGACGCATCTCGTAAGGGTTATGGAGCTGTGTTGATGCAGCGTGAGAAGGTGATTGCTTACGCGTCGAGACAACTGAGGAAGAATGAAGAAAACTACACGACGCATGATTTGGAATTAGGAGCTGTGGTTTTTGCGTTGAAATTGTGGAGACATTATTTGTATGGGACGAAGTGTGTTGTATTCACTGACCACAAGAGTTTGCAGCACATTTTAGACCAAAAGGAGTTGAACATGAGACAGAGACGATGGGTAGAATTACTGAGCGACTATGACTGTGAAATTCGCTACCATCCTGGTAAGGCAAATGTCATAGCGGATGCACTTAGTAGGAAGGATCGAGAGAAACCTTTGAGAGTCAGAGCTTTAATGATGACTGAGAGTGTTGATTTAACCGAAACAATACTGAAGGCTCAAGAGAGGGGATTAATGAAAGAGAATGTTGATGCTGAGAACTTGGGAAGAATGTTGAAACCTCTTTTTGTGATTAGGTCAGACGGGCTGAGATATTTCGAGAATCGGATTTGGTTACCGTTGTGTCCATCCGAGGAAGGAAAGCCTGGAGTACGAGATTTGGTTATGAACGAGTCTCATAAGTCGAAGTACTCGATACATCCTGGATCGGATAAAATGTATCATGACCTGAAGAAAGTATATTGGTGGCCGAATATGAAGGCGGATATTGCTCGTTACGTTGGTAAGTGTTTGACTTGTGCGAAGGTTAAAGCCGAACATAAGAAGCCGTCTGGGCTGTTGGTACAACCAGAGATCCCAGAATGGAAATGAGAGAGAATCGCTATGGATTTCGTGACGGGTTTACCCAGAACTCCTAGTGGATGTGATATGATTTGGGTAATAGTGGATAGATTGACGAAATCTGTTCATTTCTTACCTATGAAGAAGACGGACAATATGGAGAAGCTGGCCAGTGTGTACGTGAAGGAGATTGTTTGCAGACATGGAGTACCTTTATCGATCATTTTGGATCACGATAGTAGGTTTACTTCGGAATTTTGGAAATCGCTTCAACGTGCGATGGGCACCGAATTGAGTTTGAGCACGGCGTATCACCCGGAGACTGACGGCCAGAGTGAACGGACTATCCAGACGATGGAGGACATGCTCCGAGCATGCGTGATTGATTTTGGAGGAAGTTGGGAACGCCACTTGCCTTTAGTGGAGTTTTCGTATAATAATAGTTACCATGCGAGCATCAAGGCTGCACCATTCGAAGCGTTGTATGGAAGGAAGTGTAGATCACCTGTGTGTTGGAGTGAAGTAGGAGAAAGTCAATTGACTGGACCCGAACTGGTTTTGGAGACGACAGAGAAGATTGTGCAAATCAAGAACCGATTACTTGTTGCGAGAAGCCAACAGAAGAGTTATGCCGATAACAGAAGAAAACCGTTGGAATTTGAAGTCGGAGATATGGTTATGCTTAAAGTTTCGCCGTGGAAGGGTGTAATTCGTTTTGGGAAGAAAGGAAAGTTAAGTCCGAGGTATATTGGACCATTTAAGATCGTTAAACGAATTGGACCAGTAGCGTATAAGTTAGAGTTGCCGAACGAGCTTAGTGTTATTCACGACACGTTTCACGTATCAAATTTGAAGAAGAGTTTGGCGGATAAGGAATTGGTGATTCCTTTGGACGAGATTCAACTAGACGACAAGATGCATTTCGTGGAAGAACCCATGGAAATTATAGACCGAGAGGTCAAGAGGCTGAAGCATAGTAGAATTCCCATTGTGGAGGTTCGATGGAATTCTAGACGTGGACCGGAATACACTTGGGAACGTGAGGACTTTTTCAAGGAAAGGTACCCTCATCTGTTCCAGCGGAACGAAATGTGAGTATAAGAAGAGGCGAGCGCCGGGACGTCGCTCTCTTTAAGGAGGGGTGGATGTGATACCCTAGAACCGAGGTCACTTACATTACCCTAAATTACGCTTATTTTTGAAATTTTTAATAAATTTTATTTGATATATATTTTATTATTTGGTTGAAACCGATATTCGAGGTTATAATTTTGACGATTTACGATTTAAGAAGAACGATGACGAATACGATCCCGATGGATGCCCAAATTTCTATGATTATTGTCGTTTTATCGATATTATAATTTTTCGAGAATTTTACTTTCGGTTCGTGTTAAGTCGAGTCGGGTGAGTTTTATTGCTTTCCGGGTACATTTAAAGTGTCCTAAAAATATTTTGGAGTGTTCGGGATGATCCCCGACTCCCGTAAAATTTTCTAAAATGACAAATGAGTCAATCCCGTAAACTTATGAGTACGTTTTTGCTTAAGGACAAAAGAAAGGTGAAATTGCACCCAAGGTCCCTCCCATTTTTACAAAAGGAGGAACCAAACACACACAACACATTTTTCACTCTAAATTTTTTTTCACCCTCCCCTTTTCTTCTCTGTAGGCCGCCGGCAATACCATACCACCACCACCACCACATTCAAATTTTCTTGGTTTTGATTAATTCTAATTAAAGACCACTCTTTAAAAACCTTTTGTAAGTAATAATCTATGGTTTAATCCAACATGTATTAACATGATTTTTCCAAAAATTAAAAGATTTTTCAAAAGTTTGTTTTGATGTTAATTATGTATATGCATGTTTAATTCAAGTGTAGGGGATGTTAAATCACTAAACAAATCAACCAAAATCAATTTGGTTGATGGGTTTTGATCACCCAAACCCCACGGCTCAAAGGGGGTGTTTGGGGGATCATGGTGGTTGATGTTTTGTTGATGAATTATGTGTTTAATCTTTGTTTTTACATGTTTTTGAATGGGTAAAACCATTTGCTAGTTTGATTTTGTGATTGAGTTTTATGATGGATTTGAATATTAGGGTGTTTAGGACTGATTAGAGTGATTGAGTATGATTAGGAGTGCTTAGGTTGATGTCTAGTGTCGATAAATGGATTTGGAAACGAGTGTTGGAATGATTTTGGGATAGGTGATTTTAGGCAGAAAGTTTGGAGTGTTTTCGTAAAAATTATTTTGTAAACAGGTCTTGTGGCTAGGATATAGTTGTAGAGCGTCTTCTTAGCTTCGATTTGGTATAAGATAGAGCTTACGATTCCTAACGAGTCAAAAGTTATGATGTTTTGAAATTCGTGTACCGGGAGATGAAAACCGTCATAATCCGAAATTATGTTTGGTTTTAGGTCAAATCCCGGGGACTATAGGTATAGTTTGGTAAATGGTCAAAGGTTGATTTTTGGTCTCAAACCTGCATATTTGAGTCTATTATAAGACTTAGGTGTCAAATGGGTCAATGGAATATTTTAAATGGGTCAAATGAGTCCGACTTGGTCAAAGTGCAATTTCAGTCCGAAAAACGTAGTTTTGGTAAAGTGTTGAGTAACGGGTCGTAAAAACGAAAACTTTTAATGGGATTAAATATGTGTTTTCTACAGGTCTTAAGGTATTTTTGAGAATTTTCTCAATTTTTATAAAAAGGGTTAAGTCTAGTAAAACAGTCCGTACTTTTGGTAAGTATCGGCGAAAAATGCGTAAAAAGGAATAACGTTAATAACATGGACGAATGGTATAAAACGAGTAACACTTAATTGTTTGGTTTTGGTGTGAGTTGTAATTATCACAAGTGACTAATATGTATGTATTATATACAGTACCTTAAGGTTTATAAATGAGATTACTCATTACGCGTTATTGGTTTGATAGGTGTTGATTTTCCCGGGCATCCTCATCGTCGTCAGTGACCGTCACTCGAATCGTCGACTACTTGTTATATAAGGTGTGAATTTATAGCCTCGCTTATTATTGTTTTAAACTGTTTTACCCGCGAGGGAAATGCATGCTAGTTTTCAAAATGAATATATGTCATGAATGATTGTTGGACCCGAATGTTGCCTTAGAAATTGTGTTGAGTACCTAGTTGCAAAAGGCCCTAATTTCATGAACTATTAACTATTTCCTAGCGTGGATTGGAAATAGCCGCTTATACAAAGTGATAGTACTATGGGGTTGACTACCCTATCCGAGACGAGGGCTAGTACGTTGATACCCCCTGCGGACGGATAATTTGTGATAAAAGATAAGGTATAATTGCAACTGATGCCTTAGTAGGGGCACTGGTTTCATCTGAATCACGCCGGTAATTATTACGCGGGTGATTGAGTTAACGGTTTAGTGTCATGAGCTTAAACACAATTGTCATAACCTTGAATATAGATTGTTTGATCGACAAGTCTATGAATGATCGTGAATGATTTTATTACACATATGTTCAAAATGAATTGTAAAACCTATGAATTCCACTCAACGTTTTTGTTGACCAAATTTAGCATGTGTTTCAGGTAACCGATGAAGTGTAGCATGGAGCATGCATTGGATGGAAGTTGTGTGTGGGGCTTGGAGTCTACTTGTTTTTCCTCCCATTATTACTTGAGCATTTTTAACTTTAATGTCATGTTGTTGTGAAAACTGTATCTTTTGGGGTTGAGATTCATGGGGACCGAAACGCAAACTCTGTTGTATCATTTGGGGTTAGAAAACCGTAGACATGTAACTTTTTAACAATTTTTTTTAATTTACGTTCAAATTTGACGTCTCTTTGGAGTCGTTCGATATACCTTGTGTGCAATGATAACTGCATAGCACCCAAATGTTGTAGTTCCGCTGCGCATAGCATTTGGTGGGGTGTTAGAAAAAATGTAGAAGCTGATGCCAATAACGATGTTGTTAGAAATGTTATAATTAGGAGTTACTATGTGATCCTACTAGTAGGTATGTAGTTCCTACTGGTAGGAGTAGTAGTAGTTCGTATTGGTATACCGTAGTGGTCCCTACTGGTAGGATTAATAGTTATTCCTGGTCTATGAAATAGTCATACCTAGATAATAGTATAGTTAGTTAGAGATAATGGATATGCATGAGTTATCTTGGGAAGGGATATGCATATCACCTTTACATGTTTTGATGTAAATGTCAATTAGTGTTTTCCTCTAGTATAAAAGGGACTCATGACTGAGGTGAAAGACACACCTTCACAATCTCATTTTATCATTAGTAATATTAGAATACCATAACAGGATCAAGTTTATTGATTAACATTTGTTCTTCTTAATACTTGTGTTTATATTTCGCATACACATTAGTTTGTTTATAAAGAGCCTATTCGTAGATAACTTGTGATTACAGAAGTTGTCTATAATCCTTAACAGACTGAAAGATCTATCTATAAGGGATCCAACATGTGGTATTAGAGCCTTTGGAGAGTCTCTAGTTAAGAAGAATAATTTCAAAAAGTTTTGATCCATAAATCACCAAACCATGTCTGGACCTTCGTCATCAAAAGAAAACCGTCATGTAACAAATACTACACAACAAGAAATAATCACCACCATTGTCTCAAACAACAATGCAAAGTTATATTGTTTGAAAAAAGATGAGTATGAAAGCTGGGTCATGAAGATGGAGTACTGGATCACCAATAACGATCTTGCACTCCAGAATATTGTTCAAGAAATACACAGTAAAAAGAGTATCAGAAGATATAAAGAAGGTAACATCATAATCTCCACCCCCCTCCCCAACCCTAAATTTGTTGATGAAATACTTGCAGTTCAAAGAGAAACAAAGGCAAGAACTACATTGCTTTATTCTTTTCCAAATGAGCACTTGAGTGATTTTCATCATCTGGATGATGCAAGAGATATTTAGAATGTTGTGAGGGAAAGGTTTGAATGGAATGAGGAATCAAAGAAAATGAGGAAGTGTATGTTGAAGTAAGAATTTTAAGAATCCAAAATCTCTAAGTCTGAAGGTATACATAAAGGGTATGATAGGTTTCAAAAGATTTTGAGCCAACTAAATCAGCTAAAGGCCGAGCCAGACAATGAAGATGTCAACACCAAGTTTCTCATGGCTTTACATTCCTCCTAGAATCAGGTAGCCATATCTCTTAAAACAAAAGGTGGTCTTGAATACATTTTCTTTTATGATATGTACTACAAGCTCAAATCATTTAAGATTGATATCAAAGGTTATACTCCTCACTCAAGCCTAGTTCATTCTGCTTTTGGTTGGGTATGAGAAAGAAAAGGAAATGAATAACGGTTGAGGGGACGAGGGGGGGTGTTTATTTTTTTATTTTAATTTAGGCCATGGGATGAAAATAGATTGGGTGATCTTGATGAGTCCGTCAAGCATTTGATAAATATAAAGACTATACGAAACTTTTCACTGTTTCATACTAGCAAGTCAACTAGCTTTTACAATTACACGTTGACATTTCTTTAATCGTAAACATGGTAGTAATCCTTTAATTGTAGTATAATTGAAATATAAGTTGACATTGTTTTAAACTTCAAGGTAAGAAAGGTAAAATTTCCTATTACTTTCTATAGTTTGGAATGTTTTGTTTGTATTTTGCAGGTTTCACAAAGATGGAGGACTAGAAGTGACTAAGAGTTAAAGTGCCATGTTGCCCTAGCTGAGGAGTATATATAGAATACGATGGCTTAGTTTTTTCATTATTATGTAATCACTTTCTATTTTGTCTCTCTAGTCGCCATTGTTGGTTATTGCTTTCTTGTTGATACTGGTTGTTTATGAACCTTGATCTTGACTTTAAGATCATTGATTCATAGTTTCTTTTCTTCCTATTTGTATGTACTGATCACAAATCCAATATTCACATTTAAAGTGATTGCCTAAAGCTGTTAATAAAAAATAAAAGGGGCGGTTGGTTGAATAAATCTGGTTTTGATACTTGTTTTTGTTATAAAATCGTATATGGTATCAGAGCCTTAGGTTGATACTTGTTTTTTAAAGATCTAAACCAATTAATCTGCTGATTAATTGGTTTTCTTGTGTTAATTGTGTATTCCAAAAAATTAGGGTTTCAAAATTTTTGGGGGTTTTTGATTCCTGGTGTTCCTTGGGGTTGTATTGGGTTCTTGTGCAATTAATTGTCTTTAATTGCATTCCTGGTAAGTTTAATTGAAAAAACCCTAAAATCAGATATTAGGGTTTCTTTAATTTTTTGGGTATTTTTTGATTGACTGGTTATTCTGTTATAACTAACTCATTCATGTAGTATTTCGCTGTGTATTGTTCTTTTTGTGGTGATCTGCTTGATCTCATTGGTTCTTGGTTGCTTGTTGCAGCGCGTGCTTAGTAACACATCTCTCACTCTTTCTTTTAGGTGTTTCATTAGGTTTTAGTGGGTGATTAGGAGTCGTAGGGATTAGTTAGTTGATTGGAGTTTTTGATCAAGTTTTCTTTGTGATTTGTGGTAGTTTCTTGTAGAGGAGTTACAAGGGGTTCTTTTCTTGATTATTGTTTGTTTTATTCTTGGTAATCATGGTTGAAGCAAAAAAAGGATACTCTTAACAGTTCTAGTGATAACATAGAGGTTGTTTTTCAAACTAATGATCCACTCTATTTACATCCTAATGACACTAATGGGCAATCTTTGGTTGCTATAAAACTCAGTGGTCTAGAAAACTATTAAATTTGGGCTGCTGCTATAAAACTGGCTTTACATACTAAAAATAAGTTAGGTTTTATGACTGGTGTTTGTGTTAGAGATGAGGGAGATGAAATCCTTCAAGAACAATGGGATATATGTACTGTTGTTGTCTTATCTTGGATTCTTGGATGTATTTCATTTGAGTTATATCAAGGGCAAATATTTTCAAAAAAAATGCCAAAGATGTGTGGGATGAATTTAAAGAAACTTATGACAAAATTGATGGTTCTGTGATATATAATTTGCATTATAAGATTCGTTCTCTTACTCAGTCTAGGTCCTCTTTGTCTGAGTATTGTCACAATTACAATAGCTTGTAGAGGCAATTTCACTCTCTGGTTAACTTGCCTGCTTGTACTTGTGATGGTGCCTCATAGTCGAATGGCCATAATAGTCTTTTGAGATTAATGTAGTTTCTGATGGGTTTGGTTGACACTTACAGTGTTATAAGGAGTCAGTTATTGACTTCTGATCCTTTACCAGATGTGAAATCTGAAGGTTTATTAACATCATAACAATTATATAAAACCCTAAACGAGATCAAAGCACACATATAGCGGAAGTGATTTAACAAGATCATAATTAACACAATTATAATTAATCGAATTAGGGTTACATACCTTTACGCTAAAGCAAATCCACGAGACGAAGAACGAATCACCAATTAGGGTTTATAACGAACACCACCAAGATATAGTCTAAAGTAAGACTATATTACGATCTTGTACACACGTAATACAACGAGCTCACCGTGATTCTAGCACGTGTAAACCGAGCTATAACGCTTGTAAGAAATCTACCCAACAACCCTAGAGAGGGGCTAGGACTAGATTTATACTTAAACCGAGCACTAAGAAAAAACCACACCAAACCCCTTTGCGGGTTATGTTGCGATCGACCAAGAGAGGGGAGAAAGAGAGATTGAGGATTGACTAGAATAATGAGGGAAAGGGGTTGTATATATAGGCCTAAAAAATCTTGTAGCCCAAACAAATAAAAGGAAAGATTTTTTCCCTTCCCCTTTTGTGTGCTAACTGACATTCGAACACCCCTTCATGGAGTGTTCTGAAACCTTCTGTCCTTCTTTCTTTTTAATCCTCTTTCTATATATTCTTTAACACTCGTTAATACTTAACTCTTAATTATTTAACGATCGTTAAAGTTATATAGTTATATAGCTCGATTTAATTTAATAAATATAATATATACATATTTATTAAATAAATTAACTCTTTACGTATTGAGTGCATTCCCGTAATCTCGAGTTCGATCCTATCACATGACTATTAAATATAAGTCCATAAACTTTCAGCTCCCACTTGGACATATTTCGAATATCGTGATTACACTGACTAGCGTCTAGTTACACTTAGCAATGTCTCTAGTACAACTCGAGTAAGGTCTCCTGGATAAAACCTTTTAATGATTCATCATTATTATTATCCTTTTATTTCTAATACAATGTTAATAAGGATATGGATCTCAGTCATTCCTTTCATTAACCATTATGTTTCTCGTTCACGGATTCAATAAGATTACCAAAACAAATTTGGGTGTGGCCACACAAACATCTTACTAATCCCACGAGGAGCCCGGTTGTATTAAACTCCAAAATGAAACCGGAGGAAATAAATCCCATATTGACTACGAAAAAAACTTATGAATTTTGCAACACTTCCGAAAATAATCCTTATAGCTACCAGTTACGTTTAGCGTTGGATTATTCCACATAGATGCACTAGATTCATATCAGTTTCCTGATATCTCAAGTCTAAGGATAACTATTTATGATTTACTTGATGACAAAGATTCACAAAGTAAAATCATATAGTTGGGATAAGTCTAATATTCGATTCATCAAATACCATCCAAAATCAATCAATATACTTTCAAGTATACTCTATCGCTATATTGATTTGTCTTGATTTAATAATATTCCCATATTATTAATCGACAAAGGACATTTAGCATAACAATTTATTCATGGATTAAGTAGAACATGTAAAATAGGATACACAATTAAATAATAAGAATAAACGAAACCCAATCTTTATTTTATTAAATAATAATGTTATAACATCCTTTATCCAAATACTTATCACCGATTTATTGCATGAGTTCGCTAGCTAGTTGCAGCCCAATCGCCTTGGCATGCTTAACTACCTTTGGGAATAGGCAAAGCCTTAGTTAAAGGATCAGCTACGTTATCATCAGTGTGAACTTTTATTAGTTTGATTTCACGAGCTTCAACTTGTTCTCGGACGTAGTGATGTCTACGTTTAAAGTGTCTGACGCCTTTCATGACTCCAGAATCATTGGTGAATGTTGGGTCCACTAGATGTGGATCTTGCAGCCTGTCAGGAACGATAAACGACTTCTATAATCACAAGTCTATTCACAGAGAGACTCTATACACAATATAAATGCGGAATACAAATACAATAAAGAAGATCAGAATAACTATAAGACTTGATCCTTTCTAAGGATTTCTAATATTGATAATGACTAGAACTACGTTTGATGAAGGTGTGTCTAACCCTTCTGCCTAAGGTTCCTTTTATACTACAAGGAAACCCTAATACATCATTAAACAAAACGTGTAGAACTGATATGCATATCTTTTCCAAACATATCTCATGCATATCCTAACAGAATAATAAATAAATAATAAAGTTTGACTTTAACTAGGACCAAGAGCACGACTTGCTCATACTACTACTAGGACCAGGAGGAACTACATACATCCTAGTCTACCTATTACAATTAACTATTCCAATGGTCTCCTCCCCTAAACTTGAATTTGACCTGTTGAGTTCAAGTTTCCTGGTAAAACGTGCAATAAAGCTTGAGGATTGAATCAGCAAAAGAAACAGCAGCATCAGCAAGATAAGAAACACAAGAACTGCCGCAACATGAAACACTAGAAGCTTCTCCAAAGCTTGAAACAAATCAGCATCGTGTTGAATCTTTACAGCAACATGAGCAGATTTGATGAGCCTTTACCAAGTAGATGCTCGCTCTTGGGCTAGCCAGTCTTTCTAGTGGAATAAGCATCACCCTGGGAGATCAGAACCCAGCCCAACTCTTAGAACGTGAATCAATGGTGAGTGGGGGTACCCTGATGATTTTAGGCAAACCATCACAGCCGTCAACGGATTTGATATGTCTTTACCAGAAGCCGTACCCCTCTGGACTCGCCAACTCTCAGCAATGAAGCATCGGTGAGTTGAAAACCCTATAGTTTTAAGCAAGCTATTACAGCTATCAACGGATTTGATAAAATCTTTACCAAGAGCCGTACCCCCTTGGATTAGCCAC
The DNA here is from genome assembly GCA_025667525.1 of Glebionis coronaria. NCBI lineage: Eukaryota > Viridiplantae > Streptophyta > Magnoliopsida > Asterales > Asteraceae > Glebionis > Glebionis coronaria. The sequence continues at coordinate 550,839,704 of CM046880.1, forward strand.
TTTTCAGTCTAGGACCATGGCAAGTGAAAACCATCCAGTTTTGGGTAACCTGGCAACCATCAACGGATTTGAGAATCACACCAGGAGCCGTACCCTCAAGGTGAATCAACTCTTTCTTGTCGGTTAGACATGGTGAGTTGAGGACCATTTGTTGTGAGGACCAAGTCCAACACTAGATGAAACCAGTAACCAGCACAAGTATGAATCAGCAACCAGAACCCAAAGTTTCAATCAGCAGATGGTATTGTATTCACAAGTGTAAAATCCATGATTTGTTTAAAGTATAAGCAGATATTATATAAAAAGTATATATATATATATATATATATATATATATATATATATATATATATATATATATATATATATATATATATATATATATATATATATATATATATATATATATATATATATATATATATATATTTAACTATAATGAATGAAAGTCACCAATCACTTTACATATTGGTGAAAAGAATTGCAGTATTAACAAATGATCAAAAACACAAAACATAAACACTTACAAACCAACCATATCACAGACCAGAAGCAGCCACCTTATCAGCTTTCAAATGAGCTTGGATCCCTTCCACCAGTGCAGTTGCCATAGAAGACTCATTCCCGGAGGGGGCATTTGAAATCTGCAAGTGACAAGCAAGCATAGCTTTCATCGAAGCAATCGTCAACGGATAATCCGAGTCTGTGAGCATGAATACCATAAGACCAGATTCCAACTCTAACATATGCACACCACAGCCCGCATATAACTTCCATCGCTGAATAACCCATTGTGGCTTATCCTTCCAAACACCAGAGATAGGAGCATGGGGAGGGGCATCAAGTATCATCTTCAAATCAGCCCATACTCGCAGACCAGGCCAGGAGGGCACATCATTAGGATGAACAGGCATGCTGGCATCCACAAACCCATATAGAGCCATAAGATCCTTACGATCCGCCCAAGACAAAATACCTTGCAGACCCGAAGCAAACCTCACAGACCCATCACTAAGAGTAATCCTATGAGATACCGTACCAGGAAGAGTCGTGGAATGCGTAACCGTCCAACAAGTAATATATCCATTACCCAAAGGCAAATCAGAGTCACTATCAGAAGCTGCATCAATAAGATTTTCGGGAGCACGCTTCTCATAGGGAACAGTCTTGCCACGTCGAGCACGTTGAGCCAATTTCTTGCGAATGGAACGGCGAGGAGTGGGATCATTAGGCGAGGGTTAAACCTTTACCTTTACCTGAGCAGCAGGAGTGGGAGCAGTAGAAGTAAAATCAATAGTTTGCCCACCCAAAGGATCAACAGGAGCTGCACTAGATGAAGGAATAGGTTGAGAACCAGGCACGGGTGGTGATGGTGATGCCATAGCAGGTGTAGCAGTGGTGGTGGTAGTTGTAGCAAAGGTGGTGGTGGTAGCAGGACCTAGAGAAGAAACCTGAGGAGCAACCGAAGGAGTAGGGGTGGTACCAACTGTAGAAGCAGCAACAACCAATGGAATAGCAACAGAACCAGGAGTAGTATCAGATGTAGAACCAGTAGCAACATCAGGATTAGAAGTAGGCACCACACGTGGAGAAGGACGATAGATGAATCGCTCCGGAATGGGGTGCTCTGATGCTTGACCATTCGTTCGTAGAGCGCCTTAAGCTCATCAAAACACAAAGCCCTAACCCTGTCCCACTTCCAACCAGTAGTGAAATAGGCAGCCGACTGATACTTCACATATCGTTGCATCTGCTTTCGCTCCTCAGCTTTCGACAAAGGTCTGTTTTTACGCTTCTCACGAAGTTGTGCAGCAAGCGCCAACTGCTGCTTGCGCATTAACACCATGGCTCGAGGAATACAGTTATGCTCATCCACATCCGAACCCAAAAGATCAGTGAATTGGGAATAATCCTTGGTAAGAATAGTCAACACCCGCATCCAATCGCTATCATTCCAATGCATAGCATCATGCTGCACCTATTCACGTCTCTGCTGTTGAAGAGCTTCCTCCTCAGCCCGAGCAGCTTGATCAATTTCGGCTTGCATCCGTTGAGCAACCTCCTCACCCAACCTATCCTCCTCAAGCTGTCTGCGTGTACGCTTGTGAGGTGGTGAGGGAGCATCAGTCATGGGGGCCTTCCCCTTTGGATCATGAGATGGACCAGCAGTGGAACCATCAGTAGGACCAGCAGCACCTTCCATTGGTGTGGGAACAGCAGCAGAAGAAGGAATGCTGGAGGAAGTAGGAGGAATCGGCAGATCATCATACAACTTATCACAAAGGCAACCTTTGCCAACAAAGTCAAACCATCCTCAACACGATCCTTAACCTCCTCATCAGAATCAGAGTGAACCACATGCTTCTTCCTTCGCCTTTGTTGTGTTTCCAATGCTTTGATCCGGTCAGCCATGGGAAGAACAAATTCCCGAGTAAGCTTACGGTGTTGATTCAAATCTGCTTCCAAGGAAAGAATCCGTGCATGATACTTGTGCATAAGATCAAGTAAAGAAGTAAGTGTAATAGGCTCCTCCGCTTTCCCACCAAGAGGACTTGGGTCTGGGAAGGCTTCATTGGAACCAGAAGCAATAAAGGGGTCATCATTTTGAGCACCAACACCAGAAGGCTTATCAGAAGAGGGTGGAGCAGGACTAGGAGGGGGAGTCTCCACAAATGGAGACGAATGTGGCAATGAAGAAGGAGCATCCTTGGAAGTGGATGGCCTTTCAACCACCACCTCCTCAACCAGCTCTTCCTCAACCACATGAGGAGCACCACCAACAGGATTCTCCTCCTCCATTGGGTCATCACTTAACTGAGGTTCCTCCTCGGCTTGTCCAACCGGAGGAACAACAACATCAGGAGGACCCTGAGCAAGGCCCAACATGGCATCAGTAAGGGGCCTCCACTCCCCGCTAAACCCATGGGCCATATTATAGTATACTTTAGCAGTAAGCTTAGAAGGCTCATGTTCTGCCCTATCACGAGGTATACAAACAAGTATCTGAGGTTTGAAGCCTCAATGAAATCTAAAATGTCAGTGAAATCATCACGGTGTGGACCATCTCCTAGATAGGCGACCTTGTTGTGAGCAGGTTGGTATACCAGGGCAGCCATGGATCTTGATTAATAGGAATGGAAGATGATTTGTTAGGGTTTGAGAGAGTAGGATCGGATGTGTGTGTGTTATGAGTGAGATGAATGAGTCAAGAAAGGTTAATTGACCATAAATAATGGTGGGAGTAACTGTTCATTGACCCCTAATAATGGGGGTTGCCCTTTCAAATTAGGCAGTTATTGCAAAGTAACCACTTGCCCCTTTTAACATTATTTTCAAATTCCAATTTACTAAAGTTAAATAAGATGATATATACCAGAATTTGAATGTGTTGACTAAAAGTCAAACCGCACAATAGTCAATACTAGAAGCAGAATGTGGTCAACAGAAGTCAACAAATTGAACAGTGTCCCAAACCAGTACCAGAAGGCAACCACCAGTTGACAAAGAAGGATTTGCATCCACCAGAAGCCAACTAATGATGACTAGAAGCGAACCAATAAGGACTAGAAGCCAATCATGAATGAATATAACCATCAGAAGTGAGCAAAAACCTCCACCAGGAGTAACACACACCACCAGAACCAATGCAATATATTGTTAAAATCTACCGATATGTTAGTCTGTGCAAATAAATATTTACACGAAGCCTCCCCTTAGGCTTAGCCTCCCCTCAATCCTAGACCTCAAGGATTGACCATCCCAATGTGAACCACCAAGTGGTTGAACCGAGGACCATCAAAGGCTTTTGTCAACAAATCAACAACATTATCATCCGTATGAACTTTAAGAACCTGTATCAACCTCTTCTCATTGGCATCCCGTATAAAATGGTGCCGAATTTCAATATGCTTTGTACATTGATGAAAAACAGGATTCTTCACAATGCAGATAGTGCTTTGATTGTCAATGAAAATTTTGGTGTTCATAAAATTGAACCCATAATCCAACATATGATTTTGGATCCACAAAACTTGTCCACAACAGCTAGCAGCAGCAACGTATTCAGCTTCTGTTAAAGAAGTAGCTACGATCGTCTGTTTCTTGCATTGCCATGAAATAAGTCTTCGACCCAAAAATTGACAACCACCAGTAGTAGACTTTCTGTCATTATTAGCACCTGCATAGTCACTATCACTATATGCTTCAAGAACAAAATGTGATTCTTTAGGATACCACAAGCCCAACTTGGGTTGAGCCTTGATATACTTGAAAATCTTCTTAACTGCATTCAAGTTAGAAACCGTTAGAGCCACCTGATGTCTAGAACAAGCACTTACTGCAAACATGATATCCGGACGTGATGCAGTCAAATACATGAGTGAGCCAATCATAGACCTGTACATGTGAACATTGACCGGGGGATCTGGCTCATTCTTGAGTTTGACTTTAGCAACTTCATAAGGTGTTGTTGCTGGTCTAAGAGGATCCATGTCAAACTTCTGAAGGATCACATGAACATATTTATCTTGACTGATGAAGATCCCATCCGACTGTTGCTTGACTTAAAGACCAAGGAATAAGGAAAGCTCTCCCATAGCACTCATCTAGAATTTGCCTTTCATCAAGTGTTCAAACTCATCACACCATTCCTTCTTAGTAGAAACAAAGATAATATCGTCCACATAAACCTGAACAAGGATAATGTCCTTGGTATTCCTCTTAAGAAATAGTGTTTTATCAATAGTACCTCTTCTATAGCCATTCTTTAACAAGAAAGTTGAAAGACGCTCATACCAAGCTCTAGGAGCCTGATGTAATCCATAAAGAGCCTTGACCACCTTGTAAACTTTCTTGGGATGAAGTGGATCTACAAAGCCCTTAGGTTGAGTGACATACACTTCCTCATCAATCTTGCCATAGAGAAATGCACTCTTGACATCCATCTGAAAAACCGTAAAGCCCACATAAGAAGCAAAAGCTAAAAACAGACGAATAGCCTCAATCCTAGCAACCGGAGCAAAAACTTCAGTGTAGTCAATGCCCTCAATTTGAGTGTGACCCTGTGCGACAAGCCTAGCTTTATTCCTCACTACAATTCCCTGTGCATCTTTCTTGTTCTTGAGAATCCATTTGGTATTGATTGCTGTCTTTCCATATGGTAAGTCAACTAGAACCCAAACATTCTGAAACAAGAATTGCTGCATTTCCTCCTGCATAGCCTCCACCTAACTTTGATCCTCAAGAGCATGAGTGACTGATCTAGGTTCCACCTGTGAAAGAAAACAAGCAAACAAACAGTGTTGAAAGTTCGTATGATTATTACGCTTTTGATCTTCAATATAGCTCACAAGAGCATGATGATCAGACGAGGCCTTCTTATACATTCTGCGTATCTTGATAGTATAACCAGGATCTCCAGTGATTTGATTGGTAGGGTGATCTTTGTGTGATTGCAACACTGGATTGGAAGCTACCTCCACTTCTGGTGCCAAGTTATTGAGATCCCCAACAAAGTCAGCATCATATGAAGCAGCGTTGAAAATGCCATCTATTAGTTGTTTATGAATATCATCCAGCTTGGTAGAGGACTTCTTTTGATGGTTCCCCAACTCAGAAGGACTGGAGAATCGAGTATGAGAAGCAGACTTACTAGCCGGAATACCAATAGGAGGTAAACTAGCACTAGGAGTAGTAGCTAGGGTACTAGGAGCAGCTTTGTCAGTAGGCGTATTCAAGGGAAACTCAAAGCCACCTTGAGCAGCTGCTGTAGTAGCTTCTTGTTGTTGTTTGAGTAGGGTGTCAAGAGTTACTTGTGAATCCAATACATCCAATGGAGTTGCATCACTAGGAGGAGTAGGAGAGACTGTGGTGGAGTAGGATGGAACCACAAAAATATCATCCTCATCATCTGAGTCGGAAAGACTAGAGTGAGCACCTGTACTAGAAGTTGCAAACACTTGTGGACCTGCATCATGGTTAGTTTTGAAACGAAAATATCCTAATGAATCACTAAGATAATCAAGATCAAAATACCATTCAGGACCCTTGCCTTGGATGTTTGACTTCTCTTCAAAATACCTGAGATTAATAGTTTCAATTACCCGCTTGGCTTGGAGATTGTAGACACGATAAGCCCGAGAGTGAGCTGAATATCCCACAATGTATCCTTCATCTGCCTTGCCATCAAACTTCCCCAAATAGTCACTAGTATTCAGAATGGTGACAGGACACCCAAATGGCTTCAAATGAGCAATATTTGGAACTTTGGCTGTTAGTAGCTCATAAGGAGTCTTCTTGTGAGGATTTGTAATAGAAACTCTATTCAAAACATAACTTGCAGTATTAACAGCTTCTGTCCAGAACATGGTTGGAAGCTTGGAATCAGCAAGCATTGTTCTTGCTGCTTCTATTAGAGTCTTGTTCTTTCTTTCTGCCACGCCATTCTGTTGAGGAGTTCTTGCTGCACTATAATCTCTTTTGATGCCTTTAGAATTACAAAGTGCTATGAGGTCTTTATTTTTGAACTCGGTTCCATTATCACAACGAATGCCTTTAACCTTCTTGGACAACTGGTTCTCTATAAGGGTAAGAAAATCTCTAAGAATTGAGTAGGTCTCACTCTTGGCAGCCATGAAGAACACCCACGTAAACCTGCTATATCCATCAGTTACCACCAGACATAATTGTTTGTGGTCAATGCTCCTAATGGAGGTAGGACCAAATAAATCCATGTGTAGTAGCTGCAATGGTTCAGTTATAAGACTAAGAGCAGTAATGGCCTTGAAGGATGCTTTATGTTGTTTGCCTTTGCTGCAAGCAATACAATTTATATCATTTCTAAATGACTTGGGAGGTAAACCAGAGACCAGATTCAGATTTGCTAGTTTGTGAATGGTCTTGAAGTTCACATGCCCCATCCTTCTGTGCCATTGAGTGGCTTCATCTTCTGAGGCTTTAGCAACCAAACATGCTAGTTGACCAGTAGGGTTGACTTCATTCAGCTTGATGCTATAGAGATTGTGTCTTCTAGGGATTCTGAGCAGAACCTGTGAGTTATCCGGAAGTTTAAAGTCTTTGGATAACACCAGTGCATCAGTATCCGTAAAGAGAACAAACTGCTTCTTGTCACAAATCTGAGAGACAGATATCAAGTTGAAGTGTTGAAGTGCTTCCACATAGTAGACCTGCTCAAAATTTAGATTAGGCGTCTGAATTGTTCCTTTGCCAGTGATCCTTCCTTCACCTCCACCAAAATAGACCTTGCCACCTTGAAATGGTACAATGTTAGAGAGAAGACTTTTATTTCATGTCATGCTCATGGAGCAACCACTATCAACAATTCCTAGACTAGGATCTTGGTATGGAGTAACCTATAATAACAAGATAATAAAAATGCAAAAGTTAGTGTCTTAAGGGGACCCAAACCTTTTCAGGTTTGAGCCTGCCTTGTGGATCTTTAGTAGAGAGCCAAGAAGATTGATGAGATCCATCGTTGTTCTTTGGTTGCCTATGCATCATATGGGTATTATTGTTTGACCAAGAACAACCTGCTGAGGGCTTAACAGCAGTTCCCAAACGTCCCAAACCAAAATACATGTGGTCAAAATTATGTGGATAAATTGGATTAAAATTCTGAAAATAGTTACTGGTGGTTCTATTTGTTGTTAATCTAATGTTTCTCCAATGATCAGAAGCTAATGGAGAGGTCCTTCTAGAAGAAGAAAACGATTGAGCACTAGGATTGAGTCTTCTAGAAGAATATGGAGCAACTCCTGGTGGACCAGGAGCAGGAAATGCTTGATGAACAGAAGCATGTTTGTCATAAAAATCACAATCTTTAATCAAATGAAATGCACTTCCACAAACAAAACATGTTTTAATCGACCTTTTATTAGAATGACATTGTTTCATACTGCTAACTTTATTACACACAATTCTAGGAGAATCAATCTTCCTAGGACTTAATAAACCAGGACCAGACACAGTTGACTTAAAAGTAACTCTCTCTTCACACTTCCTAGCACCAGTAGCAGCATGATCATTCGACTTGGAACTTGTAGGTCTCGACTCTTCACTTGAACCACTTGATGCAGAGTCACTGGCTTTGTCACTGAAAGTACACGCGACAAAGTCATTAGAATTAGTAGAACTTTTTGGGGACTCATGCATCTGTGATCCATCCAAGTCATTATGCCTAGAAGTGGGCATGAAAGTTCCAGTAAGAGGTGGAGGGACAACATGCATTTCTGCTGCTGGTTTAAACCTATTGTAACTAGGTTCTCCCTCTTCCTCTTTGACGGCATCAAAGACACTCGAAAAAGATAAATCAAACACATCTTCTGAATCAATATATTTATCAAATCTTAGCCCTCTTTTAGTCCTACCAGACATGTTACTATTGATTAATTTTGAAAGATTTTTAGGTGCCTTTTGCCATTTTTCATATCTCAACATTGTAGCATCTAATCTTTCTTGCATCTCCTGTTTTTCTTTGATACTGGCATCTTTTACCTTTTCTGTATATTTAAGCATATTTGTTGTGTTTTCTAAATCGATGCTCAGTATCCTAATTTTATCCTCATACTCACGTTGAGTATCTTGTAGCCACCTCTTTTGTTGTTCCATTGTGTTTAAAGAAGCCTTATAGGCTTGAACCTTTAAAAAATACTTATCATTCTGATCATTTAAGTCATTATATTGGGACAACAATTCTGAATATTTATCATGACAACCAAGAGGACAATGTTGTACCTGAGGTGAGATGCCCATAAGAGCAAACTCGTCTTCTTCTTCTGCATCGGATAGATTCCCAACAATCATTGCAAATACGTCAATCGAGGACTCAGTTGTTTCCAAAGTGGTAGTCTGATGATCATTCCAGTTGACCATAGAGTCAACAGATACCAATGCCTTCTTGTCATCTTTACCTCCTGAACCTTAAAAGCTGAGTATTTGCTCTTCTCCTGGTCATTCTTGCTAGGGCATTCCCTTGCAAAGTGACCTTGCTGCTGGCAATTATAGCATCGAACCTTGCTTTTGTCGAACCTTGCTGGCTCCCTTGGGTTGTAATTGAATTTTCGACCTGCTTTCTTCTCAAACTTGTGAACCCTAAGAGTGAGCATAGCCATCTGCCATTTAAGATCCATTTCATCCAGGTCAAGTTTATCGACATGTTTGAAGTCATCAAAAGCAAGTTGTTGTTGAGCATCAACATCAGCCACAAAAGAATGAAGAACAGCTTCTACCATGCTACCAGACTTGGCTGTAGGATCAGGAGCAGAAGTATGCTGAAAAGTATGTTGAGAAGACACAGTATTGCTTGGGCTACTAGCATACGACATGGGACTGGATGCCATAGAACTCACAAAGGCAGAATTAGCAGGAGTGGGAAAAGAATCACTTGAATATCCTCTCACATGAGGTTCAAAAGTTTTAAGCTTATGAAATAAATCATCAAAATTGAGATAGTCAAGCCCACCTTTTGCTTTGAGAGAGATTACCACCTGATTCCATGAGTAGGGTAAGGCTCTAAGAAATCTTGCATTAATATCACCATCGTCAGGTTTCGACCGAAGTTGATTCAATTGGCTCAATATCTTTTGAAACCTGTCATACCCTTGATGTATACCTTCAGTTTCTAAGATTTTGAATTTTGTGAATTCATCTTTCAGCATGGATCTTCGTATTTTCTTTGACTCCTCATTCCCACCAAACCTTACTTTTATTCCATTCCAGATCTCTCTAGCATCATCCAAATGGTAGAAGTCACCCATGTGATCATCAGGAAGAGATTGAAGCAAAATAGTTTTTGCTTTGACCTCCTTTTGAATGGCTATGATTTCTTCATGAGTTTTAGGGTCAAGAAGAGTAATATTACCATTCTTGTCTCTTCCAGTTAGATTCCTGCTGTTCCCATTCAGAATAACCTTCCAAAGGTCTTGATCAGTATTGGTGATCCACCATTCCATCTTCATTGCCCAACTATCATACTCGTCCTTTTTCAGAAGAGGGAATTTCCCATTTCTGTCGGAAACCGTAGCAACGATCTGCTGAGGTTGCACAGTTTTAGGAGTGTTATATTTTCCTGTTTGAGTAGAACTTGAGGCAAACATGATTAAACAAAAATGTTAATAAAAATAAAAATTGATTCTTCTTGTACAGAGACTCTCCCAGTCTCTGATACCACTTGTTGGGTCCACTAGATGTGGATCTTGCAGCCTGTCAGGAACGGTGAACGACTTCTGTAATCACAAGTATATTCACAGAGAGACTCTATACACAATATAAATGCGGAATACAAATACAATAAAGAAGAACAGAATAACTATAAAGACTTGATCCTTTCTAAGGATTTCTAATATTGATAATGACTAGAACTACGTTTGATGAAGGTGTGTCTAACCCTTCTGCCTAAGGTTCCTTTTATACTACAAGGAAACCCTAATACATCATTAAACAAAACGTGTAGAACTGATATGCATATCCTTTCCTAACATATCTCATGCATATCCTAACAGAATAATAAATAAATAATAAAGTTTGACTTTAACTAGGACCAGGAGCACGACTTGCTCCTACTACTACTAGGACCAGGAGGAACTACATACCTCCTAGTCTACCTATTACAATTAACTATTCCAATGGTCCTAACAGTGAATATTATTGCGGCAGAATTGTCACAATATATATCAATAGGTTCTTTTATTGAAGGCATCACTCCAAGATGTCCAATAAACTTCCTAATGCAAACAGCTTCCATTACAGCTTCTGAAGCAGCCATGTACTCAGATTGAGTAGCATACATTGCAATCGTTGTTTGCTTCTTGCTCTTCCAGTCAACTGCTCTACCATTGATAACAAAAACGTATCCCGTCTGAGACTTCGTATCGTCTTTATCACATTGCCAGGACGCATCATAAAAACCTGTCACATTCAGTTTTGTGTCTAGTTTCTCTCTAAATACCAAAAACATATCTTTCGTACTCCTCAAATACTTTAGAATATGTTTAACAGCAGTCCAGTGGAGCTTCCCTGGATTCTGTTGGTATCTACTGACCAAGTTCTGAGCAGACGCCATATCAGGCCTTGTGCATCTAACAACATACATAATAGATCCGACAATTGAAGCACAAGGCATCTTCTGCATGTATGTCTCCTCTTAAGGAGTAGATGCATCCATATCATGACTCAGATTATGCTTAACTTCCATAGGTTGAAAACCTTTCTTGGAATTATGCATGTTATACTTCTTCAATATCTTATCTATATAAGCATCTTGACTTAGACCAATTAACCGTCTTTTCCTATCCCGATAGATCTTAATTTCCATAATGTATGCAGCTTCTCCTAAATCCTTCATAGAAAAACATTTACCAAGATAATGCTTAACAACTTTAAGTCTTGGAATGTTACTTCCCACGATTAATATGTCATCAACATATAGGACTAGAAATAGTACATCACTCCCACTAGCTTTGCTATATACAAATGACTCATCACGATTCTGAATGAATCCAAACTTTTTTATTTCTTCATCAAATCGTTTATTCCATTGACGTGATGCTTGCTTCAAACCATAAATGTATCTTTGAAGTTTTCACACGTGTCCTGGATTCTCAGGATCAACATACCCTTCTGGTTGTTGCGTACAGATGTCTTTATCTAAGCGACCATCCAAGAAGGCAGTTTTAACATCCATTTGCCATATCTCATAGTCATAGTATGCTGCTATAGCTATGAGAATCCTAATAGCTCTTAAGTCTGCTACAGAAGAAAATGTCTCCTCGTAGTCTATGCCAAAATTTTGAGTAAAACCTTTAGCTACTAAACGAGCTTTATAAGATTGTACTTTCCGTCTATGTCGGTTTTCTTCTTGTATATCCACTTATGTCTCACTAATTTAGCATTTGGTGGTGGATCTACAAGAATCCAAACATCATTAACTTTCATGGATTTCATTTCCTCATCCATAACAACCATCCACTTATCCTTTTCAGGATCAAGTATGGCGGATTTATGATTAGCAGGTTTACCAAGATCCCCTACTTCATCATCATCCTCTATATTAAGACATATATTCCTATTTGCGTTTTTAATCCTTGAAGATCTACGTAGAGGAACTAATTCCGGTGGAACCGCCAGACTTTCTGGTTCTACAAAAATTACATCGCTAGTGTTTTCAGAAAGTAATGTATCTATATGACTCTCTTCAAGATCATAATTTCTCCCACTAAATTTTTGATTTACAATATCACTTTCAAGGAAGTCTCCATACCTAGCAACAATCACTTTGTTCTCAGGTTGATAATAAAAGTAGTAACCCATAGTTTCTTTAGGGTATCCTACAAAGATACATTTTACAAATCGTTGTTGGAGTTTGTCACCCGAGTCACGTTTCACATACGCCTCGCAACCACAGACTTTTAAATAAGACAAATATGGCTTCTTGCCATGCCATAATTCATACGGTGTCTTATCGACCTTTTTTGTGGGAGCCATATTTAAAATGCGAACAACAGACTCTAAAGCATAATCTCAAAAGGATAAAGGTAAAGTTGTAAGATTAAACATATATCGTACCATATCTAATAATGTACGATTGCTCCTTTCGGATACACCATTTTGTTGTGGAGTATAGGGAGAAGTAAGATGATGAACAATTCCATTCTCACTTAGATCATCTATAAACTCTTGACTTAAATATTCACCACCTCTATCGGAAAGAAGAGCTTTAATCTTCTTTCCTAGTTGCAGTTCTACTTCTGCTTTAAACACTTTGAATGTTTCAAATACCTCATGTTTATGCTTAAGTAAATAAACATAACCATAACGGCTATAATCATCTGTAAATGTTAAGAAGTAGCTGGCACCTTTCCTTAACACATGTCTAAGTGGTCCACACACATTAGTATGTATTAATCTAATAGATCAATAGCTCTTCCAACATTGCTATTAAAAGGTTTCTTGGTCATCTTTCTAGAGATACAAGACTCACATTTATCAAATGATTCATCATTGATATTTTCCAAAGGACCTTCATGTTGAAGGCTTTATATACGAGTCTTCCCAATATGGGCAAGTCTACAATGTCAAATAAGAAGAGTTCTTGTCAAACATTCTCTTCTTATTCATGCTAAAGACAGAATTATTATTATTCTTGGATTCACTATCATGCATGTCTAATTCAAACACACCATTAACAGAAATTGCATTAAAACAGAAAATACCATCTTTCCAAACAAAAATTCTATTATTATCAATCGTATGAACGAATCCATTATTCAACAAACAAGAAAAGGAAATAACACCCCTAACAATTGTAGGTGCATAATGACAATCATTTAAAAACAGTACTAAACCCGAAGGTAAAACTAAATTAAATGTTCCTATAGCTTCAACTGCTGCTTGTGCGCCATTGCCCACTTGCAGAAATTCCTTTCTAGATTAAATCCCAGCAGCGTATTACAAATGTTAATAACTTGTATGTTAAAATGAACAATTCAGTCATAAATAAAGTACATGAAACTGCAGCGCTCTGCTCAGACTTCTTCTTTATTTCTCGCAACTCTTCGAGGTAAAGAAGGCAATTCCTCTTCCAGTGACCACTTGCCTTGTAATGGTGACAAGTCTCATGCTTCTGAGATCTATTCTTCTTGACAAAGTTCTGCTTAGGTTTCGAATAAGTCGCAACTTGTTTGCCCTTATCACCCTTGCCTTTGCCTTTGTTCTTGTTCGCTTGCGGTTTTGGCTTACTCACTCTACCCTTTTATATGGTTAGTACAGGAGGCGTAGAAGTAGATGCCTTGTCCTTTAACCCATTTTCATAGTCAATGAGCATTACATGCAAATCATTAACTGTCTTCCCCGTGCAATGCATATTATAGTTTCGAACAAAGTCATTAAAGTCCTTGTTAAGGGACCTATTGATCAAGTTGATAACCATATTATGATCACAGGGTTGTCCTAGTGCAATGAGTTGTTCCATATAACCCCTCATCTCAAAGTAATGGGCACTTACAGACTTTCCAGGAGCTTTCTTGTAGCTATGCAAAGCATCTACTAAGTTGTAGATCTCCACATCTTGCGGCTTTTCGAACATAGCCTTGAGCTCATCAAGCATTCACTTTGGTGAAAATAACTCATACTTCTGTTGAAGTGGATGAGCTATTTTACCTAGCATTAAGCAAGCCACCTCAAAGTGCTTCTTATAGCAGTGTGTTCAAGCCTTTGCGCATCAGATGCTCCTTCAGCAAGATCCTCCTGATAAGGAGTAGTCAAGATATCAATAGTACCCGCTACTCTCAAGACAATTCTGAGTGAGCGGTACCAATCATTGAAGTTTGGGCCAGTAAGTTCAGGATGATCAAAGAATGCTTTGAACGCATAACTTATAGTGTTATTGTCGGGTTGAGCCAATTCTACAGAAATAAGTTCAAATATTAGTATTTTTAATAACAAAATACTTTCAAGAAAATAAAATTACCCCGGTATAAAAACCATATTATTATCCTTGAATCCTAGATCTATATTGACATAGATCCATTACATCAATTGATCTGTTAGTAATGAATGTACTCAATGTAGCGACTTGTCGAACAATTTAATTGACAAACAATTTTCAATTTCTAAATTTTTAAGGGATTTACATTGCCAAAAGAACGTTTTACATTGTAAACATGTTTCATCCCTTCTGAATGCCTTACGTTTCCAGATCTCACTGAGTAACTTAATTAAGTCGTCTAATCTGAGTAACGTAAAACCAACATACGAATTCTCATTATATGAAAGTTTTCTCTCCATTACAACATCACCCAAAAATCTCATTTTATGACGTAGTAATTTCAAGTGTTCGACAATTAGGAGCATTCGACTTAAATTTTGAGGGTATAAATTTGATGTCAAAATCAGTGTATGGAGAAGCATGCATACAACTCCATAGCATAAGTTTAATAAAACATCTAGTAAAATTTTCACGAGACTAAATTTCTACATTAATTATATTGAGGTATTGGTTAAACCAATTAAAGAATTTACCCACAACTATTCACAACGTACTTTTTCTAGAACACGACTAAAGCACAAAGCAATACCCTTATTCATTGTGTTTCGGATGTGAATTTGCGGTAAATCAACCTTAAGGTATAATTCAATTAATAATAGTAGGTAATTTCAATTTGACGCACATGCGAGCCGGGAATTTGGTCTGCGACTAATGGCATAACACCTCCTTCCTTAACCGGGTACATGACCAGTGGTGCGTTAAACCCACTTTATAGTTTGTCAAAAGGAGTAGCCCGTTAGATTATTATTGCAATTCACCAATCAACGTAATCTTATGTAATTTAGATCTCTAACAAATCTTTATTTTAATATGATTTAGTCCGTATTATTTCTTTTTAAAAAAAAACCTCGTTTACAACAATTCAACAATTTTAATATAAACAAGTAAAAAAACTAACTCATAAACATATAATAACTATTTATGTGCAATGAATAAAAGAAATAGCCACATGCATACGATTTATTTAATAATCATTAAATCTAGGTTTTTATATTCATATAAAAGTCTTCCCTAATTCAAGATTTATTGAATCAAATAATCACGTAGCATATAAAATCATATAAACATATAATTTTACAATCCATGAAAACATGCACGTTTATCATGGATCCTCCCACAAATACTAAAAATTATATCTTTACGGATCGTAACCATACATGACATAACAATTAATCATGCAATTTAATCTAAAATTATCCCACATGTAATTTAGGGTTTCAAAACAATTTTTTTTATAAAAATTCAGCCAAAACCCTAATTTTTAAAAAATAAAACCCTAATTTTTTAAGAAAACCTAAAAACATGTAGTTTTAACTCAAAAAAATTATTAGTTAAAAATCTTTTGATTTTCGATAACTATAACGTGTTAAAACGGCTCTCGATGCCACTGAAGGTTTATTAACATCATAACAGTTATATAAAACCCTAAACGAGATCAAAGCACACATATAGCGAAAGCGATTTAACAAGATCATAATTAACACAACTATAATTAATCGAATTAGGGTTACATACCTTTACGCTAAAGCAAATCCGCAAGACGAATAACGAATCACCAATTAGGGTTTATAATGAACACCACCAAGATATAGTCTAAAGTAAGACTATATTACGATCTTGTACACACGTAATACAACGAGCTAACCGTGATTCTAGCACGTGTAAACCGAACTATAACGCTTGTAAGAAATCTACTCAACAACCCTAGAGAGGGGTTAGGACTAGATTTATACTTAAACCTAGCACCAAGAAAAAACCACACCAAACCCCTTTGTGGGTTATGTTGCAACCGACCAAGAGAGGGGAGAAATAGAGATTGAGAATTGTATGGAATAATGAGGGTAAGGGGTTGTATATATAGGCCTAATAAATCTTGTAGCCCAAACAAATAAAAGGAAAGATTTTTTCCCTTCCCCTTTGGCGCCCTAATCGACATTCGAACACCCCTTCATGGGGTGTTCCGGAACCTTTCATCCTTCTTTCTTTTTAATCCTCTCTCTATATATTCTTTAACACTCGTTAATAGTTAACTCTTAATTATTTAATGATCGTTAAAGTTATATAGTTATATAGCTCGATTCAATTTGATAAATATATTTATTATATACATTAACTCTTTACGTATTGAGTGCAATCCCGTAATCTCGAGTTCGATCCTAACACACGACTATTAAGTGTAAGTCCACAAACTTTCAAAATCCGCATTTGCTACTCTATCTAGAGTAGAATCTCATAAGAATAATTTGGTTCATAGCTCTTCTGTTAAACCTAAATCCTCTGCTTTTGCTGCTAGACCATCTAATTGGTCTAACAACAGAACTTCTCAAGGGAGAGGGTTTACCAGAAATACTAGTCTGGTTTGTAAGCATTGTAATATGACTGGTCACACAATTGATAGGTGTTTTGAGCTTAATGGATATCCACCAGGATTCAAGAAAAGAACTCCTGGTGGTGTGATTACTTCTTCTGCTTCTGTTAAAAATGATCAGTGTACAGGGAGTCCTATGCTCTTTACTCAAGATCAGATTATCAGATTGATGGCTTTGATTGGTTTAAAGTCTGAAGCTAGTGAGATGTAGTCTTGTGTTGCTTGTAATTTTACTTACTTTAATCATGTGATTAGTTTTGCTACTTGTATATTCTTAAATTTTAACTCTAATATTAGCACTTATAGTTCTTATATTGGATGGATTTTTGATTCTGGTGCCTCTCAACACATGACTTTTTCTGTTGATCATTTAACTGATGTCATTAATGTTTCTCATTTAAGTATTATTGTGACACATCTAATGGTACCATTGAATTAGTTAAAGTTGTTGGAAATTATAAATTAGCAGATAAAATTGTTTTGAAAAATGTGTTGGTGGTACCTGGATACAAAGTCAGTCTTATATATGTTCATAAACTTGCTAAGGATAACAAGTTTATTGTGTCATTTACTGAATCTAAGTGTTTTGTTTAGGATTCTCTTCAAAAGTCCCTCTTGGGGACTAGTAGTGAGAGTAATGGCTTGTATTTGTTTGATTCAGGTAGGAAATTTTTTAATAGTAGTATTACATCTTGTATGTTGTCTAAGTGTATCTGGCATAATAGACTTGGTCATCCATCTGACCAAGTCTTGAGTGTCTTAAAAATTACACTTCAAATTGATGGTTTGGATGATACTCAGCCTTGTGATATGTGTCACAAGGCTAAGCAAACCAGAGAACCTTTTCCCTCTTAGTGATCATAAAACCAAACATTTGGGTGACATTGTTCACTTAGATGTTTGGGGGGCTTATAAGGTTAGAATCAGAGAAGAGTTTAGGTTCTTTCTTACTGTGGTTGATGACTATACTAGGACTGTGTGGCTGTATTTACTCAAAAGAAAGCATGAAGTGTTTGAAAAAGTGGTTGAATTTTACGATATCATAAAAAATCAATTTGACACTACTATTAAAGTTTTCAGAAGTGATAATGGCACTGAGTTTATCAATAATATGTTTGAAAAGTTTGTGAAATCAAATGGTATAATTCATCAGACTTCTTGTGTATATACACCACAACAAAATGGGATGGTGGAAAGAAACATAGGCATCTTCTTAATGTTGCTAGAGCCCTCATGTTTCAGGGGTGGCATTCCATTAAACATATAATCTGATTGTGTGCTAACTTCTGTGTACTCAATTAACAGGCTCCCCACCTCTGTGCTTTCTGGAAAAAGTCCTTATGAAATGATTTATAAAGTATCACCTAGTCTCTCTTTATTAAAAAGTTTTGGGTGTTTGTGTTTTGCTACTGTTTTAAACAATTCTGATAAGTTTTCTGCTATGTATGACAAATGTGTTTTTTCTAATACTAAAAAAGGTTATAAATTTTTTAATCTTGAAACCAAAAGTTTTTTCTTTTCTAGAGATGTAAAGTTTTATGAGACTGTTTGTCCTTTTAAAATGATGTTTTAGTATAAGATTTGTTTTTTGAAGAGAATGGTGTTAATTGTCAAAACTTTTTTGACCTAGTAAAAGAAAAGTCAAGTGAACCCTATGATGATAAGAGAGAGAAAGTAGATGATAGAAGTAGTAGTGTGTCTTCTGACTTAGCAGATGTGTATAATGACACATCTCCCACTATTGTCAGTCATTCTAGGGGGTTGTCAAAGAGTCTAGTATAGACAAACTACATAACAACCATAATGAGCTAGGTAGTGGTGTAGGAAGTCCTAAGGAATATGACATTATCTTAGATGATGATGATTATGAATCTAAGGGTGATGACTTTGTAGAGTTAAACAAATGTTTGAATCCGATAATGATAATAGTCTAGAAAAATCAGAGGTAAGAAGGTCAAGTAGACCTGTTAAGATGCCTGCTAAGTATGACAATTATGTGATGGATAAAAAATATAAGTATGATATCAATTCTGTGGTTAGCTACGATAATTTATTTGTGCATTATTTTGTATTTGCTAATAACTTGAACAAAATCCATGAACCTAAGTCATATACTGAGGCTGTCAAAGACCCTAGGTGGGTTGAGGCAATGAATGAAGAAATGGATGCTCTTAATAAAAATAATACACGGGTCATTGTTGACTTACCTTCAGGTAGAAAACCTGTTGCTTGTAAGTGGTTGTGGAAAGTTAAGTACAAATCAAGTGGTGAGGTAGAAAGATATAAGGCTAGAGTTGTAGCTAAAGGATTTAGTCAGAAAGAAGGCATAGATTATGAAAATACTTTTTCACCAGTGGTGAAAATTGTTACAGTTAGGTATCTTATTTCTGTTGTTGTTCATTATGATTGGCCTGTTTATCAGTTAGATGTCAATAATGCTTTTCTCTATAGTGAATTAAATGAAGAGATTTATACGACTCTTCCCGAAGGATATGGTTCAGATGATAACAAAGTATGTAGATCGACTAAATCTTTATATGGACTCAAACAAGCACCTAGAAAATGGAATGAAAAACTTACAAATGTGTTTGTTGAAAATGGGTTTATTCAGAGTAAAAGTGATGTCTCTCTTTTTACAAAAACTGAGAATGATTAATTTGTTGCTTTAGTGGTATATGTTGATGACATTATCATAACTGGTAACAATGAGCATGTCATTAATGATTTCAAGAAATACTTAAGTTCTAAATTTAAAATTAAAGATCTTGGAAAACTTAATTATTTCTTAGGAATTGAAGCTCTTGATACTAATGATGGCCTGATTCTTAATCAGAGAAAATATTGTCTTGAATTACTTGCTGAATGTTGGCTTGTAAGCCAACCAAAGCTCATATACCTAATCCTTCTAAGAAAAAGAAGGATCAGATTACAATAGATCATGATGTTCCTCTTGATAACAAAACTTGTTATCAAAAGATTGTTGGAAAAATAATCTATCTCACTTTAACTAGACCTGACATAGCTTATGTTGTGCACAGTCTTAGTCAATTCATGCATGCTCCATATAAGTCTCATTTAAAACTTGCTTTTCATGTTCTTAAATACCTAAAAAGTTCTTCTGGAACTGATATTTCTTTCATGAAAAGTAATAACTTGAATCTTATTGCATTTGTTGATTCTGATTGGGCTAAGTGCAAGATCACTAGAAAACCTGTGACTGGTTATACTGTTTATCTGGGAAATAATCTTGTTTCTTGGA
This sequence comes from Glebionis coronaria, assembly GCA_025667525.1. NCBI lineage: Eukaryota > Viridiplantae > Streptophyta > Magnoliopsida > Asterales > Asteraceae > Glebionis > Glebionis coronaria. The sequence goes on from CM046880.1 coordinate 550,859,891, forward strand.
AGAGTAAAAAGCAGTCTGTTTTAGCCAAGTCTTTAGGTGAAGCTGAATACAGGGCTATGAATAGTGTTGCTTGTGAGATTATGTGGATACTTAAAATCATGAAAGATCTCAAAGTTGATATGGTTTTGCCTGCTCCTATACATTGTGATAGTAGCTCAGCAATTCAAATTGCATCTAACCCAGTCTTCCATGAGAGGACTAAGCAATTGGAAATTAATTTGTATTTTCCGAGGGAGAAAGTGTATGTAGGTTTGATCAAAACATTTAAGATCAAATCTGAGGACAATGTGGCAGATTTGTTTACCAAGGGCTTGTCTATCAGAGATCACAAGTTTTTTTTGTGATAAGTTGAGACTTGTTGACCTATATTACAAGTCAACTTAAGAGGGGTATTAAAATATAAGTTGACATTGTTTTAAACTTCAGGGGTAAGAAAGGTAAATTTTCCTTATTACCTTCTATAGTTTGGAATGTTTGGTTTGTATTTTGCAGGTTTCACAAAGATGGAGGACTAGAAGTGACTAAGAGTTAAAGTGCCATGTTGCCCTAGTTGAGGAGTATATATAGAATGTAATGGCTTAGTTTTTTCATTATTCTGTTATCACTTTCTGGTTTGTCTCTCTAGTCGCCATTATTGGTTATTGCTTTCTTGTTGATACTGATTGTTTATGAACTTTGATCTTGACTTTAAAATCATTGATTCATAATTTTTTTCTTCCTGTTTGTATGTACTGATTACAAATCCATGATTCACATTTGAAGTGCCTGAAACTGTTAATAAAAAAAAGGGGTGGTTGGTTGAATAAATATGGTTTTGATACTTGTTTTTGTTATAAAATCGTATAAGTATACTTTTAGGGGCGGTCTGTACGAAAATAAGAAAAAGGGAACAATACTAGTAAAAAATATCAAGATATATGTAGTTAGAAAGTACTTTTTAAAATGTTATATAAGATGATCTTCCCTATTACATTTTTAGATTAGTATTACTAGGCGAGTACCCGCGCATAACGGCGGAAATTGCATAGCGACAAATAATTAACGATACGATATACTGTGGTAAGATCACAATGTAATTGAAAAGCTTGTAACGCTTGAAAGGTTTTGTAATTTTTCTCCCTATTTCACCTCTTTTGATAATGTCAATCGGTTCATTTTTTTTTGTATTGTGTGTACAATGTGATATAACTATGTTGGTTTGTAGTATTTGCATATGGTATAATTTAATAGCTTTATTTAAAAGAATGGAATTTTATGCAATTAGACATATAGTTGGTCTTAATACTCAAGTCACTCAAATCCTCATCTCTATGGAAAGAGAAAAGTCTCCATCATAGTCCTTTGTTAAAAAAAACCTCCATCTCTATTTTCAAAGAGAAGTCTCCATCATAGTCCTATGTTCCAAAAAAAGTCTCGATCTCTATTTTCTGAAAAGGTGTTTTTGTGAGGCTCAATAAATCTTTTAAATTTTAAATTTTCAAGCTTTGACGTTTGTTTCGATGTGTGTTGTCTTTTTACCTAACACATTACATTAACTTTAAATGGACCTAAGGAAAAACAGAAAGCAACATTGTGGGTTACCATTTATAGAATTAGTGAATTTATGGCAACAATGAACAAAAAGTACAAAATTCCTTCTAAAATAGTTCTCATAAGCAAAAATACAAATTCAAAAACCAAATTTTAGATCTAACAAAGGTTTACTATTTTTTTATTTTTTAATATAAATTTATAGATATTTATATTAAAAAATTTATAAAAAAAATTACATTCTACTCATATTCGGGTATTTCCTAACACAAATTAACCCAAATATGAGCAAACCGAGTTTAAATAAAATCAAATTCAAATATAAATGTTTTAACATTAACCCAACTTGATCTGATCTGAATTGACCTGAACATAATCGGGTCAACCCAAATAACACCCCTAATATGTTTTACAAAGACTATGGATATACGTGCGAGCTTTTAAGAGATGATTCACGTCCGCTAGTCTCGAATGTGGTGCAAAGTTAATTTTTTGAAAATAGCGTTAAAAAGATGTCTACACAATTAAATGGTCTCCATTTTTCTAATTTATCACGTTTTACAACTTTTCATATCATGTATACAAATTACTCTCAGGTTTCGTACACATACATAAATTATCAAACATTTTAATTTAAAAAAATTAAAACATAAAACTAAAAATATTATACGGTTCGAATTTCAATTCCAAAAATAAAAAATTTGAAAGATAAAACAACTAAGCTTTACTAATTTCAAAACTTTCTAACTTTTTCAAATACGTAGAATTTTTGAAACATTCAAAATATAGAAAAAATCAAAATTTCACAAAATTTCAAAATTTGAAATTTCAACAATTTCAATGTAAAATGTTATTTTCAAAAAGTATCTAAATTTCTAAAACTAATGAAAATTCATATCTACATAATTTTAACTTTTATAAAGATATATATTCAAAAAATATAAACAAATTTTAATAAACTTATTTATCATAATTAAAGCAATAAAAAACTTTTACAATTTGAAAATGATTTAGAAATGAGTTTTGAAACATTTACTTCAAACACGCTCAGAATGCCTCATCAAGAAAAAAAAAAATAAACAAGAAATTTATATAAAGGAAATTATATAACAAATCTATATACTAAATTTGTAGTGATATTTATACAAACAAACAACAGTTTATATCCCACATGTTTCCTATACAACACTTTTCTGGACTAAACTACAAAATAAACATTTGCTAGCACCTTTTAGACATTTAAAAAGGATTGAAGCAATTGCTGGTGGCTGCAAGTTGTTTCTGGCAACAACGATGGATCTATAAGGAAAGGAAATAAAGAGATCAAACCAAAACATATATAGATTGTGTTATAACAACTCACGTCCATACACAAAACATTTAAATGGTGGCGGCAACCTTTTTCCGTCGAGTCAGCAAAGTCAACAGCGGAGACTTTTTCCGGCGAGTATTCTATATTTCCAGCCATCCTCCTGCAGATTCCGACCTTGTAAAAAACGTAAAAAAAAAACTTGTAAAAGTACAGATTTATAAATTAAAACTATAAATCTAGATATAAAAATTATAGATCTATAAAAAACAAAATTAAAACTAAATAAATATACATGATCTATAAAAATAACTAAAGACATACCTTAAGTTACCAGCGAGTATGTTGCTTGTTCGGCAGAGATGATGACCGGGGTTGTCAGGTCCGGCGATGGCGACTGGTGGTGACGGGCGGTTGTGACCATATGTGGTTGAAGTGGTGGTGACGGGCGGTTGTGAGGGTTGAAGTGGTGGTGACGGGAGGTTGTGACTTATGTGTCGTATAGGTATATTTTTTGGAGGATGATAGATCTGTTGTTTATGAAAAGAATTTGTAGAGTGTGTGTTTTTTTAGTGGGAAGTAAATGCAATGGGAGTGTGTATTTGTGGGGTATTTGTTTGTATAGATTAGTTTATTTTAGTGGGACTAACATTTTTTCAACCATTCTATTTTTTAACCATGCTATTTTTAAACTATGATAGGGCTCACAAAACTTTTTCAACCATGCTATTTTTTTCAACTTTCAACCATCTTCATTTTTCCTTTATAAAGGAGTAAAGATAAGATGATCTTGACTATTACATTTTTAGATTACGGTATGATGATTAGAACAAACCGTTCAAGACCAGCTCGGAAGTTGATTTTGTTTGAAATACAAAACCAAGTATCAAATTGAAATGGTCGATTTGTGTCTATGTCGGTCTGGTTCGATCTTAAGTCTAGTCCAACATATTTGTAAATTTCTCGTTGTTGGAGAGCAAACATGCAATTTGGGAAATTCTAAGGAGCATATTTGCATATTGCTTTATAATTTTTTATTTTGTGTATCAAATATTGAATATAAAAAGGCGATAAACTAACCGAAATATATTTGATCTTGTCAGATTGGTTCGATCCACGTTCTATTAGCTAAGCCCTGTTATAGTACATTAGGCCCAACAAAGCCCAAACATTTTATCACAAGCCATCTAAAGTCAAGTCAGCAATCCGCAACTCCACAAACCAACCAATCACAACACACCTCTCACCCTCACACGGATCACCATCAACGGCTCACAACCTTTCTCATTTTACCCCAGCCCCAAATCCAACGAACCAAAACACCCCTCATTCCTCTCACAAAAGAAACACAAAACCCCTCTATAAAAACCCACCCACCCACCCATCACAACCCAAATCAAAACCAATTTTACAAAACAAAAAAAAAAGTTTATATAAAAAAAAATGTCAGGAAGAGGAAAGGGAGGAAAAGGGCTAGGCAAAGGAGGAGCGAAACGACATCGTAAGGTGCTTCGTGACAACATCCAGGGGATCACCAAACCAGCCATCCGTCGTTTGGCTCGTCGTGGTGGTGTTAAGCGTATCAGCGGCTTGATCTATGAAGAGACCAGGGGTGTTTTGAAGATCTTTTTGGAAAATGTGATTCGTGATGCTGTCACCTACACTGAGCACGCTCGCCGTAAAACAGTGACTGCCATGGATGTGGTTTATGCTTTGAAGAGGCAAGGAAGGACTCTTTATGGTTTTGGGGGTTAAACTAGGGTTTTAGATCTGTTTAGTTGCCCGATCTACATCTTGGGAATTAGGGTTTAATTTAATGTAATCTGTTTAGGTGCATCACCAGTTAAATCTTGGGAATTACTATTTATGAATCTTATCGTGTTATTAATTTGATGTTTTATTTTCTGATCATTGTGTACTGTGTCAATTGAGAAATTGGATGGCTGTTGCGGCTTATTTGGTTTTGGCTTATGTTTTATATGCTCTAATTTCCTTGCTTATTTTGAAATTATTACTCATAATGAGCTTATTTTAAGATGGAATGTTACCAAATAAGCCATCTGGCTAATCTGCTATATAAGCCTGAACAAAACATGTGTTATATTTTGCTTGTATGAGGTTTTTATGTAAGCCAAATTGGTGCTTAAAAACTTATAAGCCAAAATCAAGTAAGTTTTTTGCTTATGAATTTAATTAAAAAAGGCCACTTTATAAACTGAAAACAAACAGCCCATGAGGGTTTTCTTTTTCTGGCTTCTGTGGTTCCTACTGATAATTCATAAGGTTAGTTTTTGGCTTAGTTTGAAACATACAGGTTTACATTAGATTAATGTCATAAGTTTCAAAATAAGGCGGAAATTTTTTTGTATATGAAACATAATCATCACAAACTCATAAGCTAATAAATTAGCTTAGACAGATTTTAGTGAACCAGAATAGAAAACGAGTTGTTGCTTTGACCTGCAATGCATCTGCATCCATTTCTAACTGTACTACAGTATTCGCGAAATTGTGACAGAACTTTTGATGTTTTAAGTTGTATGTTGATTTTACCTACCAGATGTGCCTTGTGCTGCTGCATTTCGTCTAGTTAAGAGCATACATTTGTTAGTCTTAGGAGCATTTACTGAACTTAAAATTGACCAAATTTTGAGAATTGGTTAGTTTAGTAACATCAGATCATTTCATTGCTACAGCTCCGCGCAACTACTGCTTCCATCAAGTACAAAAAAAAAACTTAGTCTTACATGGTTGTCTTACAAAACCTTTCCACTACATCGCCACATGGGAGAAACAAAACATTGGAAACAAAGTTTTAATTTCAAATACGCAGTGATACGTAAATGTCATAACAAAAAAGATTCATATTATAAACGGAGGTTGTACGTGTTGATTGCTGGCCGTAATCAATCTCTCTCACGTGTTGGAAGAATTTACACTATGACCTTAATTATTTCGTAATATTTAGCTTATCCTTTCAAAGTATTTACATACAGGGGACACAATCCCTGCTGCTGGCAGCAGTTCATCTTAGAACATATTTGTCCCTAATCCATGTTTTCTTCAAATACTCTAACAATCGCATGATACATAATTCTTACTAATTCCCCTAATTAACTTTTTCAGACTTTTCCTTAACAAATACTACTACTTTGGAGTGGTGTATGTCTTTGAATATCTGTTTAAATGAACAAGAGATATGTGGGTCTTGTTATTACATGACCTTTATTTGGATGCTACTAATATCATAAAAATGGGTCGGTAGAGGCACAACATGGGTCAAATGTGTAAAACTGCTGGCAATTTTTAAGATTGTTCTATTTTAGTATTGTTGCAATATGAAAACAGTTTGTGTTGATGTTTCACTTTTACCAACTTGGAACTTTACTTAATTGGCCATTATAGGCAAAAATGCAAAATACACACGGTGTACATACTGTAAATGCTCAATGCAGCAATTTCTCTTTTGCACTCAAATGCAGTATAATAGATAAAGAATAAATTGATTTCATTACGGTAGAAAGAAGGGCTAGTATGTGATAAAATTCGAAAAATCCTCTCTATAGATATAGTAAGATAGAATACAATTAGAAAATCAGTGATTTACGCGGGTCTGTAACTGGTTATTCAATAAGGCAGAGCACCATGCTCTTGTACTTCCTGGAAAAACTTCATAAATTCAGTACGGAAGAATTCCAACTCTCTCTTGAGGTTTCCATTCTCTTGAGTTAATGCGCCATTCTCTTGAGTATATGCGCCATTCTCTTGAGTTAATGCGTCATTCTCTTTAGTCAATGCCTCAATTTGTGTTTTTTGTCTTGCATTGATAAACTCTGACGGATCCTGCCGTCTCCAAGAGAGGATTGGAGACTCTGATAAGTGGTCACAAAGAGAAATTGCATCTTCTGGAACATGAAGAATACGACTGTTGTCATTCTTGTTCGCAGCAGCAACTAACGCCTCAAGATTTGCCTTCAAACATTCTCTGTTTTCATGTACCCATCCCATCTTAGGTAAACACATATCACCGAAGTTGACAACATCAACAGCCACCGCCTTCTCTTTTAACTTCATTCCAAATTCTCGGAAAGAATCCTTGAATAGTAGAGAACCTCCAATAAATACAACAATCCTTTTTTTATCGAGCATTGTGTTTTGAAGAACATGGTCAGCAGTTTTGAGTGCATCTAATATGCGCATATTACTTTCCCTGTCCATTCTCATGCCATAAATCCTAGCCATGATCCTTGGAAGATCTCGAGTAGGTTCAAGCACTTTATGAGCAAAGCCGCCCATTGCCAGTATGCCCACACGATTCTCTGGGTGAAAATTGATTTTTTCTTTGCAATAAAGCTCAATGGCTTCAGCTTGAGCCAAAAACTGATGAGATTCGTGGTGGAGCATCCATGCGGAAGTGTCCATCAGGATCATTGTAGCCTCAGCTGCCATTGGAATATAGATTGCTTATATGTACGATCGATTGAAGTTTAAAGTTTAAGGTTTTTGTTGGACGATAATGTGCGTATAGATATTGATGTTGTATCTATATATAGAACCTTAATTAACCGACATGCAAAATAACGATGTTGTCAAAAAATTAACCGACTTAAATACGCGCCACTCTCAAATTAGTCGTTACCTTCCATAAAAAGCTATAAACTTTTACACTCAACTATTTACTACTAGTATTAACTAGTAACAAAAAGTTATGCTCTGTAATTATAATCTTATCTTCGTTGTTTATATTAAGCGTACATTACATACATATATTTAGTTTCCTTATTGTATACTAGGTCGGTTTCCTTATTGTATACTAGCTACGTCGGTTTCCGTCATTCTTTATAAAAGGATGGTGTACCTCATTGTATTCATTCATTCATCAATACATGAATACAATCATTGATTTGATTGATTATTGTTGTGGGTTGTCGACTGTTGTTCTAAAGTGAGGGTTTCGGTTTTGTTGTTTGTTCCTTGTATTAGATCATTATATTTGGATGGCGCACGTAAACAAGAGAAGAAGACTGATCCGATTAGCAGATATTCTAGACTCGGCTCACCTAAGCAAGAGAAGAAGACTAATCCGGTTAGCAGATATTCCAGACTCCGCTCACCTTAACAAGAAAAGAAGAATCCGGTTAGCAGATATTCCAGACTCGGCTCACATTAACAAGAAAAGAAGAAGACTCATCCGGTTAGCAGATATTCCAGACTCCGCTCACCTTAACAAGAGAAGAACACTCATCCGGTTAGCAAATATTCCAGTTCCGGCTAACCTTAACAAGAGAAGAAGAAGACTCATCCGGTTAGCAGATATTCCAGACTCGGCTCACCTTAACAAGAGAAGAAGAAGACTCATCCGGTCAGCAGATATTCCAGACGCGACTCACCTTAACAAGAGAAGAAGAAGACTCATCCGGTTAGCAGATATTCCAGACTCCGCTCACCTTAACAATAGAAGAAGAAGACTCATCCGGTTAGCAGATGTTCCAGACTCGGCTCACCTTAACAAGAGAAGAAGAAGACTCATCCGGTTAGCAGATATACCAGACTCGGCTCACCTTAACAAGAGAAGAAGAAGACTCATCCGGTTAGCAGATATTCCAGACTCGGCTCACCTTAACAAGAGAAGAAGAAGACTCATCCGGTTAGCTGATATTCCAGACTCGACTCACCTTAACAAGAGAAGAAGAAGACTCATCCGGTTAGCAGATATTACAGACTCGGCTCACCTTAACAAGAGAAGAAGAAGACTCATCCGGTTAGCAGATAATCCAGACTCGGCTCACCTTAACAAGAGAAAAAGAAGACTCATACGGTTAGCAGATATTCCAGACTCGGCTCACCTTAACAAGAGAAGAAAACTCATCCGGTTAGCAGATATTCCAGTTCCAGACTCAGCTCACCTTAACAAGAGAAGAAGACTCATCCGGTTAGCAGATATTCCAGACTCGGTCGATTAGTCCATGTTTGGCTTTTTTCTTAAACCCAACCTAACCGACCATTTTTAGTTCTAATCGGTTTGACCGGTTTGCCCAAAAATCGATTCAGTTCATACCGAACCGGTTTGCCAAAAAATCTAAAATGTGCAAAACTAAGGTTTGAGATATTTTTGATTTTTTTTTTAAAGGTTTGACTTGAAAATTGTAAATCTTGCAAGTGTCGTGTTTCATGGGCTGACTTTTGGTTTTTGACTTCATAAGCTCATTTTTGATTTTTGACTTCATAAGCTCACTTTTGTGACTTGTTTATAATTTATTTGCTTATATAAGTGTGTTATGTCAAAAAGAATTTATATGAGTTGAAATGTTTGAAAATAAGACATAAAAAAATAGCTCATGAAACATAAGCACAAACCAAATAAGCCATATAGAACCCCTTATATGTGAACTTACGAGCTTATTTGAATTTAGCTTATATATTCATAAGTGGCACAAATAAGCCTAAACTTGGGGCTTATAAATATAAGCATATAAATGTAAAAATAAGTCAAGAAGGGGCTTATGAAATACTATAAGCTAGAATCAAATAAGCTAATAAGGTCACATAAACTTAAAACAAACCATTATAATTTGCATTTGATATCTTCGGTTTCCTTGCATTTGAAGCGGTGAAGCTTTTGAAGAGAATTTAACGCGTTATGAATAGCAACGTTATGACACGTAAATCCACAAATGTAGTTTTCAATAGAATTAGCTTTGCTATTCAAAAATGGCTTGCAACGCAACTTGTTGTTCGCTTGCCTTTTACAACTATGTAAATAAATACTACTTTAGTTCAAAATTTGGTTTGAAACATATGAATTTGTAAAGTTTATTTTGTCACAATAACCTTGTTGTTAAATGTTTGATTAAAATTGTCTAACCGTACTATTAGCGAAGTTGCGACTGAACGTAAGACTTAAGTAACTTTGGTATTAAATGTTTGATTATAAGCGTGTAAATTGCTTTTAGCTCGAGGCTACGCCTTATGCTGGTGCATTTCATCTAACTATGAGCATGAAATTGTTAGCTTTAGGAGCACATTAGTGATTTACTGAACATGGAATTGAACATGGAATTGACCATTGTTTAATAATTGTTTAGTTTAGGCTACTCACAACATCGACTTACTATGACTTCTATTTTTTCTGCCACATTAACTTTTTCTCTCCATGGACCTACACCGACATATTTGCCACAACAAGACGACCTTGTTCAACAAAATTATTCAAAAAAAAAAATAACATAACATTTAATTAAAAAAACATTACAATAATAATTAAAAACTAATACTAGTAATTTAAATTGTAAGTTTTTTTTTGATTTCGTCTTTCATTTGTTGCAAGGCTTGTTTGTGAGCTAGAGGTAAATTGGGGTTGATTTCGCTGTTGTAGAACAATAGATCTTTATCCCGTTTCTTTGTTCCAGCAATTTCAATTGCTCGACACTTTAATTCGAGCTTTTCTCTTTTCAAGTACGATCCTTCCCGTTTGAGCTACCTCTTGTAAATCCAACTCCCGCCGCTTGATGGTAAAGTATGATTCTTGTTGTTGCTTCTTTTTTCCCGAGCTAAAGTCTTTCATTTTCTCTCATTTGTTGGTTACAAGCTCAACAAATGAAGACTTCCCTGTTGACGACGATGTTAATGACGATGTTGGTGACTTCTTATTAGCTCGATCAAGACCAATTGATCGGTGTTCTTGAGTCTCTTTCTCATCATATTCTCATTCATCGTAACCACCTTGCCCAGAACCAAAAGACAAAGGTGGTTTTCAGAAGTCTTGGATTTTTTGTTACTTTTTGTTGTAAACTTTAGCAGCTCTACCTCTTGCTAACTTGGGTGATCTCTTAGCACGTTCCACATCGCGTGGTACGTAAAATATTGTTTGTATATCACTTTGTATTAAGCACGACCTTTTTGGTATTAGGTGAGATCATTAGAACCACTTTCATGATTAAGCTCAACGTTATTCATGATACCACAAAAAAGCACAACTATAGGACGCAACCTGTTTTTCAGTTTGTCCACAACCGTGTCGTACCCTCTAGTTGACACCGTCCCGGCTTCAAAGTACTTCAATACATCTCCCCCAAAACCCATTGTTTTTTACTGTTTCCTTGCTTGCTATTCTCGAAAACATAACACCATCCTTTGCACAACGCGACCTTTTCCTTCTTGACGGAGAAAACCTTACAACGTCGCTTACATTATTTTCTGACACTAAGATAAATGTCGAGACGTAATCTTAGCTAGGGCCAATCTACACAATGTCGCCCACTTCACCATTTTACGACACAAGGCTAGATGTCGAGTTCTAATCCAAAGCTAGAACCAATCTTCACAACGTTGCCTACTTCACCATTTTCGACACAAGACTAGATGTCGAGTTCTAATCCAAAGCTAGAACCAATCTTCACGACTCTTCACTTTGAAGCTAAGTGAGAACTTCACACAACACAACTACATATCACTTTAGAGTTTATTGAGAACTCACAAGACACAACCACATCACTTTATAGTTTAGTGAGAACTAACACAACTAATTACAACTCAACTAAACATATCCAAGTACACACATGTAGCTTGGATCTACACAACACAAATCCAAGCACACATGTGCAATGGATTTACACAACTCTAATCCAAGTATTCACATATAGCTTGGATGAACACAACTAGTCCAAGTATTCACAAATACATTGGATCTAAACAAGACACAAATAAACAAATGATGAACATGACTAGATCTTTAGGAGAAGGTGATCTTCATCAAAGCTTCATCTTTAATCACATCACAAGTGTGTAAGTGATCTTCTCTTTAGACAAGGTAAAGAAGGAGATCAAGAGGATAACCATGAATAAACATACTTAACACATTAAGTGATCACTTACAAATGACTAAGATTAGATAGGAGAAAGAAGGCTGAAAGAGATGTCCAAAAAAGGTTAATGAGAATGCAGATTTGATCCACTATTTATAGTAGACAAATGCGAACGGCTATCTGGGGGCGGTTCCTTATCTACCCAGGCGGTTCCTTATCGATAGGGAACCGCGTAGGCACTTAAAGAACCGCGGGTAGTAGACTCTGCTCCTTTTTGTCTTTTAGTGAATTTGAAATATCTGAGGCTGTTTAAACCTTCAAAGGATATTCTTATGGCATTTGGAATATGCCATATTCAAATTTACATTTTCATTATAATAAAACATTTTCTTAAGAATAAATTTTATTAAAAAAACTTTTGTTACATTTGACAAAAGTGAGTTTTAGGGCTAATCACTTTTATGATCACTAAGCATGATTAAGATATGTTAGTGTAATGATTATTACCTTGATGATAGTGTTTGTTAGATAATTCGTTTTATGATTGTGTTTGACAATAAATGTCTTTGTAATTTGTCATGATCAAAACTAAGAAAAATTAATTAAAACTAACAATGTTTTTAGGCATTGCTTCACATTAACAATCTCCCCCTTTTTTATTACGACAAACTATAAATTCATTTACGTAAAACACAAGTTTATTCGAATTATTAACGAGTTTATCACTATCATTTCTCCCCCTTTGTCGAAGCAAAAAGGTTAGCACAAGTCTTTGAAGAAGAAAAGAACCGGACTTTGCTAGTAGCTCCCCCTTGGTGCTTACTCCCCCTTGCTTGGGGCACCAAGTAAATGAGCTAAGGTGACATGCTACACAAAGGTTAGAAGAAAGAAAAGAAACACCAATATATGTATATGTACTACCTACTAACTAACTTGAGAGGGAGAAGAAAAAGAAATCTTAAATTAGAAGCAAGCATTTGCTAAGTATGTCCAATGAGTGCGTATTGACAACATCATAGTTCAATTGATGGAATAAAGGGAGAAAAGAAACATCCAAACCAATCAAAGATGATTTAAAGTGTCAAGGGGTTAAAATTTAGAATTTATGGAATCACCCATAATTAATTTTAAGTTTTAACCATGATCAACTCTTTAACAAATGTGTGAAATAGAATTAGTGGGAAAGATAACACACATAACATTCATATTACACAAATATGAAATAACATACAAGAGAAATATTCATACACACAATATGAATATTTGAAGCAAAAATTATGGAAAATAAACCACAAAGCATAAACTACTCAAATAGTGATAATTTTCCAAGATTGCTTAAGTTTTATTGACTCAAACAACTAAAGTACAAAATGTGCCTTAGTTGGAAAAGAAAGACGACGAAGTATCATTCGAAGTTTTGTTCACGGGATTGAAAACTTTGAGAGGAGGTCGAGTGAGGAGGAATTCAAGAAAGTTTAGCTTGTCATAAATATGAGCAAGTTCAATTTGTTGAAAACGACAACAAGCACACGAGGAACCATGATGCAAAACAAAGTCGTTAGATGGGGGAGGTCCATCAAAATTAGAGGTTGGTGGAGAGGGAGATAATGGATAAGAGATGTTTTCACAATGCCTAGTGAGATTAGGGAAAGAAGATAGGTCATTGAGTTGAAGAGAGTTGAAAGGTTTTGGTGGTGGTGGGAGAATTTCCTTTTCTCCGGTAATTAGATTTATAGAATAAGTCTCATTCCAATATTGAATCGGAGAGAAAGAGGAATTCTTGGAGGATTTTGGAGAAGAAGAATCATGAGGATTCTTATTCTTTTTTATCCAAACGGGTTTAACCGAGATTTTCGGTTTCTTTGAAAGCTTAGAAGAAGAAGCTTTAGGTTGAGAAGATTGTGACAAAGAAATGTCAAGGTTATGAAAGAAAGAATTAGGCATTATGAGGCATGAAGAAAAGAACTCCCAAAAGAGAAGAATTTAAAGAAAATAGACAAGGCAAAGATTTAAAATGAAAATAAAAGGTTTTAGGGAATGTTTAGCCAAATTGGGTAAACAAAGAATCTTAACCAAGACAGTGGTCAAAGAAGAAAGACCAAAAATAAGCCAAGAACGGCTTTACTGTACGCGGTTCCTTAATAGAGCCCGTGGTTCCATATCGATATGGAGCCGCCTGGGGGCTAAGGAGCCGCGTCCAGAGGACAACAAACCTTGATTTTCAAAAGTTTTGGAGAAAAAATAAGACTTTTTCAAAATTCTGAAAATATTGGATTTTTACCTCTTTTAGCACTAGAGTATCCTAGGGTTGCATAAAAGCAACACATTCACAAAGAATGTCTTGACAAAAGGTGACAAAATATTTAGATAACATTTTGATCTAATTTTAAGTCAAGTTTTTAGAGGTTGTAATAGATTTAGGTTCAATTTTAAATAAATTGAAGTTAATTAATGCGCTCACATAGATAGAAACACATAAAGCTAAATCCGTAAATCATCCACATGGGAAAATCATGAGGGAAAAGAAAGGACATACAATAAATAAAAAGACAATTAACTACTACAAAGATAGCTAAAACTAGGTCTTGAATTCATGACTTGACTTTCTTTAAAAGTAATTGATTTAAAAAAAATCATTCATCTCCTAGGAGGAGGAGGAGGATTAGCAAATAGGTTCAACAAGAAGCTTTGCAACTTGATGTGAGCCCCAATCATCTCCAACCTAAGGATATCAATGATGTGAAAGTTGTTCAAACAACAAGGACAATTGGTTCCATTGTGCATGAAAAAGTCAAACAAATGTGAATCACCCAAGAAACAGGAAATGGGAACACCTAAGAGTTGAGTGTTAGAGGTAGGAGGATGAGGATAAGGCATGGTATCCAAGGGTGATATGGGTGAGATGGGTGAATTTGGTGGAGTGAAAGAAGAGGCTAAAAAACAAAGGGAATTCTTTGATGAGGTTGAGGTTGAGCATTCACATTTAAGGGAGGACTAGAAATGAGTGGTGAGTAAAACTCATTCATTCTTGATTGGAATGAAGAGGAGGTAGAACCATGTGAATGGTTAGTACCATGGATTGAGTTTGTTTTCCATGAAGCAAGTGGTGGTGAAAGTGATGAAGAGATGAAAATAGGTGAGGCTTCACTTTTTGGTTTGAGAGAAGATGGAGAACCAATTTTAGGGGACTTGAGTTTCATCTTAATGCTTCTTTTGGATGAGGAGGTTTTGGAGGAATTGGATGTTCTAGTGGATACCATGGTTGTATGCTAAGGTTTAGAAAAGAGTTGAAGGGATGATGAACACAATCAACAATGGAGGGTTTAAGAAGAGAAGGGGATGATCCAAACTAGTAATAGGTTAAATCCATTTTATGTGAAAAATGAAATTAGGTAGCCTAGTTTAGGAAAGTGCAGGTTTTTGCAAAAGTTTTATCAAAGTTTTACACAGATTAAAGAAAACTGTGTAAAGCAAAGATTCTATTGAAACGGTACTAGGCGGTTCCTTACGTGGGTTCGCGGTTCTTTATCGCTAAGGAATCGCGGGTTTGATATTGAACCACGACCAAAGGTGTTCAAAAATAGCACTTCCTCAAACTTTTGCTAGCCCAGATTTTATACCAAGGTTTATCAAGCCAAATTTGAACTAATAATCAAAAACTAGGAGGCTATCTAACACATAAGATGCACAAAGCCATGCAAATCAAAATATCGATACCATGGATAACTAGGATTAAAATACTAGATAATCCAAACACAAATTGTTAGTTAAAGAATATATAACATCCTAAGGATAAAGATAAAGGAGATAAAGTTCAACAATCCAAACATGTTTACACACATGTTAGTCACACAAGAGTGGTATATATCATTCACATATGAGCATTTCCTCCTTGCCTTGATTCACTTCTGATTCGATCTTGAAGATGAAGATTGAGATAATACTGATAGTCTGAATCAATGTATAGTGAAGACAATTGAGAGATAGATGATGACAAGTCATAACGAGAAATGAGAGAATTGTCTTGAGAGACATTTTCATCTTCATTTGAATCATGCGTGGGAACTAAAGAGACATTACCTTCAATAGGAAGCATGACTCGATCCACGGAGTGAAAAGATTAAGGAATAAGAGGAGGAAAATCAAGAAGAACTCTCTTAAGAAGCCTTGAGAGAATCATGGCATAAGGGAGAGTAGAACGAGATCCATTGGGAACAAATCTTATTCTTCTAGCTATGAAAAATGCAAGGTTGTATCGAGTGGTGGTAACAACACAATACAACATATGTACAAGACAAGCGGGCACATGGTTGCGATCACCAACCAAACATGTTGCATTTTCCCTAATGATTTCGGCCCAAGGGATCATAAAATCACTAAGATCGCTAGTTAGTAATTCCCAAGGAGTGAGAGCACGAAATTCTCCTTCTAAATTACCAAGAATAGGATGTTCACGAGGTGTAGCAAGGGCACGAGAGATGGCCGAAGTCGAAGGAATCTCGGTCACATAATGCACATCAATAGGGGTCGATTCTAAGTGGTTTAAACCCCAATCATCGGTGAACCTACATTGACCTTCGTATAGAACTCCGAGAATCTCACCAAATTCCTTAAGAGTGTACACAAAGTTTTTACCCTTGATGGAAAATCTTATAGATAGACCATTGTTGATGCACATTAGTTTGAAAGAGTTAAAGAATTCCATGAGGAAAGAAGGAAAGATTGGCTCATCTATATCAAGCAAACAATCAAAGCCAATGGTATTCAACATGAATCGAATGAAGTCAAGTCCAAGAATGTTAGAAGGAACAATACGTCCTTCATGGAAACAAAGAAATTTAAGATTTTGATAAGTGTTTTGAAAATAGAGAGTTTGATTTGACAAAGAAGGATTAGGTATGTATCTTCTAGTAAGTAGGTGGTCATTTTGATATCCTGAAGTCATGATAGTACCTAAAAATAACATATAAACATATTTCCCTAATTACTCATATGTTACATATAAACCAAAAATTAAAAAAAAATGAGAATGTGTTTCATCAATCTCTTGACAAACCAAGGTTTAATCCTTATCATTCACATATTCACAATGTATCTAGTTCATCATTAACTGTAACACCCGTGAAAGTGCCGTATGATGCTAAGTTATTGTCTCAAGAGTTGTTCAGTATGAGCATCTCTCTTAAGTTGTGGCTCACTTATGGATGTGATATCCCGAGCCCAACGTCATTTTTTTAATCCTATTTTACGTATATTTTTGAAATTTTTAAGAAATTTCGTTTGCTATATATTTGACGGTTTAAGTTGAAACCAACGTTTACGGTCGCAATTTAACGTTTGACGATTTAAGAAGAACCGATAACGACTACGATACCGATGGATGCCCAAAACTTACATTTTATTATCGATTGATCGATATTTGAGTTTTTCGAGATTTTATTTTTATTACGTGGTAAGTCGAGTCGGAACCATATGAATATTCGTTTTGTGTGCGTTTGAACCATTTAAAAGTATTTTCAAGTGTTCGGGGCGACCCCCGACATCCGTAAAATTTTCAAGTCGACTAATAGGTCGTTTCCCGCAAAGTTTTGGTGTCGTTTTTCATTAAGGCCAAAAGAAAGCTTAAATTGCACTTACGTCCTTCCCATTTCACAAAAAGGAACTAACAACACACACAAAACATTTTTACAAGAAAAAGATCAAACACCCCCTCCCTTGTGTTCTTAGCCGTCGGCCACCCACCAAAAACCACCATCCACCACCACCAAACTTGATTTTGAAGAAAATAAGCAAAGACCCATCTCCCATATCATCTTGTAAGTGAATCCCACAAACAAAAACACACATGCATCCATTTAATTTTTCCAAAAATTTAAGGTTTTTCAAAAATATGGTTTGATTTAATTAAATCATGAATTTGTTTAATTGGTGTATTGATAATGTTTATTCATTCATAAAACGAATTGGGGGCTGATTATTTTGGGTGTTTTGGTCACCAAAACCCACGAAATTTTTGGGGTTTTGGGTGTGTTCAAGGTGTTTGATGAAATGTGTTGTGGGGTTGTGTTTAAAATGGTGTTTTTAGTGTTTATAAATTGTTTAATTACATTGCATGTATGATTTAGGTTTTGGGTTTTGATTAGGATTCGACTTTCATAGTGTTAAGGGCTGTTTGGATGATTGGGAATGATTATAAGTGGTTAGGATAGGTCTAGGTGATGTTTGGATGGATTGAAAACAAGTAGAAGGGTGATTTTGAATGAGTCGTTTTCAAACAGATTGTTTAGGGCTATTTTCGTGGTTTTAAATTTTGGTCCAGGTTGTGATTGTAGGATATAGTTGTAGTGGTCGTCGAGACGCTCGTTTCGGTATAAGATAGAGCTTTTAACTCCAAACGAGTCAAAAGTTATGTTATTTTGAAAATACGTGTACCGGGAGATGAGAATCAACACAATCCGAATTTGTGTTTGGTTTTGGGTCAAATCCCGGGGACCATAGATAGAGTTTGGTAAATGTTTGAAAGTTGATTTTTGGTCTCAAACCTGTGTATTTGAGTCTATTATTAGACTTAGGTGTCGTAGAGGTCAATGGTATATTTTAAATGGGTCAAATGAGTCCGACTTGGGCAAAGTGCAATTTCAGTCCGAAAAATGTAGGTTTAGTAATGTGTTGAGTAACGGGTCGTAAAAGCAAAAACTTTTATTGGGATTAAATATGTGTTTTCTACAGGTCTTATAGTATTTTTGAGAATTTTGTTAAATTTTATAAAAATGGTTAATTATAGTAAAATAGTCCGTACTTTCGGTAAGTATCGGCGAAAATGAGTAAAAATGGATAGTAATTTTAATAACATTGATAAATGATATAAGTCTAGTAACAACTACTTGTTTGATTTTGGCGTGAGTTTTCATAAGCGTTGAGTGTGTTTGCATATGCGTGTGTTTAGTACAATAATGTACGCGGAGTATTGATTTGGTTTTCGTACTTTGACTTTTAGGTCAAGTGTTTGATTTTCCCGGGCATCCACGTCGTCGGTGACATTTCTCGTTACGTCTTCGCTAGAACCACTACTACTACGCAAGGTGAGTCTATAGCCTCGCTCTTTACTTATTTCAAATGATTTTACCCGCGAGGGGGATACATGCTATTTAAATGAAAATGAACATAAGTCTTGAATGATTGTTGGACCCGAATGTTGCCTTAGAAATTGTGTTGAGTACCTAGTTGCAAAAGACCCTAATTTCATGAACTATTAACTATTGTCTTGCCCTTGCGAAGGGGGAAATAGCCGCTTATACAAAGTGATAGTACTATGGGGTTGACTACCCTATCCGAGACGAGGGCTAGTACGTTGATACCCCCTGCGGACGGATAATTTGTGATAAGAGATAAGGTATAATTGCAACTGATGCCTTATTAGGGGCCTTGGTTTCATCTGAATCACGCCGGTAATTATTACGCGGGTGATTGAGTTAACGGTTTAGTGTCATAAGCTTAAACACAATTGTCATATCCTTGAATAATAGATTGTATGGCCACAATGCTATTGAATGATCATGATTGGTTTTTTTTTACACTTATGTTCAACTGATGTTTTGATAAACCTATAGATTCGCTCAACCTTTGTGTTGACGATTTTAAGCATGTGTTTCAGATAATCAAGGTTGATAGCAGTGGAGCATGCGAGGATGGAAGTTGTTGTGGCTTGGCGGTCTACTTTATTTTTCCTCCCTTTTAGCACTTAAATACTTTATATTGTGTCATGTGAACGAAAATTGTATTTTGGGTTGAGATTCAGTGGGGACCAAAAGCAAACTCTGTTTTATATTATTTTTGGGGTTTGGAAAACAGTAGACTTTGTTGATTTAAATAATCTTTAATTTATGTTTAAATTTCTACGTCTCTTTGAGTCGTTCGAAATAGCTTGTGTGTGATGATAACTGTATAGCACCCAAATGTTGTAGTTCCTCTGCGCATAGCATTTTGTGGGGGTGTTACAGATTGGTATCAGAGCCATAAGTTATAGAGAACTAGGTCATTTTGAAAAATCCTAAACTATAACTTTTGGTGTCGTAAGAAATTGTCCAAGCACACAACTATCCTGCATGGCTCCGGTAAGAATTCTTTAGCATTGCTTTATATTCTAGATGTATCCCTCAAAATTGATATGAATTCCCTAGTATTTAGTATGTAAATACTTTGATATATATTGAGATATATTGTTGTGTACGTTGAGTACTTATTATCGTAATTTACAAATTCTTGTAAGATTATCGTATATGTTGAATGTAATTGGCATAACGGGCTACATTGCATTACATGGCAACACCGTGTTGTAATCCTACGTGTATGTAGGAATGGTTGTATGTATTAGTATGTATATACTATGGTATTTAAAGGCATTGCACGTGAAGCAATGGTCCTTGAGTGATTATCGTACATGTTATAATGCGGTTTTGTTGAGAATTCGGCCTTACCGCTAATTATCAATCTTGATAATTAATTTATTGTTCGAATAACCGAGTGTGAACCTCGTTTGATATCCTAGATACGTAAATGATGCTTCGTAACATATTTTATATCGACTAGGTCGATCTCGATTGTCGTTATCGCACCGTGATGTGTCATTTTGGACATTTTCTTTTGAAACGTAATTTACTTACGTATTACTTTATTTCCTTTATTCCTAATGGGTTTGATATGTTAGTTCACGTAACTATAACATAGACGAAGTATAATCGACGATGCGTACATCGGGGCGGTGAATCATGTGTGTATATTATGAAACATGGTTGAGGCGTGTTGCCGTTTAATCATTGCTTACTATTCTACTTGAATTTAAAGATGTGTTTTAAAATTTGACTAGCGTTGTGATCAACCGTGATAACTTAGAATTTGGTTGGTTTGTGTTAATTTGGTGGTGTACAATTTCGAGACTCATCCGAGGCCGATAACAACACTTAGTTGACATACGTATTCTCGCTTCGTTTATTTCATTTGTCTTGTTGTCTCATTATTTGAATTCGATATTTTATATGACGAGGTCCGTCAATTGTGTGAGTTAAATAAGCATAAAACTTTGTTGATTGAATGATTTAAAAATAAAGTGTTTTATATATTTAATATTTGGTGAATGAAACTTTTAGATAAAAATGACGTATGATGTGTCTTATAACAAGTAAAATTCGTGTAGAGAATAAATGGACATTGTGAAATATTTTTTTTTTTTCTCCTTCAACCTTGGTTGGTAAATCGTAATAAGTAATTTGTATTACTCGTAAAATCCTTGTTTTCATATATTAAAATTTGATATTAAAATATTGTGATGGACTTGTTAAGAATTTGTTTAAATTAATTTGAGAAAGGAGTTTATAATAAAATTTGCGATATGACTATTGAGTATATGTAGCTTCGGATTTGGTATGAATTAATTTTTGGGTCAATATAGTAAACTTTTGACGTATCTTGTAATATAAAACATGAGTAGAAGATGTGGACATGTGTTTTGGAGCTAGAGATTCTGTAAAATTGGTTTTATTTTAAACATAAGGTTATGTTTACGTACGCATTGGTATAAACTAGAACTCGTCACTCGTTGTAGTGAATAAACTGGGATAAAATCGAAATATACACTTTAAGTGAGAAATTCTAACGCTTGAAACAAATTTTTTAAAATATTGATGGAACGTCATTGGAAATCATTTGTTTATTTAATTGCCGTTATAGAGAATCACTATGCATTATTCGATGATGCTTGTTTAAAAATCGTTTGAAAAATATTTTGTTTTATTCCGCTGCGAGATGTGTTAATTTTAAAATCACTTGATAATGGGCTAATGATTAAAAGTTGAATTTTATATATCTTTGAATTATTGAAATAAGCATCTTAATTATTTATTATTTTATTATTATCATCGAGATTCAAGTGTCGGCTAAAATCAGTAAATTATCTGAGATAAAACTACGTGAAACCTCTTTATCATTTGAGTCAAAGTGCGCGCATGTGATTTAACAAATCAGTTTTAAGAAAGACATGTGTATAATAAAAAGTCAAGATTGATTTTTAAGAGTTAAGTGGACTAGTTTGAGTCGTGTTGGATACGTACATATATGTGATGAGATAAGTCGTAATAACAATAATGAGAAACTTTGAAAATTCTTACTATGTACGTTTTTGGTACTTAAGATATGAAGATTAATGAGATTTTGACACAAGTATGGAGATTTTCAAACCTAATGATTTGTCGATTATGATAACCGAGTCACCGCATCTACTAATGTTAATAATTTCCGAAAGATTGAAATTTTTCCTGAAATAAAAACTTTGTAAAGATTGGAAAATGAAAGGTCTGAAATCTTTAATGGGGTAACACAAATTAAAAATGTATAAATGTTCGGTTTTACAATGTACAAGGTAACACTAATTATTATACGCAACTGGATCACCCAACACACGCCTACTTGTATATTATTTAATAAAGATGTATATATAATGTTTTGAGTCACGATGGTTCGATCGTACGACATCTCTTCTTCGACTTTGTGAGTCTATATCTGAACTTGAGTAGTCATGTGATTGTTTATTTTAATATTGTCTATGGTATGAACCCCTTTATTATTATATCTATTTTTGGATTGCTGCTTCGCTAGTACTTGATGATGAGGGTATGTCACCCGGTGTGTATTTTTGTCATGTTCATGGACGTTGTGACTTTTCTTCTTACGGTTAATGGAACCTAAAATTTTGTATTTACTTGAATGATGCTATAAATATTCATTAAATTGGTTATTTATTTATATTGAACAAAAGCGAGGAGGCGAAGCCGCTTTACCAAATTATAGAGGTGAAAGAACTCGATCTTCCTGGTGAAATTGTTTCTATTTAACCAAGTGATTATTCTTCTCTCCCCGTATGCCCGTGGTGGAATGTGTGTGCAACTCGAGACGATGGGAATTATGAGCGTTGTTTTATTTTTGACGCTTGTGTGATATCAACTTTTACTCCATGTATTTGTAGATCGCTGTTGTTATCCTGAGACTTTTGTCATATATTTGAAGTATTTTCATTTCTAATGTAGTTAATTTCCGTTGGCAATTATATTGCTCGTTTACCTCGTTCGATCTCATTGATCTTAATTTTATTACTTGTTGTGCTTGCAATGATCTTTAATCATGAACCACCTTACCATTATTTTGTGAATAGTCTATTGTGAAAATAGGTATGGGTGTGTCAAATGTTTTGGTGAACCGAATGCAAATGGTGTCGATTTCTTTATTTAATTATTTATTTATTTTCCTCACAAAAAGGCAAAGTAAACGTATGATTTCAAAATGGATGAAAATGTTTGATGTGTTTCTTAAAACGATGGTAGCAATATTTCCCCATTTCAAATTTCATTTCAAATGATTTAATTATTTTGAAGACTAGGTCGAAAACTTCTATAGTCGTGTTTGGTATGTAATAATAATGTTTGTGTCGTCACTCGATCCTCAATTATGCACAGCTTAGCTAACTATGCATAATTCGGGAAGAGTCTTTTTGTTGGTTGTTGATTGCTTGGTCCTCAAGTATGCATGATCTAGCTAATTATGCATAGTTTAGGAAGGGCACTGATGTCAAACAAATTGGTCATCTTGAAACTTGTAGTGTCTTGATAAATGTTTGGATGAGAACGTTTTAAAATGGTGGTTCCTTATACAAGTAATCGTATTCTCTTTGATTCCTATAGAAAATTTTTGAATTTTCTTGTGTTTCCTTGAAATCTTTTCTTTCATTTTGTGTTGACTTGGTAAGTCACCATGACCGAGGAATTTTGGAAAAATGTTTTTATGTGTTGTGTGTAACGTGCGAATTTCATCGGAATCACGAGGGTGTTGATGAAATACCAAAGGGGCTCGTATCGACACTGAGAAGAGTTTTTTTTTTTTAACAAAAAATAGAAGACTGCCAAAGTAGAGGAAATCCGAGTTCGAATAACTCTGAGGGAAATGACGAAGACTTCTCCTACATCGAATGTATCGTACTTTAATTGTTTCTTTTCTTGTTCTTTTGATATGTTTAACGACGCACGATAAACTGTTGGAGTTTACCAACTGTGCATCAGTAATTGAAAGACAATTCCATCGTCGTTTTCGTTTATTTAAGTGAGGAATCCTCTTTGCTTGACTCAACCATCCTTGATTATCGATGGTTAAACGATAGATAGCCATAGTTGATGTTTGTGTGGTAAACCACTGATTTTTTTTTATGTATTTATGTGTTAAGAGATCTGGTCGAGTGATCGTAAGTTGTGAGAACTTGAGACGACATTGTCCAATGAAGTCCGATCATGGAGAACACGTGCCATGTAATATATCTCTTTTCATATTTAACTGTGGACGGTGATGCTTGTTGAGATTTTGACCACGTTTGGGACGGAAGTGAGATGGTGTTCTTGTAATATCTTTTGGGTATGGATCCGTGTGTGAGCACCCTGCGATGACACATGTAAGTATTTTATTTCTTTTTGGATATGCATCCATAGCTAGCAAGCTCTTGAACCTTCTTTAACTTGCAATTTTCTTTTGACTGGACTCATCCGAGAATTATGTCAATATTCTTGTTTTATTTTGGCTTGGCTGATTAGCAAGCGTGGGTTAACTGATTGGTTTGGCATGGTTTGGCTATGTTGCAAACATGTTGCAAACATGTCGTAATGTGGTTGTATGTGCTTCATAATGGCTTTTATGTTTGATTGGTTTGTGATGTTTTCGAGAGAGTTATGTATACGTCGGATGATTCCGTATCGATGGATTCGTTTTTGACGAAATAGGTTTGTACGTAATATTGCGATAAGGTGATTTTGTATGACTAGTGTTAATTACTTCGTCTTTTATATTTTGAACGTTTTCCGATGGGGTTATGTGTGACCCGTGTGATGTTTCCTTCATGATTAATTGTTTTTATGAGACGATGAACCAAGTGTAAGGACGATTCGAGCGTTGAAGGACGCGCTCCGAGCGTGTGTGATTGATTTTGGTAGTTGTTGAGATCGACCATTGCCGTTGGTAGTACCTTTGTACGACGACATTTACCATGTTAGCCGTGAAGCTGCAACATTTGAAGAATTATGTAGACGAAAAGGTAGATCACCAGTTGAGTGGAATGAAGTAGGAAAAGTCAGTTGAATGGACTTGAATTGATTCGAGAGGCTACGGAAGAGATGGTGTAGATTAAGAATTATTTGCTAACCGCGAGAAGCTGTGGAAAGAGATGTGTTGATACCCGTGGGAAGAATTTTGGGAAATTGAAGTGGAGATCATGGATCAAGATGGTAAGAGACTGAAGCAAGGTATAATACCCATGGTGAAAATGTGATAGAACCCGAAACGTGAACCGGAGCTTGAAACAGAACATGAAGACCTCTTTAGGAAGAAGTACCTTTATCTTCCTAGTAGTACAAAATGCGAGTATAAGAACCGGAGAGCGCCGGGACGTCGCTCCCTTAAGGGGGGAAGGATGTAACACCCGTGAAAGTGCCGTATGATGCTAAGTTATTGTCTCAAGAGCTGTTCAGTATGAGCATCTCTCTTAAGTTGTGGCTCACT
The DNA here is from genome assembly GCA_025667525.1 of Glebionis coronaria. Lineage (NCBI taxonomy): Eukaryota > Viridiplantae > Streptophyta > Magnoliopsida > Asterales > Asteraceae > Glebionis > Glebionis coronaria. The sequence goes on from CM046880.1 coordinate 550,885,121, forward strand.
TGTGGATGTGATATCCCGAGCCCAACGTCATTTATTTAATCCTATTTTACGTATATTTTTGAAATTTTTAAGAAATTTCGTTTGCTATATATTTGACGGTTTAAGTTGAAACCAACGTTTACGGTCGCAATTTAACGTTTGACGATTTAAGAAGAACCGATAACGACTACGATACCGATGGATGCCCAAAACTTACATTTTATTATCGATTGATCGATATTTGAGTTTTTCGAGATTTTATTTTTATTACGTGTTAAGTCGAGTCGGAACCATATGAATATTCGTTTTGTGTGCGTTTGAACCATTTAAAAGTATTTTCAAGTGTTCGGGGCGACCCCCGACATCCGTAAAATTTTCAAGTCGACTAATAGGTCGTTTCCCGCAAAGTTTTAGTGTCGTTTTTGCTTAAGGCCAAAAGAAAGCTTAAATTGCACTTACGTCCTTCCCATTTCACAAAAAGGAACTAACAACACACACAAAACATTTTTACAAGAAAAAGATCAAACACCCCCTCCCTTGTGTTCTTAGCCGTCGGCCACCCACCAAAAACCACCATCCACCACCACCAAACTTGATTTTGAAGAAAATAAGCAAAGACCCATCTCCCATATCATCTTGTAAGTGAATCCCACAAACAAAAACACACATGCATCCATTTAATTTTTCCAAAAATTTAAGGTTTTTCAAAAATACGTTTTGATTTAATTAAATCATGAATTTGTTTAATTGGTGTATTGATAATGTTTATTCATTCATAAAACGAATTGGGGGCTGATTATTTTGGGTGTTTTGGTCACCAAAACCCACGAAATTTTTGGGGTTTTGGGTGTGTTCAAGGTGTTTGATGAAATGTGTTGTGGGGTTGTGTTTAAAATGGTGTTTTTAGTGTTTATAAATTGTTTAATTACATTGCATGTATGATTTAGGTTTTGGGTTTTGATTAGGATTCGACTTTCATAGTGTTAAGGGCTGTTTGGATGATTGGGAATGATTATAAGTGGTTAGGATAGGTCTAGGTGATGTTTGGATGGATTGAAAACAAGTAGAAGGGTGATTTTGAATGAGTCGTTTTCAAACAGATTGTTTAGGGCTATTTTCGTGGTTTTAAATTTTGGTCCAGGTTGTGATTGTAGGATATAGTTGTAGTGGTCGTCGAGACGCTCGTTTCGGTATAAGATAGAGCTTTTAACTCCAAACGAGTCAAAAGTTATGTTATTTTGAAAATACGTGTACCGGGAGATGAGAATCAACACAATCCGAGTTTGTGTTTGGTTTTGGGTCAAATCCCGGGGACCATAGATAGAGTTTGGTAAATGTTTGAAAGTTGATTTTTGGTCTCAAACCTGTGTATTTGAGTCTATTATTAGACTTAGGTGTCGTAGAGGTCAATGGTATATTTTAAATGGGTCAAATGAGTCCGACTTGGGCAAAGTGCAATTTCAGTCCGAAAAATGTAGGTTTAGTAATGTGTTGAGTAACGGGTCGTAAAAGCAAAAACTTTTATTGGGATTAAATATGTGTTTTCTACAGGTCTTATAGTATTTTTGAGAATTTTGTTAAATTTTATAAAAATGGTTAATTATAGTAAAATAGTCCGTACTTTCGGTAAGTATCGGCGAAAATGAGTAAAAATGGATAGTAATTTTAATAACATTGATAAATGATATAAGTCTAGTAACAACTACTTGTTTGATTTTGGCGTGAGTTTTCATAAGCGTTGAGTGTGTTTGCATATGCGTGTGTTTAGTACAATAATGTACGCGGAGTATTGATTTGGTTTTCGTACTTTGACTTTTAGGTCAAGTGTTTGATTTTCCCGGGCATCCACGTCGTCGGTGACATTTCTCGTTACGTCTTCGCTAGAACCACTACTACTACGCAAGGTGAGTCTATAGCCTCGCTCTTTACTTATTTCAAATGATTTTACCCGCGAGGGGGATACATGCTATTTAAATGAAAATGAACATAAGTCTTGAATGATTGTTGGACCCGAATGTTGCCTTAGAAATTGTGTTGAGTACCTAGTTGCAAAAGACCCTAATTTCATGAACTATTAACTATTGTCTTGCCCTTGCGAAGGGGGAAATAGCCGCTTATACAAAGTGATAGTACTATGGGGTTGACTACCCTATCCGAGACGAGGGCTAGTACGTTGATACCCCCTGCGGACGGATAATTTGTGATAAGAGATAAGGTATAATTGCAACTGATGCCTTATTAGGGGCCTTGGTTTCATCTGAATCACGCCGGTAATTATTACGCGGGTGATTGAGTTAACGGTTTAGTGTCATAAGCTTAAACACAATTGTCATATCCTTGAATAATAGATTGTATGGCCACAATGCTATTGAATGATCATGATTGGTTTTTTTTTACACTTATGTTCAACTGATGTTTTGATAAACCTATAGATTCGCTCAACCTTTGTGTTGACGATTTTAAGCATGTGTTTCAGATAATCAAGGTTGATAGCAGTGGAGCATGCGAGGATGGAAGTTGTTGTGGCTTGGCGGTCTACTTTATTTTTCCTCCCTTTTAGCACTTAAATACTTTATATTGTGTCATGTGAACGAAAATTGTATTTTGGGTTGAGATTCAGTGGGGACCAAAAGCAAACTCTGTTTTATATTATTTTTGGGGTTTGGAAAACAGTAGACTTTGTTGATTTAAATAATCTTTAATTTATGTTTAAATTTCTACGTCTCTTTGAGTCGTTCGAAATAGCTTGTGTGTGATGATAACTGTATAGCACCCAAATGTTGTAGTTCCTCTGCGCATAGCATTTTGTGGGGGTGTTACAGATTGGTATCAGAGCCATAAGTTATAGAGAACTAGGTCATTTTGAAAAATCCTAAACTATAACTTTTGGTGTCGTAAGAAATTGTCCAAGCACACAACTATCCTGCATGGCTCCGGTAAGAATTCTTTAGCATTGCTTTATATTCTAGATGTATCCCTCAAAATTGATATGAATTCCCTAGTATTTAGTATGTAAATACTTTGATATATATTGAGATATATTGTTGTGTACGTTGAGTACTTATTATCGTAATTTACAAATTCTTGTAAGATTATCGTATATGTTGAATGTAATTGGCATAACGGGCTACATTGCATTACATGGCAACACCGTGTTGTAATCCTACGTGTATGTAGGAATGGTTGTATGTATTAGTATGTATATACTATGGTATTTAAAGGCATTGCACGTGAAGCAATGGTCCTTGAGTGATTATCGTACATGTTATAATGCGGTTTTGTTGAGAATTCGGCCTTACCGCTAATTATCAATCTTGATAATTAATTTATTGTTCGAATAACCGAGTGTGAACCTCGTTTGATATCCTAGATACGTAAATGATGCTTCGTAACATATTTTATATCGACTAGGTCGATCTCGATTGTCGTTATCGCACCGTGATGTGTCATTTTGGACATTTTCTTTTGAAACGTAATTTACTTACGTATTACTTTATTTCCTTTATTCCTAATGGGTTTGATATGTTAGTTCACGTAACTATAACATAGACGAAGTATAATCGACGATGCGTACATCGGGGCGGTGAATCATGTGTGTATATTATGAAACATGGTTGAGGCGTGTTGCCGTTTAATCATTGCTTACTATTCTACTTGAATTTAAAGATGTGTTTTAAAATTTGACTAGCGTTGTGATCAATCGTGATAACTTAGAATTTGGTTGGTTTGTGTTAATTTGGTGGTGTACAATTTCGAGACTCATCCGAGGCCGATAACAACACTTAGTTGACATACGTATTCTCGCTTCGTTTATTTCATTTGTCTTGTTGTCTCATTATTTGAATTCGATATTTTATATGACGAGGTCCGTCAATTGTGTGAGTTAAATAAGCATAAAACTTTGTTGATTGAATGATTTAAAAATAAAGTGTTTTATATATTTAATATTTGGTGAATGAAACTTTTAGATAAAAATGACGTATGATGTGTCTTATAACAAGTAAAATTCGTGTAGAGAATAAATGGACATTGTGAAATATTTTTTTTTTTTCTCCTTCAACCTTGGTTGGTAAATCGTAATAAGTAATTTGTATTACTCGTAAAATCCTTGTTTTCATATATTAAAATTTGATATTAAAATATTGTGATGGACTTGTTAAGAATTTGTTTAAATTAATTTGAGAAAGGAGTTTATAATAAAATTTGCGATATGACTATTGAGTATATGTAGCTTCGGATTTGGTATGAATTAATTTTTGGGTCAATATAGTAAACTTTTGACCTATCTTGTAATATAAAACATGAGTAGAAGATGTGGACATGTGTTTTGGAGCTAGAGATTCTGTAAAATTGGTTTTATTTTAAACATAAGGTTATGTTTACGTACGCATTGGTATAAACTAGAACTCGTCACTCGTTGTAGTGAATAAACTGGGATAAAATCGAAATATACACTTTAAGTGAGAAATTCTAACGCTTGAAACAAATTTTTTAAAATATTGATGGAACGTCATTGGAAATCATTTGTTTATTTAATTGCCGTTATAGAGAATCACTATGCATTATTCGATGATGCTTGTTTAAAAATCGTTTGAAAAATATTTTGTTTTATTCCGCTGCGAGATGTGTTAATTTTAAAATCACTTGATAATGGGCTAATGATTAAAAGTTGAATTTTATATATCTTTGAATTATTGAAATAAGCATCTTAATTATTTATTATTTTATTATTATCATCGAGATTCAAGTGTCGGCTAAAATCAGTAAATTATCTGAGATAAAACTACGTGAAACCTCTTTATCATTTGAGTCAAAGTGCGCGCATGTGATTTAACAAATCAGTTTTAAGAAAGACATGTGTATAATAAAAAGTCAAGATTGATTTTTAAGAGTTAAGTGGACTAGTTTGAGTCGTGTTGGATACGTACATATATGTGATGAGATAAGTCGTAATAACAATAATGAGAAACTTTGAAAATTCTTACTATGTACGTTTTTGGTACTTAAGATATGAAGATTAATGAGATTTTGACACAAGTATGGAGATTTTCAAACCTAATGATTTGTCGATTATGATAACCGAGTCACCGCATCTACTAATGTTAATATTTCCAAAAGATTGAAATTTTTCCTGAAATAAAAACTTTGTAAAGATTGGAAAATGAAAGGTCTGAAATCTTTAATGGGGTAACACAAATTAAAAATGTATAAATGTTCGGTTTTACAATGTACAAGGTAACACTAATTATTATACGCAACTGGATCACCCAACACACGCCTACTTGTATATTATTTAATAAAGATGTATATATAATGTTTTGAGTCACGATGGTTCGATCGTACGACATCTCTTCTTCGACTTTGTGAGTCTATATCTGAACTTGAGTAGTCATGTGATTGTTTATTTTAATATTGTCTATGGTATGAACCCCTTTATTATTATATCTATTTTTGGATTGCTGCTTCGCTAGTACTTGATGATGAGGGTATGTCACCCGGTGTGTATTTTTGTCATGTTCATGGACGTTGTGACTTTTCTTCTTACGGTTAATGGAACCTAAAATTTTGTATTTACTTGAATGATGCTATAAATATTCATTAAATTGGTTATTTATTTATATTGAACAAAAGCGAGGAGGCGAAGCCGCTTTACCAAATTATAGAGGTGAAAGAACTCGATCTTCCTGGTGAAATTGTTTCTATTTAACCAAGTGATTATTCTTCTCTCCCCGTATGCCCGTGGTGGAATGTGTGTGCAACTCGAGACGATGGGAATTATGAGCGTTGTTTTATTTTTGACGCTTGTGTGATATCAACTTTTACTCCATGTATTTGTAGATCGCTGTTGTTATCCTGAGACTTTTGTCATATATTTGAAGTATTTTCATTTCTAATGTAGTTAATTTCCGTTGGCAATTATATTGCTCGTTTACCTCGTTCGATCTCATTGATCTTAATTTTATTACTTGTTGTGCTTGCAATGATCTTTAATCATGAACCACCTTACCATTATTTTGTGAATAGTCTATTGTGAAAATAGGTATGGGTGTGTCAAATGTTTTGGTGAACCGAATGCAAATGGTGTCGATTTCTTTATTTAATTATTTATTTATTTTCCTCACAAAAAGGCAAAGTAAACGTATGATTTCAAAATGGATGAAAATGTTTGATGTGTTTCTTAAAACGATGGTAGCAATATTTCCCCATTTCAAATTTCATTTCAAATGATTTAATTATTTTGAAGACTAGGTCGAAAACTTCTATAGTCGTGTTTGGTATGTAATAATAATGTTTGTGTCGTCACTCGATCCTCAATTATGCACAGCTTAGCTAACTATGCATAATTCGGGAAGAGTCTTTTTGTTGGTTGTTGATTGCTTGGTCCTCAAGTATGCATGATCTAGCTAATTATGCATAGTTTAGGAAGGGCACTGATGTCAAACAAATTGGTCATCTTGAAACTTGTAGTGTCTTGATAAATGTTTGGATGAGAACGTTTTAAAATGGTGGTTCCTTATACAAGTAATCGTATTCTCTTTGATTCCTATAGAAAATTTTTGAATTTTCTTGTGTTTCCTTGAAATCTTTTCTTTCATTTTGTGTTGACTTGGTAAGTCACCATGACCGAGGAATTTTGGAAAAATGTTTTTATGTGTTGTGTGTAACGTGCGAATTTCATCGGAATCACGAGGGTGTTGATGAAATACCAAAGGGGCTCGTATCGACACTGAGAAGAGTTTTTTTTTTTTAACAAAAAATAGAAGACTGCCAAAGTAGAGGAAATCCGAGTTCGAATAACTCTGAGGGAAATGACGAAGACTTCTCCTACATCGAATGTATCGTACTTTAATTGTTTCTTTTCTTGTTCTTTTGATATGTTTAACGACGCACGATAAACTGTTGGAGTTTACCAACTGTGCATCAGTAATTGAAAGACAATTCCATCGTCGTTTTCGTTTATTTAAGTGAGGAATCCTCTTTGCTTGACTCAACCATCCTTGATTATCGATGGTTAAACGATAGATAGCCATAGTTGATGTTTGTGTGGTAAACCACTGATTTTTTTTTATGTATTTATGTGTTAAGAGATCTGGTCGAGTGATCGTAAGTTGTGAGAACTTGAGACGACATTGTCCAATGAAGTCCGATCATGGAGAACACGTGCCATGTAATATATCTATTTTCATATTTAACTGTGGACGGTGATGCTTGTTGAGATTTTGACCACGTTTGGGACGGAAGTGAGATGGTGTTCTTGTAATATCTTTTGGGTATGGATCCGTGTGTGAGCACCCTGCGATGACACATGTAAGTATTTTATTTCTTTTTGGATATGCATCCATAGCTAGCAAGCTCTTGAACCTTCTTTAACTTGCAATTTTCTTTTGACTGGACTCATCCGAGAATTATGTCAATATTCTTGTTTTATTTTGGCTTGGCTGATTAGCAAGCGTGGGTTAACTGATTGGTTTGGCATGGTTTGGCTATGTTGCAAACATGTTGCAAACATGTCGTAATGTGGTTGTATGTGCTTCATAATGGCTTTTATGTTTGATTGGTTTGTGATGTTTTCGAGAGAGTTATGTATACGTCGGATGATTCCGTATCGATGGATTCGTTTTTGACGAAATAGGTTTGTACGTAATATTGCGATAAGGTGATTTTGTATGACTAGTGTTAATTACTTCGTCTTTTATATTTTGAACGTTTTCCGATGGGGTTATGTGTGACCCGTGTGATGTTTCCTTCATGATTAATTGTTTTTATGAGACGATGAACCAAGTGTAAGGACGATTCGAGCGTTGAAGGACGCGCTCCGAGCGTGTGTGATTGATTTTGGTAGTTGTTGAGATCGACCATTGCCGTTGGTAGTACCTTTGTACGACGACATTTACCATGTTAGCCGTGAAGCTGCAACATTTGAAGAATTATGTAGACGAAAAGGTAGATCACCAGTTGAGTGGAATGAAGTAGGAAAAGTCAGTTGAATGGACTTGAATTGATTCGAGAGGCTACGGAAGAGATGGTGTAGATTAAGAATTATTTGCTAACCGCGAGAAGCTGTGGAAAGAGATGTGTTGATACCCGTGGGAAGAATTTTGGGAAATTGAAGTGGAGATCATGGATCAAGATGGTAAGAGACTGAAGCAAGGTATAATACCCATGGTGAAAATGTGATAGAACCCGAAACGTGAACCGGAGCTTGAAACAGAACATGAAGACCTCTTTAGGAAGAAGTACCTTTATCTTCCTAGTAGTACAAAATGCGAGTATAAGAACCGGAGAGCGCCGGGACGTCGCTCCCTTAAGGGGGGAAGGATGTAACACCCGTGAAAGTGCCGTATGATGCTAAGTTATTGTCTCAAGAGCTGTTCAGTATGAGCATCTCTCTTAAGTTGTGGCTCACTTGTGGATGTGATATCCCGAGCCCAACGTCATTTATTTAATCCTATTTTACGTATATTTTTGAAATTTTTAAGAAATTTCGTTTGCTATATATTTGACGGTTTAAGTTGAAACCAACGTTTACGGTCGCAATTTAACGTTTGACGATTTAAGAAGAACCGATAACGACTACGATACCGATGGATGCCCAAAACTTACATTTTATTATCGATTGATCGATATTTGAGTTTTTCGAGATTTTATTTTTATTACGTGTTAAGTCGAGTCGGAACCATATGAATATTCGTTTTGTGTGCGTTTGAACCATTTAAAAGTATTTTCAAGTGTTCGGGGCGACCCCCGACATCCGTAAAATTTTCAAGTCGACTAATAGGTCGTTTCCCGCAAAGTTTTAGTGTCGTTTTTGCTTAAGGCCAAAAGAAAGCTTAAATTGCACTTACGTCCTTCCCATTTCACAAAAAGGAACTAACAACACACACAAAACATTTTTACAAGAAAAAGATCAAACACCCCCTCCCTTGTGTTCTTAGCCGTCGGCCACCCACCAAAAACCACCATCCACCACCACCAAACTTGATTTTGAAGAAAATAAGCAAAGACCCATCTCCCATATCATCTTGTAAGTGAATCCCACAAACAAAAACACACATGCATCCATTTAATTTTTCCAAAAATTTAAGGTTTTTCAAAAATACGTTTTGATTTAATTAAATCATGAATTTGTTTAATTGGTGTATTGATAATGTTTATTCATTCATAAAACGAATTGGGGGCTGATTATTTTGGGTGTTTTGGTCACCAAAACCCACGAAATTTTTGGGGTTTTGGGTGTGTTCAAGGTGTTTGATGAAATGTGTTGTGGGGTTGTGTTTAAAATGGTGTTTTTAGTGTTTATAAATTGTTTAATTACATTGCATGTATGATTTAGGTTTTGGGTTTTGATTAGGATTCGACTTTCATAGTGTTAAGGGCTGTTTGGATGATTGGGAATGATTATAAGTGGTTAGGATAGGTCTAGGTGATGTTTGGATGGATTGAAAACAAGTAGAAGGGTGATTTTGAATGAGTCGTTTTCAAACAGATTGTTTAGGGCTATTTTCGTGGTTTTAAATTTTGGTCCAGGTTGTGATTGTAGGATATAGTTGTAGTGGTCGTCGAGACGCTCGTTTCGGTATAAGATAGAGCTTTTAACTCCAAACGAGTCAAAAGTTATGTTATTTTGAAAATACGTGTACCGGGAGATGAGAATCAACACAATCCGAATTTGTGTTTGGTTTTGGGTCAAATCCCGGGGACCATAGATAGAGTTTGGTAAATGTTTGAAAGTTGATTTTTGGTCTCAAACCTGTGTATTTGAGTCTATTATTAGACTTAGGTGTCGTAGAGGTCAATGGTATATTTTAAATGGGTCAAATGAGTCCGACTTGGGCAAAGTGCAATTTCAGTCCGAAAAATGTAGGTTTAGTAATGTGTTGAGTAACGGGTCGTAAAAGCAAAAACTTTTATTGGGATTAAATATGTGTTTTCTACAGGTCTTATAGTATTTTTGAGAATTTTGTTAAATTTTATAAAAATGGTTAAGTATAGTAAAATAGTCCGTACTTTCGGTAAGTATCGGCGAAAATGAGTAAAAATGGATAGTAATTTTAATAACATTGATAAATGATATAAGTCTAGTAACAACTACTTGTTTGATTTTGGCGTGAGTTTTCATAAGCGTTGAGTGTGTTTGCATATGCGTGTGTTTAGTACAATAATGTACGCGGAGTATTGATTTGGTTTTCGTACTTTGACTTTTAGGTCAAGTGTTTGATTTTCCCGGGCATCCACGTCGTCGGTGACATTTCTCGTTACGTCTTCGCTAGAACCACTACTACTACGCAAGGTGAGTCTATAGCCTCGCTCTTTACTTATTTCAAATGATTTTACCCGCGAGGGGGATACATGCTATTTAAATGAAAATGAACATAAGTCTTGAATGATTGTTGGACCCGAATGTTGCCTTAGAAATTGTGTTGAGTACCTAGTTGCAAAAGACCCTAATTTCATGAACTATTAACTATTGTCTTGCCCTTGCGAAGGGGGAAATAGCCGCTTATACAAAGTGATAGTACTATGGGGTTGACTACCCTATCCGAGACGAGGGCTAGTACGTTGATACCCCCTGCGGACGGATAATTTGTGATAAGAGATAAGGTATAATTGCAACTGATGCCTTATTAGGGGCATTGGTTTCATCTGAATCACGCCGGTAATTATTACGCGGGTGATTGAGTTAACGGTTTAGTGTCATGAGCTTAAACACAATTGTCATGTCCTTGAATAATAGATTGTATGGCCACAATGCTATTGAATGATCATGATTGGTTTTTTTTTACACTTATGTTCAACTGATGTTTTGATAAACCTATAGATTCGCTCAACCTTTGTGTTGACGATTTTAAGCATGTGTTTCAGGTAATCAAGGTTGATAGCAGTGGAGCATGCGAGGATGGAAGTTGTTGTGGCTTGGCGGTCTACTTTATTTTTCCTCCCTTTTAGCACTTAAATACTTTATATTGTGTCATGTGAACGAAAATTGTATTTTGGGTTGAGATTCAGTGGGGACCAAAACGCAAACTCTGTTTTATATTAGGGTTTGGAAAACATTAGACTTTGTTGATTTAAATAATCTTTAATTTATGTTTAAATTTCTACGTCTCTTTGAGTCGTTCGAAATAGCTTGTGTGTGATGATAACTGTATAGCACCCAAATGTTGTAGTTCCGCTGCGCATAGCATTTTGTGGGGGTGTTACATTAACAATGACACGTTGACCATGTAAGATCAATAATGAACTTGAACATTAGTTTCTCAAAACAAGGTTTTTAGGTAAGCATTTAACAATGCCATTTCTAACTTGTTCATGGGTTCATATGAATTCCATCGATCAACCAAAACTCGGATTTGTTCTACAAATGGGTTTTAGTGAAATCTCAATGAATATGAACCTAAGGATTCATAGTAACAATATTATGTCAACTCTTATTTCTAGTAAGGTTCTAATTCAATGTCAATTTTAAAAGACCCAATTATGAATGTATGAGCCCTAGAACAAATTAGATAAAACTAAAATAAATGACTTACAGATAATTGATCTTTGATGAAGGATGACTGAAACCCACAAATCGAAATCAATTAATCTTGAGTAATTGAAGGTTTTGGAAAAACAACAATGGTGGAAAACCGGGTGTTTTCGTCACTGTGCGTGTGAAGGAGAGAGATAAGGTTTTGTTTGAAAAGGTTATTTTAATAAAACTGGTGCTTTAGCGAATATTATGTCTGCGGTTCCTTATCGATAAGGAACCGCGCGTTAGAACCGCGCTAGATAAGGAACCGCCTACACTGGTCGGTTTTTATCAAAGAAAAGCAAAGAATTTTTGAAAACCAAAATTTATAAAGTACTTAAAAATATATCTTAAACCTTTTAGAATATCATTGGACCACCACAACAACTAGGTAATAATGCTTTATTGAAGGATTACGAGTTGAATCGAGATAGGAAAAGACCGAAACGGAAAAACGACTACTCGTAGTAAAGAATCAAAGGGGAGAGGAGTCAAGGGAAGTGAATCAAGACCAAGAACATTGCTCAAGAGACAAATGACATTCTTCAAAACGAGGAGGCGAAGAGCTTGTGTCATATATAGTGGTTTAAGACGTGCCTTTCCGGCGAAAGTCTAAACGACTTTGGTAATGAATTATACCAAGAAATTTTGATGCATAGAATAAGATCATTTCCAAGAGTAGTATTATTCTATTTCAAAACATGAGAAACATATAGATTCACTTTCTCTCCCACATGATCAAATAATTATTGCTAGAATTAACAATAACAATATCCTTGGAATATTTCAATTCCAAATGTGTAAAATCCACCTACAACTTAATGAACTAGTTTGGTATCTCAAGGGATTCACTAATTATCCTAGAGATGAGCTTAATTGGACAAGTTACACATGATATTGGGCCTACTAACCGTAAGGGTGCAAACCATATAAATCATGCTTGATACTTTATGCTTCTACTAACTCACCCTACATCTCCATGAGTCAAGTATCCAAGCAATGAAGGTTTGAGAGGGAAAAATGAAAGAATCACAAACCACAAATAAACATCAAGGCAAGGATGCCAAGAACAAGCATATAGTCAATTAATGATCAAAAGAATGATCATTAGGGCGTGTGGAAGAACGAAAGCGTACCTTGGTGACAAATTGCATTCCAAGCTTTTAAGGAACCAATGCAAAGCCCAACAATGACTAATAATGATTACTGAGTCTTCAAGGACTAGTATCACTCCTACCCATCTTGATATCATCATTCAATGATGTTGGAAATCAAAGAAGATGAGTCTTCTACAAGTGTAAGTAACTCAATCCACAATCAATAGAATGATTTATCTTCATGAGTACATACACATAACAAGATGCAAACTAGTAGATACATTTCAAGAGTAATCTAAAATGCATTAATACTACTAATCTTAGTGAGATGCAATATTAACAATTTAAAAGGCTTATTTAAAAAAAAAATTAGTTTTGACCAAAGAAAAACTTTAGTACAACTTAACCTTCTAATTTGAGGAGACAATGGATCGATCCAAGTTTTAAAGAACAATATACTTCAAAGATCTTGTGTCACCATCATTCTGATACCAATTTTAGAAACTATAAAGGGGGGGGGGGGGGTTGAATAGTTTCTCATCGGTTAATCTCCTAATTAAAATTCCTTTCAAGTAGGTGAGTGCACAAAACTATCTTTTACTTGAAAGCTAGTTGCATAATGATTAGGTTCAATTCTAATGCATTAACAATGTGTAGTAAGTATAATGATAATGAATGTAAGTAATGAGTAAGGAAAGAAACAACCTAGTAGGAAGACACCAAGATTTATAGTGGTTCGGCAATAAGGCTCTATCCTCGTTCCTACTCCACTCCTCGAGTACACCTTACTCGAGATTTCCACTATATCCACAAGCTCCCTTCTTGGCGGAGAAAACCTTACAACGTCGCTTACATTACTTTCCGACACTAAGCTAAATGTAGAGACCTAATCTTAGCTAGGACCAATCTACACAACGTCGCCCACTTCACCATTTTACGACACAAGGCTAGATGTCAAGTTCTAATCCAAAGCTAGAACCAATCTTCACAACGTTGCCTACTTCACCATTTTCCGACACAAGGCTAGATGTCGAGTTCTAATCTAAAGCTAGAACCAAACTTCACGAATCTTCACTTTGAAGCTAAGTGAGAACTTCACACAACACAACTACATATCACTTTATAGTTTAGTGAGAACTCACAAGACACAACCACATCACTTTATAGTTTAGTGAGAACTAACACAACTAATTACAACTCAACTAAACATATCCAAGTACACACATTTAGCTTGGATCTACACAACACAAATCCAAGCACACCCATGTGCAATGGATTTACACAACTCTAATCCAAGTATTCACATATAGCTTGGATTAACACAACTAGTCCAAGTATTCACAAATACATTAGATCTACACAAGACACAGATAAACAAATGATGAACATGACTAGATCTTTAGGAGAAGGTGGTCTTCATCAAAGCTTCGTCTTTAATCACACCATAAGTGTGTGAGTGATCTTCTCTTTAGACAAGGTAAAGAAGGAGATCAAGAGGATAATCACGAGTAAACATACTTAACACATTAAGTGATCATTTACAAATGACTAGGATTAGATATGAGAAAGAAGGCTGAAAGAGATGTCCAAAAAGAGTTAATGAGAATGCAGATTTGATCCACTATTTATAGAAAACAAATGCCAACTGCTATCTAGGGGCGGTTCCTTATCTACCTAGGCGGTTCCATATCGATAGGGAACCGCGTAGGCACTTAAGGTACCGTGGGTAGTAGACTCCGTTCCTTTTTGTTTTTAGTGAATTTGAAATATATGAGGCTGTTTAAACCTTCAAAGGATATTCTTATGGCATTTGGAATATACCATATTCAAATTTACATTTTGATTTTAATAAAATATTTTCTTAAAAATAAAGTTTATTAAAAATCATTTGTTACATTTGACAAAAGTGAGTTTTAAGGCTAATCACTTTTATGATCACTAAGCATGATTAAGATATGTTAGCGTAATGATTATTACTTTGATTATAGCGTTTGTTAGATAATTCGTTTTATGATTGTGTTTGACAATAAATGTCTTTGTAATTTGTCGTGATCAAAACTAAGAAAGATTAATTAATACTAACAATGTTTTTAGGCATTGCTTTGCATTAACATTGTGGCTTGGACCGAGAAGCTACCATCGTCCAAAATTTTCCAAGACCAAGCATCATGACGATTGTTAAAAGAAACACTCCCTATTACTGAAACCATAACTTCAAGAGCCGCTAAATTTCGACCACCTATGTTATGCCTATTCCAAATCCATACCCATGTATCATTTAAATAGCGATGCGTAAGTAAACAATTAGCATTATAATCTAGGTGGTATAATCTGTTGTATCTATAGCATAAAGGCCCGTTTCCGTCCCAATTATCTTTCCAAAAACGAATGGAAATACCATCTCCTACTTTACGACACAAGGAAAAGGACGAGATGATATCATTAGAATGCAATTTGGAATAGGAAGAGATAATTGAAGACCAGATACCGCTAATCTTGGAGTCTTTCAAGTCAACGCCAGCTTCATCACCATGAATTGCTTTAATTACACGGACCCACAAAGAATCAGAGCCATGAACTAAGCGCCATCGCCATTTTTGGAGAAGAGCTAAATTAAAAGCCTTCAGACTCCCGATCCCCAAACCACCTTTATCAAGAGAAGCCAATATATTATCCTATTTTATCCACGCCATTTTCCTGTTATCACCGCTGCCTCCCCAAAAGAAAGAAGCCCGCATGGATTCTAACACTTTTAGAATACTTTATGGACACTTGAAAATCGACATATAATATATCCTAATGCTTCCCAATACTGCTTTTATAAGCGTTAATCGACCACCTATAGAGAGCAAATTTGATTTCCACGAAGAGAGTTTGGCACGAAATCGATCAATTAGGTGATCCCAATTATTGATCCGATTCATATTTGATCATATTGGTAATCCAAGATAAGAGAACGGAACGTTACCAGAAGAACATGTCGTGTCACGAGCCATATTTTCAAAATCAAAAGCGGACACACCAAGACCATATACACAAGATTTAGAAACATTAATCTTGAGCCCTGAAGCAAGATAAAAAATGTGTAGAACTCTCATAATGTTATCCATGTCATTCCTGTTCCAATCTGATAAAATTACTACATCATCCGCGTAAAAAAGGTGCAAAATATTTAGACTCATATTTCCCACCTTAGTACCACGAAGAAGGCCAGTAGAAACTGCATCCTTTAGCGCTAAATGTAACCCTTCCATAACAATTATGAACAAGAAAGGGCTTAGAGGATCACCTTGACGAAGACCGCATTTAATTGAGAATTTACAGGAAGGGCTCCCATTAACAAGAACCATTAACAAGAACGGATGCTCGAGCCGAGTGAAGACACATTTGAATCCACCTCCTCCATATACTACCCAACCCGAGATTCATAAGCATATGATCGAGGTATTTTCAACTAACGGTGTCGAAAGTTTTTCAAAGTTGACTTTAAATAACATAAGCTTTTGTTTCTTCTTTTTATACCACGACATAATTTCACTAAATATTAAAGGGCCATCCAAGATTTCACTAAGCATTGAATGATGTCTTATATATAGTAGTCTTATTGGAGTGTGTTTATCTTATATTACAAGGTACAAATTAATCGACGCTGTCTATGAAAAATTATAGATTGCACTTAACGCTTTTATAACATATTAACATCGATACGTCGTAGTAAAAATGTGAAACATTATCCATTGGCTACTACATTTTTTTTGATATATTAAAATTTTAATTCGATATTGCAGCCAATTAGTTAGGTGATCAAATTGACTAATTGAGTAAAGTTCTACTAATGTTATGTAGTACACATTTGGCCCATCTGTATCCTAAAAAAAATTCAAGCCCAAACATTTTAACACATGGCAATCCACATCCCCACAAACCAACCAATCACATCACGCCTCTCACCCTCACACGGATCACCATCAACGGCTCAAAACCTTCCTCATTTTCCCCAACCCCCAAATCCAACGAACCAAAACACCTCTAAGCCCTCTCACAAAAGAAACACAAAAACCACTATAAAAACACACCCATCCACGCATTACAAATCACACAATCCAAAACCAATTTTATTTTCAAAACAAAAAAATGTCAGGAAGAGGGAAAGGAGGAAAAGGGCTAGGCAAAGGAGGAGCAAAACGACATCGTAAGGTGCTCCGAGACAACATCCAGGGGATCACCAAACCAGCCATCCGTCGTTTGGCTCGTCGTGGTGGTGTCAAGCGTATCAGCGGCTTGATTTACGAGGAGACACGTGGCGTGTTGAAGATCTTTTTGGAGAATGTGATCCGTGATGCTGTCACCTACACCGAGCACGCGAGAAGGAAGACAGTGACTGCAATGGATGTGGTTTATGCTTTGAAGAGGCAAGGAAGGACCCTTTATGGTTTTGGGGGTTAAACTAGGGTTTTGATTAGGGTTTTAGAACTGTTTAGGTGCACGAGCAGTTATATCTTGGGAATTACTATGTATCAATCTTATCGTTTTATAAATATTTTCGATTTAGCTTTTATTTTGATTTTCTATGTTAATTGACAAATTGGGTGTCTGTTCTGGCTGAAATTAATTACTCATAATAAACTTATTTTAAGATGGAAGCTTTCAAATTAAGCGTATGCGCTAATCCGCTATATAAGCCTGAAACAAATATATGTTAGTTTATGAGCATATTGAATATTTTGCTTATGAACTTAAATAGAAAAAAGGGCACTTATAAAATGAAAACAAACAACCCTTGAGCGTTTTCTTTTTCTGGATTCTGTGGTTCCTACTGATAATTCATAAGGTCAGTTTTTGGCTTAGTTTGAAAAGTTTGCATAAGATGATAAGACTAATGTCAAAGGCTCTTTAGACTGCTGGAGCCTAATGACATTCACCCAAACTCACTCACACTCACTTTTCATATCTATTTTTTTATTATTTAAATACATTCCACTAAAAAAAACATTCAAAATTATTATTATTTAAATACATTCCACTCACAAAAAACATTCAAAATTAAACCTAACCTAAAAATTAAAAAACATCTGGGCCCATGTATACTCCAAACAAACTGTATTCATATACAGTTTTATCAAGACACGGTTACTTTAGTCATCTATATCACATAAATTCTCAATGCAACAATTTCTCTTTGACACTCTAATGCAGCATAATAGATAAATAAATTGATTTCATGACGGTAGAAAGAAGGGCTAGTATGTGATAAAATTCGAAAAATTCCTCTCTATAGATATAGTAAGATAGAATACAATTAGAAAATCAGTGCTTTAGGCGGGTCTGTAATTGGTACTTCAATAACTCAGAGCTCCATGCTATTGTAATTCTTGGAAAAACTTACGGCAGAACTCCAACTCTCTCTTGAGCTTTCCATTCTCTTGAGTTAATGTGTCATTCTCTTGCGTTAATGCGCCATTCTTTTTAGTCAATGCCTCAATTTGTATTTTTTGTCTTGCATTGATAAACTCTGGCAGATCCTGCCGTCTCCAAAAGAGGATTGGAGACCCAGATAAGTGGTCACGGAGAGACATTGCATCTTCTGGAACATGAAGAATACGACTGTTGTCATTCTTGTTTGCAGCAGCAACTAACGCCTCAAGATTTTCCTTCAAACTTTCTTTGTTTTCATGTGCCCATCCGATCTTAGGCCCATACATATCACCGAAGTTGACAACATCAACAGCTACCGCCTTCTCTTTTAACTTCATCCCAAATTCTCGGGAAGAATCCTTGAATAGTAGAGAACCTCCAGAAAATACAACAATCCTTTTTTTATCGAGAATTGTGTTTTGAAGAACATGGTCAGCAGTTTCGAGTGCATCTAGTATGAGTACTGTATTACTTTCCCTGCCTACTCTCGTACCATAAATCCTAGCCATGATCTTTGGAAGATCTCGAGTAGGTTCAAGCAATCTATGAGGAAAGCCGCCCATCGCCAGTATGCCCACACGATTCTCTGGATGAAAATCGATTTTTTCTTTGCAATAAAGCTCAATAGCTTCAGCTTGAGCCAAAAACTGATGCGATTCGCGGTGGAGCATCCATGCGGAAGTGTCCATCAGGATCATTGTAGCCTCAGCTGCCATTGTTTTTATATATGACCAATCGAAGTTTAAGTTTAAGGGTTTTGTTGAGACGATAATGTACGTTTAGATATTGATGTTGTATCTATATATAGAAGTAATAGAACCTTAATTAACCGACATGCAAAATAAGGATGTTTACACTCAACTATTTACTACTAGTATTAGGGTCGTTTGGTTTATAAGTGATAAAGTGACTAAGCAGGCGGCCGGTACCCTCTGATTGACCAGTTTGAAAATTATGTCGATCAAATACGGTTCATTTATTTTTATAATTTTCGGACGAACTTTTTCGGATCGTTTTCGAACGAATTTTATTTAACATCCGAACCGGTGGCCACTTTTGTTCCTGTTTGATCTATGGTCCTAAAACTATACCATATAATTTTATAAACTTTGTGTCTAGGGGTGGGAATCGGGTCGGGTTCGGGTCAATCGGGTCGGCTCCAATTCGGGTCAAGGCTGAAAAAAAGTTACCTAAACCTAACCCGATTTAAATTCGGGTTACAAGGGTTCGTGTCGGGTCTACTTGGGTCGGTCAATTCGGGTCAACGGAGTTGGGTAAAACAAAAACTTATTTTTACCCTTTTTAAATAATAGGCGATTATCCACACATAGCAGCGAAATTTTTTATCGACAGATAATTAACGATAGGTTATAGACCCTTGGATCCACAGGAAGTGTCAAAGAAATGATGCATTAAGCAATTTGGTGCACAAATAAAATAACAAACAATAATAATTGCATATAAGTTTAGTAATTTTATAAAAGGGGCCATTAGTTTAAGCTAATAATGAAACACTAGGCGAGTACCCGCGTATAGCGGTGGAATTACCTAGCGACAAATAATTAACGAAACGCTACATCTTTGTAAGATCAAAGTATAATTGCAAAATGTTGTAACATGTGATAATTCAGTTTTAAATAAAATATCTAATACCAAACAACATATTAAAATCAGTTATTAAAATTAAACGTCAAACAGTAAATTACTAAATGATAATCAAAATTTTCAAGACCCGGCTAGACCCACCGGGTTTTGGGTGACCCGGGTCAACACGGTTCTCGAGACCCGGACGGGTTTTGATTTTTTCGGTTTTTTTTAGTTATGTAAATTTTACGTAGTTACGACAAAAGTTTATGTTTATATATTATATTGGTTGGTAAACAATTTATATATTCAATATACGTGAGTTTTTATAGTTTTTTTATATATAGCCGAGTACCCGCGACTAGCGGTAGCAATGTTTAGTTAAAATTTAGTTTCGACCAATGTTGTAAACCTAGTTCAATCTGGACGGGTCAACCGGCTAATGCGGTTTTGGTCGAAAAATGAGTCGTATTAAACAGAGTGTCAAATTTTCAAAGGCCCGGTTAGACCCGCAAGGTTTGGGTGACCCCGGTTAATCAGGTTCTCGAAAACCATCCGAATTTTGATTTTTTCATTTTTTTTACAAATAAAACATTTAAGTTGTGCATATTTGTGACGTAATTTTATTTTTACATATTATATTTGTTGGTAAATATTTTATGTACTGAAAACAAGTTTTTAGACCCGCGCTTCGCTGCGGCGGGTTTTGCCTATTATTCATTCACCAACCTGTGTTGGACCAAAATATCAAACATTTCGATTTCATTGGTACAAAAAAGGATAATGATTTAAGTTTTGTAAGTATGATATTTAATACAGAAAAGAAACTAAAACAGATTACTAAAAATGGATATGTTTCTTAGTGCTTGCTACTTGGACTCCTAAATTGCATCAAGGAAATGATCTAAATACCATCTGAAACTGCTCTGCAACATGTGGCCAATTTAAATCAGTATATGCAGCGGCATGAGCGTTATAGTTACCAACTGCACATGCAAACTTCAAGAATATCTTGACCTATGAAATATCTCGTCTTTCTCGGCCCATCTGCTAGGCCAAGATTACCATATCCTTTCCCAAGGTTGTTGGTGAAGGCGGCTACATACCATAAAAGAATAAGAGTTACATTTTAGATGAATAAAACTAAGACTGATGTGGTTATAATTAATAGTCATTAGAAAAATTGTACTTATCCATGAGTCATGAAAAGCATAGGAACGTGACAGTTACTGTTTTGATTATTGAATATGCTTTATAGGATTTGAAAACATGACTCAAGTATCACTTGTGCTTGTTTGATAAATAAGTGATATAACTGAGACACCCCTAATGCTTGGTTCTTACATAAGCAACACATATTAATATTAAAAATACATTTTTGACTTCGAGATGTTAATACGAACGACAGTTGTGAATCAACAAACTAATAATCTTTCTTACACCCACTAAATCATGAGATGGGTTCAAGACGTATGGAAAAAAGCATATTATATCGAGGAGCTGACCCATAAATACATATATCACTACAATTGCTTTTAGAGATACTCACAGCGATAGTCAAAACATGTCCTTCATGCGCCCCCATCCGCACCATGCATCCTTCATCTTCACCTTCTTTCTGCATTCAACATCGGGTAGCCTGAAGCACCTTTACGCTCCATCTATAAACCTATCTGAATTATTGTGTATAATGAAGAGAGCTTTAAGTTATATACCAAGACTCTTAACACAATTATCAAACTTTAGGTAGCGTTGAGGCATGTTCTGATTTGTTATGCTAGCATCTATTACATCTAAGCTTCCATAGAATCTCAAAGCCTACATCAAAATCATAACGTATTTTCAGAATCTGTAAATCAAGCACATGTTCTCGTTCTTCTGATATGGTTCTGATCATAAAGAAAGAAAAAAACTTGCTTGAGGCTGTCATATACTAATATTATCTAGAATTTGGTTTGTATGAAAATCAAGAAAGAAAAGGGGTTGTAGTGTTTCTTATTCAGATACAAAGCTACTACATGATATCCTACTTACCGTATGACCCGTTCCCAAAGCTGAATAATTGAGCATCCAAGTGTTGTTTGGAATAGTATGGTGTTGAAAAATACCAAAGGATGTTTAGTTTTTCATGGTAGTTTGATCAACCTTAATATTTATGAGGATTAGTATTTTGATGGCTCTTTATCAAACTGTATTAGAATATCAATTTGTATAGATTGTCCAGTATAATTGAACAATATATCTGAGAGTACTCGTCTCTCGACATTTCTAGTCTCCATCATTTCACTAAATTTTGTCCCAACCAATCATGCACTTATTTTATTTTTTACCACTTAATGTAACAATGAATATTTTTAGCCCTCAATGTTGCATGTGAACATGTGGGCTTCTTAGATTAGCCCTGTGATAAGCAGATGCATAAGTGAATGCTAATTTGAAAGTGCTTATAGGTTTTGAAACAAACAGACAATTATTAATTCTTGAAAATGAAAATAGATGCTAGTCCTTAACATATTGTTTTATTCTTTAGTAAAGCATGGATGACACTTACATTTGGTTGTCGATGCTTGGTATTCTGCCTCCGACGGAGCTGTACCTGTTTATCGTGTCAAACAGATAATATCATAAAGTTAAAAGGGTAGATTATATCAACAAGAGGTGAGATCCTTATAGAATATGCATCAAAAAAAGAAGGAAGGAAACAATCTCAACCATCCATTCAAGTTCCATCTAATGGTTTATATTAATCTTTTTAAATTTAATTTAAAAACCCATTTTCATCCTATTTCTTAAAAATTAAATATCTCTCAAACCGTTAATCGTTACGAAAAACTAATTATACCATCGCGACGGGAATTAAGTTATCTTTCTATAGATAGACACTTCTATACACTTTCGGCAAACTTTTTTTTTTAAATTTACGCATAAAAAATTACATGTGATTCTCGAAAAATTACATGTAATTTTCGAAAATTACGTGTAATTTTTTTGGCGAGAATTTTTAACACTGTAAATCGTTAACTTTTGTGTGAATTACATGTAATTATGTGTGAATTACATGTAATTTTTGTAATAAAATAGTTTATTAGTGTTAAATGCAAATCACATGTAATTATGTGTGAATTACATGTGATTTTTGTAATAAAGTGGTTAGTTAGTGTTTAATGAAAATTACATGTAATTTTGTGTGAATTACATGTAATTTTGCTCAAATCACATGTGATTTTATAAATAATTACATGTAATTTTGCTCAAATTACATGTGATTTTATACAAAATTACATGTAATTTTGCTTTAAATCACATGTGATTTTATAAATAATTACATGTAATTTTGCTTTAAATCACATGTGATTCATGTAGACTCACATAACTTTACATCTAACTTTCGTCCCATTTGACGCGTTAGTCTTTTTTTTAAGTTACATGTTTTCATAGATTTTTATTTTCAACTTTAATACCAATAATCTAGAAACCAAGTAAATCACATGCGATTCGTGATAAATCACATGTAATTCGTGGTAAATCACATGTGATTCGTGGTAAATAACATTTTCTCTCCATTCCTCACATCATCCATCCTTCCGAAGTGGTCTTGTGATCCATGTATGCTATCTAAAGTGGTCTTGTGATCCATGTATGCTATCTTGTGATCCATGTATGATAATTACATGTGAATTTGCTTGCATTACATGTAATTCGTGATAAATTACATGTGATTCAAACAAAAGCACATGTGATTCATCTAAAGTGGGTTTGTTAAAAGAAGTTAAAGTTTTGAAATGTTTGAATCACATGTAATGCAAGCAAATTCACATGTAATTATCATCGAATTACATGTGATCCAATGCAAGCAAAATCACATGTAATTATCATCGAATTACATGTAATTCAAGCAGACAATTTAATATATTAACAAGATTACATGTGATTAAAAAAATCACATGTGATTCATCTAAAGTGGGTTTATTAGAAAAAGTTAAGGTTTCGGAATGCTTGAATCACATGTAATGCAAGAAAAATCATATGTAATTATCACCGAATCACATGCAATTCAAGCAGAATTACATGTGATTCAAACAAAATCACATGTAATTTAGAAGCCAATTTGTTTTATAGATTTTACATAAATGAAAACATAATACGTGATTAAAAAAATCACATGTGATTCATCTAATGTGGGTTTGTTAGAAAAAGTTACGGTTTCGGTATGCTTGAATCATATGTAATGCAAGCAAAATCACATGTAATTATCACCGAATCACATGTAATTCAGAAGCCAATTTGTTTTACATATATTTTTTTTTGGGTAAAGGGGACTCCACCCCGGTAAAATGAACATATTTTATATTAATGGCAACAAACATTTTAACATATTAACAAAATTACATGTGATTCAAACATTTTAATGTAATTCACATAAATCGCGTGTGGTTTTAAAATAATAACGAAAATATTTTTGTCATTTAATAGACGGTTATTTTCATATACTTTTAACGATTTTACAATGTTGAAATTCTCGTAAAAAAATACACATGATTTCACAAATCGCATATGACGTTACAAATTCAAATGTGATTTTTAAAATAAATAATCAAACATGAGTTTTCGAGAATTACATGTAATTTTTCGAGAATTACATGTGATTTTTTTACGAAATTTTTAAAAAAAGTTCGCCGAAAGTATATAGAAGTGCATATCTATGGAAAGATAATTTAATTCCCGTCGTGACGGTATAATTATTTTTTCATAACGATTAACGGTTTGAGAGATATTTAATTTTTAAGAAATAGGATGAAAATGTGTTTTTTAATTAAATTTAAAAAGATTAATATTGGATGGTGGAGATTGCTTCCTTTGTTCTTTTTTGGATGCATGTTCCTTATAGAACTTTTCTCATATCAACAATGCTCGTTTCCTAAATGCTATTTCCATTTGATATCAACACACCTGCAATTATTCATTCTCATGATTAGAGAAATATATATAGGGGATCACTTCTATGAATGAATAAAAAAGTTATTGTATCCAAACGCTCAAAACTATTATGGATATTTATGCGTTCATCAGAACACAGTAAATAATGACAACACAGGCTACTATTTTGAATAATTTAATCATGAGGCCTAAGAGAATGAAAAAACACCACTACGTGTTTTGATAGTTTAAACATGGCATGAATCTAAAAATAACCTCTCCTCGATCTCTTCCATGGTTACCCTCAAGATCCATTACAATGATGCACCGTAAATCAATATATTTGGAGAAAATAATGTTCATGTCAATCAAAAGGGTTCATTCTAAGCTAAGCCAGGTTGTATGGTTGAACTACTAATCTCATTCCAACATAATTACTACCCACTTACACTTGCCTCTATAAATTTCCATCAAGAAACTTAATTTCTTTTTTTCCTAATGTAAAGCCAAGGTTCTAGGTTCCAACAATTCTAAATAAAGAAAGAAGTAACTCTAAGAATATGACCCATTCTAAATAAGCTATTTGCACACAATTCCAAATCCTTTTTGTAAAGCCATGTTTCTAGGTTCCAACCATACACTCAAATTTTAAAATGTATTAGACTCTAAGGTTTTACGTTATCATCATTCTCATCTTATTTTTCGCTATAAAATGTTAAACTATACAAACTCCTTATTTTACGTTAGCATTTTAACAAAAAAAACTAAACAAAATTTAACTTTTACTAAATTTCACAATAAACTATACATAAAGTTAAAAAAAAAGGCACAAATTTTATAATAAAATTTACTTGAACTTTAAATCCACCCGACAGCAAACAGAATTTTCAGCGAGAATGCGATGTTGATGACAGCAAAGACGTGGCACCAACAACAGCTGAAACAAACAAAAAAATGTCAAAACTGATTATTTAAAGAAGATTATAACACAACTACCAACAAATTAATAATTTACAGATGTTATATAAATTGAAATCTGAAAGTAATTTACAAAAATCAGATAAACTCAGATTTGATAAATATACAAATATTCAGGCAACGGTAGCGGTTGCAACCGTGGATCCAGATCTGGAAATAGATAAATACACTAAGAAAATATGTTATATTTCAGCAACGATGCCATGACTGGCGATGCGACAAACGACGGCTGTAAGAAAACCATCCCAAAATTATTATAGAATCGTAGATATACAAATACAATAAACAGATTAATCAAAGAAACTCATTAAAAGTTGACTAATATATGTAGATCTATTAAAGCTTCAAATATACCATCACGCTTATAGAACCCTTTTGATTGTCGTGGTTGTATGGTGGGTGCGACTAAAGTGCATGGTGGGAGGAGTTTTGTGGCGATTGTGTTGCTGCAAAGGTTTCATGAGGTGGTGGTGTTGCGGTGGCGGAGAGAGACCCGGTGGTGGGGAGTCGTAGGTGAGAGATGAGAGAGAGAGAGAGAGATAGAGTGTGTTTTATGTGTGTGTTTTTTTTAGCTGAGAGAAATTAAATGGGGTAAATAAAAGGGATGGTAGATGTTTACCTTATTAATTGTTTCAACATTTTCAATATTTCAACATTTTCAACATTTCAACCATTTACATACAGCCTTTATAAGATAGTAAAGATTATTTCTAACATTGGTTTTCATGCAAGATGAATTGCTCTTGTTTACAATTAAATCTTTCTTCTGTTAAAAAAAATAAAAGAAAATTAAATCTTTCTTGAATATGTATCTTGAGGGTTTATGTTCTTCCATCTTCAATATACTCTTTCACGCATGAGGTGGTGACTTCGTATCGTATTTGCTTGTCAAATCAGACAAGCACTTAGATAAGCAAGCGCTCAAAAGCTCTTACCTATAGATAAAAAGAAAAAAAGAAAGTAGTTAATCAGTTAAATAAGCGATACCAAAACAATGTATGAAACATATATCACTACTGATGGTTATAATTCAAAATAAATGGGTATATACTTTCTCATCCATTTCAAACAGCAATACATAGTTGTTCTGAACCAGCATGCTTTAGCACCAACTCCCGTACTTTGCTTTTGGATATAGAAATAAAATGAATCTGGTGAGCTAGTAAATAATGTCTTGTGTTGGAGCTACGAAGAGTCGCTGCATGCAAAAATCTGGTGAAACCGAGCAAACTCACTTTACTATAACATCCAATCCTTGCGAATCAAATGTGTTATAGGACTAACGTTCCATTCCTCTATCAACATCCTCAACAAACCATCTCAGTACCATCTTTTTCTTTGTAAAGCAAAACCTAAAATAGGGACTTTTCCAAGAGATTCTTTCCTTAGTAGGAAATAATTATTTTATTTATTCTTTTAAAAAATATAATTGTTCCTTAATTTAGTAAGAATTATCTGATTTTCGTACTATGTTTAAATTAAAAATTAAAATCGGGTTAAAAATATAAGTGTCAAAAACCTAAAAAAAAAATCTTACATAAAAAGCGGGTCAAAATTTAAAAACTTTAAGGCTAAAGGTATCAATTATAAAACTTTTCAGGGTCGTAAATCGGCTTTTTAATTATTTTATCCCAAAAATCAACAAACTACCAGAAAACATCAACTATCATCGTCTGTTCTTTTATCCCCAAAACAAAGAAAAGTCAACAAACATCTTCTATCTTCGGTCTGAACACCACCACAACATCAAACACCATCCGTCTGAACATGAATCTAGATTTAATCGAAACCATAAAGGAGGCTGATGATAAGATCGAGAAGGGTTAGAAGCCATCCTGTTGCGAAGCAACCATATTGATTCAAAGGTAATTGACGTATTCTGTTTGTGTTGTGTTTTTTATATTAATTTGTTTGACCATTATATTTTTTGGTAGAGGGTTATCTATAGTAGAATAGGTTCAACATCTACAACTTTCTAGTTGACTATATTTTATGATGGTCAAGCTCATGTCTTTGACGATGTCAAAGACTGTGAGTCATTCCTAAAATGGCGATGCCAAATAGTGCTTAGATGCTTGCTTCTTAGTATATATATATATATATATATGCAAACTGGCCACTTGCAGTGACTGCGATAACATTGCCTGGTGCAATTGTTTAATTCGTTGAGCAAACAAAAATTAAGAAGTATAATTTGAAAAATGAATAGCGTCATTGTTTTAGTCCTTTTTGCATGTTTATGTCTCTAAATATCTGTATTCGGTTGTGTCATTGAAAGATGTTTGCCAAATGAAGTAAACGAGACACACTGCCATCTATTAATAAATAAATGTAAAAACAATTACAATGACAAGAAAGTCCCAGCTATAAATATAATATTGATACTAGATATTGGTGAATTTTGTTTAGAGGGCCTTCACTGCCATGAATGAAAGAGCAACCACGATTGTTTCACTTAAAAGTAGGGCCAAATCTTCGTCGGCTGCACTTTCTGTGATATCTTCACAAGTTCAAGAGGCTGGGTGTGGACATGACACTAAATTTGTTTGACGATGGAAGACCTTACACGCATTAGGAGATGCAAAGAATTTGCTTCACTATCGAATCAAGGTAAAATACATTTGGTTGTATATAGTGTTTTTTTATATATTCCTCCATAGGGTTATTTGTATTATAGGTTTTTTATCGCGTTCACGGTGAACTTGCCCATTTGCTGAAACCATAAGCTGGAAGATTAAACACAGTAAATAAAATAGGATAAGTTACATAACCTATATTGACCCATTTTAAATGAATGCATTAATTTAATCTACGATATGTAAACATAGCCTATATTGACCTTTGAATTTGTATATGCAGCAAGCTACTGTACAAGAATTTGATAGGAGCAAAGGAGGAAGATGCAATGGACAAGACAGATGATAGAGGTTAAAAAAATATTGTACTTCACCCAAATTTTTTAGTCTTTGATTGAAAAATATTAAAGTTTGGACTCTTTTATTCTCATGGTACCTGTATGAATGCAGGTTAAATGGCAAAGAACACTCATGATGATTTGTTTAATGTTTGGATAAAATCTTTTGATCAAATGCAAACCGTTGAAAATTCGGGTGTAACTTCACTTACTTTAGACCAGAAAGTCAACTCTTCCTTTGTCTCTTGGCTGGTATGTATGTTATATTCACTAAATCAAAGCATTTTCTTTGATATTCTTTATGCATGTTAGTTCTATATGCATGTTACTTCTAGAGTAGGGGAAAAAGGAGGGGGGAGGTTCTGGTAGGATCGGTAACGGGTCGCATTATGATATTCTATTTCGTGAAACATGTTATGTCACGTTAGTGTCATATATGATTGCATCTTATTGTAGCCCTTTGTGTTATAATTGTCTCACTAAATATTAGTTGTAGAATGAAGTGTTGCGGTTTCAGTTACTTAGTACGGAGTAGTTCATATCTAGATACTTATTATAATCTAACATATTAGTTTCTCGGTTAAAATAAGTTACTGCATATGATGAACTTAGATTTGAAACGAGTTACATGGGCATGCTTTTGTGGTACTGGAATGGTTTTGTGAGCGCAACTAAGTGTTGGGTTTGCAAGCTTATGAACTTTAATATTTACATATCCCGTTTATTCATATTTCATTAGGATTGCTTAGCTTTTTCATATTTTGACAACAAACATTGTATTTACCACCAACTGTGATGTTTATGGGATACATAGTCAAGTTGCAGCAATACCTTGTATTTGAGATTACATGGTGCATAGGGGATTAATAAAGGGTCGAGGGTAATGGGTTGTCATTGATGGGTAATTGGTTGATATTGTTGTCAAATACTATAAATTTGGTGTATGTATATAAGTTATCACAAAAAAAATGTTCACGTGGAAGTTTCAATAAATATGGTTGGGTTGAGATACATTTCAAAGTTGGTTCAGCTGAACAAGAGCTAGAAAGAAATGTATTGGTATACTTTATTTAAAATGTGTACTAAATAGAATTATACGAGAGTTAAAGAAAGGTGATTTGGATAAACCGATGACATGTACTACTGAGTATGGCCCTTAAAAAAATCCAGTGATGAATTTGCACATTTGTTCATCTCTCTATTTAACAAAATATTACTTCGCTAAAAGAAAAGAACAAAATATTAAGAGCCCTATACGTAACTCGCGAATTTGCCTATGAGAACATGGGTTCCTTACTTCCTTAGACATTTGTGACTTATATTGTATTTGTTATAATTCCATTTATTGTTGGGGGTTATAATTTTGGCACTATATAACAACTAAACTAGATTAGTTTAAAAGTGGCATACTAGCAATATACATTTTAAAAGTAAATAGTAACTTGCAACATGGATTTATGTTTTATAAAAATTTGTCAACATCCTTGCGATCTAACAAAATTTTTTATATGCTGATAGTTGTGAAAAAAGAGGGACTTATGCTTGAATTAAATTGCATGGGTGAAACGAGTTCAAGTCACCCAAAGTCTGTTTATAATGCATTCATGATACAACCTCATGAATCTTTTTTATCCGGTTCTAAGTTACATTATAATAATATTATCCTATTACTGTACAAATAAATACCCATAAATTGATTTTATTGGTTATATTCAGGCCAAGGCCTCTTGAGCAGTTAGCTAACCCGCCTAGCTGCTTTTATTTAGCTACTTCTATTGATTAGGGTCATATAATTTACGATAGCCCCTTACGAAATAGGTGATTAACTAAAAAGAAGCTCATTAGTATCAGGTGGATTATGCTATATGTTGCAAGGAGGAGATGTGTGTGTACACATTGAAAATAAGTTTTGGTTGGCTCATTCTCTCTTAGCTACTGTTTTTACCCGTTTTAGATAAAATATACGCAATACATATGAAGGCCGACTAATACCATACAATATGTTATCTGATTAAGTATGTGCACTACTTAATCAGATAACATATTGTATGGTATTAGTCGGCCTTCATATGTATCGCGTATATTTTATCTAAAATGGGTAAAAACATGAATGCATTGTGCAATAATATCTTTTCTATTATGCTAATGATTTCTTCTATTTTTTATGGTTCATTTTTGTTTTGATTTGTTAAAATTTTTACGTTCAGGTAGCAACAACTTATATTTGTCATATCTCGCTGTTAAGTAATCTTGAGGTTCGGATCAAATGAAAATTTTAAGATGCAAAGGTAAGTGTACAATTGTTGGCTTTTCCAATCTTATGGTTTCCCGTTATGGAGTCTATGGATATCATAAGATGGTTTATTTGAATGTAAGTTCTTTTAACAATGAATTAAAGCAAAAGCGCGGTGAAGTTGAAAATTTAGACAAGTTTATGCATTGTTATAATGCACTGTAGCTAATTTTGTGACCTTGCCTCTTTAATGAACTTCATTTATAATCTACGTGGCTGAAAAATATATGAATAAAAGCATCACTATTCGTTTGACAATTTTCTAGAATATACACAATTATCATTGCTAATTAGAGAAGGATAGTCGATATACACATACCATCTTTATCTTAATATATATATGTTTCGTCTCAAGCAATTTTGTTTTTGTGTTTAAATAAGATCTCATATAAATTTTATGTTGTACCAGAGTGGAACTCTAGCATCAGTTATAGAGCTCACATCGAGACCCACCCGACTAAGATAATAGCAAGAGGGTCCACAAGACACACAAGTGCAAATTCAAATGGAGATTACTAAAAATACATAAATATCTTTACCAAAAAAATACATAAATATAAGTAAAAAAAAGAATTCAAGACAAGTTAATTTGTTTCGATTTTAATTGATAATAATTCATAATTTATAATGTATTGAAAAAACCCGTGAGTGCACGGGTATTATAACTAGTTACAACTTAAAAAAAACGAGAAACAAAGAAATAGATACTATCTAATGCTTCCAATTGCTATGTATTATTGGTTGTAGCTCAGTATTTTTCAAAAAAATATATCGGATAAGATGTTTCAAAGGGCTGATTAGGATGTTGACGGCTGCATATGAAGTATTTTCAAAAAGTAAGTAACCCGTGTCATATTTTTCCCCCAATTATCCTTTTCACGTGCATCCATCTTTAACCTGCAAAACAAAGGAAATAGCAAAAGCAATCAGTTGGTTAGCATTATAGTCAACTTTTACGCATCATAGTTACAGTTTTGAACATGAAGTTTATTAAATTTCGGTTCAAATTCCTAACTTGTGACACAATAACTCATCGTACACTCAAATAATAACTCATTGACGGAAAGAAAAGAACAATGTGATATATTCTACATAACATAAGCTATCTACAACAATTAAAACAACACATTCCTTCAATTGCGGCTACAACAACTGAGTTTAGGCCGATAAAACGTGTTATGCGTTTTGTTTATGAACACGAACTTGAGGAACCACCAAAGCCAAATGAACCACTTGAGAGTTTTGTATGCTCCACTCATGGATCCTAATTTTTCAATCTTCTAAGGCACTCGACAAACAAAATTAGAAGTGTGCAAAGATTTATAAGTGCATATGTTCTTATTGTCATGTAATCATAATACATTAATATGCAAATGCATGAATCTAATTTGTATAGATTTGAAATTTGTATAAGTTTAACCCTCATTATGTCTATAAGACACATGGGTAACTTTTAAATATCAATTTGCATAAATTTCAGATAGTGGTTGAAAGTGGAAAATTAAATTCAAAACGTTAACTTTTGTATATTAAAAAGTTAAGTGATAGTACAATCAGAGTCAGTACGACAAAACCAATAATCACAATCATGGAGTATTTATTTGTAGCACAAAATTCGATTCAAGAAAATCATGTATGGCGTAAGTAAATGCAAGTAACATACTAAGAATCACATTTTTACGCATTTAACCTCCTCTTCACATGCTACTCATATTTATTCGGTAGTACAAACTAACGTCAACCAAGGTTTCAAGGTCAAAATCATTGGGAAAAAGTAGTTTATATGGAGTTGGCTCCTGTTCCATGTTCTGATTAAGTTCATGGTTATAGAAAATCACTAAATGTAAGTTTATACAATTTCCAAAACTCATTTTGTACTATGTGGTTGTGGGATAAGCTGATATGCTTTTGTTGAGTGTTTGTATCAGATTATGATTATAAGTTGATGTTTCGATCAGCTTATGATTATAAATAAGGAAACCAGAAACTTAAATAAACTATTAAGCTCAAATTTGGAAGCTTATCCAAACATCAAAGTAGGCTATTTTGTTGGATAAGCTAAGCAGTTCTAATCGGGTTCCTAAACCACTACGCATGGGATAGAGGCATTTTCACACTTTAATCTCTCAAGTCCCATAAAAAACGAAATTACACAACGACACATTAGATCAGCTAAAAGGCGAAATTTTTCTTAAAAACCATTGATTAACGGTAAAAACAAACAAATAAGGAGTCCAATTAGCTTCTCCATACACTTTTTAAAATATCATTCGTTAACTGTGTGAAGGGTTACAAGGTATGCTTTTAATAATCATTTCTTTAAAAAACAAAGGCAAATATCCTCAAAATCTAATAGTGAGCGGTTTTATTGACACTTCCAAACAACCCCTACTTAAGTAATGTGTACCTTGCAATTTTGGATCACGTGATCTTTGTTCTAGTCGGTTTCTAAACAGACTATAATCTAATAATAAGCAGTTTTTTTATATGCACTCCCAAGTAGAACTAATCCCCAACAACACCATGTACATGCAACATGAAAATATTTCAAAGTTGTGGCGACACCATGTATGTTTCATGTATAATATGTTATAATTTAGCCTTGATTTAAAAAAATAATGCAACATATAATTAGCACATGTACCTTTTAGTCGCAGTCGAGGCCATTGCATCAGGAGCACAATGTTCTGTCCTTACCACGGCGAGCGTTCTGGTCTAGATATATATCCATCAAATAAAGGACTTGGTACTACTAAGCTGCATTCTGGTGCATTTTGAGTGTGTCAATATATAGAGAAGTTCACATAGTAGCGTAAATTTGACAAGACTCTCTACACTCAAGATGAAAATTGATTGTGAATGATCTAGGCCGAAACTTTTTTCTGTTTTATACCTCCTTTTGTATCGATCAATTAACCCATTTTTTCACAACCCGTTTAATTCATGTTCTTATACATCTTTCATATGACCTGCCTCACTTTGATATTAGATGTAAAAATTTGATAATTAGCTTACATGTAAACAATTAACCTCTAACCTCTAACCGATTTCATGAAAACGGACAACATCACCACCAACACAAACACTAAGGATTAACAAAATCATCATCAAAAACATCTTGGAAGTTTCATTATCAGGAAATGGAACTGTGCAGCTTGTTACAATTAAGAATACTACAACAATTTGTTCTTACTACGTTGAAAGGCAATAACATAACTACACTCAAAAATTTCCATTTTCACTACCATATAAGTTTGTCAAAGTAAAACACACCGAGATACCAGTTAGTCACCGGGCACATTGTTAAAAAGGAAAGATAAAAAAATTGAATGAAACAATTACCTGTGAGTGAAGGCAAAACTCCATAAATCCCACTAGTTCACTTTTCTGCAACAACAAAAAAAATCAACAAAATATCAAAATTGATCTAAAGAACAAACATAAGGAAAGACCAGAATGTTTTCCATTTATTATTTCAAGCCCAAATCGACCCAATGCTTTAGTTACTGCCCTCCCTGAATGTGTAATCCCAATCTCCTTGCTGGAGGACGCCACCACTCGTAATAACACGTAGAATGTTGGCTCCTACACCCTTGAAAAGTGGCTTGGAGCCTTAAATTCTTTATGATCGCAAGGGTTCATGTGGTTGAATCAATCACAAAAATACGTTAAGAGCTAAACCTATTAAACCATATGTAAGGACTTTTTTCAACAATAAATCGTATGAATGGGTCAATTTTGGTTGTGCATTGCATCAAATAGGTTAAGCAAAATCTCTACTTATAATACCAAACTAATTTTTCTAGAAAAGAAGATACAATAGCAAAATAATTTACCTTAGAGATCGTGGAACCGGTGGAGATGCATATTTTTTTTATAACGGTTTATAAGCCTACAAGATTAAAAAAATGGTCAATTCACAAGATGTAAGAAATTATGCAGAATCATACATGATAATGATAACGATGTATTGTTTTATAGATGAATGAATTTGGAGGTTGTTGACCTTATTTATGTTATCAATTTTAACTGGAAAATCGGATGCTTACTCCGAAAGTTTTGGTTTATACCAGTTATATTCCAGCCTTTCAACAACAACTTGCCTTAAATTGGATTAACACATTCAAAATTACTATAAATATTGCACTGTCAAAATCTATTTTTCAAAATATGCATCAAGTAGAAGTTGACTTGTAGCAATAAAATTTTCTAACAATATGCATTCTATATTACGTAAGTTTACAGGTGTATCTACACTTCTCACGTTTGTTTTATTTACTATTTTTGCAATAGGAATGAAACTTACAGGAGAAGCTACAAAGGAAAATTTTCAAGTTTCAACATTCCACATCCCTCCTTTATAATTAGTATAGATAAATTATATGTGATTTAAAAATAACTTACTCGGGTCGATCGGATTGCCCAAACCCGAGTTACACAAAAATAAATTGCCCGATACCCAACCCATTTTTAATTTGGGTTAGTAGGGTGGCCCGATTAACCCGAAGAATTTGTACCCGAGTAACCCGACCCGAATATACTCGGGTTGGGTTCGGGTCGGATCACCTTTTTGACACCCCTATTTGTATTTGTTATTAGTTTACATAATGTGCATAACTACATGTACTTCTTATTTTATGGGTATTTTTAACAAAATAGTATTATTAGTTTGTTTAATGTATTAAGATGTGTTCTAAGAATAACATTAAAAAGTGGGTGTTTTTTACATTGGTTAACTGTACATATAATATAAATATGTGGATTTAAAATTAATGAAATTGTGTAGTTTCAATTTCGAATGTGTATTCTTTTAATATATTAAAAAGATGTTTCTTATAAAAAATAAAGTTTAAAATTTTTTAATGCTTAAAAGAGTTTTTATGCTTTCTTATACTTGTAAAATGTGTAGTTAAGAATTGATATTCATATAATGGGTTATTTTAAATATAAGTATTAATTATCTTTGTATATTTAATGTTTTAGTCATGTTTGTACGCATTGTACATTATGAACATATATTTGTAAGTATGATATTTTAATTGTGATGTTTTAATTACATTTATGTTACTCTAATTATTATACTATTAATTATTTTGTAAGATGTTTTATTATTTGTAGTATGTGATGTATTAGTTGTAAAACGAGGTGAGGGGTGTTTTATTATGGAATTTGATTGTAGATTTTTACCACACCTTTAGGAAAAGGAGGGTAAATAGTGAAAAATATCAAACAAATGACTTTAGGAAAAATCAAGTGTTAATGACCCTTAAGGTATGAAAGTTCGTTTCCCAAGGAGGTATATGTGTGTGAGAAATTTGTTAAATGTTTGTGATTAATGATTGGTTTAGAAAGGGGATGAGAAAAGAAGATGACGAAGACGTAAAAAATAAAAATAAACACTACTAGAAAGTTAAAACGTAGAACCTTAAAAACCACAAAAATAAAAATTAATTCTAAAAATTACCAAAAATTCACCAAAAATCAAAATAAATAAACTAAGAGTTTACCAATGATCAAAACTTTTTCAAACCTTTTAAATAATTAAATATTCAATTTTTAAATGCTAATTAAAGCCCTAAAAATCAAATAAATTATCAAAAAGCCCAAATAAAGATTTTTCAATTGGTAAACCTCTAAAATGACCTAAAAAGATTAAAAACTATTTTTAGAAATTTTTAAACTAATAAAAACTATTTAAAATGATTTAAAAACTATTAAAACTTAAAATAATTATAAAAATTAATCTAAAAGAGATAAAATTATTCTAAAGGTTGCTAAATTCCTATTTTAATGTATTAAACCTAAGAAAAATGTAAAAAGTTGGAAAATGTGAAAATTTAAAAATAATAATAAAATAATATTAAAAATCCAAAAATTATAAAAAATTCTAAAAACTTGCAAACTAGTTTATTTTAACCTAAATAATCAGAAAATCAAAGTGAAATTACCAGAATACCCCTATTGGGCCCTCAAATGGGCCAAAACCAAAAACAGTCAACCAAATTGGGCTTTTGGGCCCAAAAAGTCAAACTTGGCCCAATTGACTTGGAAAAGCCCTATCTGACTTAAAATTCAATTTTAAGAACAAAACTCTAAAGGCCCAAAAGCTGAATATGAGCTTATCACAGCTTATTTAACACACAGCTTATTCTTATTGGGCTTTTCAGCCCATTAAGCCATAAGCTAATGCCATAAGCTCTAATTTGACACACAACCTTCTTTTGGGATGCTTATGAGATCAGTAAAAAGATATTTTGAAAAAGCTCACTCAATAAGCCAGAAATAAGCAAAGAAAAATTTCACTAAAAGACAAAATAGTCGTTTTAGAGATTTAGGGCACCTCAGGACTTGATTCAACTTGCAAAAGCTTTCAAATGGACTCAATAAGCAAAATCAATCAACAAAACTCCAATAAGCACAACCAATAAGCCAGAATAAGCACAAATGAACTTATGTAAAAGTCAAATGGGTTGGTTTTCTAGTCAAACCTTAAAGTCAACCACCCAAATGCTCCAGTATGAACAAATGGGTCAAAATATGAGCACTTATTACAAAAACAAAGTTGTTGCAGGTTGGAATAAGCTATTATAGCTTATTGATAAACTGACACCAGTTTTACACTATCAGTGGTAACAAGCAGGGGAAAGGAGTTCCCACTGCTTTGACTATTTGACCAAGCTTATTTGAGAGTTCTGGTTTGATTCAATTGGAAACAAAGACACCCTTGTGATCAGTGAATCACAAGGAGTCAATAGCAACAAGAAAATCACAAATTGGTTCACACAATAAGCCATAATAAGCCAAACAGTCACCAGATATGCACCAGATATGGAAATAAGCAATTAAGCACTTAATAAGCAGATTTAGCCACAGTAAGCCAACCAAACTTAACAGAATGCATACACAAGCTTTATAAACTAAGAACAAACACAAAGCAACAAGAATCAAACACTGAATCAAAGTAAATAACAAGATCAAAGCACTAGAAGTTACTGACGAACAATGACCATATGCAGAAACAAGTTTGTTGATATACTTGACACTTGATCCAATTTTAAGCTTCAAATCCTTCTTCCCTGATGAGATTAACTAAGATTTAGCACTTGTTACCCCTAGCCTAAGCTTAGATCTAGGTGTACTCAAAATCCTAGCCAATTTTACCAAGTTTTAAAGATTTTATAGCCAAATTATGAAACTATGTGATCAAACCCACAAAACCTGCAAACAGATGAACATATGCACCTAACAATCAGATACCAACACTTGCACACAACAAATAACCACTTAGCAAACCACAAAACCAAATCAAACAGTAGACCCAAACACTCCTTAATCTATCACTTAACAAAGAAACTTGTGAATTTAACTAATAACCTACTGATTTTAATGATCAAAAACACTTCCTAGATAGCAACTAACACAATCAAACTCAAAAATCACCAGCACAAACACCAATACACAAAATCAAAGCACCAAATTCAAAACAGTCATAAACATGAAATTTTTAGGGGAATCATAACCAAGAGATTATACATGCCTTCCATAACATCCTAGGAAGGCCAGCTATGTTCCTTGGACCTTGTTCAACAACTAGAACAAGACCAAGGTACTTCAACAAAGATGATCAAACTGCCTTGGTTGATGGTTCAAAGTAGAACCTCAAGGACTTTATATCTTCAACACAAGCAGCAAACAACTCAACCAAGGGCTCTAATCCCTTCACAAGCTTGGTGTCAACAAGCTTGTAAGAGCTTATAGCAAATGGCCAAGGGTTAGTACACAAAATAAGCCAAAACAGAACCTAGGATTTCAAGGTATTCAAACCTTAAAAACCTTATGAAACAAGACGTGCCTTAACCACAAGATTAAGGTAGGCCTTAACAATCAAATGGAACTCAGAATTAGGCTACTCAAACACCAAACTTTTAATTAAATCAAAAAGAGATTTCACAATTTCAGAAATTCAAATTTTATTTAAACTTAAAAAGGAATTACAAAGATAATAGCCTAAAACTGGAACAAAGGGACTCTCACATGTTGAGGTCTCCTTTTATAGGCAAATGCCTGGCTAAACACTATTCACAAACCCTAGCAACTGAAATTCCTATTCTATCCTTGCAGAATCTTCTAGGTGTGTTGCCAGCTGTTTTGGTTGAATCCTGGACGTTTGTTGAGTGCTTAGGGACCAAGTAATGATTTGCAGCCCTTGATTTTGCCAAGTAAGGATCAAATGCCAGGTGTCGTATTGTGAGTGGGGATGGGGGAATCATTCTGGTAGTGGGATTTGAGGTTTAAGGTGTGGGATGTGATTGAGGTGATGTGAATCACACGTGGGTTGAGTCAATTTTGTTTTCCCCTTTGTTTTGCTCCTTTTTGATCCTGGGTAAAAACTTGTTCATCCCTGGTAAAAATCCAAACAATAAGTGTTTGGCGCATTTTTAGGAATTTGAAGTTTGGGATATGACAGCTTTGGTCCTTGTGTTTTGGGAAAAGTTGTATAACAAGTTATTTTGCAAACAAAACGTGTTTCCCTTTGTTTTAACTTTCACCATTTGTCACTTTTGGCACCAAACTTTTCACAAAGTGTTCCAAGGGTTATTTTTGACATTTTTGAATATTGCAGGGCTGATTTTGGACAATGTTGATCTTCAAAGGTCTTCAATGTATCTTTAACTTCATGAGGGACCATTGTTGGCAATTTGGATTTGTTGAGGGACTAATCTTGCCATTTCTTCAAAGTTGAAGGACCTTTTGTGTAATTTTGACAAACTTAAGGGACCAAACTTGTATTTATAAATATACAAGGGTTTTAAGTGTCATTTCTTCAATAAATGAGGATCCAACTTGCACATATTTAAGTCTTCAAGGATAAATGTTGAATATTCCATGATTAGGGCCCGGTTCTTTGTACGGCTTCGTTTCTCGTGTCCGTTTTTCCTTGTAACTTGTGATCTTTTGTCTTTTTCACGATATCCATACCTAAAATACACAAGTAAACAAACACAAGCATATATATGGTATTTTATGACATTTTTATGCATTAAAAGCCCGAAAAGAACGATGAGATCATGTATAAATGCCATCTCATCACTCCCCCATACTAAGCCATTGCCGTGCCCTCACGCAATGCTAGAATAAAGTATCAAAGCATCACCAAAGTTCAATTTTATTAACCTTTATTGAAAAGTAAAAGACTTGCAACATACTACGAAGATGTGTAAAGACATAATATATGATTTTCATCATAAAAAGTGACTTTTAGGGTCAAAGAATAGAAACAAGTAAATGTTCCTTAGAGTAAACTTCGTCATCCTTGATTGTCATACATTCCATGCTAAGTGCAAAAACGAGATCATTGTTGGTACAAGTCACAATGCTAACACTACTCATACGTCCAAATTGTGTAATACTTTTTCTCCCCGCAATCCTAGTTATTATAAAAGGAAATGGGTTACTAGCATTTTTTATCTATTTGTCATGGATCACAAGTGATTCATATTGACTTATTTGAGTAGTTATTAGTCCGAAAGCAAAGTAGCACGATTTGATCAATAGTTAGCCGAAGGACAAAATCTTTTAAAACGGCTTCTCGTGTATCTCCTTAAGTTCATATCTTGGCATAACTTGTTTCACGATTTGAGACCTTTCTCGGACCGATATTTGGCATGTACTTCATACTTCAAATCTTGGGAAGACGTTCTTGAAATTATGGTCTTCTCTTCATATATTTGGAATTTCTTCACTTGACGTTTTTTAGAGATTCTTCATATTGGACCACGACTTCATCATTTTTCTTCAATCTTTACTTTGGATTTTGATATACAACGATCCGCCTCCTTTTCGGACTTGGATATATTTATCCTCATACCTTGTTAGGGTCTTTTTGGATAGACTTTCTCCATGATCTTTAGGGGAGTAATTGCTTTTCGTCGTGTGTCTCGATCCTTCATATTGATTTAGGAATAATGATACTTCACATCATCTTGGATCTTTAGCAAAAATAGAGCTCCTCATGTCTTGTTAGGGCCTTTTTGGATGATCGCCAAACTTCGCGTCCCGCTTCAATAAGTTATGCCTTGGTTATGAACTCTATTCAACCCCGAGCAACTGTTAAACGATCTTGCGCTAGAGGCTAAGTAACCTTTCAAATCGTACGACCTTACTTATTGCAATTATGATTTATTCCTAATGCATTGATCTTATGGGAAGAAAAAGCCACAATTAAAAACATATGAGTTTTTGAAAGAACACTTTCATGTTCTACGTTTAGCATGATCACTTGTCTAACTTTATCATTTCTCGTTCTTCACTATATAAAGACCTCTAATTAAAGAGACTCGTGAATACTTAGCCATGCAAGTCAAAATTAAGCCAAATTTGAATTAGCTTTCATTAAGACTATATCAAATCAAAGTTTTGGGTTTTCAAGCAACCTATAGGATCTTGCACTTTCTTGGACTTTTTCAAGTTTATAGAATGCGTTTTAAAGTTCCCTTGATAAGTGACTTTCTAGGATAAATTATAGGAACTTGCGAAAAGTTCTTGTTCTTAACCCGAATGAATTAAGACTTTCGCGTTTTAAAGCTCCCTATATAAAAGTCTAGCAAAACTTGAATTGAGC
Organism: Glebionis coronaria; assembly: GCA_025667525.1. NCBI lineage: Eukaryota > Viridiplantae > Streptophyta > Magnoliopsida > Asterales > Asteraceae > Glebionis > Glebionis coronaria. The sequence goes on from CM046880.1 coordinate 550,926,431, forward strand.
GGGTTAAGGAATGTAAATGGCTCCAAATGCCCATCAAGTCAAAAATTAACTCTTATTCTACCCAACGGAAAATATACATTCGTGTCTTAAAAACACTTATGAAACACTAAGAAAAATTTTAAAATTTGGCCATTTTTAGCCTTATTAGCCAAACAAAACATTGAAAGTTGGAAAGCGTGTAGCCTTATTAGCCAAACAAAACATTGAAAGTTGGAAAGCGTGAGGGCGTAGCAAAGCAAGTATCTATTCACCCCCCATACTAAAAGTAAACATTGTCCTCAATGTTTCGAGTCTAAAGGTGGAGCACCCCCATACTAGAGACGAAGAGTCGAATGCTTAGGATCTAGTATGGAAAGGATGATCAACAATATATCTAAAGCCGTTTATTAAGTATGCTAAAAGATAATTGTTAGAACAATAAAGGATATGTCATGGAATCGTGAAAAACTTCTTCAAACGAACGATGGAGGCTCACGTAAACGAACACGAGAGTCTTTAATCGTAGATGATGATGATGATCTAGATAACACAATCACAAACAACCACGAGACAACGAGTTGAAAGGGTACAAGTCCCCTTATTAGTGAATAGTGAGCATAAAGGATAAGCATGGGATCTCCCCCACGAGGCACCTCGTTTTGGATTACCGAGTCATGAGCTCGACTCGATCCCCTCAATGCTAATTATCATTGGGGAAGGTGACTTGGTCGAGGGCAACCATTGAAGGAATTTCCCCACCAAAGTAGTGCTTAAGCCTATGTCCATTCACCTTGAAATTAGGACCATCATCTTGAGCTAGCTCAATGGTCCCATATGGAAACACTTGTGTAATGGTGAACGGACCCGACCAACGAGATTTCAATTTCCCGGAAAATATCTTAAGACGAGAGTTAAAAAGCAACACTTGATCACCAACGTTAAAAACCCGGTTTTTAATCTTTGAATCATGAAACTTTTTAGTCTTTTCTTTAAAAATTAATGAATTTTCATAAGCATTATCTCTTAATTCATCCAATTCATTCAATTGTATTTTCCGGTGATCTCCCGCGGTCTTCAAGTCAAAGTTTGCATGCTTAAGGGCCCAATATGCCTTGTGCTCCAACTCAATGGGCAAATGACAATTCTTCCCATAGACCAACTTATAAGTAGTGCAACCGATAGGTGTCTTATAAGCGGTCCTAAAGGCCCATAAAGTGTCATCAAGTTTGTCAGACCATGAAGCACGGTTTTCTCCAATTGACCTCTCTAAAATCCTCTTCAAAGCTCGGTTCGAAACCTCGACTTGCCCACTCGTTTGCGGGTGATAAGCCGTAGAAAGACGATGAGTAACTCCATATTTCTTTAGAACCTTTTCGAATTAGTCATTACAAAAATGGGTTCCACGATCGCTTATAATAGCACGAGGGGTTCCGAACCGAGAGAATAGTTGCTTCAAAAACTTCACCACCACACGAGCATCATTAGTAGGCAAAGCCTTAGCTTCCACCCACTTAGAAAGGTAGTCCACCGCGACGAGGATATAATTGTTGCCATGAGACGATGGGAACGGCCCCATAAAGTCTATTCCCCATATGTCGAAAATCTCACACACTAGAATTATGTTTTGCGGCATTTCATCACGTTGAGACGATTTTCCTTGACGTTGGCACGAATCACACGACTTTACAAGTGCGTGTGCATCATGATAGATAGAAGGCCAAAAGAAACTGGCATCGAACACTTTCTTAGCCGTGAGATTAGCACCGTGGTGACCACCTGTGGGTCCCTCGTGACAAGCTCTAAGGATATTAGAAGCTTCGGCACCAAACACACAACGTCGAACGAGTTGATCCGCACAAATCCGAAAGAGATAAGGGTCGTCCCAAAAATAGAACTTGACGTCACGAAAGAATTTTTGTTTTTGTTGAGTCGCCATACCCTTGATTATGAAATTTCCCGCATGGTAATTTGCAATGTCGGCAAACCATGGGGTGGTGTCTTTAGAATTCACTACACCGAGAGTCTCAAGAGGAAATGTTTCGGTGATTTCCTTGTTCTCGAAAACATCTTTGTGAGGATCTTCTAGACGAGAGAGATGATCGGCCGCTAGATTCTTGGCTCCTTTTTTGTCAAGCACGGTGACATCAAATTCTTGGAGGAGGAGCATCCAACGAAGCAATCTCGGCTTAGCATCTTGCTTAGCTAAGAGATACTTGATAGCCGAATGGTCGGTATACAGATGCTTTTAGTCAAGACGAGATAAGGTCGGAATTTCTCAAAAGCATAGACCACGGCAAGGAATTCCTTTTCCGTTGTGGTGTACTTTAATTGAGCCTCGGTCATTGTCTTACTAGCATAATGGATAGGACGGAAATGCTTGTCATAACGTTGCCCTAAGACGGCCCCTATAGCGTAATCACTTGCATCGCACATGATTTCAAAGGGTAATTCCCAATTAGGAGCAACAAGAATGGGAGCTTCGGTAAGTTTCCTTTTGAGAGTTTCGAAAGCCTTAACACAATCCTCATTGAAGTTAAAAGGAGCATCCTTCTCGAGAAGGTGTGTCATAGGTCGAGAGATTTTCGAAAAGTCCTTGATAAAACGACGATAAAAGCCGGCGTGGCCTAGGAAACTCCTAAATCCCTTAACGGTTTTGGGATGAGGTAACTTGGCGATGACGTCTACCTTAGCTTTATCGACCTCAATCCCCGCCTTCGACACCTTATGTCCTAAGACGATTCCTTGTTTACACATAAAATGACATTTTTCCCAATTAAGCACAAGATTGGTTTCTTCACAACGTTTCAACATTTGTTCGAGATTAGATAAACATGACGTGAACGAATTACCAAACACCGAGAAGTCATCCATAAACACTTCCATCGACTTCTCAATCATGTCGTGAAAAATCGCCATCATACACCGTTGAAACGTACCGGGTGCATTACAAAGTCCAAAAGGCATCCTACGATAAGCGAACGTTCCATAAGGACACGTAAACGTAGTCTTCTCTTGATCACGAGGGTCGATAGGGATTTGAAAGTAACCAGAAAAACCATCTAAAAAGAAATAGAATTCATTTCCCGCAAGTCGCTCCAACATTTGATCCATGAAGGGCAAAGGAAAGTGGTCTTTACGAGTGGCGTCATTTAACTTTCGGTAGTCAATACACACCCTCCAACCGGTCACAACACGAGTGGGAATTAAATCGTTGTTCTCATTAGGCACAACGGTCATTCCTCCCTTTTTAGGGACACAATGGATTGGGCTCACCCATGGGCTATCGGATATAGGATAAATCATTCCCGCGTCAAGGAGTTTAAGGACCTCCTTTTTAATGACATCGTGAATTTTGTTATTCACCCTTCTTTGACTTTGAATTGTGGGTTTGTAGTCCTCCTCCATTAAAATCTTGTGAGTACAAAATTTTGGGTCAATACCCTTAATGTCGGATATTTTCCACGCAATTGCCCCTTTATGAGCCTTAAGAACTTTCAAGAACTCGGTTTTTTCATCATTAGCAAGACCTTTTGCAATAATAACCGGCAACTTGTCATCACCTTCCAAGAATGTGTATTCAAGGTGAGAAGGAAGATCTTTCAATTCAAGGATAGGTGGTTCCTCGATTGAAGATTTTGGTTCAACACTCATAACTTTCATCGGCAAAAGAAATGGTGGAATAGAAGAATCATCACTAATCAACACCTCATCTTCATTGTCGATTTCATTTGAAGTGAGATCGCCTCCTTGGAATGGAGTGAGATTTGGTGTGGAATTAGCAAGAATCGGATCCAAAATAGTGGGATTGCCACTTGACGAGCTATCGGAAAAACCTAACACTTCTTGTGAAAACTCATCGCAAACCACATCAACGATGTCAATGTGATTGATGGTAGCGATTGCATAAACGTGAGAAGGTTTCGAGTTTTGAGTAGAGTTTATAACAAGTTCCTCTTCGTTGAATCTCAAAGTGATAGTTCTTGCATGAACATCGATAAGCGATCTCGAAGTGTCTAAAAATGAACGACCTAAAATTAGAGGAACTTGAGGATCCGCGGGGATGTCAACTACTATAAAATCAACGGGATAGTAGAACTTCCCCACTTTCACGAAAACATCTTCGGCTACTCCACATGCCATAATCGTAGAATGATCGGCCATCTCGATAGACATGTTCGAAGGAATGAGAGCCGGAAGCGAAAGCGATTTCCAAATGGAAAATGGCATCAAATTAATGCTCGCACCAAGATCGGCCAAAGCGAGGCATTCTTTCATATCTTGTATGTCACAAGGAATGAGAAACTTTCCGGGATCACCAACTTTTTCCGGTATGCGGTTAAGATAAACCGAAGAACAATTAGCAAGCTTTGAAAGCTTTTCCTTATCGCTCATCATACTTTTAAAAGTGGAAGCGAAACGAGGCATATATAACAACGCGTCGGCTAAACTCACATCAAAATGCACTTGTTGAAACATTTTTATAAAAAGCTCGATTTGTTGTTTGTTACGTTCTTGCAATTTCTCTTTGTTTCGTCTCGAAGGGTAAGGTAAAGGTGGTGTGGGTTGGACATTAGGCAACGGCCTTGGAAACTCGGGTTCCACAATTGGTATTGGTTCAACCGTAGGTGTGGTATGAGTGGTACTTCGTGGGATTGTAATGTGCTCCTTTTCGAACATCACCTCGGGTTCTTTCTCGATTTCCTTCTCCGTAGAAGTACTTGGACGAGAGATTGGTTCCTTGAAAGTTTTACCACTTCGTGTAGTAATAACCTTCATTTATCCCTTCGGGTTTGCAATGGTATCACTAGGAAGACCACCCGAGGAAGAGGGTTTACACATGATTGCTTCAAACATCTTAGCCATTCGGTCCTCAAATTTTGATTGCCTAGCATCCGCTTTTAATAAATCTTGCTTAATCTCATGTTGTCCTAATTCCATCTTTTGTTGATTTTGTTGAAGACGTTGGACATTTCCTTCCATTTTGTTTGCATGAGTTTTAAGTTCATTATCAAGTTCATTTTTTAGCTCGTTTTTCAACTCGGATCTTAAGCTAATCATCTCAAGTTACATGTTATCAAATTTAGCATCATTTGCTTTTGCATAATCCAAAAATTCTCCTTGCAAATTTTTAGTGTGAGCATTTTGAAAACCTTGTGTAGTGTTTTGAAAATCACGGTTTTGGTTTTGATTAGAAATTTGTCCATTCCCATTTTGATAATTCCCTTTGTTGTAATTGCGTGAATTGCCTTGGTAATTACCTTGGTTGTTGTTTTGATAATTGTTAACATTTTGATTTGGTGGAGCTTGATTTGGGCGGGAACCTTGACCGTTTTGGTTGTAAGTTCCCGTTGCTACATAAGCACTCGAAGTGTTACCATCCGCGGTAATGCACTCGGAAAGATCATGAGATCCACCACAAGACAAACAACTCTTAGCAACCGCTTTAACCGAAGCGGAATTGGAAGCTTCTTGAGCCTTCCAATGGGACATAAGATTAGCAAATCTATCAAAAAACCGATTTTCCTCATTAGCTTCATCATGTAAGGCATTAATGCTACGAGACGATTGTGACGATGATGACGAACCCAAATTGGCAACACTCGGTGTGTTACGAGGGCTATAAACCTTAGATGTATTCTCGATGATTTGTAAAGCCTCATTTGTCGTCTTGCACAAAAAATTACCACCCGCGGCGGCATTCAAATAATCTCGTTCATGATCATTAAGCCCATTATAAAAAGTATCAATTTGATGCAATTCCATAAAATCATGGTGTGGACATTCATGTAACATTTCTTTAAATCGTTCCCATGCCATTGAAAAACTTTCATTATTTATTTGCACAAATCGTGAAATCTCATTTTTCAAGTGTGTTGTTTTAGATGGTGGAAAAAACTTGTTCACAAACTTAGAAACGAGATCGGCCCATGTCAAAATCGAATTTGGCGGTTCTTTCTCAAGCCAAATTTTTGCGGGTCCATCTAACGAGTATGGAAACAACATCATCTTAATGGCGTCATGTGGAACATCCTTAAACTTGCTAGTGGCGGTGAGAAGGTTAAAATTCCTAGATGGTAATGCGGGTTGTCTTTCTTGTGACCTCTAAACTTATTTGCTTGCAACATCGACATTAAACCCGTCTTAATCTCGAAATTCTTCGCAAGGATGGCGGGAATCACAATAGCCTCTCCAAAACCCTCGGTGGGTGCTTGTAGCAACTCCATCATAGTACGATTAGCCATGACGACTTCTTGTTCTACAATAGGTTCAACAATTGGAGGTTCTTCTACAATCAACGCCTCTTGATTGGCTTGCTTTTGAAGTCGTTTACGAGCTCATTTTGCTTGATTACGAGTGATCATAAACTTCACGAAGAAGGGGAGGTGAGCAAAGAAGATTCTTTTTGGGTGTTTTGTGAATTTTCAATTTTTTTTTGTGTTTTTGATGATATTTAATTTTTTTGGATTTTGGTGTATCTTCGTAGACAACAATCTACAAAATCTCTCCTCGAATCAAACTCTTGATTAAAGAAGCCTCAAAGGAATGAAAACGATCACGTGGAGTGAACGCCTTCGAATGACTTTAGAACTTTGGTGAAAACCAAATTGTTCAAGAGGTTTTAATCACAAAGAAACCAAGCAAATATATTATACGTAATAATACTTTGGGCGGCAAAACCCTCGATTAGCCTCCAATCTCAAAATACTCACAAGCAAGCGGGGAAACGAGGCGGCGCGAAGCACTTAAGAGCATTTTTCCTTAGGGTATATTTTATAATACCCGCCTTATACCCACCTTATAGTTTGTATTTTTCAAAATCGAGCTTCACGAAAGTATTTATCTATTTTTTCTTTTTTCTTTTTGTTTGAGATTCGAATACAATAATTGAGTGATGAAATCCCAATTAAGGTTGTGTTTTCACACTTTTGGAGATATTGTGAATTTATTGTGATACTTAATACAATATAGTAATAATATTTGTACAAGAAAAACCAAGAAAACCGATAATACGTATTAGTAGAGTTCTACTAATACAAATACTATTTTGGTTAATATTAAAAACAACAAAACAAATTAATCACGATACACCTCCCCGGCAGCTGCGCCAAAGTGATTGTAGATTTTTACCACACCTTTAGGAAAAGGAGGGTAAATAGTGAAAAATATCAAACAAATGACTTTAGGAAAAATCAAGTGTTAATGACCCTTAAGGTATGAAAGTTCGTTTCCCAAGGAGGTATATGTGTGTGAGAAATTTGTTAAATGTTTGTGATTAATGATTGGTTTAGAAAGAGGATGAGAAAAGAAGATGACGAAGACGTAAAAAATAAAAATAAACACTACTAGAAAGTTAAAACGTAGAACCTTAAAAACCACAAAAATAAAAATTAATTCTAAAAATTACCAAAAATTCACCAAAAATCAAAATAAATAAACTAAGAGTTTACCAATGATCAAAACTTTTTCAAACCTTTTAAATAATTAAATATTCAATTTTTAAATGCTAATTAAAGCCCTAAAAATCAAATAAATTATCAAAAAGCCCAAATAAAGATTTTTCAATTGGTAAACCTCTAAAATGACCTAAAAAGATTAAAAACTATTTTTAGAAATTTTTAAACTAATAAAAACTATTTTAAATGATTTAAAAACTATTAAAACTTAAAATAATTATAAAAATTAATCTAAAAGAGATAAAATTATTCTAAAGGTTGCTAAATTCCTATTTTAATGTATTAAACCTAAGAAAAATGTAAAAAGTTGGAAAATGTGAAATTTTAAAAATAATAATAAAATAATAATAAAATAATATTAAAAATCCAAAAATTATAAAAAATTCTAAAAACTTGCAAACTAGTTTATTTTAACCTAAATAATAAGAAAATCAAAGTGAAATTACCAGAATACCCCTATTGGGCCCTCAAATGGGCTAAAACCAAAAACAGTCAACCAAATTGGGCTTTTGGGCCCAAAAAGTCAAACTTGGCCCAATTGACTTGGAAAAGCCCTATCTGACTTAAAATTCAATTCTAAGAACAAAACTCTAAAGGCCCAAAAGCTGAATATGAGCTTATCACAGCTTATTTAACACACAGCTTATTCTTATTGGGCTTTTCAGCCCATTAAGCCATAAGCTAATGCCATAAGCTCTAATTTGACACACAACCTTCTTTTGGGATGCTTATGAGATCTGTAAAAAGAATTTTTGAAAAAGCTCACTCAATAAGCCGGAATTAAGCAAAGAAAAATTTCACTAAAAGACAAAATAGTCGTTTTAGAGATTTAGGGCACCTCAGGACTTGATTCAACTTGCAAAAGCTTTCAAATGGACTCAATAAGAAAAATCAATCAACAAAACTCCAATAAGCACAACCAATAAGCCAGAATAAGCACAAATGAACTTATGTAAAAGTCAAATGGGTTGGTTTTCTAGTCAAACCTTAAAGTCAACCACCCAAATGCTCCAGTATGAACAAATGGGTCAAAATATGAGCACCTATTACAAAAACAAAGTTGTTGCAGGTTGGAATAAGCTATTATAGCTTATTGATAAACTGACACCAGTTTTACACTATCAGTGGTAACAAGCAGGGGAAAGGAGTTCCCACTGCTTTGACTATTTGACCAAGCTTATTTGAGAGTTCTGGTTTGATTCAATTGGAAACAAAGACACCCTTGTGATCAGTGAATCACAAGGAGTCAATAGCAACAAGAAAATCACAAATTGGTTCACACAATAAGCCACAATAAGCCAAACAGTCACCAGATATGCACCAGATATGGAAATAAGCAATTAAGCACTTAATAAGCAAATTTAGCCACAGTAAGCCAACCAAACTTAACAGGATGCATACACAAGCTTTATAAACTAAGAACAAACACAAAGCAACAAGAATCAAACACTGAATCAAAGTAAATAACAAGATCAAAGCACTAGAAGTTACTGATGAACAATGAACATATGCAGAAACAAGTTTGCTGATATACTTGACACTTGATCCAATTTCAAGCCTCAAATCCTTCTTCCCTGATGAGATTAACTAAGATTTAGCACTTGTTACCCCTAGCCTAAGCTTAGATCTAGGTGTCCTCAAAATCCTAGCCAATTTTACCAAGTTTTAAAGATTTTATAGCCAAATTATGAAACTATGTGATCAAACCCACAAAACCTGCAAACAGATGAACATATGCACCTAACAATCAGATACCAACACTTGCACACAACAAACAACCACTTAGCAAACCACAAAACCAAATCAAGCAGTAGACCCAAACACTCCTTAATCTATCACTTAACAAAGAAACTTGTGAATTTAACTAATAACCTACTGATTTTAATGATCAAAAACACTTCCTAGATAGCAACTAACACAATCAAACTCAAAAATCACCAGCACAAACACCAATACACAAAATCAAAACACCAAATTCAAAACAGTCATAAACATGAAATTTTTAGGGGAATCTTAACCAAGAGATTATACCTGCCTTCCATAACATCCTAGGAAGGCCAGCTATGCTCCTTGGACCTTGTTCAACAACTAGAACAAGACCAAGGTACTTCAACAAAGATGATCAAACTGCCTTGGTTGATGGTTCAAAGTAGAACCTCAAGGACTTTATATCTTCAACACAAGCAACAAACAACTCAACCAAGGGCTCTAATCCCTTCACAAGCTTGGTGTCAACAAGCTTGTAAGAGCTTATAGCAAATGGCCAAGGGTTAGTACACAAAATAAGCCAAAACAGAACCTAGGATTTCAAGGTATTCAAACCTTAAAAACCTTACGAAACAAGACGTGCCTTAACCACAAGATTAAGGTAGGCCTTAACAATCAAATGGAACTCAGAATTAGGCTACTCAAACACCAAACTTTTAATTAAATCAAAAAGAGATTTCACAATTTCAGAAATTCAAATTTTATTTAAACTTAAAAAGGAATTACAAAGATAATAGCCTAAAACTGGAACAAAGGGACTCTCACATGTTGAGGTCTCCTTTTATAGGCAAATGCCTGGCTAAACACTATTCACAAACCCTAGCAACTGAAATTCCTATTCTATCCTTGCAGAATCTTCTAGGTGTGTTGCCAGCTGTTTTGGTTGAATCCTGGACGTTTGTTGAGTGCTTAGGGACCAAGTAATGATTTGCAACCCTTGATTTTGCCAAGTAAGGATCAAATGCCAGGTGTCGTATTGTGAGTGGGGATGGGGGAATCATTCTGGTAGTGGGATTTGAGGTTTAAGGTGTGGGATGTGATTGAGGTGATGTGAATCACACGTGGGTTGAGTCAATTTTGTTTTCCCCTTTGTTTTGCTCCTTTTTGATCCTGGGTAAAAACTTGTTCATCCCTGGTAAAAATCCAAACAGTAAGTGTTTGGCGCATTTTTAGGAATTTGAAGTTTGGGATATGACAGCTTTGGTCCTTGTGTTTTGGGAAAAGTTGTATAACAAGTTATTTTGCAAACAAAACGTGTTTCCCTTTGTTTTAACTTTCACCATTTGTCACTTTTGGCACCAAACTTTTCACAAAGTGTTCCAAGGGTTATTTTTGACATTTTTGAATATTGCAAGGGCTGATTTTGGACAATGTTGATCTTCAAAGGTCTTCAATGTATCTTTAACTTCATGAGGGACCATTGTTGGCAATTTGGATTTGTTGAGGGACTAATCTTGCCATTTCTTCAAAGTTGAAGGACCTTTTGTGTAATTTTGACAAACTTAAGGGACCAAACTTGTATTTATAAATATACAAGGGTTTTAAGTGTCATTTCTTCAATAAATGAGGATCCAACTTGCACATCTTTAAGTCTTCAAGGATAAATGTTGAATATTCCATGATTAGGGCCCGGTTCTTTGTACGCCTTCGTTTCTCGTGTCCGTTTTTCCTTGTAACTTGTGATCTTTTGTCTTTTTTACGATATCCATACCTAAAATACACAAGTAAACAAACACAAGCATATATATGGTATTTTATGACATTTTTATGCATTAAAAGCCCGAAAAGAACGACGAGATCATGTATAAATGCCATCTCATCAGAATTCAATGTAATTAATTATAAGTTTTAATGTAACATATTATAAGTTTTCTACTTTTAGTGTGCATGCTTTTCTTGCTTGTACAAATAGTATTATATATTGTAAGTTGAATTTTTGACTATTCTAATAATAAAAGTGCACAATGCTTTATAAGAGAGTTAGATTTTAGATATAAATTTAGTTTATATTTGAATTAGGATTTAAAATAGATTTTGAGAAAAGATAAGGAGAGAGAAAATAATATCATTATATATTAAATATATGTTTTTTAAAAATTAATTATTATATAAAATATATTTTTAATTAAAACTAAAAGTGTAACATTAAAATTGATAGATGATAGTATGTGGGTGAGATTTTCTTAGAACAAAAAAGGACACATACACATTTAAAACCCATCAAATTGATCGGGCTACGATATTTTTGGACAAAACCCTTGACGTGACTTATCTCATAAATATCAAACATTACAATTTATATCTTTTCAGCCTACACCCGTTAAAACATAAATACCAAACATGTCCTTAACTAGTAACACAAAGGTATGCTATGTAATTATTATTAGTGGTGAACCTATAACGTTTATTTTGGAGAATCAAATTATTTTGTACTTACTAAAACAAAAAATGAACAACAACTTTGAGACGAAAAGTATACTTTTTACACTACTCGTCATAAATTTTAAGAGAATCGAAGCCATCCCCAATCCAGTAAGAAATCCGCCACTCATTATAATTATCTTAATGACATACAATGACAAAGCAAGATGGTTCGTACTTCTTAATATGTTGTGAAAAAATGGAATTTTGTTTACGATTGCAAAAAAAAACCGCAAGGTTTCGTAGACATGAGAAAAAAACACGAAACCGAAGAATACTAGTTTTTGGCCCTAACGAGGTCAGTTAGGAAAAAACCGATGGTTAGTAACCAGTTTCTCTTTATAGTTGTTGATCTATTTTTCCCAATCAATCGAACCGGTTAGAACATGTTTTTTTTTCTCTTAAAACCCAACCTAACCAATCATTTTTAGTTTTAATCGGTTTGACCGGGTTTGCCCAATAACTGATTCGCTTGCCCAAAAAATCTGAAATGCGCAAACCTAAGGTTTGATATATTCTTTTTTAAATTTGCAAGGTCTGACTTAAAAATTGTAAATCATGTGAGTGTCGTGTTTCATAGGCTCACTTTTGGTTTTGGACTTCATAACCTCACTTTTTGTGGCTTATTTAGAATTTTCTTTGCCTATATAATTGTATTATGTCAAAGCGAACTTATATGATTTGAAATGTTTGAAAATAAGTCGCAAAAGGTAGCTCATGAAACATAATCACAAACCAAATAAGCTATACGTCGGCTACATAAGCATGTAACAAGAACCCCATGTATGTGAGCTTACGAGCTTATTTGAATTTAGCTTATATATATATTCATAAGTTGCACAAATAAACCAAAAAATTGGGGCTTATAAATATAAGCATATAAATGTCAAAATAAGTCAAGAAAATTGGGGCTTATGAAATACTATAAGCTAAAATCAAATAAGCTAATAAGGACACACAAACTTAAAACAAACCATTATAATTATTATTTTTTGGCTTATATTTGATAAGCTCAAAGTATTTGCCTTTGGTTTGAAACATATAAATTTACAAGTTTATTTTGTTAATAACCTTGTTATTAAATGTTTTGTTAGGAATTATTTGTATAAGTACCACGTATCGTTAGTATCTATTCCAAGTACCATTGGTATTAGCAAGTATTGTTAGTATTGACGTGGTACATGCAAGTACCGTTAGTTGAAATAAGTACTGCTAGTAGTGATAAAGATAGTTATATCTTTAGTAAAGATATGTTCTAGTTATTATAGGAGTATATCGTGTGTGATATATATATATATATATATATATATATATATATATATATATATATATATATATATATATATATATATATATATATATATATATATATATATATATATATATATATATATATATATATATATATATATATATATATATATATATATATATATATATATATATATATATATATATATATATATATATATATATATATATATATATATATATATATCCTAATAGAATATTCCAGAGTTCCTTGTACTATAAAAGGAACATAGGGTCGTTGAGTTTATTGTACCTCTACAAAAAGTTTTACGATTAATAAAAAATCGAATAGTTAGTATATCTTTGTTCTTCTTAAGCTTTGATAAGTTAGATCCCATATAACTTATCTAGGTTTAGTAAGAGTCTCTCTCGTGCTCTAAGTTTATTTACAAGCTATTAGTTCAATCCTTAACAGGATCTCGATCTATTCAAAGGGATCAACAAGTGGTATTAGAGCTTGTTGAAAAACTCTGAATAAGAAGAACTAACCCAGACCGATAACCTTACTCTCACAAACAAATCTCATCATGTCTTAACATGGTGATGAAAACCCTCACATAAAAGATGTTATTCATAATGGCGATCCTCTCCAGCCAGCAACACCAGCTGTAGCAACAACATAAGTTGAACCTAAAGTTCAAACTTCTACACCAGTTCCACATACCCTCTTTCTTGTCAAGCTCTCAGTTCTAAAAAAGGATAACCATGAAACTTGGGCTATACAGATGGAACACTTTTTAAATCACACATATTACACTCGTGGGATGTCATTAAGAATGAGAACACACCAAAGAAAGTTACTTACTTAGCTGATGGTACATCCAAGTTATGCCTATCATAACTACAGTATAGATCCAAGCTGATATTAGGGAAAGAAAGGCTAGAACTAATCTAGCCATGACACTCTTAGAAGATATTTTACCTAGCTTTCATCACCACAGAGATGTCAAAACTATGTGGAATGCCATCAAGCTTAGATTTGGAGGAAACGACAAATCTAAGAAGATGAATAAAATTATGTTGAAACAAGAGTTTGATAGCTTTTCAATCTCTAGTGCAGAAAGGATTCATAAAGGCTATGGAAGATTTAGCAAGTTGCTTATTTAGCTAGCAATTATTGGTGCCACTATTCCAACTGATGAGTAAAATCTTAAAATTTTAAGAGACGTTCCACCAGAATGGAAATCTATGAGTATGCACTTCATTACTAGAGATGATCTAAATGTCACACTTTTTTATCATCTCTATAACAATACCAGAGTCTATGAGATTGATTTAAGAGGAACCAATACATCTGTAACACCTTCAACATCAAAGCCAAATCCACCTTTTGTGTCAGAACAATCTAGCGGTACATACTACCAAGGTACCTCTAGTGAATCAACTTCCAATTCTAAGCCACAAGAAAGACCTCAATCATCATTCAATGATGAAGTTGTCTTCTCCTTCTTTGCTAATCAAGATAATAGACCAAGGTTAACCCTTGATGATCTATTCTAGACGGATGATGTTGATATAGAACAGATGGATCTAAAGTGGCAAGCAACTGTGACGTTTGTTAGATCAAACATACATTATTAGAAAATTAGAATAACTATGACAGTTGATCCAAGGGAGCCTCTAGGTTATGATAAATCAAAAGTGGAATGCTACAACTATAGAAAGCATTGACACTTTGCTAGGGAATGCAGATAGGAGAATGCTAGAGGAAGTCAAAGAACCTAAAACTCTGGTAGGAGCAGCAAGGAAATTAGCTCAAAAAGTTCTGACATGACTCCATGGAAGGGAAAAGATGGTAAATCTATGGTTTCAGTAGCTGGAACAATCAACTGGGCTCAAGGGCAGAAGGATGAAGAACATGCTTTAATGGCATTGTCTTAAGGAGATTGCGAGGTATATCATTGTTCCAAAGATCGTGTGCTTAAATTTAACAGTCTTAGGTTAGAATTAGAGGAACAATATCAAAAACTCAACACCTATAATGTAGAAGTAAATGTTTGATTTAGACTATCTGACTAATTCCATGAATTACTATCCTACGCAAGCATATTGTCAAACTAACAATGCAGGTTCAGAAGAACTTAATCCAAGTACATGTACACAAGAGAAAGACACTCCTACCTCTAATTCAGAGGCAGATGCTGATGAAAGTATCTTTGTACTAGTCTTGCCTCCTACCTCACCTACATTGTCCAGCCTAAGTTGGAAGCAGCCAGTGAAGCCAGTAGATGATCAAGCCGCACAATATGAGTTACAAAGGCTAATTGATCAAGAGAAGAAAGCTACAACTGAATTTGATCGTGTTAGAGAAGAACCTTTGGAGTCAACAGGTTCAGCGGTACATACCCATTCAGGTGGTACCTCAGATCCAAGTACCATTGTACAAAGTTTGACACGAGTGAAGGATGTGTTTAATCGTTTCAACTTTTTGAAGGATAAAGACATTCCTACAAGTATTGTTGATGATCCACTAGAAAATGTTCTTTGATCTCTGGATGATGAAGACATGTATGCTAGTCCAAAGGATGGAATTTTCTCTAATTCTTCCTATGATGAGGAGGGTGAAGTGGCTGACTTTAATAATATGGAACCATCTATTCCAGTCAGTCCTATTCCCACTCATAAAGTTCACACCAATCATCATATAACTCAGATAATTAGAGATCCTAAGTCAACTGTTCAGATTGGGAGACATACTAAAGCAAGTAATGAAGCCCATGCACTTATCAGTTATGTCAAGCAGCAACAAAGAACTAATCACAACGATACTCAACAATGTTTGTTTGCTTGTTTCTTATCACAGATAGAGCCTATGAATATTTCTCAAGCTCTTGGAGATGAAAGTTAGGTTGATGCTATGTAAGATGAGATTTTGCAATTTGAATTGCAGAAGGTAAGGGTTCTTGTTGACTTACCATATGGAAAACGAGTAATTGGAACTAGATGGGTTTCCAGGAACAAAAAGGATGAAAGAGGTGTTGTAATCAAGAATAAAGCAAGGCTTGTTGCTCAAGGGTACAAACATTAAGAAGGAATAGACTATGATGAGGTTTTTGCTCTTGTGGCAAGGATTAAAGCCATTAGGTTATTTTTAGCCCTTTCCTCATTTATCGGTTCATAGTTTATCAAATGGATGTCAAGAGTGCATTTCTTTATGGCACTACTGACGAGGAGGTGTATGTCACACAACTTCCTGGTTTTGTAGATCCTAAGTTCCCTAATAGAGTCTACAAAGTGATCAAAGCTTTATATGATCTACATCAAGCTCCTAGAGCATGGTATGCTACATTGTCAAATTTTCTGTTGGAGCAATGATATAGAAGAAGGACCATTGACAAGACTCCTTTTATTAAGAAGGACAAGAAGGATATTATTCTTGTTCAAGTTTATGTTGATGACATTATATTTGGTTCTACCAAAAAGTCATGGTGTGAAGAGTTTGAAGATTTGATGAAAGGAAGATTTCAAATGAGTTCTATGGGAGAGCTTAATTTCTTCTTAAGACTACAAGTCAAACAGAGGAAATATGGTATATTTATCAGTTAATATAAATATGTTGTTGAAATCTTGAAGAAATTTGCAAGTATGGAATCTAAGAGTGCAAGTACACCATTTGAAGCCAAGAAGTTATTATTCAAAGATGAGCATGCTGCTGATGTGGATCTACACTTATATAGGTCCATGATTGAGTCAGTTGTGTATCTTACTTCTTCTAGGCCTGATATAATCTTCGCAGTGTGTGCTTGTTCAATGTATCAAGTCAATCCAAAGGTTTCACATCTATATGTTGTGAAAAGGATTTGCAAGTAACTCAAAGGCTAACCCAATTTGGGATTATGGTATCCTAGAAAGTCATCATTTGACTTAGACGCTTACTCTAATAGTGATTATGTTGGAGCTAATCATGATAGGAAGTCCACAATAGGAGGTTGCCAATTCCTAGGAAGAAGACTCATATCTTGTTAATGCAAGAAGCAGACCATTGTTGTAACTTCTACTACTGAAGTTGAATATGTAGTTGTTGCTCATTGTTGTAGACAAGTGCTTTGGATCCAGAACCAGTTGCTAGATTATGGGTTCAATTTCATGAACACCATAATCTATACTGATAATGAAAGCACTATATGTATTGTCAAAAATTTAGTGTTTCACTCCAAAACCAAACATATTGAAATCAGGCATCACTTCATCAGAGATGCTTACGACAAGAAGATGATTCAGGTTTTGAAGATTCATACAGACAACAATGTAGTTGATTTGTTGACCAAGGCCTTTGAAACCAAGAGGTTTGAGTTTTTGGTAACAAATATTAGAATGCTCAATCATTACGACTACATGTGTTAAGGGGAGGATTTATTTGTAAATTATTGTTTACAAATGTTTTGTATAGTGTTTGTAATTGTTTGTGATGTTTTATAGGTTAGATGGATCAAGGAAAGAGATATGGAAATGAACTTAGTTTGCATGTACTGGTGGTTCATTCTAGGTACCGTTTTTGGAAACCATGTACCGCTAATCTTAAAGACGTACCGCCAGTTATAGCATGTACCACTAAGTTGCCGTTGTTAAACGTACCGCTCAAGTATGTTTTATGAAAAATTAGAGGTTTCTTCGCGCACAGGTTTTCTTACCCTATATAAACCCACCCCAATTACATAATTAACTCACCTAATCTCTCAATTATTACCTCGAGTTCAAAACCCTATTTTTTCATCGATGATCAAAACAAACAACAATGGCGAACCTTCAAGTGATCTTTAAACACAATCAACTAGCAAATTTAATCTAGAATACTGATAATCATGAGTTCCACGAGATGTTGGGATTCCTATTTAGAAGCAACATCGAATTTGCACTCACTGTAAGTCCTACTGTTACCAAATCAGTTGTTGAACAATTTTGGAGGACTGCCTCTTCTATTATTCGACATGATGTCCCTTGCATTAAAGCAAGAGTACATAATAAGACTGTTTATGTGACAAAAGCGTCTTTAAGAGCTTCATTACACCTTAATGATGTTGCTGGTATTAATATGTTGCGTGACTTAGAGATTTATTATAGTTTAAAGACTATGGGAAATGAAGGGGGTGAAATTTCACTCACTTTTTATAAAGGATTATTTTCTCCTCAATGGAAGTTATTTTCATACTATAATATATTGCTTAAGTCCAAAAAGTTATTCATTTGATCAAATTTCTGCTAGTACAACAAATGTTGGTATTTGTTTAGCTACCAATTGGGTTTTTTATTTTTCAAAAATGATTTTTGATGGTATGCTAAAACATTTAGAGACTAAGAAGAAATTTTTTATGTATCATATATTTTTACAGCATATATTAAGTGAACAAGTGCCTGACCTTCCTGCCTCATCAAACCTTTGGATTGTATCCACTTTTACTTCTAAGACTTTTTCCTTTTTGAATCAAAAGGGTATAAATTTTAGTGGTAAAGTTACACTATTTTTTTCCAACATGCTCGAAGAGCTAGCTAATTATGAGGGTTAGGCTTCTAGTTCTGCTAGTGAGCCTGAGCAAACTCCCTTTCATGCCTTTGGAGAAGCACCTGTAACTTTTTTCTCTCACCAAGACCAAGAGGTCTATGATGAGATGATCCATACATATGATGCTTCACCTAATGCTAGTGGTTCACCACTAGTTGTGGTTGCAGATGTAGTGGATAATTATGCTCTAACTGCTTTGTGTAGTTCCTTAGCTTAACAGGTTAAAGACTTACAAGATATTAAAGCCAATTAGGATGAAAAGATAACCACGTTAGATGCCAAGATAAAGAAGCTAAGGAGAAGATCAAATCCTTAGATCATACATCACAATGCTATACATAAGGCACAAAGAAAGGATCAGAGGAGGGAAGTGAAGAGGTTGAGGAAACAACAAAGAATGCATACAAACAACGGAGGAAAGTTGATGAAGTTGACCTTCTTCTGGTGTTGGATATTCTAATGAAGACGATGCAGACAATGAGGGGAGGATTTTGGATTATAAGGCTGAGCATGATGATGAATTGGAGTACAATGTGGAGCATGCCGTGATGGAAGAACATGTTCAGGAGGAAAATCCAAATCAACAAAATTCATAATATCCCCCACAAGAAGAAAATACATTGTTAAGTGAAGAAAGGGTTGCAGATGTTCAATCTCTATAGAAGAAAACTATTGATGACATAGAGATAGAAATAGTTGACATGACTCGTGTGCAGAGTCAAGAACAACAAGAGCAGCAACTACAACAACAACCACAACAGACAAATCAACAACAAACAACTCAATAAAAGGATGAGGAAACTTAAAAGACTAAAGAGTTACATGTTGAAGATTCAATGTTTGTAGATCAAAGGTGTCTGATGATACCTTAGTTGCTAGAGAAGACAACAATAATATGTCAAGTACCAGCGATGCAGCAAGTACCGGTAAGCATGAACCTAGTACCGTCAAGCCAATTCCATGTACCGCTGGTATAGTAGGTACTGCTGGACAAGAAGGTTCAAAAGCAACTTCAGAAGCAAGTGCAACTTCATCTTTTGGAGATGAAATCACATTAGCCAATCTTCTACTTGGATTGAAGGAGAAGACGTCAGTAGAGAAGGCTAAACAGAAAGAAGCTGAAGAAAATACACAAACTGGTGATAATGATCAAGTTGTGAATATGAATATTTCTGAAGGTGAATCAGCACCAGATGTCCAAGAACCATAGTCACAACATCATGACGAACACGTTGGAGAGCCACAAGTCCAAACAGAAACACAAGTGGAACAACCTACAACTACCATTGAAGCACAAGAACCAAGGAACAAAGAGAAGGAGGTTCAAGCTTCAAAACCAAGCACCAAAGGCATTGTCATTACAGGTCAACAACCACAACAAAGTGAAGAAAAAAGACCTCTTAGGTTTAAGAGGAAACTATCAAATATTGACCCAAAGGATAAAGGCAATAAGCCATTGAAATCCGATTCTAAAAAAGAAAATAGGGACTCAGATAGCATTGAAGGAGCTATGAAGAAATTTCAACAAGTAAACCATGATGGGGAAGTAGCTTGAAAAATGCAAGCTCAAATACATAAATAAGAAGAGCAAACAACTTTTGAAGCTAAAAAGACTATAAGAGGAAATGTACATCAGGAAATTTGATGAAATCAAAGCTCAAATGGTAACTGATAATATTCATGTTGAAGCTATGCAAGCTGAAGAAAGAGAGCAATTTGATGATGAAGAGAGATTCAAATTGCTTATGGAGTTGGTTAGAGAGTAGAAAAGGCATTTTGTTGAACTAAGAGAGAAAGAAAGCAAGTCAAAACCTCCTACCATAACACAACTCATAAATCAAATGGTTGTCTATCTAAAGCAGATGGCTCATTATACTCATGCACATCTGAAGAAGAAGACTTTGATGAAGTCAAAGTTTGATATGACAAACACAAAAGCTTGAACGATTTTTTTTAATTAGGTCGGAATAAGATAAGAAAGCTTTGGAAGAAGTCAGACTTAGAGAACAACAAAAAAGATTTGGGAGTACCCTCATACTGGATGAACAAAGGACTGCTGATAAACCAAAAGGTAGTGCTCCAAAGAAGCTGACCGTTTATGTCAGAAAACACAAAAGATACAAATGAGATGCCTAAGGTGACATAACAACAAGGACTGGATGAGGGAACAAATCCTCAAAGTGTTGAAGAGACTGACAATGTATAGGCAATACATGAGCAGTTAATGGTACATACTCGACAAACGGTACAAACACCTCAAGAAGAAAATGCTAAACAATAACAAGTACCTAAGGGAGGTACATCACAAAAAGGGGAAAAGAAACTACCTACAAAGGAGGAAGGAACTTCTGAAGGTAGAGGAATAAAAAGAAAGAACTCAACTCGCAGAAAGCATCTAGCAAGGAAAATGGTAAAGTTGTCTACAGATCAAGGAATAAGTGACAGTGACGATGATCTTAAAAGACACCTCAAGATAGTATAATTTAAAGATCAGTATCTTTATATATAATAAAACAACAACTTTTTGAATTGCCAAAAGTTACATTTCTGACGTCATAATACACGTGTAATTGGAGTATGCTCGTGTCATAACAACTAATTATACGGCTAGACACATATGGGCCTATGGGGTCACACACATATACACTAAGGTACCATTTCAATATATCGTGTTTATCGTATTTACGGTATATAAACAACCTTCGTAACTCGAGATCATTATTGGGCTTCTAACGACTAGTAGAGTACTTAGTTATTAGACTTGTAAAACTGAATGGCAAGGTCCATACAAAGCCCATTGAGTCTGGCCCATTAAGATGAAAAAAGGAAGGAGTTACATTTGTGATAAATATTAGTTATTAGGGAATAACTCAAATTTATTACATTAAACACATTACCAAAACTCCTCCCTCTTTCCTCTAATTTGTTTTTGCACGGTTTTGAGATAAAGAAAACGAGGGTTTAAGCTTTGTAATGATCTCCATCTTTGAATCTTGTTTATTCAAAGGGTGTTACTAGGTTACGGGGTTTAAGACTAGCATCTATTGGTATACAAGGATGTGTGGTGTGGATACATCATAGAGGTGATCTCCTTTGATCACTTGGTTTCATTTAGTTTCTTGGTTAGATCATGTGGTGATTGTCTCCAATCATTTGTTGCCGTTCGATCCTACCGAATCACGTTACAAAGGTATACTTTTATTGTTTATTCTTTAGATTAATCGTATGACTATATGGATCCGTTGATATGTGATATTTCCGCTGCGTTTATTATTTATTCATATCATATTTATATGGATATTCACCTATAGTGGTATCAGAGCCATCATATGATGTCATATGATTATCGGGTATGCGTAAAAGTGGCCAAATCGTGTGTTTTCGGAGGATTAATAAAGAAAAAATTAAAACAGCCACAAGAGCTTAAGTTTCATGTTAAAACAGACCATAATATGGTCTTATGATCTGTATTTTTTTATTCCATGGCCATGGGTTACGCATATCTTAATTGGTATTGTTACCGGTACGTGTAAAATGACCTAAAAACGCGTTTTTTTGAACGATTCTTGAAACGAGTTTTAAACAACCCATATAACCATTATTCTGTAATTATATGATAATTATAAGGTTTTTAAAATATGGTTTCAATAACCTAAGGCCATTGGTTACACGTACCAATCGGGGGTTTAATTAATTGTTGATTATTGCTTCGATTTCGTTGGCTAACAAGTGTATCTTGTTGTTTATTTTATATCCATGGCAAATACATGCATGTTTGGTCATGGAATTATCCAACACCTTTTTATATTCATAATCTTATGGTATTATTATGTTTCGTATGCAAAGCCGATGAAAACCTAGACCAAATATGACATGTTGTGTATTGATTTGCATTTAATTTCAGTTTTGGGGATTTGCCATTGTTTCGGCTTCAGTAATATGTTTTTAATGTTGGTTATAGCCATTGTTTGGGCACTTTACAGTAGGTTAATGATAGGTTAAATGTTTTTAGTCAAAAATCATTTGTAACTGATGTTTGGATGGGAATGGCTAAAGAATTAAAGACATATTGTGATATTCGGAGCTGCTGAGTGACCTGCACTAAAACGTGATTTCCCGGAGTTCTATAAGGAGATAGAAGCCCAAATTTGGTGTGCTGATTCACAACTCATGGGCCTTCAAAATTCTCAACTAGACCTCAGGCTAGGGAAGACTCCTTCTATGGGTTTTGGGCCCTAGAAGTCGACTGAATTTTTTTGGCAGATTTGGGCCTCATGTTCATTTTGGGTTCTACTTGCTCTTGATGGTCTTGGAGCAAGTGGGAGCCCACTTTGTGGTTGTTTTGACTTACCCTTAGTTGGCTTCTTGGTCCTCGTGATGGCTCACGAGATTAAGCTTAGGTTTTTCATCGGTTCGAGGCTTTGTATACTTGTGGTTGTGTGGTTGCTTATTTGCTTGATATCTTGCTATAACTTGCAAATGTTTTTATAAAACTTGATACTAATCACAAACCATTTATAAGACTAAATCTTTGATTTAGTCTAATGTTTAAATACGATTTAAAACAAAAATCTTGTTTTCATAATAATTCATAACATGTTATGAATGTTATTTATTTTATGTATTGTCTAAACTAATAATACTTCCACTTAGGTTTTATATTAGTCTTTAACTTGGACAACTTGACACGCATAAATTAAAACAAGATTAGAATTAAGTTAAGAAATGTTTTTAACTTGTGCTACGATGGATTAATGCATGCTTCCTCATACACACTTTTGATTTGTAAATCAAACTTTTATACCCGTCTCAAATTTAAGTCATGCCGTCCAATCGTTTGAGATCACCTGCAATTACTTTTTTCATCTTGTGAGACAGATGTGAATTGTAACCCAAGGTGATTATTATCTATGCGTGAGACCTAGACTTATTCTCGCATGTTCTCAAATTGGATGACTTAATCGGTACAACGGTGAGACCTTGACCAAGGCAAGGATGGGACTAAACATGCCAGTTTGACATTTAGTGAAATGTTTGCTTGTGTCATGAGTCCCATAAGGATCTAAGAATTGCACAAGATTTGCAATTGATGAACGTCGTCTACCTGTTGAATCTATCATTGCTAGCAGATCAACTGATGTGGTGGTGGAACCTCAATGAGGATCTTAGCCTTTTCGTAAAATTAATTATTTTTATAAACTTGGGTAGTTAATTTTAAAAAGATAATTATCGAAAATACTAAATATGAACTTTGTATTTCTATTAATGATTTTGTGCAACACAAACCGTAAACAAAGTTTGTTTCCTTTTGTGTTAGAGGAAAACAAACTAAGTATTCTTTCCTTGTAATAATAAGACTCCTTCCCATCCTTTCTCCTTGTATGAGAAAGCTGTAATAGGAACACTTGAATCTTCTCAATTCTAATCAATCTTAATACACACATACTCAAGAAATCGCATTGTCTTGTAAGTCAAAACGATTAAGTACGGGTGCATATCTTAAAGTGTTAAGATATTGTATGAGTCTTGATTAGAAATTGAAGTCTCATTAAACCGTGAGAGGAAAGGAAATTACTAGCATATTTTTATAGTATATTTCCTTACACAAACAAGTTCCATAAGATTCTACACACCTTTGAGGTAAAGTAGAAAGAGGAATTGCATGCAAAACTTTCAAGTTAATGGCATCGATGGAAATCTCATCACAAATATAGTAGAACTTGATACTTTTCTTTGAATATCTATGTACATGTTTACTAGTCTACGAGACTCACATTGGCTATAATGTGTAGACATTCAAAGAACTAGAAAGTATACAAATTGCTACTTGCTTTTTCACTAGTATAGATACATTCAAAATGTTGTCTAAACTAATGGGAGCAATGCATTTTTTTAACCATAGTACACACTTGTAAAGTTGTCTTATTCAGTGGGAGCTATGAGCTTATCACCTTGTAAGTGACCCACTTAATTTCTAGATTGTCTTGAAATAACATCATAGTTTTCCAAGCCTTATTGCATATTATTTTAAAAGATAACTAGTCGCTTTTCTGATGTCGCTTCCCGAAATGTTATCTAAAAATAGTTATGCATGATTACTTATTAAACGATGAAGTTATACATAACCCTTCTATACAAGCTTGATTTAAGTATGACTTAAATCTTATTATATCTGTGATATTTTAATATTATTCATATATGATGTTGTGCCATGCTCAAGTGGGAGAATTATTAGAGTGTGCAAGGTAAAACACAATATGGCTTATAATATTCTATTAGGACTTATACATATTGATGTATGTTGCCTAATAGAGAACTAATGTCAAGAAATAATAAAAATTACTTCATCGCATTACCTAAATGTTTTAGCTAATAAGCATATGTCTTCTTGTAAAGACATAAATATGAAGTATGTAAATTAACTTGAAAATACTATTGAAGCCAAAAGTAGGCATTCAATAATACTTTATTTCTAGTATATTTATGTCTTGTTCAAAGAATTATAAAATAAAGTAAGTACTTGACTTGTTGTGTCTTCCTGTTAGGCCATATACAATGAAGTTATTGGATTGTTCAATATCTTATAAAGTATATTTAGCGACCAACATGTTATGTTTTCTTGTTAAAACATGAATATGAAGTTCTTGAACTACTAAAATAATCATACTTTATAGCATGCAATCGACTTGAATATTTTGTTTATGCAATTTGGTTTGGCCGAATTATAAAATATGTGAGCCAAAGAGTATTATGTTATCAAAGGAATTGTGATACTGTCTCATAATTGCAACACTATGTCTCATGTGTAAAATCAAATACTATCGTTATTATTTGATCCTTGATAACATTAACTACTCTCTCTCTCTCTTATATCTTATTAAGGTTAACAAAAATTTGAATATGCCCGTGCTTATTCAATATGGTTCCAAACATGAAGGTAACTAAGAAACCATCAATTTATGGAATGGGATGACTCCCAGTAAGTCTTAGTTGAAGTCTTGAATTTGTTAAAATCATGTTAGACGTGTTATTAACAAAACTTGAATCAAGAAATTTTAGTGTATTTTATACATCCCAAACGAGAACAATTCATTGTTGCTCGACATGCTGTGTACTTGGAGAAAGTCTCCTCTTACAAGAAGCAAGTGGGAGCCTTTATGCATCTTTGAAGAAAGTAATGAATAAAATACAACCTTCTGAATACACTAGTGAACGACACAATTGAGGCTGAGCAAGTAAATGCAAAAGCCACAAAGTGTTGTAACTTCCATTCGTATATCCGCAAGGATACCTCAAGCACCTGAAGATATGAATGTCATGTCAATGTTGAGGAATCTAAGTTAGAGGATCATAGTGAACCTCATAACTATGGAGACTCATTTTTAGATTTGGAATCTAATAAATGACTCAAAACTATGAATGGTTAGATGTAGTCCATAAAAGAAAATCAATTTTGGAATTTGATTAGCTTTCACTAATCAGTAAGACTGATAGGTTATACATGGTCTTTTATGAGAAGATAGATATAGACACAATTGTACACATTTATACACACTCTCTTTGAATAGAGTTTAAGGCATGTTCAAGCAATTGGTCATGATTTAAGGCTTTATTTTATTTACGAGTGTTAAATTAATAAAGATATTAATTACCATACTTTATTTCATGAATATGAAATATGGCAATTGGTGTACAAACTCTATAAATCCAAGTGTGGATTAGAGTATGCATCTAGGAGATGGAATCTTAAGTTTGAATCAAGGATATGATCATGATTAAAACAAAGATAACTCTTTAAGCTAGTATGAGCATATTGTTTTGTTTGTTCTTAAATCTCTATGTTGTTAACATATTGGAAATAACATTCCATCAAAGCTAGGTTTTTAATGTTTAGTTTGGAATATATTTCTATTTGAGAGATATAAGAAATAACACATATAACCTTGGAACATATGCTTATTAGGAAAAGGCATACGCGGTTAATAAGTCTAAATATGACACATCACTGAGAAAGTCTCAGAATTCTATCTCATGTGATAAGATTGATTATGTACATGGAAACTTTTAGTTTACCTAGTGGATTCATTACATATGATATGTGATGTATTAGACTAATTTTAATACTTGCATAAATGCAAGATGAACTGATCACAAAGTATCTAAGGGAAAGTCATTAGACTACTATATACTTGATCATCGTTTACGGATTTTAGCTAGGATTAGTGTTGAGTTTATACACTAATGCTTACTTCGATTGAGATGGTACTCAATACTAGTGATAGTAGTATTTCATCTTCAATGATAATACTATTACCTAGACGTGCTTGATGAAAAGCATTGTTGCACTACTCATTAGTAAAATAAGAATACTTTACACTTTGGGAAGCTGTTAAGAAGATTGTATTAAATAGGTGTTCTACTTGCTTCAAACAACCTATGTAATGTACTATGGCGATGCTAGTATTACTGTATTAGCACTTGAGCGCACATATACAAAATGACAATCATCGTATTATTCAAAATCTTCACTATTATGTGAGTTTCTGAAATAAGTATTCTCAAAGTTCACTCATATGACAACTCAACAGGTTCTTGTGTAAATTCAATGTCTTGTAGTCAAACATGTTCATCATGCTTGGAACATTGGACTTTGACCTTAGAGTAGTCTCATGTATATCTGTTTTTTTTAATATTTGGATAATGGAACGTTAAGCAGTTTTACTAAATAATGAATTGATATACTTGGTAGATCGTCTTCATTTGTACTATTGTGTTCTATATTATCATGTTTAATCCATGAATAATTTAGTTATTCTAAATTATCCATTGTCAGTTGACGATACGGGAGTATTGTGGAATTAAGACAAATGTGAGTTGGTCATATTCATTAGGAATGAATATTAATTGATGATGCCGCCAAACTCATATGTGTTCATTGGATGAACATTGGATTGATCCAACCTACGAGAATTCACTACATGGATCGTCGTCAATAGTGAATCTCGCAAGTGGTTGAATCTCTCATCCTTAGACTTTATGCAAGTAGGTTTTGTATGTGTGGAATGTCAATCTTTGATATGCTTAAACGCTGTCATGAACAAGGCTGCTATAAAGACCATTTTCAGGTGCGATGTGAAACACATGAACGACACGTGCAGTCAAAATAGGATTTGTTCCTCCACTTTTATTGGAGTTAGATACTACTGGGCCCCTCGATGAATTGTACAGATGTATGTGTGGCCACACCCAAATGTAATTAAGATGATTCTTGATTAATTTGGTAACCTAGTTCAATTTCTATATCGAGAAACAGAATAGTTAAACTTAAGAATGATTGTTGATCCATGTTTAAAGTTTAACAAAGTATCTGAAACAAAAGGATGACTGATATCTAAACCATTTAAATAAGATGTTTGAGAAACTACCCCCATACGTTTCTAGGGGCATTGGCGTGTTGCTAGACGCTAACCATTGCTTGTATAATTACATGATTATTATGACGTGCGCAAGTGGGAGCTGTTGGAGTATGCTCGTGTCATAACAACTAATTATACGGCTAGACACATATGGGCCTATGGGGTCACACACATATACACTGAGGTACCATTTCAATATATCGTGTTTATCGTATTTACGGTATATAAACAACCTTCGTAACTCGAGATCATTATTGGGCTTCTAACGACTAGTAGAGTACTTAGTTATTAGACTTGTAAAAGTGAATGTCAAGGTCCATATAAAGCCCATTGAGTCCGGCCCATTAAGATGAAAAAATGAAGGAGTTACATTTGTGATAAATATTAGTTATTAGGGAATAACTCAAATTTATTACATTAAACACATTACCAAAACTCCTCCCGCTTTCCTCTAATTTGTTTTTGCACGGTTTTGAGATAAAGAAAACGAGGGTTTATGCTTTGTAATGATCTTCATCTTTGAATCTTGTTTATTCAAAGGGTGTTACTAGGTTACGGGGTTTAAGACTAGCATCTATTGGTATACAAGGATGTGTGGTGTGGATACATCATAGAGGTGATCTTCTTTGATCACTTGGTTTCATTTAGTTTCTTGGTTAGATCATGTGGTGATTGTCTCCAATCATTTGTTGCCGTTCGATCCTACCGAATCACGTTACAAAGGTATACTTTTATTGTTTATTCTTTAGATTAATCGTATGACTATATGGATCCGTTGATAGGTGATCTTTCCGCTGCGTTTATTATTTATTCATATCATATTTATATGGATAATCACCTATAGTGTAAACATTCTAGCCTCCCCCTTTTCTAGTACCCGGATGTCAGTTTCTACTTAACTGATGTTAGTTTATCACTACAAAAATTAACTCGATCAATTTATCACCAGAACTGGTTGGATCACTTTATTCAATCAAATGTAGTATCTTTCTATGAATGTTTCTTACAACAACACGCTCAACAACTATTTGATTATCCATATGGGGTTGGTATCAAAATTATTTAATTTGTATGATTTTTTTATACCTGACTTGTATTGTGAGGTTTGTTATTTTAAATCTTCATCTTAATTTGTATGATTCGGTGATTTTCATTTTCTTGTTTCGAGGGTTTTTATCCTGATCATTTATATTAGTGTTTTTGTTATAACTATTCATTTAGGGGTTTTATTATTTTGAATACTTTGTGATGATGCTTCATATTAGGGGTTGATTCATTTGAAGGGGTGTGTAGATTTTAATCTTCACATTAGTATTATTCTCTCTAATTGTGAATTGTTTATCCATTTGTTCTTCTTCTTGGTCTCTACATTCTTATTCTCTCTAATTAGGTTTACTAATTTTCTCTTAATTGGTGATAAAGAGGTTTATTTTGATTACATTATTCAATTTAGTTAAGATTTAAGTTCAGAGCACGAACATGCATGATTTGGGTTTTGTTTATTGGCGATTGGAATTACGGTTTGGTAACTTACATCCATGTCTGAATATTAGGTCTTCGGGTTTAGTTATCGTGAGCGAATCTTAAGTCGTTGGGTATAATTTTGTTGCACTATATGGGTTTGTAGTGTATATAAAGTGACAGATTATGTCGGTTCAACCATGGTGATGATACCTAGGCTTACTTAATGGATGATTGCTATAATTTGTTTCGGTGCATAAGTGGGCGTGTGTGACGTACATCACGAGGTGTGTTTGGAGTTTGCTTATTTAGATCTACTTCATAGATAATGGAAACTTCACATTTGTTGTTTTAGTTGCACCATTAAGAACAATAGCACATGGATATCTAAGTGTTCATGATTGACAATCTTTTATTAATAAGCATTTCTATCTAGGTATCGTAGATTTCTCCTTTCCGCTAATGACCAATTTCGTGGGTCTATACTCTGTTAGATGTCAAAGTTAGGTACTACGTTTTTCATTTTACATATTCTAACCCTGAGTCAAGTCATTATAAATTAGTGCTTTATGTAAGAGTAAAATACATGTTGTTGGTGTAGTCAAAGGAATGTTTGGGACAACGTCCACTTTGACCCATTTTAAGTCACACGGATCGAAAATTGTATGAAACTATGTGTGATGTGTATTTACAGTTTTATAATAAAGTATGAGATACATGATGTCAAATGTTACACAAGCTTTAAAATGGTAGATAATCAGTCAATACCATTACCATTATGTTGGAAACTTTTATGAAACAAAAAGAACCTGACATAAGTGTTTGCGGTTACAACATCCAAACTTTTCTAGCCTACTCATCTTATTTGTATAGTTTGTTAGGATTTTCTTTTTTAATTCATAAACGGGGTTCTTATGAGAAATGAACATATGCAATTGTAGCTACTTTTGTGTATGCCACTGATATAATTTTATTTCTTTAGGTCATCATGTAAGCTTCCAAGAAAATAAGATTATGTATTCATGTATGTATATATGATCCTACGTGTCATGCGTCGGGCCAAGCTCGATTTAATTACTTAATTGGAGCAATATTATGTGCAGGTTAACGTTGAAAGTTGGCCCTTCGTAACATTCATCAACCTGCCATTTGATGCAGTGCAGTTAGATTTATGGGTTCGAAGACTCGACATGCGTGGTATTGAGGCTGAAGCATAACAAGAAAACATATAGGCACATCAGCTATAATTCCATAAAAACATGCGTGGTATTGAAAGTGTTGATCTATGAAGATAAAGATTGTAAAGTATCAAACACTACAATATGTTTATCATGGTTATTCTTGAATTATATGCATGTCGATTTCGTTTGATGGTTATATCTCAATTTGATAATTGCATGATAAGTTCACAAGGGAAAAAAATATGCTTATGATCTTTTAAAAGTTACATAGCCTTGCAAGCCTACTTAATTGGGTAAAAGTTATAAAATACCATCTTACTTATTGATTTGTGCCGACTTTAAACACTTACTATTTAATCTCGTGACTTTACCATTCTACTTGTTTGTTTTGTAATAATATTACCATTATGACCATTTATATTTACATGTCACTAAATTAATTATTAAAAAAATCTAAAATAAATTATTATATCCTACATGGATGTTAAAGAAAAAGGTTGACCCATCCAATGGTCCATACCCGATCCAAAATCCAAAATCCAAACCCAATTCAAAGTCTGGACATATCATTCTCATTTTATCAACCCATGTCTCCTTCTTCCTCAAATGATTCTGTCTACTTCCCTATGGTTAAAATGATTTTGTCTACTTCCCATGTTAAAAAGAGAAACAGTGGGGTTATTCTTGTTTGATTTTCATTACTATTAAAATCAAATGTTACACTTTTCAAATGACACCTTGTATGCAGACTGAACCAAGCAGTCCCAAATTAAACCGAAAGCAAACCGAGTACAAAGTACAAACATACCATTCCAAATCAAACAAAAAAAATGGGTTGATCCAGTAAAACACCAGGCCACAGAGTTATAAACCATCAAAAATACGATTCACATTGAAGTTTCCGACAGTAAAACTAAGGCAAATGGTCGAGCAAATCCATATAACACATGAACCTTGCTTTTGATTAATAAACATATAACACACTGAAAATAGCAAGGAGCTCTAAATCTGTAACATTTGAAAGTCTTCTTTTTGACCATTTACTCGCCCCCATCAAGAAGACTCGCTCTATAACACACATGAAAGTAAAAAGTTGGTGGGACTGGGCATCATATCCGCCTCACCCGTCTTTCCTTTCTCCCCAAATCTTTATTTCATCAACCAAATCACCTCCATTAGGACCATTATGGACCACCTTCTCGATGAACACAAGATCATTTATAACAACTGATTTTTGAGATTCTTCTACTTTTTTCAAGTGGGTTTGTACCATTGTTTGAGACCAGTGCCTATGATAAGTATATGGTAACGTGATTATGAAAACCATAGATTTGGGTTTTGATGTTTTTGATGAGTTTTGATGTTTTTGATGGGTTCTGATGTTGCTGATAAAAGATTGGAGATTGGGGTTTTGATGTCATCGGCAGGTTCATGATGGTGGTGGCTGAAGATGATGAATGATGGATCAAGGAGACGAGTGTGTTTATACATAGTAAATAATATGTTTATAATGACCCAAAAGTCAACTTTCATAGTCTATAATGGAAGTCAACGTGACGTGGATATATTAAAAGCAAATCAAATAATGACGTGGATATTATT
Organism: Glebionis coronaria; assembly: GCA_025667525.1. Classification (NCBI taxonomy): domain Eukaryota; kingdom Viridiplantae; phylum Streptophyta; class Magnoliopsida; order Asterales; family Asteraceae; genus Glebionis; species Glebionis coronaria. The sequence goes on from CM046880.1 coordinate 550,958,523, forward strand.
GTGCCACGGTGTCGGTAACAAGTTACCAAATGGGTAACTTCGAAACGATTTAAAAAGTAGAAGGGTAAAGTCACGAGACTAAATAGTAAATGTTTAAAGTCGGCACAAATCAATAAGTAAGATGATATTTTATAGCTTTTACCCTACTTAATTAGGTAAGGCGAACATCTTTTTTTAACGGGCTAATTCTTAAAATGCCCCAAGATGTTACCTTTTTTCTCTTTTTGCACCCACAAAATGAAAATTTCTCAAAATGCCTTATGCAACTTTTTCAAAAAAATTTAAAATTTTGGGAAAATTTTGGAAAATTTTCATTTGGTGGGTGCAAAAAGGGAAAAAAAAGTGACATCTTTGGGCATTTCAAGAATTAGCCCTATTTTAACCGGGTGATAGATATCGATGTACTTTTCAAATTATCTTTAAATGATAATATTTTGATTACCACCCGCGAAACCCGCGGGTTTATAGTCTATGTAGATATAGAATTGTTGGGAAAGAAAGCACCCATTGTTAATTGGGAGTGCATAATTCAATTTGGAATATAAACACATCCTATTTACAGGGCAGATGGATCACATATGTACTTTGAATGGTTGGAAGATGTGCTACATATTCTTGACAGGTTAGACGTCCAAGAGCTATGTAATATTATGAGATCAAATAGTGAAGGGAATCCAAGACATGCAGAAATGATTGTGCTTGCTAAACTTAAGGTGATGTATGAAACACCAGTTTTATGGGAAGGTCAAGAGAGTCCGATACCTGTACAATAGAGATATTATAGGTCTTGTGGTGTTCATGTTGTAGAATTACACAATGGTGTTACTTTTTGTCTGCTTCAAGAAAAGAGATATCCCTTTGAAAAAAGAATATTGAAAAGGTTGTTGGATCTTCAATACACAAAAGTTTTGGAGTTGATAAGTATGATCAAGCAACAAATCAAGGATATTGATAGAGGAGAAGAAGCCAAAAGGGAACTTTAAGTGTTTGGCTTTTAGCCACGCTTCCTAAATGGTAATCAGTTCACTATGTCTAATCCACTTAAGAACTGGCTAGTCTCTAGGAAATCAGTTTATGGTAAAGATTTCTTAAATCCATTGATAGCTAGTAGTTTACTAAAAACTACATGGTCATTAACTCACTATGCTTAATTGCAAAGAGTTGGCTAGTCCAAGAGCAAACGAATTTAGGTAAAGACTTCTCAAATCCGTTATATGGTTGACAGTTTACCAAAGACTTGTAGGATGATCAGTACACTTTATTATTGATGAATAAAGTATTGGCTATTCCAAAGCAAACGGCTAACTGGTAAAGAACAATCAAATCCTTTGATGGCTGGTGCTTTCCCTAAAACCATGATGCCAATGCAAATTGGTTTGTTGTTAACTGTTTTATTTCAGGTGAGTAGGTACAAGAAGATGCAGCAAAGATTCAAGAACTTTGAAGTCTATATATTAAGAGCTCTATGTTCTTATGCAAATTGTGAAGAAGTTATAAAATGTTGTAGAAAGAAAGAAAAGGATGTTTATGATTCATTACAAAGAAGATCATACTTTGAAGCAAGGTTGCAGAAATCGTTAGGCGCTAGTTAGGCGATCGACCACCTTCGAGGCGAAATTCGTCTAGGCGGATTAAAATTTTATGCATATAAATATTATAAATAATATGTATGACATAACAAAATACTTCTAATTTCAAATAATTCAAAGTTTAAATAGTTTGAAGTTGCAAAATAGACAAATAAACATAACAATTTAAGTACTTAAAACTTTGAACGTGAACGTATAATTCAATTGATCCCAATTTCATACGAAAAGCCAATTACTTTATGTTTACAATCGTCCGTTTATCTTTTATTTTAAGATGTTATGTTAAAATATATATGGGTACTATATATTAGAAAGAAAATCCTTAATTTGTTTTTTAAAAAATATTGACTTTTTGTTGACTTTCTTGACTTTTGTGACCGCCTAGCACCGCCTAGACGGTTGTTTGACCGCCTTTTGACTTTCTACCTAGCCATTAATCGAGGCGGAGTATGACCGCCTAGCGCCTGTTGGTACAAGATTCAAGACTGCAAATCCTACCCAAATAGTCAAAGTTAAATCTGAAGACATGAAGACTCATACAGTCAAGACACAGAGAAACAAGAAGATAACAAGTGATCATTCATGTTTAGGGGAGGATTGTTGGGAAGTATTTGTATAAGTAACAAGTACCGTTAATATGTATTCCAAGTACCGTTAGTATTAGCAAGTACTGTTAGTATTGACGCGGTACATGCAAGTAACGCTCGTTGTAATGTAAGTACTGCTAGTATTGATAAGGATAGATATATCTTTCGTAAAGATATGTTCTAGTTATTATAGAAGTATATCTTGTGTGATATACATACCCTAATAAAATATTATAGAGTTCCTTATACAATAAAAGGAACATAGGGTCGTTAAGTTTATTGTACCTCAACACAAAGTTTTACGATTAATAAAGAATCGAATAGTTAGTATATTTATGTTCTTCTTAAGCTTTGATAAGTTAGATTCCGCATAACTTATCTAAGTTGAGTAAGAATGTCTCTCGTACTCTAAGTTTGTTTACAAGCTATTACTACAATCCTTAACAATATCTCGATCTATTCAAAAGGATCAACATGTTTGATTAAAATTGTCTAACCGTACTATTAGCGAAGTTGCGACTGAACGTAAGACTTAAGTAACCTTGGTATGAAATGCTTAATTATAAGCGTGTAAATTGATTTTAGCTCCCAGCTACGCCTTATGCTGCTGCATTTCATCTAACTATGAGCATGAAATTGTTAGCTTAGCACATTAGTGATTTACTGAACTTGGAATTGACCATTTTTTAAGAATGGGTTGGTTTAGTAACATTAAAACATTTCATTGCTACAGCTTGGCACAACTACTATGTTACATTAAGTACTAAGTTCAACAATATCACAAGTTGTTGTTAATTGCAAGATGTTGGTCAGCCTTTAGCCAAAACAAAAATAAAAGCTTAACGCTTACATATTTACATGGTTATCCAAAAAATCCTTTCTGCTACATCACTACATGCCAACATTGCACCTATGATGTCACCATGCTTGTTAGAGAGGAAGGTGTCACAACGAGCCACGCTCGCCGTGCCTACGTGGTAGGCTCGCCGTGGCTCGTCGTGCCTCGTCGCCACACCGACCCCCCTCTTCGCCGAGAGGATTTCGGTTTTGCGAAATGTTGACGACGAGAAGAAAGTGGATGATATAGCCGTTGGGCTATAACGATAACATGTTATATTAATAATTTTTTTTCTTATATATAATCCTAATATTCTTATTTTTAACACACACACACAACTAAAATCTCTCTTTCAAATAAAAACATTATACAAAAAATGGAGAACGAATGGTCCGGTGAAGAAGATATGGACGATTTAAATTACATAACCCGGCTTGAAAAAGAAGAAACAGAAAAAGAAGCTGAGGCAATAAAAAAGCGTAGATACATTAACCGTCAACGTGAAATCGCCGAAGCACGTTTGCTGGAAGATTACTACGACCCGTATCCAAAGTATCACGAGGAGTATTTCTAGAAGCGGTATCGAATGCGACGTTCTCTTTTCTTAGAGATTGTTCAAGGTATTGAAAATTACAATCAAACAAATCATCCTCTACCCAAACACTTTTACTTTTTTACTAGCCGCATTGATGCAACGGGTTTAAAAAGTTTTAGTGTAATTATAAAATGCACATCTGCCATACGCCATTTGGCGTTCGGTACACTACCAGATTCATTAGATGAATACTTGCAAATGGGTGCACATTGCGCACGCGATTGTCTTGATTACTTTTTGATGTGCGTAATGGATTTGTTTCAAGCCGAATTTTTAAGAAAACCCACACCAGCTGACATTCAAAAGCTATATGCCGCTCATAATACGATTCATGGGTTTCCCGAGATGCTTGGTAGTATAGATTGTATGCACTGGGAATGGATTAATTGTCCGAGATCATGACACGACCAATTTGGTAAAGGGGATAAAAAAATACCCAACCATAATACTAGAGGCTACTGCATCATACGATTTGTGGATTTGACATGCATTTTCCGGGGTTGCATGTTCAAACAATGATATTACTGTTCTCAATCATTCACCCTTATTTGCTGATCTTTTGGATGGTAATGAACCCGAGGCCGCGTATCTTGTAAACGGGCAAACTTTTCATAGAGGGTACTACCTTGCAGACGGTACTTACCCACAATGGTCAGCTTTTGTGAAATCATTTAGTATTGCACGCGATGAAAAAACAACTTTTTTCAAACACCGTCAAGAAGGTGCCCGAAAGGATATTGAAAGGGCATTTGGTGTCTTACAAGGGAGATGGCGTATTATTGCTCAGCCAACGCGTCAATTTACTGTGAACAAGTTACGTATAATCATGTACACCTGCATCATATTACACAACATGATTTTGAAAAATCAGGGGGTGCGATATCTGAAGCTGCAGAAATGTATGTTTGTCCACAACCAAATATATTAAGGACATGGGTCGAGCGTTGTGCAATACGTCAAAGACAACATAAAGAACTTCGTGATAAGTCGACACATTTAAGGCTTCAACGTTGTCTTATTGACCATATTTGGGAGCATCGTCAACCCCAAAATTAGTAATTTATATTAATTATTGTGTTTTTTTTTTCGTATCGTAATTTTTTTAATATGTATTTGTAATTTTTATTTCCGTATTTGTAATGTTTTATTTGTGTGAAATAAATTTTAGTTTGTGTGAAAATGAAAAAAGAAAAATAAAAGATAGTGGTGGGGCCCAAATGAAGAGGGGTTGGGTGTGTTGTGAGTGAAGGGGTATTTTGGTTAGTTGTGTTGGTTTGATGTGACGCTGAGTTAGCAGGTGACTGGACAAAATTTTGAGAGGTGCCTTTATTATGACACCTTCCTCTCTTTTACACTGCACAATTTGTTCCATGTCACGTGTGTCTAACTATTAAATTGACGTTCGATTATTTTTTCTTTATAGGGTTGGTGAGTTTTTTTATGATGATATATAGTACTGCGTGGTTCCGGAACCGCACCGAACTGAACCAGAACCGTAAAAACCGAGAAACGAAAAACCTAAAATATAGGAATCGAGAACCGAACCGAATACCATGCTTCGGTTCCGCTCGGTTCTCGGGTCCGGTTCGGGTATTTCGGGTCTTACCCGATTGGAACCGCAAAATGTTAAAAACACCCACACATTCAATATTTTTTATTTGTTTACGCATATTTACTTCTAAAACAAAAAAAAGTAGCAACTATACTATAGAAGATAAAAAAAGTAATAGTTTTAATATAAAACAACTTCAAAAAATTCAATTCTAATTCAAATCGTATGTATTCAATGACTTTTTTTGTTGATATTTATAGATTACAAAATATCATAAAATTTATTATGAATAAATATAAACATCATGTTGCTATAACGATGAACTTATATATTAGGATTTTCAATATGTGAAATATTACGTAAAAAACATAAAATTCCTATATACTTGAAATTTGAACGGTTCTTCGGGTCCGGAACCGAGAACCGCGAAACCGAACCGAACCGAATCGAGAATCGCAATTCTATAAATTTAGGAACCGAGAACCGAACCACGGTTCTAAAATGCGGTTCGATTTGGGTCGGTTCCAGTTCGGTTCTCGGTTCGGGTTCGGTTCTCGGTCCATATGCTCACCCCTACATAGTAGTGTTATTGGAGTGTCGTTTATGTTATATTACAAGGTACAAATTAACAAATGATGTCTACAAAAAATATAGACCACACCTAACGCTTCCATAACATATTAATATCGGTACGTCGTAGTAAAATTGTGAAACATTATCCATTGACTATTACATTAGTTTTTTTTTGTTGTTGATATATTAGGTTTTTGACTCGACATTACAAGTCGATTAGTTAGGTCGTACTAAAAGTGTAAAACATACAATTGATTAATTGAGTAACTTGTAATGTATATATGTAGTACATTTGGCCCGTCTTATATATCATAAACGGACGGCGGGTTAAATGGCACGGGTAAAATGGGCGGGCTAAATTGGCGTAAGTTAAAACGAGAAAAAAATATATAAAAACGTAAAATTAAAAAATAAACATACTTGTTTGAACGCCGGAGATAAAAAATTAAATATAAAATATCAGCCGAGTAGCCTAATTCATATTTTACATGCGCGCTCTTTTAGCCCATCAGTTCTAAAAAAATAGGCAAAAAATACTCCATATTTCTTTTATAAGTATAAAAAAGTGTCCATATTAATTAAAATGAGTAAAATTTACCGCCTCTACTTATAACAATTATAGAGACTGCACCTAATATTCTTATAACATTACCTCTAACATTTAGCATTCTAAAAAAAAGATAGATCGTGGTAAAGTGTAAAACCATTATCTATAGTAATTATTTCATTCGTTAGTGAAAGTGTAAAACATGAAATTGAGCAAATTGTAATGTATAGTAGTACTAGTATACTGTATTAGGCACATCTGTATGCATTCCAAAAAACCCAAGCCCAAACATTTAACTACGTGGCAATCCGCAACTCCACAAACCAACCAATCACAACACGCCTCTCACCCTCACACGGATCACCATCAACGGCTCACAACTTGTATCATTTACCCCAAACCCAAATCCAACGAACCAAAACATCCCTCATTCCTCTCACAAAAGAAACACAAACACCCCTATAAAAACACACCCACCCATCACAAACCCAAATCACAATCAAATTTAAAACCAATTTTATTTTCAAAAAAAAAAAATGTCTGGAAGAGGGAAAGGAGGAAAAGGGCTAGGCAAAGGAGGAGCTAAACGACATCGTAAGGTGCTTCGTGACAACATCCAGGGGATCACCAAACCGGCCATCCGTCGTTTGGCTCGTCGTGGTGGTGTCAAGCGTATCAGCGGCTTGATTTATGAAGAGACCAGGGGTGTTTTGAAGATCTTTTTGGAGAATGTGATCCGTGATGCTGTCACCTACACTGAGCACGCTCGCCGTAAAACAGTGACTGCCATGGATGTGGTTTATGCTTTGAAGAGGCAAGGAAGGACCCTTTATGGTTTTGGTGGTTAAACTAGGGTTTGTAATTGTTTTAGATCTGTTTAGGTGCATGAGCAGTTAAATCTCGGGAATTACTATGTATGAATCTTATCGTTTTATAAATATTTTCGATTTAGCTGTTAATTAATGGATTTTAATTACTGTTTCACTTGATTTTTGTTGTTTTATTTTCTCATCTTTGTGTACTGTGTTAATTGACAAATTGGGTAATTGTGGGGTTGTTTGTTTTAGCTTATATAAGCTAAATCCATTCTGGCTTATATAATAAAGATTTAGTTGTGGCTTATTTGTAGACTTATGGATTATGTAGTCTTCAAATAAACACTTAAAAAATTAAGGTTAGTAGAATATAAGCTGGCATATAGCTTATTTTTGGCTTATATTATTAATTTTGTGGCTTATTTTATTTAAGTTTATCATGATATAGTCTATAAGTTTCCAAATAAGTCACAAAATTAAAGTCTATGTTATAAGCTTATATCATGATGTTTTGGCTTATTTGGTTTGGGCTTATGTTACTTTGACCTGCAATGCATCCATTTCTAACTGTACTATTCGAAGTTGTGACTGAACTTCGTACTAGTATGTTTTAAGGTGTATATTGATTTTAGCTACCAGATGTTCCTTCTCCTGCTGCATTTCATCTAATTAAGAGCATGAATTTGTTAGCCGCACATTAGTGATTTACATGTTCTTAGGAATTGGGTGGTTTAGTAACATCAGAACATTTCATTGCTAGAGCTCTGCGCAACTACTGTGATACATTAAGCATAAGATCAGCAATATCACAAGTTACTGTAAACTGCAGCATGTTGGTCAACTTTTTACCAAAAACTAAAAGCTTAACGCTTACATGGTTGTCCTACAAAACCTCTCCGCTACATAGGGGAAAACAAATCATTGAAAACAAAATTTTATTTTCAAAATACACAGTACTACGTAAATATCATAACAAAAAGATTCATATTATAAACGGAGATCGTACGTGTGGATCACTCAAAATCAAATACCACAATACATGTGTGGCAGTAAGCAATCTTTCTCACACGTTGGAAGAATTTCCACTGTGAACTTAATTAATACTCTTTCAAATTAAGGGGAAATGATCCTTGCTGTTGGCAGCAGCCAAGTGACCTGCAAGACCATAGGTTTTACGGAGGCGGGTACCTATTTGAAACAAATGACAAGGATGGGAATTGAACTTGGGTCATTTGACTCAAGCACAAGAGCTCCACCCATTGGACTAATGCTCCAATGGTATTTGTCCCTCATCCATGTTTTCTTCTATACTCCTCCAAACAAGCTGGTTCAAAGGACGTTTCATTTTTTTTTAAGATGCTTTACCCATACATCCATAGAAACAATATGCTTTGAACCTTCTACAGTTTTATCAAGACACGGTTACTTTAGTTATCTACATACTACTGAAACAATTTCTCTTTGACACTCTAATGCAGTATAATAGATTATGAAGAAATTGATTTCGTTACACGGTAGAAAGAAGGGCTAGCTAGTGAGTAAGGGTACTTTGCAGTGCAAACATCACAAAATGAATTAGTAGAAAACTAATGTGATAAAATTCGATAAAATTCCTCTCTATTAGAAAATCAGTGCTTTACACAGGTCTGTAACTGGTACTTCAATAACTTCGAGTACCATGCACTCCATGCTCTTGTACTTCCTGGAAAAACTTCATAAATTCAGTACGGATGAATTCCAACTCTCTCTTGAGCTTCCCATTCTCTTGAGTTAATTTGTCATTCTCTTGCGTTACTGCGCCATTCTCTTGAGTTAATGCACCATTCTCTTGAGTTAATGTGTCATTCTCTTTAGTCAATGCATCAATTTGTGTTTTTTTGTCTTGCATTGATAAACTCTGACAGGTCCTGCCGTCTCCAAGAGAGGATTGGAGACCCTGATAAGTGGTCACAGAGAGAAATTGCATCTTCTGGAACATGAAGAATACGACTGTTGTCATTCTTGTTCGCAGCAGCAACTAACGCCTCAAGATTTGCCTTCAAACTTTCTCTATTTTCATGTACCCATCCGATCTTAGGTAAACACATATCACCGAAGTTGACAACATCAACAGCCACCGCCTTCTCTTTTAACTTCATTCCAAACTCTCGGAAAGAATCCTTGAATAGTAGAGAACCTCCAATAAATACAACAATCCTTTTTTTATCGAGCATCGTGTTTTGAAGAACATGGTCAGCAGTTTTGAGTGCATCTAATAGCGCATATTACTTTCCCTGTCCATTCTCATGCCATAAATCCTAGCCATGATCCTTGGAAGGTCTCGAGTAGGTTCAAGCACTTAATGAGCAAAGCCGCCCATTGCCAGTATGCCCACACGATTCTCTGGATGAAACTCGATCTTTTCTTTGCAATAAAGCTCAATAGCTTCAGCTTGAGCCAAAAACTGATTCGACTCGTGGTGGAGCATCCACACGGAAGTGTCCATCAGGATCATTGTAGCTTCAGCGGCATTCGACCACAGGAAGATAAATGTAAGCTTAATAACCAAAAAACTGGAAACCAAAGTAACCATATGGTACCTGAGAAAGTAAAATAACAGCCACGTAGCATTTGTTCTGCCAAGTGAATGTTGTTCAAGGTGCGGTACATGTAATGCATTCTTCATTACCCCCAATGTTGCTTTCTTCCCGAAAATCTGGATCAAAACAATATGACTATGGCCAAGTAATTATACATAAAAAATGATAATACAAATGCAGGTCAAATCTTAAACAACATAAGCGAAATGACTGGTATGCATGTTTGACAGCTGGAGTGTTTGGTTCATGGTTTAAGAGCAGCCAAACACCCCTTTTGCAGCAAAAGGGGTGTCTGCAGCGAGTTCATATAACATCAATGTACGATGCAAAATAGGAGCCTTGTCGAGAAAACTACAAAATACATAAGCATCCACATTTTATGTGCTACAAGTTACTGTTGGATAATATAAAATGTACTCGAATAAAACTAGCCAAATATTATGCCTCAACTAAATTATTCATGCAATATACGTAATAAAATAATCAAACAAACCATTTCTAGTAAAAAGAAAACATGCACATGTTTTGTGACTGGTATAGTAAATGGGAAATTTAAGTTTACCCTTAACAGTAGCAAATTCAGTTTAATAACATAGAAGATTCATTTTGTTTCTTAGGCTATCAAATGCATTAAAACTTGTGGTATCCTTGATATGCATTTAGAATTCAAGAGCTACTTTTTACCATTCTATTTTCAGATTCTTTTGGATGCAAATACTCTAAAAACAGAATGTTAAGAGGTAAAACATGAATCAGAATTCTTAATCAAAGGTCCACATACATCAAATATCAACAAATTGCAACAGAACCATCCAGCAAAAAGCCATATAGACAATGTTTGGGAGAAAAAGCTTGAGTTAAATACCCTATACAGCCGTAAAATAAGCTAATCCAAACACCTCGTAAATTTTTGTTTTCATAAGGACTGATAATATTTTAGAACAGAAATTTGAAGTATTGTAAAGCAGATAACAAAAAAAAGTACTATGTATATGAGATATCTCCTGATAAACCTTTTCAGATCTATGACTGAAATCAGATGGTTATTTGAGCTGAACTGTGCTGGTGCGGCAATATAAACAGGCAGAAGAGACACTCAGAGGGTGTTTGGATGTGGGATTTAAAAGTGATTATTTGATGGCACAGTTATCAGTCTATTAACCTGATCTTTATTACGTAAATATTTATAACAGAAAGTGTTTTAACTCGGAACAAATTTGAAACTTTGTTTATGTTTTATAGACTTAATCAATTTTTTGTCCATTTTGTTATTCGTTAATTATTAAATAGTATTTCTTAGATTCTAACGGCCGGCACCACATTATAAAAATATTGCATCTGCAGGCTATTCAAGATGCCAACATTTATATAAGACAATATTTATATAAGATGCCATTAAGGGAAAACAAAAAAATGCAATACAAGCATCTCCTCAATATATAAAGTCCCTTCAAGTTTAACCTATCAAACATTCACTACACTAATCAACCCACACGAAACAAAATGACAAGTGGAGTAAGAAGAGTTAAGCTAGGATCACAAGGTATGGAAGTATCAGCTCTCGGGTTAGGGTGTATGAGCTTGACCGATAGTGGCTATGGACCTGGAAAAGCCGAACAAGACATGATCAAACTCATCCATCATGCTGTCAGCTCAGGTGTTACTCATCTCGATACCTCAAACTTCTATGGCCCTTTCCTAAATGAAATCCTCATTGGCAAGGTCGTTTATTTATACTAGTTACTCTTGTTTTTTAGTTGTTAAATTTTAAGTGGACGCTAATTTTATGTAATTGGTTTGTGATTTAGGCGTTGAAAGGACTGGATAGAGGAAGTGTGCAATTGGCAACGAAATTTGGAATCAAATCCGTGTTTCCTGAGACTGAAATATGTAATGATCCAGAGTACACGAGGGCTTGTTGTGAAGCTAGTTTGAAACGTCTTGATGTTGAGTATATTGATCTTTATTATGTTCATCGTGTCGACTCTCGTGTTCCTATTGAGATCTCGGTTAGCATATCCATATCCCGTGTTTTCTTAATTTTGTTTCCGAAATAAAAACTGTAGTTTGGGCATTCAGGCTGTAAATCTGTAAACCAAACGCCCCCTTCGGCTGTAGGTCTGGGCATTCAACCTGTAAATCTGTTTGTAAACTAAGTGTTCTCCATTGATTGTAGATGGGAGAACTAAAGAAATTGGTGGAGGAAGGTAAAATCAAATATATAGGTCTTTCTGAGGCAACCCCTGCAACGATTAGAAGAGCACATGCTGTTCATCCAATTACAGCTGTACAGTTAGAGTGGTCTCTATGCACTAGAGTCCACGAAGAGGACGTAATTCCGACTTGCAGGTAAGCTAAGTCTGAGGTTGCACGAAACTTTGGTGTGTCGAAAACTAATGGTTGTTCGTTTTAGGCATGTAGTTATCAGTGGCGGACATACATGTTAGCCATGGGGTGGCGGCGCCCCCCATGGTTAGCCCGATAAAATGAGATTTTAGTGTAAATTTTTTCCGATTTTAAGCATTTTTCGAACGTGCCCCCCATTCATAAACCAAATTGCCCCCCACCTACGTATTAAAACACAACATTCAACTCTCTAACACCTTAGAAATCCCTCATTTTAAGTAAAAATATCTGATTTTTGTCATTTCGATACTATTTTTTTCCGTATTTTGATGTCATTGTCCAAAAAAATTTTTTTTTGCACCCCACCTTTAAAATTCCTGCGTCCGCCACTGGTAGTTATATAGCCATATGGATTTGCTGTATGTTAGTATTCTGTTATTGATGTCTCTTAAATGACCGATGTGGCGATGCTATATATATCTTGAATCATTTTCAACTGATGTTTTTCAGAGAACTAGGTATCGGGATTGTTCCATACGGTCCTCTGGGCAGTGGGTTTCTTGCTTCGGGTCCCAAGTTGGTCGAAGACATGTCAGATAACAGGAAGGTTTGTGTCTTCATACATATAAAGGTTCTAACTGTCTCAAATATCATTAGCCGAGGTAGTTCCAAACCCATGTTAGACTCTATTGCGGACATGCTCTGCTATATTTGAAGAAAAATTATCAACAAAATAATGCGAGTATGATGCTTGTTTTGTCATATATATAAATATGAATGTTAATGTGTAAAAAAAGAGTCGCATTGGCCAAAAGTCAATTCACTTGAACCAAGTTTGATTTGTATGATATTCGAAGTCTTATCGTTTGTTGTGATTCTGAATTTCTATTGTAGTACTATAATCCGAGATTACAAGGGGAAAATCTTGAACACAACACAATCTTGTTCAATCGAATTCAAGAAATTGCTGAGAAGAAAGGGTGCACCACGTCTCAGCTGGCATTGGCATGGGTTCTACACCAAGGGGACGATATCAGCCCCATCCCGGGCACCTCAAGGTTTGAGAACTTTGACCAGAACATAGGAGCTTTGTCTGTAAAACTCTCAATGGCTGAAATGGCTGAGCTCGAGTCTATTGCTTCAGCCGATGCTTTCAAGGGCAGTAGATTACCTCCTCCGGTATTGGCTCTTTCATACGTTGAGACTCCATCATTGTCATCGTGGAAATAACATGCTCAGTGGCACCACCTGTGCAAACATAAATAGACATTAGTAGAGAGCTGAGAAATGTATGAATGTCACAAACCCGCCTCCTGTGGCGGGGCCGCTTTTTTCTTTCACAATAAGACCTTGACAATTACGCGCGAGGGACTATCCTTTCTTGTTGGACAATTCAAACAAACAAAACTAACACGAACAAACGAAGTGAAAGCTTTTATTCAATACCCTAAATTACAATTCGAAAGCTACAAAAAAAACGGATGACATTGGCCTCTATATAGGGAACCAATTACTCAAAACATACCAAACAAAGATATACCAAAAATAATAAAACTTGTTTGACAAGCCAAACAAATTACCTAAAACAAATTTACTAAACGAACCTCAAGGTTTAACTCACCTTTCAACAATCTCCACCGTGAGTTCAACTTCATACGAAACTTCAAAACAAACGAATTCACTTGTAACTAGGATTCGTTTCTTGGTGACACGAGCAATCACTTCGCCGTGGGGAAGTCATAACACCGGTGCCTCCAGTGTTATGGTTATGGTACCTCCATAACTTGGTGACACTGGTCATGCATGTATATGGCTTAGGCTCTTATTCTAACATAAGTAATCAAACATATAAAACAATATTGGGAAAACAGTTGGCTGCAAACGGGGAATCCTAATAATGAAAGAATGTCCATACTGAAGGACGGGAAATCCATACCTTATGTCCACTGAACGAAAAAGACGAAAGAATGGAAGTCCTACTTCGATCTCACTAATGCTACATAAATAGGGTACATGTATAAGTATTCTGTTTACTGAGTACGTAACTGATTACATCGTGTCTTAGCTTGTTTTATATGTTATTGTCTTGTTTTACTGATTTTAAGGTTATGTTGTGTTTATCATGTATTCTATGTATTCTGATTAAGTATTACTTGTATTTCTTGTATTATTATACTTGTTGTGTAATAATAAGTAATTTTCTAAAAATAGCAGGTTTCTTAAAATAGAAAGTTTCCAAAAATAGATTAACTTCAAAAATAGAAAGTTTCCAAAAATAGTAAGTTTCCTGAATTAGAAAGTTTCCATACTTAGAATTAAGCTAGATTAATAAGTTAATAATATAAGCTTAAGTTTACTGATTAAATAACATAAGTCATGTGATTATTCGTATAGTTTATTAATAATATCATGTTAATTAAATAAAGTGTAGGTTATAAGATTTAATTAAATATAAGCATGATTTAATTAAATTAAGGTGTATAAAATACTTAGGTTAAAACATGTATTAATATTGTATTAATTATAACCTAAGTCATGTTTATTAATTAATTATATTTTCATGTCTTAAATAATTAATTAATACTATAGTCTAAATTAAATAAATAAATACTTAGGTTAAAACATGTATTATTTCATAAATAATAATTAACCTAAGTTCATGATTAATTAAATTAATTATTAGTCATGTTTAATTAATTTAATTATCTTGTTAAAATAATATAACTTGTAAAATAAATGCTTGCACACTTTTAGTCATGAATCGGACCCGTGAATTTAATTTAGACATGTCGTAGCCCGGACCGAATAACCCTTGAACCGGACCAAACAAACACCCCTTTAACAGTGGCAAATCGGCTCGGCTGGTTGCCACTGTTCTTGTAAAACTGCCACCGGCTTAAGCCGGTGGTTCCCTCTCGGCTAGCCGCTGACCACAACGGATTTCCCACCGGCTGTGTGCCGGTGGTTCCCCCTGCTGCGCTGCGGTTCCCCCTGCTTGACCCAAAACTGCCACCGGCTGTGTGCCGGTGGTGGTGGCTGCTTGTTTCCGAGACCCCAACCGAACCACAAGGCCACCCCGACGCGAGTCGGGGTCCCTTGTCCCTGTTGCCGATCGAGACCAACACCACCGAGATCCAAGATCTCGGTTGGTGGTGCGAACCAAGACACGCCGAGAGCCATGGGGCTCTCGGTTGAGTGTCGGCCGAGCAACCAACCCACAAACACTTTTTAATTTACCCCCATGATTAGTTTAACATGTTTTTAATTACTTGTTTATTTAATCCCATGATCACATGTTCTTAATTACTAAAAAGAATAAAAAGAAAAGGTTTTACGGATTATAGAATGCGCGTAATGATTGGAGAACAATAACACGAACACAATTCTTGAATTTAATTAACCAAAACTCAATCAAACACCTCCTTGGTGTTTGTTCTTGCCGGCGGCCAAAGAGAGAAAAAGGAAGAGGCTAGGGTTTTGTATTTTCTTGAAAAACTCTGTAAAGTGAAAAGAACGTTTCCCCTTTTTGTTTATTTACTAAAAAAAAAAATTGGGCTTAGCCCTTGTCTTCTTTGGTGTCGCGGCATGTAGGGCCCACAAGGAAAAACCCGAAGTTTTTCCCGTGTTTTATTTTACGTGTTCATATGTTCGTGTTTTCGTGTTATATTATAATTAAATGTTCTTGTTATCTATAAATTGTACATAACAATATTAATCGTATTATATTAATTAAGTACGTAATTACATGTTCGTGATTTTTACGTTCGTGATTATAATTATTATTGTTAATAATTATCGTGTATTATCACGTACTTAATACTTATCGTGTAATAATACGTACATAACTTCTGTAATTACTAATCGTGACACGTGTTCATGCTATAAAAGAAAAGTTTTTATATGTATGTACGTTTACTAAGTGTACTGTTCATGGTAAAAGCATGCGGGTTTTACACAAACGAACAATCAAACGTTGACCTACAAATTCAAACTCGAGCAACTAACTTCAAAACCCCGACGAACGAAAACCAAATTTTCAAACTAACGAACTCAAACGGCTCCACGGTAATCGAATCCAAAAAACTAAAATCTAACATATTATTCGAACTTTTTTTTTTCTCAAACGTAGATAAAAACACTTGTACCATATTCAGTAACAAAGTTCCAAATATCCAAGAATATATACCTCACGTTGTGACAAAACAACTAACCAACTTCACATATTGTGATAATACAAACTCGATCAAATAATACAAAGAATCGAGACCCAATACTCGACCGACTAAACACGTGCCCAAATCAAATCACCAAACCAAAGTTATTATCTCAATATCAAGATTCCACATACTAAACGATCGAATAGCAAATCCAAAACCAAACGCGATCGGACTTTCATACCCAATCGAATTATCATAACATGATCGACTTCACCTCCGAACAAACCCAAGGCGAACCAACATTTTTTTTCTTTTTTTCTTTATAGCGAATCGACCTAGCTCTGATACCACTTGTTGGACAATTCAAACAAACAAAACTAACACGAACAAACAAAGTGAAAGCTTTTATTCAATACCCTAAATAACAATTCGAAAGCTACAAAAAAAACGGATGTCATTGGCCTCTATTTATAGGGAACCAATGACTCAAAACATACCAAAAAAAGACATACCAAAAATAATAAAACTTGTTTGACAAGTCAAACAAATTACCTAAAACAAATTTACTAAACGAACCTCAAAGTTTAACTCACTTTTCAACACTTTCTATCGCTTGCCCTTTCTTTTCATTCTCAAGACAAGGCTCTCTCTCTCTTTTATAAGGCGAAGCAAAACGCATGGTGTTGAAAGCTCAATAAACACAAATGAACACGATTCAGGGCATGTTGTTTATACATCATGAAATGCATCAATTCTTGAAGACTTGATGCATTTAATGCAATCAATGCAAATCTTACTTAATGACTAGACCTTGTAACAAAGGCTTGGAGTTTCTCAAACTTTTCTAAAAAGCTTTCAAAAACCTTGTTTTGCAATGCCAAAAACTTTGTCAAAAAGCTTTTAAAATTATAAAAAGCTTTTCACCACTTTTTTTCACTGTCGTAGTTATCGATAATAAATGTAATTAAATTCACAAAATTGCAAATTGTGTTTTGCCAAATTATGACTGAATTGAACTTCATCACAATAAGCTTGACCTCACTAAACCGGCTAGTGAATCCAAGCGAATCGTGTTGAGTCATGAGAAAATTACATGATATACTGCTATGTTAGCTTTTTTTCGTAACAACAGAATCATCATAACAACAAAAAATCAAGATTTTTTGTTAACATCATATTTCTTGTGTTATGATAACTCAGCTTTTTCTTTAATTTAAATTTTAAACAATACTTTTAAGTAAAATTTACAATTTTTAAAAATGTTAAGTCTATATATTACCAACGTACTTTTTAATTTTTACATATCTAGGTAACTAATATAAGATATTACTAATATGGTTATTAAAACTTTCAATTTTATTAAAATATAAATAATATGATCGGTTGTTTCACGTTACAACTAAAAAATAACCGACACATTATTTTAATTTGTTTATCTGACATGAATATACCACTTTCGATATTGGCTAATATTGACTAGTGACAAGGATATATCCCTATATATAAATAAATAAATACAAATTAACCATTTATATCTTATATTATTGTCATCCAATTCTGAAATCCTCAATTCCTCATCTTATTCTTAAACAAGTTTATTTATGTCATCCAAATCCCTATATTATTCTTAAACACAAAAATCTTGTTTAATCTTTATACCGTTTGTATCTTATAAACCCATACTTGAAACCAAGCTGCCGGAATATACTAGTGTCGTCGAAAGTATGTATGTAGTCGGAATGTGCTGGTGCAAAAGTCGTCGTTATATGCAAGTGAAACTGTTGCACGTGAAATTAAAGGGGCTTCACTAGCGGATATGATCAGGGTGGATTTGCTTCAAATTTGGGTATAAATCCTTGTTGTTCAAAGATTTTTTTGAAAAAATGAAGGATTAGCAGGGCCGTCCCATGGATTTTGAAGGCCATGTGCGGGTCTAACAATATAAGACTCTCGAGAACACAATGGCACACACGCCTCGGTCATCCAGGGGAACATGTGCTTCATCGTTTAGAGTCCCATAATTTGATTTCCGTTCATAAATCAAAGTTGTCCACTTTGTGTCATGCGTGTTAACTAGATAAACATGTCCAACTTTTGTTTTATAGTTATGAGTCATATGTTGAGTCAGCATTTGAAATTATTCACTCGGATTTATGGACATCCCCAGTGCCGAGTGGAAGTGGAATTAAATACTATGCTATTTTCTTAGATCAATTTTCGCACTTTGTTTGGGTCTACCATTTGCATAAAAAATCCGATTTGTTTGCTACTTTTGTTGTTTGTTCGTGCGTATGTCAATAAACAGTTTAATGTAGATATTAAGGCTTTGCAGTGTAACCATTGGGGTGAATATGATAACAATCGTTTCCATGACCTTTTTCACCAAAATGGCATACAATTTTGCTTTTCGTGTCCTCGTACTTCCTAACCGAATTGCAAATCCGAACGTATGCTTCGCACCATAAATAATCTAATCAGTTCATTGCTTAAGCCCACGTGCCTCCCTCTTATTGGGTGGAAGCTCTTAATATGGCCGCTCATCTTTTGAACATATTGCCTTCTACAAAATAACGAAATACCATTCACCAAACTTTACAACCAAACACCCACATATGAACATTTGCATGTTTTGGATGCCTTTTCTATCCTCACGTTGATATTATACATAAACTCCAACTTCGTTCAACTCGTTGCATATTTCTAGGTTACCCCACGAACCATCGTGGTTACAGGTGTCTCGACATGTCTACGAATAAAATAATTATATCACGACATGTTCGTTTTGATGAGGATGTCTTCCCATTAGGGACTCAGAATCCTTCTACACATTCAACTTATGATTTCTTTTTATCGTTTCCTCCTCCCAAATCTATGCCTACATGACTTGCCACTATACCACCTGCCACTACTTCCCAAAACCCACCATGTGACCAAACCCACCACTCCCCGTAGCCTAGCTTATCCGTATCTACTTCTTCCTCAAATAATGATATAGGCCCAGTTAACTCTCCACCCTAAGCAGTCAACAACACACACTCTATACAAACTCCACTACAACCAGTATCTACTCATTCCATGGTTACTCGTGTTAAAGACAACATTTTTAAACCTCTTGAGCGAATGAGTTGTCATGTCACCACCACTTCACCACTTCACCACTTCCCCGCTCTCATATGCACACTCTTTGAGACCCCAACTAGCAAAAAACTATGTTAGATGAATATAATGCTTTAATTACAAACTGAACGTGGGTTCTTGTGCCCCGTCTGACTAATGTTAATGTTGTTCGTTCTATGTGGCTTTTTAAGCATAAGTTTCATACAGATGGCTCATTAAGCAGGTATAAATCTCGTTTTGTTACCAATGGACGAAGTCAGTAGCAGGGTATTGATTGTGATGAGACAATTAGTCTGGTGGTTAAACCGTTTACCCATCGTACTGTTTTGAGTCTCGTAGTTTCTCGTGATTGGCCAATTCATCAACTTGATGTGAAGAATGCTTTTCTTCATGGTCATTTGTATCAGACAGTTTATATGCACCAACCTCCCGGAATTGTTGATTCCGCCCGACCAAATTATGTACGTCACTTGCAGAAATCACTATATCGCCTAAAGTAGGCTCCTCGGGCTTGGTTTATGTGTTTCGTTATCTTTGCTACAAGGATTGGTTTTCAGTCGAGTAAAACTGATGCATCCTTGTTTGTTTATCATTTTGGAACAAACAATGCTTATTTGTTGTTATATGTAGATGATATTATACTTACTACGTCGTCTACATCAATGCTATAACGAATTATTGGCTCTTTTCATTGTGAGTTTACGATGACAGATCTTGTCTCTCTTAATTATTTTCTTGGTGTTTCTGCTCAGCGGACTGCATCTAGTTTATTTTTATCACAATCCAAATTTGCTAAAGAGATTATTGAGAAAGTTCATATGCAACATTACAATCCTTGTAGGAAGTCGGTCGATACTGAATCCAAAATAGATCCTAATGATGACCCGGTTTCTGATTCCACCTTGTACCGTAGCTTGGCAGGTGCTCTTTAGTATCTTACTTTTACGTGACGAGATATTTCTTATGTTTTTCAACAGGATTGTCTTTATATGCATGATCCCCGTGAGCCTCGTCTTACTGCTTTGAAGAGGATTATTCGGTATGTTCGTGGAAGTATTGATCATGATCTTTAGCTACATGTTTCAACTACCACTTAGCTCACTGCATACACTGATGTTGATTAGGCAGGTCGCCTAGTCACCCGACGATCCACTTGCGGGTATTGTGTTTTTCTTGGTGATAATCTACTGTCATGATATGCTAAATGACAAGTTACTGTATCTCGATTTAGTGTCGAGGCCGAATATCATGGTGTTGCTAATGTTGTTGCTGAAACTGCGTGGATTCGCAATCTTTTGTTGGAATTACATGATCCTTTGCATACTGCTACACTTGTTTACTATGACAATGTCAGTGTCGTTTATCTCTCTACTAATCTGGTACATCATCAGCGTACTAAGCATATCGATATAGACATTCATTTTGTTCGTGATTATGTGGCTTCTGGGCAAGTGCGTGTTTTACATGTTCCGTCTCGGTTTCAATATGCAGATATCTTCACCAAAGGGCTTCCCAGTGCTTTATTTACTAAGTTTTGTTCCAGTTTGAACGTACAAAAACTTCTCGTTCTAACTGCGGGGGAGTATTAGCCAAAGGTTTATTGGTCCATGCATTGTTTATTGAGCTTAGCGCATATCAGTTTTCTTATTGTGCAAGACATATGATGTATATATATTTTGATGATTAATAATAATAAGGCATGGAGTTTTACTAAATCTAATAATATTTATATTTTTGATTCGATATTGCGAGTCGATTAGTTAGGTCGTAGTAAAGGTTAGAGGTGCAAATAAATCGGATAAAACCGGTTTTGGATTTTTAAAAACCGGGTTGGATAAAACCGGATTTTCAAACATCCGGTTTCGGATCAGATCAGTTTTTTTCGAATCGGTTATTTCGGTTAAAAATGTTTGTATCGGTTTTTTTTCGGTTAAAGATTTTCGTTATCATTTTTTTTCGGATCGGTTTTTCGGTTAAAATGTTCGGATCGGGTTTATTCCGGTTAAAAATGTTCGTATCGGTTTATTTCGATATTTATTTACAAACATTAAAAAAATACAACCATAAAACATTAAAAAAATACCACAATAATTTTTTTTCAACAATACAATCATACAACTTCATAATTTTTTTTAAACACTACAATAAAACAACCATAATCACTAATTTATTTCGAGCTTCGGCATGGCCATCACCCGAAAAATATTAGTATACTTCAAGTATGTCGAGTTTCAGCATTGCCATCACCCGTTATACTCAAAGTATATCCTCTAAATATTCTTCTACATCTCCGACTTCAACTTCTATATATTTCAAACTCACCTTTGTCTAATTCGGTAGTTGGAGGTGATATCCCTAATTCCACTTCTTCGTTTTCTATAGTTTCTTCAACGCCGTTTAATATCGGACCTTCCAACGATGTTTCATGTTGTATCCTTTCTACTCTGTCCAAATAATCTTTCAAACATACACATACTTCCACGGATTGAGGGGTAAGTCTTGACCTTCTTTCGGATATAATCCTACCACTAACCGAAAAAACCGATTCGGAAGCTACCGTCAAAGCTTGAATCGTAAATAAGTCACGAACCATAGCAGCTAAAATTGGATAAGTTAACTCCATTTTTTCCACCATCCCAAAATGTCAAAAGTTCCTAAATCCTCGGGCCTAATAGTTTGTAAAAAAAATTGTGACTTATATTGATACAACTCGATTGATTACGATGTTCGTTGTTGCTTGTTAGCGTCTTCACTTAAAAGATTCCAAAGGTTTATATCAATGTCACGTGACACCCTTCCCCCAATTTCTGATGTTTCGGCCCCCGTTTGGTCAAAAAATGTGTTTTGTTGTCCACCATATTTTGTTGCATATATTGCAAATAATTTTCCAAAAGTATCGTTAAATTTAAAAATTTGAAAGTATATATAGTTCATATCGGGTTCATCCGGGTTTATCCCAAATTCTAATTCTAAATTCCCCAATATTCTTCTCATTATATTTTCGACACCCCCCCAAAAAAATAAAATAAAATAAAGTTTATCATTGGATTAAGTGCGGCGGAACAAGTAAAAACCAAAAGTATACTAGCAAAATATTTTTCAAATTTCTTTTTTATAACTTTAACCATTTTTTTAAACATTCGACAAGGTGACATTTTTAAGTTGTCTAATTTTTTCGTCATAGCAAAAATTTGCTTTAAAACTAATGGGCTAGTTGGGTAATAAACACCAGATAATAAAGTTGTTGGCACTTTCAAAATTTGTAAATTTTTTGTCAGTTCATCTAATCGTTCCCAATCTTCGTCGCTTATCGAAGTGGAATTATTTTTTTGAAAAAGTTTTTTATTAAAAGCGTTTATGTAACACCTCATTTTGATAAATGGAATGTCACGCGTGATTATGGCGTGTCATCAAAGCATACAAGGATAAATGTCTAAACATTACATGACCATAAAAGGAAATACCGGAATCAAACATCTGTAGTCCAAAAGTAGTCACACACAAACATAAGTATTGTAAAAGAAAGGACTAAACAATGTCCATGGAAAGAGTATCAAAGTATAGATAAATGCATAAAGTAAAGAAGGCTAGAAAGCTTCCAGTCCATATGCACGTACGCTTAACGTCTACGAGCGTCCCTGAGTACCTGCCGTTTTGGGAACATGAAAAGGAAAACGGCTGAGCAATACGCTCAGTGCACGGATGTACAAGTAAAGCATGAATAATATAAGCATATAAGCATGAAACAACGGAAGAAACTAAGTCCTGGATAACCCGGTTATATCTTAGTAAAACTGGTTTTATAGTTTGAAAAGCCTTATGTTTATCTTGTGAAAACTGTTTAACATATTTTACCATTAGCCAATATAGGTCATGAAAATCAACGTGCATGAATACTTGAAGGGGTGACCTCGTCATGCAAATTAGAGGGGCTGCCTCTAATTTAATATACTGGTTTTTGGGTAGGAGGGATCAGCTCCTTGTGAAGGATGCAAGGCACACACCACATTCACACTGAGTAATCTGTTGAAAACATGTAACTAGGATGCACCCATACACCTTACATGATAAATATAATAATATGGCCAAAAGCTGAAGGGACGCCACGAGCAATCACTCCGCCGTGGGGAAGTCATAACACCAGTGCCTCTAGGGTTATGGTTATGGTACCTCCATAACTAGGTGAAACTGGTCATGCATATATATGGCTTTAGGTATTCTAATTAAACATAAGCAATCAAAACATATAAAACATATACTAGGGAAAACAGTTGGCTGCATACGGGGAATCCTAATAAGGAAAGAATGTCCATACTGAAAGGACGGATAATCCGTACCTTATGTCCAGTGAACGAAGAAGACGAACGTAAGAAGGCCTACTTCGGTATCACTAATGCTACATAAATACATACATGTATAAGTATCTGATTACTAAATACGTAACTGATTTTATATCATGTCTTGGCTTGTTTTATATGTTCATGTCATGTTTTACTGATTTAAGCTTTATACTGTGTTTATCTTATATTCTGTCTATTCTGATTAATTATTACTTCTATTTCATGTATTATTATACTTGGTATGTAATAATAAGTAACTTTCTAAAAATAGCAGGTTTCCTAAAATAGAAAGTTTCCAAAAATAGAAAGTTACCAAAAATAAAAAGTTTCCAAAAATAGAAAGTTTCCAAAAATAGAATTACTGCTTAAGATAGAAAAGTTTCTAAAAATAGAAAGTTTCCATAAATAGATTAGCTGCCTTAAGTAATAAGTTTCTAAAAAATAGAAAGTTTCCATAAATAGATATAAGCTGGTTAATTAAGCTAATTATATAAGCTTAAGTGTTTTCTGATTATTATTCTAAGTCATGCGATTATATAGTATAGTTTATTAATTATTACATGTAAATTAAATAAACTATAGGTTAAGTATTTAATTAAATATAACATGATTTTAATTTAATAAAGGTAAAATACTTAGGTTAAAACATGTATTATTTACTATTAATAATATAACCTAAGTCATGTAAATTAATTAATTATATTTATTGTTTTTAATAATTAATTAATTATAAAGTCTAATTAAATAATAAATACTTAGGTTAAAATTCATGAATTACTAATTAAATTAATAACCTAAGTCATGTAAATTAAATTAATCATGTCATGCTTTTAATTAATTTAATTTAAGTCTTTAAAAAAAATAACATAACTTGTAAAAATCATAAACCTTGAAAAATGATTCATGAACCGGACCCGTGACTAAAACCCATGAACCAGACCCGTAACCATCACCATACCCCTACCAAGGTTGGGTTTCCCCTTGTTTTTGTTGCTGCCGTGAGACCACCACCACCATACCGAGACCATATGGTCTCGGTGGTGCGAGATAGGCCAAGCCGAGACCCCTATGGGGCTCGGTTAGGCGTCAGCTAGACCACAAACACCCCTAAACCCTTGATTTGATTTAACCCCATGATTAGAACATGTTTAAAATACTTGTTTTTAATTAGTTAATTAAAAACATCATGATTTTATGTGATTCAATAAATCAAAACATAAAAAGAAAAGGTTAAAAGTTATACCAATCACGTGAATCAAATGAGGACGAACACACGACGATCCTTGTAATAATTCCAAGATAAAAATCAAACCGAATCACCCCTTGGTGATGATAAAACCCGACGGCTAAAAGAGGAAGAAGAAAAGGGATTTTTAGGGTTTTAGTTATTTTTCTAAATCTTGTTAAATGAAAATACCTTTTCTATAATTTGCATGTTTAGTAAAAATTATGGGCTTTTCCCATTTCTCTTGGTGTAGTCGCGGCATGGCGGCCCCACATGGGGTAACCCGTACCTTTTTTCGTGTCTAAATCTAATAGTGTGTTCTCGTGTTTTATCGTGTTCGTAATTTACGTGTTCTAATTAGTTATCGATCGTGACTTAATATATTCATTCATGTTCATAATAAATATATATACATACGTAATATTAGTTCGTGGTTTATTTACGTTCATGATTTCATGTTCGTATGTTCGTGATTTAATTATTATTGGAATAATTATCGTGTGTTCATACGTAATAAATACTTATCGTGTTATAACACGTACGTAATACTTGTAATTCTTGTTCATGAAACGTAAATGTGCTATAAAAGGAAAGTTCTAATCATGTACGTACGATCTTAAGGGTAGTATTCATGGTAAAAGCATGCGGGTTTTACAACTCTTCCCCCTAAAAAGAATAATTCGTCCCCGAATTATAGATAAAGTAAACTGGAAAAGAAGAACATAACCGAATTCAAAATATGAAATGAGGGTAAGAAGCCCGGATAGACTCCTCTGTTTCCCAAGTGGCTTCCCGCTCGGTATGATCCCTCCAAAGGATTTTGACGAATGGAATCGTCTTCCTTCTCATGACTCGTTCTTGTCTGTCAAGAACTCGTACGGGTTCCTCTATGAAAGTGATATCTTCACGAATCTAATCTAGTGGATACTGAACCATATGAAGGGGATGATATTGGTACCCTCTGAGTAAGGACACATGAAACACATTGTGTACATGAGAAAGCTGCGGAGGTAACGCTAAATGGTAAGATACTTCACCGACTCGTTCAATGATATCAAACGGTCCGATGAAACGAGGACTGAGCTTCCCTTTAATTCCAAAACGTCTAACACCACGTGCCGGCTAAACCTTAAGGAAACCTGGATCTCCTACGTTAAAATGTATGTCCCTACGATGCTTGTCTGCGTAGCTCTTCTGTCGTGACCGTGCTTCTTGAAGTTTCTGCTTAGCTACTGCGACCCTCTCATTAGTCAACTCTATGATCTCTGTTCCTTCAAGTGTTCGCTCACCAACCTGATCCCAGCAGATTGGGGCGCGACACTTTCTGCCATACAACATCTCAAACGGAGCACACTTGATACTTGCGTGCCAACTGTTGTTGTATGCAAACTCCACCAAACATATATAATCGTCCCAATCACCCGTCCATTCCAACGTACATGACCTCAACATGTCTTCCAATGTCTGAATCGTTCGCTCTGACTGCCCGTCTGTTTGAGGATGAAAAGTCGTGCTAAGCTTAAGTTGTGTACCCCAAGCTTTCTGCACACTTTTCCAAAATCGCGAAGTGAAACGAGGATCTCTGTCTGAGACGATGCTGGATGGAGCACCATGGAGTCTCATGATCTCCCTTCTATAAGTATCGGCGAGTTTACTGACCGAATCGTCCTTGCGGATCGGTAAGAAATGAGCTGATTTGGTAAGTCGATCTACGATAACCCAAATTGCATCGTGCTTCCTCTTGGTTGGCGGAAGACCAGTAACAAAATCCATGGTGATTTTGTCCCACTTCCACTCTGGAATATCTAACGATTGAAGGAGACCGCCAGATCGCTGATGCTCGATCTTAACTTGCTGGAAGGTAAGACATTTGGAGACGTAAGTATCAACATCCTGTTTCATACCACTCCACCAAAAGTACTGTTTAATGTCATGGTACATCTTGGTCGAACCAGGATGTATAGAGAATGGGGAGCTATGAGCTTCAGCTAACAAGGCTTCCTGGAGTTCTTGATCATCGGGAACATAAAGTCTCGTGCCCTGCCATAAGATACCATCTGCATCTACTCTGAATTCTATCTGCTTCTCCAAATTCTGAATTATCGCCCAGATTTCTCCATCATCATTCTGAGCTTCCTTGATCTTAGAGAGTAACTCGGGTTCTACTCTAAGATTAGCCCAGTAACCGTGTTGTCCACGTACCATGATCTCTATGTCTAGTCGCTCTAAGTCTCTTATGATTTCCTCCTAAATCTTAATGCCGTTGATCATTCCGGACTTCCTGCTAAGTACATCTGCTACTACATTCGCCTTGCCGGGATGATACTACAGATTAATGTCGTAATCCTTCAACAGCTCTAACCATCTCCTCTGCCTCATGTTCAATTCACGCTGAGTGAAGATATACTTCAAGCTCTTGTGGTCCGTGAAAATGTCACATGATTCTCCATACAAATAGTGCCTCTATATCTTCAATGGAAACACGACTGCAGCAAGTTCCAAGTCATGCGTAGGGTAATTTTCCTCATAAGGCTTAAGCTGCCGTGAAGCGTACGCGATCACTTTCCCATGTTGCATGAGAACACAGCCAAGTCCCTTCCCTGATGCATCACTATAGATTTGAAATCCACCCGTACCAGATGGGAGAGTAAGAATAGGTGCAGATACTAACTTCTGCTTTAGGTCTTCAAAGCTCTTCTCTCGTTCTTCAGTCCAGAAGAATTTCTCCCCTTTCTGCATCAGTTTGGTCAATGGTAGTGCTAGGCGGGAAAAGTTCTCCACGAACCTACGGTAATAGCCATCTAAGCCTAAGAAACTGCGGACTTCAGTCGCTGATGTCGGCCGTGGCCACTTAGTAATAGCCTCAACCTTCGCTGGATCCATAGTGATTCCTTCTGCTGATACAATGTGACCTAAGAATGCCACCTTGTCTAACCAGAACTCACACTTGGAGAATTTAGCATACAGCTGCTTCTGGCGAAGAATCTGTATACGAAGATGGTCTTCGTGTTCCTCCTTGGACTTTGAGAAAATCAAGATGTCATCGATGAAGACAATGACGAACTTATCCAGAAATTCATGGAAGATTCTGTTCATCAAATCCATGAACACTGCTGGAGCATTGGTCAGGCCGAATGGCATGACTACAAATTCGTAGTGGCCATAGCGGGTACGAAAAGCAGTCTTGGCGATGTCCTGCTCCTTAACCCGTAGCTGATGATAGCCTGACCTAAGATTAATCTTGGAGAAGTGTTTGGCCCCTTGGAGTTGGTCAAACAGATCGTCTATACGTGGGAGTGGATACCTATTCCTGATGGTAATCTTGTTGAGCTCGCGATAGTCAATGCAAAGACGCATACTGCCATCCTTCTTGTTAACGAATAAGACCGATGCGCCCCATGGAGATGCGCTCGGTCGAATGAAACCTCGTTCTAGAAGTTCTTGCATTTGATCCTTCAGCTCCTTTAACTCCATGGGAGCATGCGATAAGGAGCCTTGGAAATCGGCTCAGCTCCTGGGATGAGCTCGATATTAAATTCCACTTCACGTGCAGGTGGTATGCCCGGAAGTTCTTCTGGAAATACATCTTGAAATTCTAACACTATCGGCTAATCCTGAATTAATGGGGATTCAGCATGCATGTCATGAACGTAGCTAGATAACCCTCGCAGCCATGTGACAGTAGTGCACGTGCTTGCAGGGTTGATATGATTTGTACAGACCTGCCGGGTACGAACCCATTGTGAATGTACTCTGGTGCATTAACATCGCCGAAGATGACTCGATATGAATGGCAGTCTATGGTAGCATGATGCTTGGATAGCTAATCCATACCCAAAATCATGTCAATGTCATTCATGTCCAGCGGAAGTGCGTGAACAGGACGAACCTTATCGTCAAACTCTAGGGGAAGACTCTTGTACACATGGGTGATAAGTACAGAGTCCCTCAAAGGCGTGGAAATACTGAGTCTATTCTCTAGTGGCATGGAGAGTATCCTAACATTCTTGGCATAAGTAGTAGAAATGACCGAGTGAGTAGCACCCGTATCAAACAGAACACATGCAGCTTGACCATACATATACAAGATTCCAGTGATGGTACCTGTAGACTTGTTGGCCTGATTGCGAGATGTCGTGTAAACGCGTCCAGTGGTAGGAGGCGGCTTGGTATCAGCATGTCCCGATGTGCCCTCCATCTCGCCTTTGCGGCAGTCCTTCATGCGATGGCCAGGAAGACCACACTTGAAGCATGCGTCACTGTCGCGGCGACATGGACCTGGGTGCCTATAGTGGCAAGTAGAGCAAAGAGGATGAGTATATCCTCCAGCAGGTGTCCTGACTGGCTGAGAACCTGATAAGACATTATACATGAGACATGATAATAGGGTACAAAGGACAATGCGGATAATCGTAAGATTGAATACCAATGATAGCTGGACGGCTAGGCTGTGAACCTCTCTGGTTCTGGTCCTTACCATTTCCATGGTTCCTGGTAGAAGATTTGCTAATGTGTCAGAATTATGAGTTATAACATGAAATCATAAGAAAATGCGTAAGTATAAGGACCTGCTGCTGTTGGAGTGTCCAGCGTTGTTACGGTAATTATCATTACTGCCACGCTTATCCGTAGCAGAACGGTTGTTAGTCTGACCGTTTCCCTTGGGCTGATTAGGTTGCTGTTGAGTAGCCGGCTGAGACTGGTCCCCAGTCTTCTGCCTGGAAGATATAATTTAAAGAGATGAAAATTTGACATATACTGAAAGAATACAGATTGGTCACCGCTTGAATACGAATGGTTACCTCTTCGCGGGTCTCTCTGCTTCCCCGAACTCATCTCTCTCCTGCAGCATCTCCAGCTTACGTGCTGCATCGGCCACTTGTGCTACCGCGTTGAACGTAGCACACACCAAGTTGTTTGCGCCCGATGTACGAAGAGCCCACCTGAAGTGGTGTGCCTGCTCTTCAGGAGTACATGTCGCTACACCAAGGAAACCATCTAAGCGAAGAAAGCGCTGCATGAACTCATTGCTATTCTTCCCAACTCTCTGTCGGATCCCATGGTACTCCCTCTTCAGCTTGTCTTGTTCAGCCTTGGGAAAGAACTGCTCCATCACCCTATCTCTAAACTGCGCCCATGTCAAACCAGCCACCCAATTATCACCTCCCTCAGACTGCTTCAATGCTAACCACCAATTTAACACATCGCCTTCGAACCGGTAACATGCCAACCTCGCCTTGAAGACGGGGTCACAACCCATAGCATTGAAGATCTTCTTGATGTGAGCCAACCAGCTTTCAGCTTCACTGGGGCTATCTGTTCCTCGAAAGCTCGAGGACGAAGCTTGTTGAATCTCTCCAGCCATGTAGCCAATGTCACTGGAGGAGGAGGAGGAGGTGTTGGGTGATGATGTTGATTGTTGGCAGCCTGAACCTCAGCCTTGATGTCATTCCTCAGCTGAGGAAGCAAAGCTTGCATTGCAGCTTGGATTGTTGCATTGAGTTGTTCTTGCTCGCGTGTGAGAACCATCTGACAGTATATTTAACACCCTCAAATTTACTCGCAGCGGAGACCAACCATTTGGGTGTTAAGAAATAGCACAATCACAAAAAAATATAAAGAACGACTCTAAAAGAGACGTTTTTAGATAAAAGGTTTCATTCATAAAGATCAGAGTACTGGTCCCACAAACCGTAACCAACATTTCATACACAAGTCTTTTAAAAGTACACAAACATTTTAAAAGTAAAAGATAACTGAATGGAACGAAAACATGTTTTCCAAAACATTAGCGCTTGCCTCCTCGTCCATTCCAAACCTCCAGCATTCATCTTTATTTACCTGAGATAAACATGCTAAAAAGTCAGCTAAAAAGCCGAGTGAATTTATAGAGTTTATAAGAATAATAAGTGAACACAAGAATTTTTAATCATCTCAAACTTATCACACAGACAAGTCATATATATAGATAAATGCATTAAGCTCACGCCACTGAACGTTAACCAACATGTCAAACCGAGTCACTTACGGCGCCCCTACTAACAGTTAATATTGTCATATACCAACGACCTCTTATACATAATATCCCTCTCAGGTGTTCACAAGGATACAAACCCTAGGATAAGGCTGTCAAACCAAATAGATCTATCATATGTATTAGCGTTTACCCCTTCGAGTAATTAACAGTGCATGAAATTCAGGGACTTCATAAGACAATGGTACTTATGCATTTATCATCTCATTCGGGTCCAGCATACCGAAAACAACTTGTGTTCATTTATTTAAAACAGCATGTATCCCCCTCGCGGCGGGTTTAATAAAATATTCAAAGTTTAAAGGCGAGGCTATAAACTCACCTGTGAATGAAGATAAAGATAACTACAAAGTCGAGCACTCTCGTTACGCGGAAGTAGTCGGCGAACCGCAATCACAATGATCTAGCTTGTTAAATTCTTCACTTAAGAAACAATACTTTATAGCTAAAAACTTAATCAACTTTTCTTCAATATTACTTAAAAAAATGATTATGGTGACTATTATGGCTGCCTTGGAACGTCAAAAAAAGATAGGAGATATATGTGAATTGGTGATTAGCAAATAAAAGGAAAGAAAAGGCGGTTTGCAACTTTTATTTTTTTTTATTTTTTTTTGTTTACACGTGTCTTATAAGTGAAACACTTTGATTTGTGATAGTGAAAAGAAAATGAGACGTGTATAGTAGATGAGTGGGATAAGAGTGATATTAGATTTTGTTTTGCAATTTGTTAAAGCGGGTATTATCGAAGCCCAATATTTTAAAAGTTATGCGATTTTAAAAGATACACGTAAAACACGAAAAATAAACGCTCATTATAAAATAAAAACATCGATATTCGGAGGACATTTATATTTTGATAATTAAATGACTTAAAATAGGTAATGTGTCGAATGAACGAATGACAAATAATGGTTTAACGTAAATTACGAAAAATACTTTTTAAAATAAAATAAAATAAAAGTCAAACGACAACAATAGAAAATATTAAATATCGAAACTATCGATAAATAAATGTAAAATATTGGGCATCCGTCGGTATTGCGATCACTAAAAGTACTCGTTACTTGTCAAAACATAAAAATAAAATGTTCAATATCGGTTTCAACTTAAACCGTTAATCATAATAGTATTTAACGTTATGAAATACTTCAAAAATATTTGAAAAGTTGGATTTAGTAATGACCTTATTTTTGCGGGTTTTACATCCTCACCACCTTAGGAGAGCACCATCCCGGGGCTTACTTCTCCTTATGTCCATCTATGAATAGATGCGGATACTTGCTCTTGAAGTAGTCCTCACGTTCCCAAGTGTATTCGGGTCCACATTGGGAATTCCATCGCACTTTAACTATCGGGATCCGACTTTGCTTAAGACGTTTCACTTCTCGATCCATGATCTCCACCGGTTCTTCAATGAAATGAAGCTTGTCATCCAATTGAACCTCCTCAAGTGGAATTATTAAATTCTCGTCCGCCAAACACCTCTTAAGATTGGAAACATGAAAAGTGTTGTGAATAGCGCTTAACTTGTCTGGCAATTCCAACTTATACGCCACGGGACCAACTCGATCAATAATCTTGAATGGACCAATATTGCGTGGACTAAGCTTTCCTCGCTTGCCAAATCGGATTACTCCTTTCCAAGGTGATACTTTTAACATAACCATATCGCCAATATCAAACTCCAATGGTTTTCGTCTCTTATCCGCATAGCTCTTCTGCCTACTACGGGCAGTCAATAAACGACTCTTGATTTGCACGATCTTCTCAGTCGTCTCTCTAATCATTTCAGGACCCGTCAATTGACTTTCTCCAACCTCACACCAACCAACTGGTGATCTACACTTTCGCCCGTACAGTGCCTCAAAAGGCGCTGCCTTGATACTTGCGTGATAACTATTGTTGTATGAGAACTCCACCAATGGTAAGTGTCGATCCCAACTACCTCCAAAGTCTATTACACACGCTCGTAGCATATCCTCCAAAGTCTGAATAGTCCTTTCACTTTGATCGTCTGTTTCCGGATGATACGCAGTGCTCATGTCCAATTGAGTCCCCAAAGCTCGCTGAAGCGACTTCCAAAATTCAGATGTGAAACGGCTATCTCGATCTGAAATAATTGACAAAGGAACTCCATGTCTACAAACAAATTCCTTCAAATACAACCGAGTAAGTTTGTCTAAGTCATCGGTTTTCTTTATCGGTAAGAAATGAGCCGACTTAGTCAACCGATCAACAATCACCCAAATCGTATCATGACCACTAGAAGTTCTTGGAAGTCCCGAAACAAAGTCCATAGTGATCTTCTCCCATTTCCATTTTGGAATTTCAGGTTGTTGTAGTAAACCAGAAGGTCTTTTGTGCTCAAATTTCACCTTGGCACACGTCAAGCATTTACTAACATAAGTGGCTATGCCAGCCTTCATATTCGGCCACCAGTAGCATTTCTTTAAGTCTTGGTACATTTTATCCGATCCTGGGTGAATCGAATATTTAGACTTATGTGACTCGTGCATAATTAAATCTCTCAGTCCCCCATACACCGGTAACCATACACGATTCTCAAAATACCTAATCCCATCATCACGAATCTCGAATATGGGTGTCATCCTTCTACCCAAATCTTCATCTCTTACATTCTCTTCTTTCATCGCTTTTGTTTGAGCTTTAAGTATTCGATTAGATAAATCGGAATAAGTTCTCATGGCTAAAGCTCTAACCCTTTTCGTCATTTCTCTTTCTTTCCTACTAAGAGCATCGGCAACCACATTTGCCTTGCCGGGATGATAACGGATTTCATAGTCGTAGTCACTCAAGAGTTCAACCCAGCGACGTTGTCTCATATTAAGCTCATTTTGGTCCAAGATATGTTGTAGGCTCTTATGATCCGTATATACTACACATTTTGTGCCATACAGATAATGTCTCCAGAGTCTAAGTGCAAAGACAATAGCACCAAGTTCTAAGTCATGAGTCGTGTAGTTCTCTTCATGCTTTCTTAGTTGCCTTGAAGCATAAGCGATGACTTTCTCCCTCTGCATCAATACAGCTCCATAACCTTTATGTGATGCGTCACAATATACCACAAAGTCTTCATCTCCCTCAGGCAATGCCAAATAAGGTGCGGAACACAACTTTTGTTTTAGCATTTGGAAAGCTTCCTCTTCTTCCTTGCCCCATTCATACGTCTTGCTCTTTTGGGTCAGTTTGGTAAGTGGTTTAGAACTCAAAGCGAATCCCTCTATGAATCTTCGGTAATACCCGGCTAAACCCAAAAATTGCCTTACTTCGGTCGGTGTTGTTAGGGCAGGCCAATCTCGAATAGCCTCAATCTTTGCTGGATCAACATGAACACCATTACTATCGATTACATGACCAAGAAACTGTACAGATCCTAGCCAGAAAGCACATTTCGACAATTTGGCATACAATTGTTCCTTCTTAAGCAAATCCAAAATAATCTTCAGATGCTCTCCATGCTCTTCCTTGCTCTTGGAATAGATAAGTATATCATCAATAAATACAATCACGAACTTATCAAGGTATGGCTTTCACACTCGATTCATTAAGTCCATAAAAATTGCGGGTGCATTAGTTAGACCAAAGGGCATCACTTTAAACTCGAAATGACCATACCGAGTCCTAAATGCAGTAATTGGTATATCTTCCTCCCTAATGCGAAGTTGATGATAACCCGATCGCAGATCGATCTTTGAGTACACATTCGAACCTTGAAGTTGATCAAATAGATCGTCAATCCTCGGAAGCGGATATCGGTTCTTGACCGTCAACTTGTTCAGTTCGCGGTAATCAATACACATACGGAATGATCCGTCCTTCTTTTTAACAAACAATATCGGAGCTCCCCAAGGCGATGAACTCGGACGAATAAATCCCTTCTCCGATAATTCCTTCAATTGATCAGCCAACTCCTGACGATAAGGTGCACGTGCGACAAGTGCAGCTCCAGGCACAAGTTCAATTTTAAATTCGACTTGTCGAGGTGGTGGAAGTCCTGGCAAGTCGTCAGGAAACACCTATGGATAGTCACAAACCACCGACACATCTTCTAAATGCTTCTCCTTAGGTTCTGCCCCACTCACATGGGCTAAGAACAATTGGCATCCTCTTTCCATGTACTTCCTCACCTTTATACAAGAGATCACCTTCAAGTGAGACGTACCACTATCTCCCTTTACTACCAAAGTCTTACCCTTAACAGGTACATGCACTACTTTCTTCCCACAAACAATGGTAGCATCATGCTTAACTAGCCAATCCATCCCAATAATCACGTCAAAAGTACCGAACTCAATAGGCATAAGATCAATTTTGAATAAGTGATTCACTATATTCAAAGTATAATCCCTTAGAATAGAACTAGTACTAGTTATCCTACCATCAGCCAATTCAACCTCATACTTTGTATCTAATTCATCCGGTTTAGTATCGAACAAAAGACTAAAGCTTATGTTGATAAAGCTCTTATCCGATCCATAATTAAATAGTACTCTAGCATATCGGTTATTAAGTAAAAACGTACCTGTCACGACGTTGGGTACATCGTTCTGCTTAGCACCTCCAACAGCATACACTTTTCCTGCAGCATTTCCTTCTTGATTGTTCTTCTTCGGGCAGTTCCATCTCACATGGCCTTTCTCTCCCCAATCATAACAAGTTATAACACGTCGAGCGTTTGCACCCGTGGCAACACCTCCGCACCAGCAATCTTTAGCCTTGTGGCCAGGCTTTCCACACTTGTTGCATTTCGGTGGACAGTTTCCAAAGTGTCGAATCCCAAAATTATTACAATTAGGAGCATTGCCACCTTGATCACCTCTTGTATTCTGTGTGTTGGTCATGGCTTTTGCATTTCCTTGCCTCTGATTGTTGTACTGATTATGGCGGTTGTTACCTTGGTTGTTCCCCCTGTTGTTGTTTATGTAGTTACCACTACTACCACCTTGGTTATTGTTCTCCCATTTTCTCTTATTGCTTTCTGCAACTCTTTCAGCCTTAGCAGTCAACTTCTGCTCCATCAAAGTATGTGCCATTCGAACAGCTTCATTCAACACAGTAGGCCTTGAGGATGTAGTTTCCCCTTTGATGTTCTCTAGCAAACCCCTCAGATACGCATCAATTTTCTTTTTCTCAGACGGAACGGTTTCAGGACACAACAAAATCAACTCATTAAACCTTTGAGTATAAGCAGCAATGTTGCAGTCCTTCACCCTCAAATTCCACAGCTCGACTTCCATTTTCTAAATTTCCTCAGCAGGACAAAACTCCTCAGTCATCATAGTTCTCAACTGTGTCTAGGAC
Organism: Glebionis coronaria; assembly: GCA_025667525.1. Classification (NCBI taxonomy): domain Eukaryota; kingdom Viridiplantae; phylum Streptophyta; class Magnoliopsida; order Asterales; family Asteraceae; genus Glebionis; species Glebionis coronaria. The sequence goes on from CM046880.1 coordinate 550,994,742, forward strand.
CTCCCATGTACCACTTCTAGTCCTAAGGTAGCTACTTGAGCATTCCATCAAGTTAAAGCTGGACCTTGAAGTGTAGCAGTAGCAAACTTCACCTTATTCCTTTCCACACAGTCACTGATACTAAACACACTTTCCGTCTTTTCAAACCAACGAGTCAATCCCACTGCTCCTTCAGTGCCATGGAAGTTAATCGGCCCACATTTCTTGAAACTAGAGAAAGTACATTCTCTAACAGGTGGCACACCAATTGGACCAACGTTTCCTCCTGCTCCACCAGCTCCACCGGCTTGGTTCCTTGCATCACGATCATATGCAAGAGCTGCAGCAACAATTCTGTTCACCTCAGCCTGATTCATCCTACGTGGCGGTATGATTCTGTCACAACACAAAGAAAAACTCATGAGTATTCATACAATGATATGGTCATAACATGTACAAATTTTTTATCACAACATGAATGAATCAATATGTCATACAAAAATCACAACACAAAAGTAATTACTATTATATGGGTCACGTGGGGATCCACGTGGCTCATATGCGTGTTAGTCACTAGCATCATCCTCTTCATGATCAATAGCCACGAGAAGGTAGATTTGTCAATTTGCATATCATAGTAAATCTCGTAAAATAAATTTTTTAAGTTCATTATATAGTTTCAAAAATTATGAAAAATACGAATAGATGCATTTACATCAAAATATCGTTCAAAGTCGACATATATAATTTATATCTCAATATATCTCAAAAATCTTGAATATCTCAAAGTATCTCAAAGTATTTATTATTAAAATACTTAACAATAATGCTTCTCATATGCATTAACAATAACATAAAAGTTACCTGAAGGCTTGGACTAGGAACACGAGAAGACTTAGCGCACAAAACACGGTTATAGTTTAGGTTTTTGAAAATGAGAGACCTGGTTCTCTAACCTTAAGCTCTTATACCAATCTTTAACACCCCCAAATTTACTCGTAGCGGAAACCAACCATTTGGGTGTTAAGAAATAGCACAATCACAAAAGAATATAAACAACGAATCTAAAAGAGACGTTTTTAGATAAAAGGTTCTATTCATAAAGATCAGAGTACTGGTCCCACAAACCGTAACCAACATTTCATACACAAGTCTTTTAAAAGTACACAAACATTTTAAAAGTAAAAGATAACTGAATGGAACGAAAACATATTTTCCAAAACATTAGCGCTTGCCTACTCGTCCATTCCAAACCTCCAGCATTCATCTTTATTTACCTGAGATAAACATGCTAAAAAGTCAGCTAAAAAGCTGAGTGAATTTATAGAGTTTATAAGAATAATAAGTGAACACAAGAATTTTTAATCATCTCAAACTTATCACACAGACAAGTCATATATATAGATAAATGCATTAAGCTCACGCCACTGAACGTTAACCAACATGTCAAACCGAGTCACTTACGGCGCCCCTACTAACATGTAATATTGTCATATACCAACGACCTCTTATACATAATATCCCTCTCAGGTGTTCACAAGGATACAAACCCTAGGATAAGGCTGTCAAACCAAATAGATCTATCATATGTATTAGCGTTTACCCCTTCGAGTAATTAACAGTGCATGAAATTCAGGGACTTCATAAGACAATGGTACTTATGCATTTATCATCTCATTCGGGTCCAGCATACCGAAAACAACTTGTGTTCATTTATTTAAAACAACATGTATCCCCCTCGCGGCGGGTTTAATAAAATATTTAAAGTTTAAAGGCGAGGCTATAAACTCACCTGTGAATGAAGATAAAGATAACTACAAAGTCGAGCACTCTCGTTACGCGGAAGTAGTCGGCGAACCGCAATCACAATGATCTAGCTTGTTAAATTCTTCACTTAAGAAACAATACTTTATAGCTAAAAACTTAATCAACTTTTCTTCAATATTACTTAAAAAAATGATTATGGTGACTATTATGGCTGCCTTGGAACGTCAAAAAAAAGATAGGAGATATATGTGAATTGGTGATTAGCAAATAAGAGGAAAGAAAAGGCGGTTTGCAACTTTTTTTTTTTTTTTTTTGTTTACACGTGTCTTATAAGTGAAACACTTTGATTTGTGATAGTGAAAAGAAAATGAGACGTGTATAGTAGATGAGTGGGATAAGAGTGATATTAGATTTTGTTTTGCAATTTGTTAAAGTGGGTATTATCGAAGCTCGATATTTTAAAAGTTATCCGATTATAAAAAATACACGTAAAACACAAAAAATAAACGCTCATTATAAAATAAAAACATCGATATTCGGAGGACATTTATATTTTGATAATTAAATGACTTAAAATAGGTAATGTGTCGAATGAACGAATGACAAATAATGGTTTAACGTAAATTACGAAAAATACTTTTTAAAATAAAATAAAATAAAAGTAAACCAAAACAATAGAAAATATTAAATATCGAAACTATCGATAAATAAATGTAAAATATTGGACATCCGTCGGTATTGCGATCACTAAAAGTACTCGTTACTTGTCAAAACATAAAAATAAAATGTTCAATATCGGTTTCAACTTAAACCGTTAATCATAATAGTATTTAACGTTATGAAATACTTCAAAAATATTTGAAAAGTTGGATTTAGTAATGACCTTATTTTTGCGGGTTTTACAGTATAACATAAAATACATGATTAAACTGATCAAAACATAAAATATATACATTAAAAAAAATTATACCAATAAATCATGAGAAAATTTTTATGCAGGAAAACTAGTACATGAATGCATGATGCAGTTTCATGAAAACTTTTGTATGCTCGAGAGTGAACGCCTGTGGTCAGTTCACCCAAAATAAAAGATGTTGGGAATAAATTAAGGCCAGATCACTTGAGCGCTGACAAGAGTAATACAAGCGTTGACAAGAACAAAACAAGCGCTGACAGCTCAAGCGTTGACAAGATAAAGTCAAGCGTTGACACATTGAAGACAAGCACTGATGGGAAGATATACTCTACGCATTTATTGTATTCTAGATTACTTCTAGTAAAGATAGGAACAACAATGTATTTTCTATATTTATCTTTACCTAGAATAGCTGATACGTAGATTATTGTACAAGGCTTCTTATGTCTATAAAAGAAGACCTTTAGGTTAATGTTTCATATAAGTTTTCATTCGTAAACTACTTTCATTGTAAGCAAGTTTGATATTGATAATCGAAGTGAAAGTTTGTTTATATTATTGTGTGTTCTTGTTTAAGTGTTAAATTCCGCATAACACTTAAATTCATAAGCATATACAAAGGTTTCTCTAAGTGTATTACTTGATCTAATCTCGTATACATAAAGCTAAATCGATCTAAGTTTGGGATCAACAAGTGGTATCAGAGCTTGTTGAGGAACTTTTGATCTTACAGAACACTAGAACCCTAAAAATCACCAAAACCCTAATTTTCTCAGAAACCCTAATAACATCATGTCTGAAGCAATAACCTCCTCCTCCTCAGCCTTACCAAACATCAAGATTCCCATGCTTGATGCAACCAACTTTGACTTGTAGAAGTTCAACTTTGAACAATATCTGGGGATCTATGACTATACACTCTGGGAGATTATTGAATATGGAAACACATTCAATAAGGCTCAAAAGATTGCTAATGTTATTGCTCAAAGAGAAGCTGTTGCTGGATGTTCTAAAGAGGATAAGAGAGAAAAACCTGGAGATGGTAGAGATGTGGCTGCTGATGACATAGCAAAGAAAAGGGTTGACATGAAAGCCCTAAATATTCTGAAAGTCTCTTTGGGACAAGAAAACCAGCATAAATATAGAGGCTATGAATATGCTAGGGATCTTTGGGCAGCTCTTGAGGTTGCATATGGTGGCAATGCAGACACTAAGGAAGAAAAGAAAAAGCAACTCATGCATGATTATGCTGTTTTCAAAGCTCAACCCAATGAGAAACTGAGTAGTGTGAGAAGCAGACTGCTTGACATTACAAGCAAGTTGTCCTTCATGGGAACACAAGTTGGTGATGTTGACATTAATGCTACCTTTCTTAAAAGTCTTGGTGAGGCATGGAAGATTGAGGCAAGATCTATTCTTGCCAATAATACTTACAAGAGCTCCTCGTTTGATGACATCTACAACAAACTAAGGCTGTTGGAAGATGAAACTCTTTTAGAGCATGGAAGCAAGTCTACCAATAGTAACATGGCCTTCTTCTCTCATAGTGAAGGTCAATTCAATCACAAGGACTCTTACATGCATCCAATTACTGGATCATTATATGTCAGCGCTGGAACAAGTCCTGTCAACGTCTCCTTTTCAGACGCTGACACATTCAAGAATGACTCCCCAAGAGTTAAACCTGCTGGTTTGGATTTGGATACTGTTTGTGCTTACATTGCTTCTTGCCCAATGGTTCAGTGATTACATATGAGGACCTTGAGCAGATAAGTGATGAGCACTTGGAAGAGATGGACATTAAGTGGAACATGGCTCTTGCTAGTATAAGAGCAAACAGATGGAACAGAAGGTTTAAGAAGAAAATGACCTTCAATGCTAAAGACACAGCTGGATTTGACAAATCCAAAGTTGAATGCTACAACTGCCATCGTATGGGGCACTTCATGAGGGAATGCAGATCTCCTAGAAGATCTGATGCTGGTAAACCCTCAAGTCAGGTTGTTAAAGCTCAGGATTCCAAAGCCATGGTTGCAGTTCAAGGAATTGATGGTATGGGATGGGATTGGAGCTATCTGGCTAAGAATGTTGAAGAGGATAAAGCTTTGGTTGCTGATATTGAAGAAGAAGAGCATGTTGAATATGCTCTTATGGCACACTCCTCCTCTTCATCTGATAATGAGGTATATGATGATGTTTTTTGTAGCAAAGGTTGTAGGTTAAATACTGAAAGACTTAACAAAGAAGTGTTAAGATTATTAGAGGATGTGAGTACTGAAAGATGTAAACTGTCTAATTACCAACTAGCTCTTACTGAAACTAAGAAAACCGTTTCTGAATATAAGAAAATGGAATTTGACTTAAAAGATAAAATCAATATCTTAAAACATGAGTTAGATGCTAGTATGGATATTAGAAACATCATAGAAAGGGTTAATGGGGAGATACAGGCTAAGTTAGATGAGGCTATTAAGAATAAAGATAATGTTGGCCTTAAAATTCAAAAATTTGATAGAGCCACCCAAACCCTAGGAGAATGTGTGGGTAAACAAAGGGATCCTAAGGACATGACTGGGATTGGGATGAATGATTACTCTTTGGTTCCACCACCAGCTGGTGACTTCTATGGTGTCCAACAAAAGGACCTATCTTGGACTGGTTTGTCAGATCTCCAAGAGGAGGAATTCATTCCTCCACCAAGAGTTGTCACTCCAGTTGAAGAGTATCAACAAAAGTTGACTGACCTGAATGAATGGAAGAAACCTAACCATACTTTATTTGTTAAGGGTGGCTTACTATGTGAAAGTCCCAATGAGTCAACACCCATTAAGGTTACTAACCCACTCACTGGTAAAGTTGTTAATCTTGGCTCAAACACTGATAGAAAACCTAGCATTAAATATGCAGAGATGTATAGGAATACTAGGTCACCCAAGAGCCAAGTTAGCAATCAAGGAACAGGCTTCTTTTCTTCTAGACCTAAAGTTGTATCTAGAAAAGCTTGTTACACTTGTGGTAGCTTTTCAAACTTGGCATACAAGTGTGTCAACGCTCCCAAAGCCAGCGCTGACAGGAACAAAGTCAACGTTGTTAGGAAGTCAAACGTTGTCAGACCCAAACCTTGTGTGCAGCAAAGTCCATAAGTGATTAGACCTGCCCCATTCTTTACTAGAGGGTCTAACACTCATGGACAAAGACCATTTCAAAAGACAAACACCTGGTCAAATAGGCAATGGGTTTCTGTAGCAAACCCTAGGTTCAACGCTGACAAGGGTAATTTCAGCGTTGACAGGACAAATTCTAACGCTGACAGAAACGTGACCAGACCTAAATATTTACAACCACAAGGTAAGGGGTCTAAAGCTTCTTCAAGCTTAACCTAGAGACCCAAGAAAGAACAAAACCCTAATGATAATGGGATTTCAATGACTTGTAATAGATTTAATTACATTTCAAAGGTCATTACAAAACCTATTGGGGTTAACTGGGTCTTTCATCCTAAGAAGGATGAGAATGGGGTTGTTATGAGAACTAAGTCTGTTCTTATTGAACAACCAGATGAATCCAAGTCTTTTAAGACTTGGGTTCCCAAAGAAAACTAATTTGTTTTCTTTATGTGCAGGGAATTCAAAGACAGGTCAATGATTATGGATATTGGGATAGTGGATGCTCAAGGCACATGACAGGGAAGGAAGACAATCTAACGAACTTCACTCCCATTAAATATGGTGATAAGGTTTACTTTGGAGGTGGATATGGTACTATCACAGGCAAAGGAACCCTTCTCACCAAGAATTTGCGTTTTGAAGACGTTTTTCTGGTAAAAGAACTTGATTACAACCTTTTTAGTGTATCACAGGTTTGTGATAACAAAAATAAAGTTTTGTTTACTGATACTGAGTGTTTGGTGTTAAGCAAGGATTATAAGATCCCTGATGAGAAATATATTGAGTATAGAACACCTAGGCATAAGGACATATATAATGTGAATTTGAATGGGATTAAAATCAACAATAATATGTCTTGTTTTTATGCTAAGGCCTCAGTAGATGAGAGTAATTTGTGGCATAGGAGACTAGGGCACATAAATTTTAAAAACATAAATAGACTTGTGAGACTTGGTTTAGTTGATGGTTTGCCTGAGAAGGCCTTCCACAATGACCACTCTTGTGTTGCATGTCTTAAAGGCAAGTAGCACAAGGTCTCATTTAAGTCCAAACAGGTGCATACTAGTTCTAGACCTCTTCATATGCTACACATGGATCTCTTTGGTCCAACCAATATAGAAAGTCTAAATGGTAAGTCATATTGCTTTGTCATCACAGATGACTTTTCTAGGTTTACTTGGACATTCTTTCTAGCTATGAAGAGTGACACAGCTGATATTCTAATTGATTTTATCACTCAGATTGAGAAGAGGTCTGGCAATGAGGTTAAAATGCTTAGGAGTGATAATGGTGGAGAATTTAGGAATAAGAAGCTAGATGATTTCTTTGCCAGGAAAGGAATTACAAGGCAATTTAGTATTGCTAGAACCCCACAACAAAATGGGGTTGCTGAGAGGAAAAATAGAACCCTAATTGAAGCAGCCAGAACAATGTTGGTTGATGCTCATTTTCCTATAGCATTTTGGGCTGAGGCTGTTAATACAGCTTGTTATGTTCAAAATAGAGCATTGGTTAACAAAATTCAGAACAAAACACCTTATGAGTTACTTTGGGGTAGAAAACCTAATATTGGTTTTCTCAGACCTTTTGGTTGTCATGTAGTAGTTTTAGACACTAGTGATGCCTTAGGGAAATTTAGTGCAAAAGGTGATGAGGGTTACTTCATGGGGTATTCAGTGCAGAGCAAGGGTTATAGGGTTTATCTTAAAGAAGAAAAACGTATACTTGAAAGGGTACATGTTAGGTTTTTAGAAAATAAGCCTAGTGATCCTGAAAGTGGTCCTAATTGGTTGTTTGACTTGGAACCTTTATCTAGAACTTTAAATTATATGTCTGTCACTAATCCAGACATTGTGAAGGTAACTTCAAATGTTATGGAGGAACAAGTTGTTGATGTTTCAGGTACTCAGGTTCATAAAAAGGTTGGATCACAAGCAGAAAAGACATCTCCTATCCAAGAATATGTTACCATTCCCATTTGGACAGATGCTTTTGCTGCTGGACAAGATAATGGTGGTTTCCAAGCACCACCAGATACAAACATGCATGGTCCTTCAGGCGCTGACAAAGTCAAATCTAGCGCTGACAAGACCAATTCAGACGTTGATGGCTCAGACGTTGACAACAACAGTTCAAGCGTTGTTAGCCCAAGCGCTGACAAACAAGGTTCAGACGTTGACAACATTTTTGAACATCTTTTCTCTTCCACTTTTGAACAAGGTGAACCTTCCAATTCATATGAAGAAGGTCATCCTTATGTTGATATAAGAGAGTCTGATGAAGAAGATATTGGCAACATGGACAATGAAGTTGAAGATACCAGACTTTTTGAGGGAGGAGTACTTACTTCAGTCATGAAGAATCATCCTTCTTCTCAAATCATTGGTCCTGTTAATACTCCAGTTCAGACTAAAAGATCTCATCAAGGTCTTGGTGGATTTATTGCCAATATACACAAGAAGGTTGATACCCCTCTTGTGCAAGCATGTTTGTTTGCCTGTTTTCTGTCACAACAGGAACCCAAGAAAATATTTGATGCTCTCAAAGAACCAAGTTGGGTGGAAGCAATGCAGGATGAGCTTCACCAATTTGCAATTCAGGATGTTTGGGAGCTGGTTGATTGTCCCAGATATGTCAGACCTATAGGGACAAGATGGGTTCTAAGGAACAAAAGAGATGAAAGAGGCATTGTGGTCAGAAACAAGGCAAGGTTAGTGGCTCAGGGATATACACAAGAGGAGGGGATAGACTATGAGGAGGTCTTTGCACCATTTGCAAGGATTGAAGCTATTAGGATTTTTCTAGCCTATGCATCCTGCATGGGCTTCACAGTCTATCAAATAGATGTCAAGAGTGCTTTCCTCTATGGAACTATTGTTGAGGAAGTATATGTAATGCAGCCTCCTGGTTTTTAGGATCCAGAGCATCTAGATAAAGTGTATAGAGTCAAAAAGGCTATGTATGGCCTTCATCAAGCCCCTAGAGCATGGTATGGTACTTTGTCTACCTATCTGGTGGACAATGGATTCAAGAGGGGCACCATAGATATGACACTGTTTACAAAGAAGAAAGGCAAGGATGTGTTGCTTGTGCAAGTCTATGTTGATGATATCATTTTTGGGTCCACTGATCCAAAGATGAGTGAGGATTTCTCCAAGCTTATGACAGACAAATTCAAGATGAGTGCTATGGGGGAGATGAACTTCTTTCTTGGTTTACAAGTTCAGCAGAAAGAAGATGGTATCTTCATCTCCCAGGATAAATATGTTGCTGAGATCTTGAAGAAGTTTGGCTTTTCTCCACATGAAAAGAGGGCTACTACTCCTATGGATAGAGAACACCCTTGGGGAAAGATTGGAGATGGGAAAGATGTTGATGTCAGGCACTATAGATCCATGATTGGATCCTTGATGTATCTTACTGCCTCCAGACCTGACATCATGTTTGTTGTGTGTGCTTGTGCACGCCATCAAGTGAATCCCAAAGAATGTCACCTTTATGCTGTGAAGAGGATCTTTAGGTACCTAAGATGTTATCCTAGTCTTGGTTTGTGGTACCCAAAGGATTCACCATTGGAGTTGATTGCATATTCAGATAGTGATTATGGAGGTGATAAATTTGATAGGAAATCCACAACTGGTGGATGTCAGTTTCTTGGGAGCAGGTTAATATCTTGGCAATGCAAGAAACAAACAGTGGTGGCTAATTCTACAACTGAAGCAGAGTATGTTGCTACAGCTGCTTGTTGTGGCCAAGTTTTGTGGATTCAGAACCAGCTGTTGGACTATGGGTATAATTTCATGCATACCAAGATATTTGTTGATAATAACAGCACTTTATGCATCATTAAGAATCCTGTACATCATTCTAAAACTAAACACATAGAAATTAGACACCATTTTATAAGAGATTGCTTTGAAAAAGGTTTAATACAACCAGATAGGGTTGATACTAAGGAAAATGTGTCAGATTTACTAACTAAACCTTTTGATGCTGGGAGATTTCAATACTTGGTAACAAGTATTGGAATGGTCAATCTCATATAATATGTGTTTTGGAAATTATTTTGTAAAAGTATGTACAGGATGATGCATTGTTATTGGTCTTATTGATGATTTAGATTTTCCACTATATTTTTCTAACACTTACAAAGGTTGCTTGAACACTGATAAGTGTTTTTGTAACGTTGTCAGCCATATAATTGTCTAACGCTGACAAAGCTTCCCTCAACGCTGTCATGTCTTATCGGGGCGTTGTCAGCAACAATGTTAGTTTTGTGGTTTTCAATCTAAATGTGCAGATGGTGTTAGCAGTATACCATTGGATACAGAGTTGCTTATGGATCAATGGACAAGCATTTGGACAAGTTTTTATTTATGGATGATGGTTGGAATGTTTCATTCCTATCTTGACATAAATTTTTTTATGTTCATGCATATTTTGGCAAACTTTTGTATCATAGTTTAAGGGGAGGTTTTAGGAACCCTTAGGATGTTTGGGTATCCATATGATACTCTTATCATAATTCTAGATTGTGTCCACAGGTGAGTATGAGTTAGTTCCACTAAATCATGAGGCACTGTAGCATGCAAAGTTGATATACTATGCATGCTGCCAAGACATTTTTGGCCTAGAATTGGTTGTGGTCTGTTGAGAGACTTGGAAATAATTTTGTTATGGGATTTACCTGGGAGTAACAAGGAATTTTGTAAGGTAACTTGGTGTTAAGAGTTTTGGTTAGCAAGGGACACTAGAGGACTGTTATGTCTATCTTGCTTAAGCAAGTGTGCATAACTGGACAGTGCTTGCTGCCCTATAATAATTATCAGCTTTTGGTTATCTTCTCTAGGATAAATTACTTGTTTAGGTCATTTTTCATTTTTAAAAACATTTTTATTTTTGGACGCTGACAAGAATTTTCCAAGCGTTGTTGTGACCAATTTGGACGCTGACATGGTTATAGGCAAACGTTGACAAGATTATAGCCGTTGGGCGTTGATGGGTTGTTTTTGACCGTTGACACTCAATGGGACCTACCCAGTTGTTATTTTTGACATATTTTTAGGCCGTAATTTTGGGAGTTGTTACTTTACATTTAATGCATGAGATAAACTTATACTTTTTCAATATTTTCATGATTGATTTTTGAAAATATTTGCCTATTTTTGGGCCAATCACATGCATTTTCTTCTCCTATAAATTTAGCTCCTATTTTTAAACAGGGTATCTATAATTATTGTCTAACACAATTTTCTCTTATCAACTTCATCTTCTTCACTTGAAATTAACAGCTTTCATCAATGGCACCCAAGTTTAAACCATCAGAATTGGAATTGGGGTTCAGATCACAACACAACATGATTGCGTATCTTGAAGCTGATGATGCTCTGTTTCCCCAATACACACAAATGGTGGCGTATTTGAACGCATCCCCTTTAAGGTATGCTCTTTCTCATGCACCACTCGTTCCAGTCACACATATTAAGCAGTTTTGGAACACAGTTAGTTCCTCAACAGTTAATAGAGTGACTACATTGACTTCTATTGTTCATGGGAGACCTTGGGTGGTTACTGAGGCTTTGGTACGCCAAGCCTTGCATCTTGATGATGCTGATGGTATAGCCATCCTTCCCATTAATGACATAGAACAAGGGCTTAGGGCTTTGGGATATCCTTTTCCTGATGAAGGTACCTTAAACAAGTATCATAAGCAGGAATTTCCCCCAGCCTGGAAGTACCTCATACATGTCCTCCTTCAATGTTTGAGTCCCAAATGCACTGCACACAATGAGATCAATAGATCTATTGCGAGTGCTATTGTGTGCATTGCAACAGGGCAAAAATTTAATTATTCTAAAATGGTTTTTGAGGGCATGTGTAAAAACAAGGGGAACAAAATGACTTTAGCTTATCCCCGTTTTCTCCAAATGGTTTTTGATGTCCAAGGTTACTGCACAAGGGATCATAATGATTTTTATAAGATCCCTGAGCAAAAGAAAGCTATTTTTATGAAGATGAACTCACCACCCCATCGTGACCTACCTTTAACCCCAGCTATGCTTGTTGTTATTGCAGCAGCACAACCCCAACCAGACCCCCAACCACAAATTAACCCCCAACCACAACTTGACCCAATACCTGAACCTATACCTTCACCTGAACATATGCAACTTGACCAAGTTTCCTTCAACGCTGACACGTTCAATGTTGGCGTTGATGTGCCTATTTCCAACGCTGACACACAACCTTCACACACCCAAACACCCCTTAACCAACCCACATCCACCCATTCTTCCACACCATCTTCCACACCCCCTGAATACAGGTTGATGAAACGCCAAAGGACTACTGGAGTGTTCTCCTCTGGTGGTCCTAGCCATGTAGCAGAGAGAACCACCACCACAAGTGTGGCTGGTGACCTGGATGAGGCTGGGACTATTGGTTCTGGCTTAGAAGCTGGTCAAGGCAGTCCCACCATCATTAAGTCCTCATCCTTGCCCAATGAATCTGACTTGGGAGGTCAAATCCCCATTTCAGATGAGGGCAGACTAGAACCAATGACTCTTATGGAATTGACGGCAGTCTGCATGAGCTTGCAAAAGCAAAATGCAGACTTAGTACAAGTTGTCTGCTCACAAGGCCTTGAACTCAAGTAATTGAGGGAGAGGATTGTTGTTTTGGAGAGTGCTAGTGCAAGGAGGGGTATGGAGGAATCTTCCAAAGGGGAGGAAGATCCAATAAATCTAAGTGATAAGGGCAGTCATGATGGTCAATCAATGGATGTTGTTGAGACCCTTACAACTTTGAAGAAACAAACAGGTTTTGATACGTCCTTAGTCTCTCCTACCAACTTAAATTTATCATTTACAGCTATGTTGAGAGAGGTTACACAAGGCGCTGAGGGAAGATATTTGGGCGTTGACAAAGAAGAGTTGGACGCTGACAGAAATATTTTGGGCGCTGATAGGACAAATTTGGGCGTTGACAGACCTGCACATGGAGGTGATGTATCCCAGTCATCATCTATCATCAAGGAGGTTTCCACACAGGTATCACCATCTACCTTACCAACCATTGCACCAACAGATAAGGGTAAGGGTATAATGGTAGAAGAGATTGTTCCAAAGGATGCAGCTCAAGTTGAGTTTGATAGAAGATTAGCTGCACAAATTATGGAACAGGATAGAAAGGAGGTGAAAGAGTCACCATTTATTGTGACTTCAGAAGAAGGAAGTGATGGAGCTAGATCAGACTCAAGTGTGATGATTATAGAACCAGAAAGGCTTGAGTATGGGGATGAGTTGGCTAAGGAGAAGCTGAGAGAATTGAAATTACAGGTTGACTTTGACATGCCAGAGGTGGTTCAAATGTACAATGCTTGGGAAGAAAGATGTATGGAGAATCCAGACTTGACCATCTCAGATCAAATATGGGGTTTGGAGATTCTTCTTAGAGTTCAGAAAGATTGCCAGGTAATTTTGAAACACAAGGCAAGTAATATTCTCTCAGAGTTGAAAAAGGATAGAAGGGAGCTATACTTTATGTTGCTCAGATGTCATGGAGTTGGATGGACTTATCAGAAGTTGAGGGCTTTGACATTTGATGAGTTGGAAAACAGGGCTTATCCTATTTGGGTGAGAGTGCAGGAAGCAAATACTCTCAGACTTCTTTCAGATGAAAGAAAGGAGGAACTTGCAGAAGAAATGGAACTCAAGAAAGCTATGTTTGTTCCCAGGCCAATGAAGAAGGGAATTTCATTTGAGTTTCCCAAAGATATGGATCCACTATATCCAAGTGAAGTTGTCATCAGAAAGAGCCTCAAGCTCTCACCTTTATAAGCTTCAGATATGGTGCAAGTGTTACCATTAGATTCCAGGAACCCAATTGTCAGCTATGAAGAAGATGAATGTGGGTTTTGGAAGATTGGCAGATATGGCAAAGAGGTACACACTTTTACCACTCTCATATCTTTGTTTGAAAGTTGTGATAGAGAAGACTTGGTGGACCTTTGGAGGTTGTTGGAGACCAAGTATGAGGCTGAAGCACCAACTTCAGCTAATGGAATAAAACTTTGGTCCACATTCAAAAGAATGTGTGGACCAAGAGATGAGGATCCTGCTGTTTGGAAGGATCTTGAAGATGACCTCAGTGGTCTTCAATGGAGGTTATATTCAGCTGCTGGTGTTTACCATTTGAGTTCTACAAAGTTTGCTGAGTATCTACTTGTGGATGGTCAATATTTCATATCCAAAGCTATTTTGGAGAAGATGAAGGACACTCAGCTGGAAATAGATTATTCAAGTGACGTGGCAAAAGATTTAATCAGATTTATTCATTATCAATATGAGAAGGTTTGTAAGATTCCTCCTAGTCCTTAATGCTTATTCAGAAACTTGATCATAAGAGTGGATATCAAGTTTAGGGGAGGATTGTTGGGAATAAATTAAGGCCAGATCACTTGAGCGCTGACAAGAGTAATACAAGCGTTGACAAGAACAAAACAAGCGTTGACAGCTCAAGCGTTGACAAGATAAAGTCAAGCGTTGACACATTGAAGACGAGCACTGATGGGAAGATATACTCTACGCGTTTATTGTATTCTAGATTACTTCTAGTAAAGATAGGAACAACAATGTATTTTCTATATTTATCTTTACCTAGAATAGCTGATACGTAGATTATTGTACAAGGCTTCTTATGTCTATAAAAGAAGACCTTTAGGTTAATGTTTCATATAAGTTTTCATTCGTAAACTACTTTCATTGTTTTTAAGCAAGTTTGATATTGATAATCGAAGTGAAAGTTTGTTTATATTATTGTGTGTTCTTGTTTAAGTGTTAAATTCCGCATAACACTTAAATTCATAAGCATATACAAAGGTTTCTCTAAGTGTATTACTTGATCTAATCTCGTATACATAAAGCTAAATCGATCTAAGTTTGGGATCAACAAAAGACATGGCGAGGGGACGCCTATGGTTCGGTCCCAAATTTGAAAGTTTCGATAAAACACATGCGACTAAATAGGGCCAGTCCTGTACCAACCATTACTTAGTCATAAACCTGCGACAATGACATATATATGTATGCATGAAAATGATGAATGCATGAAAACCGACTGTCTGTTCTAGGAAGACCATAGTGACTACCCACTAATCACAGGTCATGTTTTGAGAGCCTACATGTCGAAGCCTTGGCTCTGATACCATAATTGTAACACCTCATTTTGATAAATGGAATGTCACGCGTGATTATGGCGTGTCATCAAAGCATACAAGGATAAATGTCTAAACATTACATGACCATAAAAGGAAATATCGGAATCAAACATCGGTAGTCCAAAAGTAGAACTCATCACACACAAACATAAGTACTGTAAAAGAAAGGACTAAACAATGTCCATGGAAAGAGTATCAAAGTATAGATAAATGCATAAAGTAAAGAAGGCTAGAAAGCTTCCAGTCCATATGCACGTACGCTTAACGTCTACGAGCGTCCCTGAGTATCTGCCGTTTTGGGAACATGAAAAGGAAAACGGCTGAGCAATACGCTCAGTGCACGGATGTACAAGTAAAGCATGAATAATATAAGCATATAAGCATGAAACAACGGAAGAAACTAAGTCCTGGATAACCCGTTATATCTTAGTAAAACTGGTTTTATAGTTTGAAAAGCCTTATGTTTATCTTGTGAAAACTGTTTAACATATTTTACCATTAGCCAATATAGGTCATGAAATATCAACGTGCATGAATACTTGGAGGGGTGACCTCGTCATGCAAATTAGAGGGGCTGCCTCTAATTTAATATACTGGTTTTTGGGTAGGAGGGATCAGCTCCTTGTGAAGGATGAAAGGCACACACCACATTCACACTGAGTAATCTACTGAAAACATGTAACTAGGATGCACCCATACGCCCCACATGATAAATATAATAATATGGCCAAAAGCTGAAGGGACGCCACGAGCAATCACTCCGCCGTGGGGAAGTCATAACACCAGTGCCTCTAGTGTTATGGTTATGGTACCTCCATAACTAGGTGAAACTGGTCATGCATGTATATGGCTTTAGATATTCTAATTAAACATAAGCAATCAAAACATATAAAACATATACTAGGGAAAACAGTTGGCTGCATACGGGGAATCCTAATAAGGAAAGAATGTCCATACTGAAAGGACAGAGAATCCGTACCTTATGTCTAGTGAACGAAGAAGACGAACGGAAGAATTCCTACTTCGGTATCACTAATTCTACATAAATACATACGTGTATAAGTATCAGATTACCGAATACGTAACTGATTTTATATCATGTCTTGGCTTGTTTTATATGTTCATGTCATGTTTTACTGATTTAAGCTTTATACTGTGTTTATCTTATATTCTGTCTATTCTGATTAAGTATTACTTGTATTTCATGTATTAATATACTTGGTATGTAATAATAAGTAACTTTCTAAAAATAGCAGGTTTCCTAAAATAGAAAGTTTCCAAAAATAGAAAGTAACCAAAAATAAAGTTTCCAAAAATAGAAAGTTTCCAAAAATATAAAGTTTCCAAAAATAGAATTACTGCTTAAGATAGATAAGTTTCTAAAAACAGAAAGTTTCCCTAAATAGATTAGCTGCCTTAAATAAATAAGTTTCTAAAAAATAGAAAGTTTCCATAAATAGATATAAGCTGGTTAATTAAGCTAACTATATAAGCTTAAGTGTTTTCTGATTATTATTCTAAGTCATGTGATTATATAGTATAGTTTATTAATTATTACATGTAAATTAAATAAACTATAGGTTAAGTATTTAATTAAATATAACATGATTTTAATTCAATAAAGGTAAAATACTTAGGTTAAAACATGTATTATTTACTATTAATAATATAACCTAAGTCATGTAAATTAATTAATTATATTCATGGTTTTTAATTATTAATTAATTATAAAGTCTAATTAAATAATAAATACTTAGGTTAAAATTCATGAATTACTAATTAAATTAATAACCTAAGTCATGTAAATTAAATTAATCATGTCATGCTTTTAATTAATTTAATTTAAGTCTTTAAAAAAAATAACATAACTTGTAAAAATCATAAACCTTGAAAATGATTCATGAACCGGACCCGTGACTAAAACCCATGAACCGGACCCGTAACCATCACCATACCCCGACCAAGGTCGGGTTTCCCCTTGTTTTTGCTACTGCCGTGAGACCACCACCACCATACCGATACCATATGGTCTCGGTGATGCGAGATAGGCCAAGCCGAGACCCCTATAGGGCTCAGTTAGGCGTCGGCTAGACCACAAACACCCCTAAACCCTTGATTTGATTTAACCCCATGATTACAACATGTTTAAAATACTTGTTTTTAATTAGTTAATTAAAACATCATGATTTTATGTGATTCAATAAATCAAAACATAAAAAGAAAAGGTTAAAAGTTATACCAATTACGTGAATCAAATGAGGACGAACACACGACGATCCTTGTAATAATTCCAAGATAAAAATCAAACCGAATCACCCCTTGGTGATGATAAAACCCGGCGGCCAAGAGAGGAAGAAGAAAATGGATTTTTAGGGTTTCTAGTTATTTTTCTAAATCTTGTTAAATGAAAATACCTTTTCCATAATTTGCATGTTTAGTAAAAATTATGGGCTTGGCCCATTTCTCTTGGTGTAGCCGCGGCATGGGAGCCCCACATGGGGTAACCTGTACCTTTTTCCGTGTCTAAATCTAATAGTGTGTTCTCGTGTTTTATCGTGTTCGTAATTTACGTGTTCTAATTAGTTATCGATCGTGACTTAATATATTCATTCATGTTCGTAATAAATATATATACATACGTAATATTAGTTCGTGATTTATTTACGTTCATGATTTCATGTTTGTATGTTCGTGATTTAATTATTATTGGAATAATTATCGTTTGTTCATACGTAATAAATACTTATCGTGTTATAACACGTACGTAATACTTGTAATTCTTATTCATGAAACGTAAATGTGCTATAAAAGGAAAGTTCTAATCATGTACGTACGATCTTAAGGGTACTATTCATGGTAAAAGCATGCGGGTTTTACAACTCTTCCCCCTAAAAAGAATAATTCGTCCCCGAATTATAGATAAAGTAAACTGGAAAAGAAGAACATACCCGAATTCAAAATATGAAATGAGGGTAAGAAGCCCGGATAGACTCCTCTGTTTTTCAAGTGGCTCCCGCTCCGTATGATCCCTCCAAAGGATTTTGACGAATGGAATCGTCTTCCTTCTCATGACTCGTTCTTGTCTGTCAAAACTCGTTCGGGTTCCTCTATGAAAGTGAGATCTTCACGAATCTGTTCCAGTGGATACTGAACCATGTGAAGGGGATGATATTTGTACCCTCTGAGTAAGGACACATGAAACATATTGTGTACATGAGAAAGCTACGGAGGTAACGCTAAACGGTAAGATACTTCACCGCTCGTTCAATGATATCATACGGTCCGATGAAACGAGGACTGAGCTTCCCTTTAATCTTGAGAGACGTTCATGAAATAATGGTCTTCTCTTCATAGTCAGAATTTCTTCACTTGAAGTTTTTGAGAGATTCTTCATATTTGGACCACGACTTCTTCATTTTTCTCCAATCTTTATTTTGGACTTTGATATACAACGATCCGCCTCCTTTTAGGACTTGGATTTATTTATCCTCATACCTTGTTAGGGCCTTTTTGGATAGACTTCTCCATGATCTTTAGGGGAGTATTTGCTTTTCGTCGTGTGTCTCTATCCTTCATATTGATTTTTGATAAATGATTCTTCACATCACTTTGGATCTTTAGCAACAAAATGTAGCCCTCATGTCTTGTTAGGACCTTTTCGGACTCGCCAATCTTCGCATCCCGCTTCAATAAGTTATGCCTTGGCTATGAAATCTAATTAATACCGAGCAAATTTTAAACGATCTTGGGTTAGAAGCTAAGTAACTTTTCAAATCGTACGACCTTATTTATTGCAATTAAATTTATTAACAAGCGACGGGAGAAAAAGCTTTTAATCAACTCACATAAATTCATGAAAGAATACCAAACTTATAATTGACTCTATCATCTCTCGTTCTCCACAATTTAAAATCTCAAGGAATGAGACTCGTGGATGCTTAGCCTATTAAATCAAAGTTTTGGGTTTTCAAGTCATCTATAGGATCTTGAAAATTCTTAGACTTTTTCAAGTTTAGAATTCGCATTTTAAAGTTCCCTTGATAAACGACTTTCTAGGATCAATTATAGGAACTTGAGAAAAGTTCTTGTTCTTAACCCGTAAGAGTTAAGACTTTCGTGTTTTAAAGTTCCCTATATAAAAG
The DNA here is from genome assembly GCA_025667525.1 of Glebionis coronaria. Classification (NCBI taxonomy): domain Eukaryota; kingdom Viridiplantae; phylum Streptophyta; class Magnoliopsida; order Asterales; family Asteraceae; genus Glebionis; species Glebionis coronaria. The sequence continues at coordinate 551,013,930 of CM046880.1, forward strand.
TAATACTTCGCTTTTGGCTAGGTATGAAATATTGTAGTCCCAAGTCTTTCGAATTGAAAATCGGTCTTAAGTGTGACTCAATCGTCTTTTGGTGAATCAAGAGAATGGTTTGGTTGATTTACTATTTTAAACTATTAGCAAGTAATTAAAGTGTCGTTGAGTAAATGGAAGAATAAAGATTAAAGCTAGAATGACGAGTAAAAATAAATGCATGTAAACTTTAAGACAAAATGAGCACACTAAATAAAACTAACACTTAGAAAATTTAATAAAAATAAGAACTTAGTTGAAAAGTACTAAAAGAAAGTAAGATCGGAATGCACCAAAACAACTCAATCGGAATAAGCTAAAACAAACCCAGATCGGAATATATTCCGATCTGGTGGTCGGAATATGGTGAAATCAGGCTATCGGAATATCTACAAAAATGGGTGTAATCGGAATACTACACAAGGTCCCAAATCGGAATAAGGAAATAAGGTTCTATCGGAATGTGGGAGGAGTCTCAATCGGAATATGTTGCTAATAGTACCAATCGGAATAATGCTAGTGGGTGTGGTCGGAAAGTCAAAACCCTAATCCGATCACTATGAACGGAATAAGGGGTGTTCAATCGGAATCACTCAAAACCCTCTTCCGATTGATCAATCGGAAAGAGAGGGTTGGAAGGCTGCTCGTAAAAGGCTTCAATCGGAAAAGGGAGTTGTATCCTTTCCGAAAATAGTGGAATTCGGTTAAGCTAGGTAATAAGCTAACTTTATTAAGCTAATACCCGAAACTTAACAAACCAATAATAAACCGGATCAAATAAGCACTTATCAACTTATCTAACTCGAAATTAAAACAACTTCTAGATCAAACAATAAAAACATAAACTTTTTAAAGAAAACTTTTATAAACAAATAAGCTAATCATAAAAATAAGCCAATAAGCACAAAAGTCTTAAAGCTTAATCAAATGAAGACTTATGAAATGATCAAAAGACTAACTTTTTAAGCACGAAATCATTAAGAACAACACAGATCTATTGATAATCGCACCAAAATCAATGTAAAATCAAAGAAAAGTAGAATGAGATTAAGGATTAAAAGCTTAAAATGAAACTTGATTAATGAAAAATAAGCAATACAAAGTGTTTAATCTTGAAAGATTAAGAAAGGAGATGAATTTTAGTGAGAGAAAGTTTAAGACTTTCTCTCTCTAAAACTAGAGAAAATGAAAAAGTGAAAATTAACTAAAACTATCTAACTCCTAACTACCCTCCTAATGACTATTAGGAGGGTATTTATAGGGAAGGTGGGAGGAGTGCATGTGTTGCATCTTCTTTCTTGCTTTCTTCACGTTTTCTCGACTCGACTTTAATTCTTTGTCTTTGTCGTCTCGGGATTTGAACTTGTCTTTTAATTTTCTTCTTCTATTAGACTTAAGTTCTTCGACTTCGTTAAAACTTCCGTGTTTAGACTTTTTCTTCGATAAATCTTCAGAATAGGTCTTGGACTTCCGTTCTTCTTGCACTCTTGATCTTTTGACTTCGTCTTTTCCCGTTTTCTTCGATAAAAGCCCGTGAAAACCCGCGTTTTCTTCCTTTTTCATATTTTGGTCCTAAAACACAATAAAAACACAAACCACGCATAATTCCGACTTTTACGACATAAATCACACGTTTTGGTCTTGTTATTATTGGAAATAAGTGGTAAAAGGATAAGTGTTTTCACACTTATTAAATCCCCTACACTTGACCATTGCAATGCCCTCATGCAATGCATTAATTTTAAAGCACGGTTTACATTTTCCATCATTAATAACCCACCTTGGCCTTTATTAAATATACTAAACATAAAAGATAGGGATAAGTAAAGAAATTAAAAACTTACATTGGGTTTTGGCGGCCATGAACGTTTATCATCCTCAAGTTTCATGTTCCCCATACCAAGCTTAAAAATGAGATCATTGTTATTATAAGTTAGCAGACTATCACGAACTCATGTGGGCCAATTATTCACTTAGACTCCCTTATTCCTAGGTGTATCTCTTATATTTTATTTTTGTCTTGAATGATCACGAGGATGCATTGTTTGACTTATTTCGGTAGTTATTTAGGCCGAAAATAAAGTGAACGATTTAATCAATAGTTAGCTAAGGACCAAATCTTTTAAAACTGCTTCTCGGGACCTCATAAAGTTCATATCTTGGCATAACTCGCTTCACGATTTGAGACCTTTCTCGGACCGATATTTGGCAGCGACTTCATACTTCGAATCTTTGAGAGACGTTCATGAAATAATGGTCTTCTCTTCATAATAGGAGTTTCTTCACTTGAAGTTTTGAGAGATTCTTCATCTTTGGACCACGACTTTCCATTTTTCTCCAATCTTTATTTTGGACTTCGATATACAACGATCCGCCTCCTTTTAGGACTTGGATCTATTTATCCTCATACCTTGTTAGGGTCTTTTCGGATAGACTTCTCCATGACTTTTGGGGAGTTCTTGCTTTTCGTCGTGTGTCTCGATCCTTCATATTGATTTTCGATAAATGATTCTTCACATCACTTTTGGATCTTTAGCAACAAAATGTAGCCCTCATGCCTTGTTAGGGCCTTTTCGGACTCGCCAATCTTCGCATCCCGCTTCAATAAGTTATGCCTTGGCTATGAACTCTAATCCGTACCGAGCAACTTTTAAACGATCTGGGGCTAGTAGCTAAGTAACCTTTTAAGTCGTACAACCTTATTTATTGCAAATAAATTTATTAACAAGCGGAGGGAGAATAGGCTTATAATTAACTCACATAAATTCACGAAAGAATACCATACTTATAATTGACTCTATCATCTCTCGTTCTCCACAGTTTAAAATCTCAAGGAATGAGACTCGTGGATGCTTAGCCTATTAAATCAAAGTTTTGGGTTTTCGAGTCGCCTATAGGACCTTGCAAATTCTTAGACTTTTTCAAGTTTAGAAATCGCATTTTAAAGTTCCCTTGATAAACGACTCTCTAGGATGAATTATAGGAACTTGTGAAAAGTTCTTGTTCTTAACCCGTGAAGGTTAAGACTTTCGCGTTTTATAGCTCCCTATATAAAAGCCTAGCAAAACTTGACTTAAACACGTTAAGGATACTAGCTAGAGTAAACTTAGGTAAGTAAACTCGGGTTGAGTCAAAATGTTCACGACTAAGAAAAATCTAAAACCACTTTATTAACAATTTATTCTAGCAATGGAAAGAAACTAAACATGATAAAGGAAAATACAACTATACAACTAGGCCAAAATAGATTAAAATTTTTGAAAAATGTCGAAAAATCAAATTTTCCGGTTAAACTGAGGGCAAATTCATGGAAAAGACCACTTACTTCGATAGAAGTCCCCCTACACTTGAGATAAACATTGTCCTCAATGTTTAAGCATGTGGGAGTAAACTCCCCTACACTTATGACATTGTGCACTTTGTTTAAATCTTGCTAAGGAAAGGACAACTAAAGTGAATTCAATGTGAACATATATAATATATGAAATGTTGAATCACAAGAGTTTAGGATGGAACCGGGAAGATGGGAACACGGTATCACGGTTCGTCAAAAGTCATCAAGATGGGTCTTTGAAGCTTTAATCCCTGCACAGCACAAGAAACAAGACAACAAACATATGCGGGGCTCCCCCTACACTTATTATGAAAGCAGTAAAGGATAGATCACGGGTTGCCTCCCGAGAAGCGCTTGTTTTTGTTCACCGAGTCACGAGCCTGACTCGACCCAATTTTAGTTCATGGGGAACATGGTGAGGGATGGAATCATCTCTTGAGAGATGTCCTCACCAAAGTACAGCTTCAAACGCTGGCCATTCACCTTGAAGTTGGGTCCATTTGGCTGAGAAAGCTCTATGGTCCCATAAGGAAAGATTTTGTCGACGGTGAATGGACCAGACCAGCGGCTCTTCAACTTGCCAGAGAAGATCTTCAACCGAGAGTTGAAGAGTAAGACTTGATCACCAACGTGGAACTCTCGGTTCTTGATTTTAGCATCATGAATGATCTTGGTCTTCTCCTTGTAGATCAACGAGTTCTCATAGGCTTCATTCCTCAGTTCATTTAGCTCGTTGAGTTGAACCTTGCGATGATCACCGGCTTTGTTGATGTCGAAGTTAGCCCACTTCAAGGCCCAGTGCGCCTTATGTTCCAGCTCGATTGGGAGGTGGCAGGCTTTTCCGTACACAAGACGATAAGGTGTACAACCGATCGGGGTCTTGTAAGCAGTACGGAAAGCCCACAGAGCATCATCTAACTTATCGGCCCACGCGGCGCGATGCTCTCCCACAGTACGCTCCAAAATTTTCTTTAAGCCACGGTTGGAAATTTCGGCTTGCCTATTGGTTTGGGGATGATAGGCGGTGGAAAGACGATGATTGACACCATACTTAGCCATGACTCTTGCAAATTGATCGTTGCAAAAATGAGTCCTGCGGTCACTGATTATAGCACGAGGAACGCCAAATCGAGCGAAAAGCTGCTTCAAAAAGTTCACAACCACCCTCGCGTCATTCGTATTGAGAGCCTTGGCTTCAACCCATTTAGAAACGTAGTCGACGGCGACGAGGATGTACTTGTTCCCTTTGGACGATGGAAATGGCCCTATAAAGTCGATGCCCCATACGTCAAAGATTTCACATTCCTGTATGAAATTTTGAGGCATCTCATCCTTATGTGTGATCTTGCCTTGGCGTTGGCAAGCATCACAATGCTTAACCATTTCGTGAGCGTCATGATAAATGGTGGGCCAATAGAATCCAGAATCAAACACTTTCTTAGCGGTGTAGTTGGGACCAAAGTGACCACCGGTGGGTCCTTTGTGGCAAGCTTGGAGGATGTCAAAAGCTGCCGGTCCGTCAACACATCGACGAATGATCAGATCAGCACATTGTTTGAATAGAAAAGGGTCATCCCAAAAGTAAGTCTTAACATCATTCAAGAACTTCTTCTTTTGTTGGGATGTTAACCCTTTGATGAGAATACCACCCGCTAAGTAGTTTGCAATGTCCGCAAACCACGGGGTGCCATCAAGATTGAGATTTATAGACATTAAGGTCTCAAGGGGGAAAGAGTCATTGATCTCTTTGTTCGGATGATCCCCTTGATATGGATCCTCAAGTCTGCTCAGATGATCCGCAGCCAGGTTTTCGGCTCCCTTCTTGTCACAAATTTCAATGTTGAATTCTTGAAGGAGTAAAACCTAGCGAAGAAGTCTTGGCTTAGAATCATGCTTTGTCATCAAGTACTTCAACGCGGAATGGTCCGTGTATACGATGGTGGTAGATAAAACAAGATAGGGGCGAAATTTCTCAAAAGCATAGACAACAGCTAAAAGCTCTTTTTCGGTTGTCGTATAATGCAATTGAGCCCCCGTCATTGTTTTGCTAGCATAGTGGATTGATTGGAAGTGTTTATTCACTCGTTGGCCCAAAACCGCACCAATAGCAAAGTCGCTAGCATCACACATCAATTCAAAAGGCAGCTCCCAATTAGGGATAACCAAGACCGGTGCCTTAGTTAGCTTGTCCTTAAGAAGATTGAAGGCTTCAAGACACTCTTTAGAAAAGATAAAAGGAGTATCTTTTTCCAAGAGGTGGGTCATCGGGCGAGCGATTTTAGAGAAATCCTGAATGAATCGACGATAGAAGCCCGCATGACCCAGAAAACTTCTCACACCCTTCATGGTTGAAGGTGGAGGTAATTTGGCTATGACATCTACTTTAGCACGGTTGACTTCAAGACCGGCTTTAGAGATTTTGTGTCCTAGCACAATGCCTTCTTTTACCATAAAATGGCATTTTTCCCAATTTAGAACAAGGCGAGTGTCTTCGCACCGCTTAAGCATTTGTTCCAAATTGGCAAGGCAAGAAGAGAAGGAATCCCCGAATTTGAGAAATCATCCATGAAGACTTCCATGGTTTGCTCAACCATGTCATGGAAGATAGCCAACATACACCTTTGGAAAGTCCCGGGGGCATTGCATAAGCCAAAAGGCATTCGTTTGTAAGCAAATGTGCCATAGGGACAAGTGAATGTTGTCTTCTCTTGATCTTGGGGATCGATGGGTATTTGGAAATAACCCGAGAAACCATCAAGAAAGCAGTAATATTCATTACCCGCTAGACGTTCAGCATTTGGTCCATAAAAGGTAGAGGAAAATGATCCTTTCTCGTGGCATCATTGAGTTTGTGGTAGTCTATACAAACTCTCCACCCAGTAACGAGACGGGTAGGAATTAACTCGTTGTTTGCATTGGGCACAACAGTGATTCCGCCTTTCTTAGGCACACAATGGACAGGACTAACCCATGGTGAATCCGAAATAGGGTAAATCATACCCGCATCAAGAAGTTTGATAACCTCTTTTTTGATGACTTCATGGATTTTAGGATTCACCCTTCGTTGGCTTTGAATTGTGGGCTTAAAGTCGTCCTCCATGAGAATTTTATGTGTGCAGAAGTGAGGATCAATTCCACGGATGTCGGAGATTTTCCGAGCGATAGCGCGTTTATGCTTCTTCAACACAGCGACAAGTCGGGCTTTTTCGTCTTCTTTCAGATCCTTTGCGATGATGACCGGTAACGTCTCGTTGTCTTCCAGGAAAACGTACTCAAGATGAGGAGGTAGGTCCTTAAGCTCGAGAGTGGGAGGATCCTCAATAGATGGTGAAACTAACGATGGATCATCATTAGTCACCTCTTTAGGAGAAGGAGGAGACAACGGGTCCTCATTGAGAAGTCTCTCAATAGTACGAATGTCTTCATCCCAATTGGTGGACAAATTATCATACTTAATATCGAGAGGACCCAAGCTAGCTTCGAAATCATCCAAGTCACTGTCTCCAAAAGGAGTCAATGCTGGAGCAATTGAGGCAACGGTCTCAACATTGGGTAGAGAAGAGAGAGTACTTTTGCAAGCATCATGAAAATGTTCTTCACAAGCCTCATCGAGAACATCAATAGCATTAACACTCTCATATGAATAAGGTTGCTTAGAAATCTTACCCATGTTGAAGACAATTTTATCGTCACCAACTCTCATGATTATTTCGCCCGCGGCTACATCAATGAGAGTGCGACTGGTCCTCAGAAATGGACGTCCAATGATTAATGGAACACGAGGATCCATCTCGTAGTCAACGACAACAAAATCCGCCGGGAAGGTGAATTTGTGAATGCCAACAAAGACATCTTCGGCTATCCCCACTGGATAAGCAACCGTACGGTTGGCTAATTCCAAATCATTTTGGTGGGGCCTAGCTCAGGTAGAGATAATTGCTTCCAAACACTTAAAGGCATTAAGTTTATACTGGCACCTAGATCGGCTAGGGCCATGCAATTCTCTACTCCCGGGAAGTTGCAAGGAATCAAGAAGCGACCCAGATCACCAAGTTTGGTGGGCAATTTCCTTAAGAGCACTGCAGAGCAGTTCTCATTAAGTTGGGTCTGAGCGATGTCAAGAAGCTTTTCCTTATCACTTAGAAGATCTTTAAACATCTTAGCGTATTTAGGCATGTGAGCGAGAGCCTCGGCAAAGGAGATGTTAAAATTCAATTGTTTAAACATTTTTAGAAAGTTTGAAACCTGAATATCATCCTTGCTCTTTTGCTTCTCTTTCTGCAACCTTGAAGGATAAGGTATATTGGATGAAGAAGAAGGCTTTAAGGGAATAGGATCACTCACAACCACGGGTGGTGGGGAATTGGGGATAGAAGGTGAAGGAGGTGAGGAAAGTTGCTCTTTTTCCTTGTTCACAATCACGGGTGGAGGTGTAGGAAGCTCGGGTTCCATATAACCTTTTCCACTACGAGTGGTGATTGCTTTCATCTCCCCTCTAGGATTCACAACGGTATTACTCGGAAGAGTACCCGAAGAAGAGGGTTCATTACCTTGGATGAGCGAACCAATCATATCACGAAGGTGAACCGCCTGATTATTGAAAGAGTTTTGCATGTTTGCATTAATTTCATTGCTGTGTTTTGCCATATCATTCCTTAGCTCGGCTCGAATATCGCTCCCTTGTTTCACTATGTCATTCTTCAAGTTGACAAATTGACTCTGAAGATTCGGCACCATCTCACGATTAGTCTTCATGAACGTCTCGACGTCTGGACTCACTGCCATCGGTTGATTGAGAGGTGGAGCTTGGTAAGCTTGAGAATTTCCTTGAGTTGGGTATGGGTTTCTTTGGGATTGATATTGATTGTTAGCACGACGTTGGGATTGGTTGTTTCGGTTATAGCTTTGTTGTTGGTTTTGGTTTGCAGGAGGGAAACCGGGAGGAGCAAGATAATTGTTGGAACGATAACTTAGCAAGCCACGGTCTCCTTGAGGGCGGGCTTGATAGCCTCCCGTGGGATAAGTGCCGTAAGCTGCGTTAACGTTTTCAGAATAATTGCCTTAAGTGGAAGGACAATCATTGTAATAATGAGGACCACCACATGTGTCACAAGAAATAGCAACGGCTTTAGCTTGTTGAAAGTGGTTTGTGGCCATGGCCATGAAATTCTTGTTCATCTCAGCGAGTTGTCGAGAAATTTCAGTCATTTCAGGATTGGAGGTAGTAGAAGAAACATTGACTCTCGAGTTAGATCTTGAGGATGCGGATGAATCCCAATTCTTGTGGTGAGTAGTCATGTTTTCGATCAACTCTCGACACTCCTCCGGTCTCCTTTTCATAAAAGTACCACCGGCGGCGGCATTGATCGTGTCACGATCACGAAAAGTGAGACCATTGTAGAAGGTGTCAACGAGAGTGATGGGAAGCATATTGTGATTTGGACAACGGTCGATCAAATCATTGTACCGTTCCCAAGCATCGAAAAGCGATTCATCATTTTCTTGCATGAATCCACTGATTTGGTTGCGAAGGCTTGTGACCATGGATGGAGGGAAGTAGCGCGATAAAAAGCGTTGAGTCATGTCATTCCACGTATGAATAGAATTATTAGGAAGACGGTCAAACCATTTTTCGGCATGGTGAGAAAGCGAGTGGGGAAAAAGTTGAAGGCGAAGGTCATCCATAGAAACACCGGAGCACTTCATGCTTTGGGTTATGGTAATGAATTTGTCGAGGTGTTTGTTGGCATCATCATCCGGAATTCCATGAAATGGGTTCGTTTGCACTTGCTGGATCATGTGATGCTTCAACGAAAACTCCTGAGCCGTGACGTGCATCGGCGCAATCGGGCCTCCGCGTCCGTTCATGGTGGGTTGACACAATTCCTCCATTGTTCGTAAATCAGGTAGGTGGACATTGTTGTTGTTGTTGTTGTTGTTGTTATTCAAATTGGGTTGAGGTGGGTTGTTATTGTTGTTATTAACACCAGCCATATCTAAATCTTCACGAGTCTCGGGCTCAGAATAGTTCGAAGATCTAGTACGCATACACCTGCAGAAGAAAAATATACACAAAGAGAATATCTATATAATCTTTTTGGTGCAAAACCTTTTGAAAAGAATTGCTTTTTTCTGATTTTTTAATGTTTTTGTATTTTTGAAGATTTTTATATTTTTTATGGATTTTTGAAATTTTTAAAGCAAGGAAAATAACGTTCAAAGAACGGATCCCAAAATTCAATGCGTCTCTCACTAAAAACCATTTATCGTAACGAAAAGAGCCGGCAGCGGCGCCATTTAATACTTCGCTTTTGGCTAGGTATGAAATATTGTAGTCCCAAGTCTTTCGAATTGAAAACCGGTCTTAAGTGTGACTCAATCGTCTTTTGGTGAATCAAGAGAATGGTTTGGTTGATTTACTATTTTAACTATTAGCAAGTAATTAAAGTGTCGTTGAGTAAATGGAAGAATAAAGATTAAAGCTAGAATGACGAGTAAAAATAAATGCATGTAAACTTTAAGACAAAATGAGCACACTAAATAAAACTAACACTTAGAAAATTTACTAAAAATAAGAACTTAGTTGAAAAGTACTAAAAGAAAGTAAGATCGGAATGCACCAAAACAACTCAATCGGAATAAGCTAAAACAAACCTAGATCGGAATATATTTCGATCTGGTGGTCGGAATATGGTGAAATCAGGCTATCGGAATATCTACAAAAATGGGTGTAATCGGAATACTACACAAGGTCCCAAATCGGAATAAGGAAATAAGGTTCAATCGGAATGTGGGAGGAGTCTCAATCGGAATATGTTGCTAATAGTACCAATCGGAATAATGCTAGTGGGTGTGGTCGGAAAGTCAAAACCCTAATCCGATCACTATGATCGGAATAAGGGGTGTTCAATCGGAATCACTCAAAACCCTCTTCTGATTGATCAATCGGAAAGAGAGGGTTGGAAGGCTGCTCGGAAAAGGCTTCAATCGGAAAAGGGAGTTGTATCCTTTCCGAAAATAGTGGAATTCGGTTAAGCTAGGTAATAAGCTAACTTTATTAAGCTAATACCCGAAACTTAACAAACCAATAATAAATCGGATCAAATAAGCACTTATCAACTTATCTAACTCGAAATTAAAACAACTTCTAGATCAAACAATAAAAACATAAACTTTTTAAAGAAAACTTTTATAAACAAATAAGCTAATCATAAAAATAAGCCAATAAGCACAAAAGTCTTAAAGCTTAATCAAATGAAGACTTATGAAATGATCAAAAGACTAACTTTTTAAGCACGAAATCATTAAGAACAACACGGATCTATTGATAATCGCACCAAAATCAATCTAAAATCAAAGAAAAGTAGAATGAGATTAAGGATTAAAAGCTTAAAATGAAACTTGATTAATGAAAAATAAGCAATACAAAGTGTTTAATCTTGAAAGATTAAGAAAGGAGATGAATTTTAGTGAGAGAAAGTTTAAGACTTTCTCTCTCTAAAACTAGAGAAAATGAAAAAGTGAAAATTAACTAAAACTATCTAACTCCTAACTACCCTCCTAATGACTATTAGGAGGGTATTTATAGGGAAGGTGGGAGGAGTGCATGTGTTGCATCTTCTTTCTTGCTTTCTTCACGTTTTCTCGACTCGACTTTAATTCTTTGTCTTTGTCGTCTCGGGATTTGAACTTGTCTTTTAATTTTCTTCTTCTATTAGACTTAAGTTCTTCGACTTCGTTAAAACTTCCGTGTTTAGACTTTTTCTTCGATAAATCTTCAGAATAGGTCTTGGACTTCCGTTCTTCTTGCACTCTTGATCTTTTGACTTCGTCTTTTCCCGTTTTCTTCGATAAAAGCCCGTGAAAACCCGCGTTTTCTTCCTTTTTCATATTTTGGTCCTAAAACACAATAAAAACACAAACCACGCATAATTCCGACTTTTACGACATAAATCACACGTTTTGGTCTTGTTATTATTGGAAATAAGTGGTAAAAGGATAAGTGTTTTCACACTTATTAAAAAGCCTAGCAAAACTTGACTTAAACACGTTAAGGATACCAGCTAGAGTAAACTTAGATAAGTAAACTCGGGTTGAGTCAAAAGATTCATAACGTTTGGAAATTAAAACCACTTTATTAAAATTTATTCTAGCAAAGAAAGAAAATAACTATAACAAAGATAAATACAACTAGGCAAAAATAGATCAAAAAATTTGAAAAATGTCGAAAAATCAATTTTCTGGTTAAAATGAGGACAAATACAAGGAAAAGGCCACTTAACTTCGATAGAAGTATGTGACAACCGTGGTTTTGAGGTTCGTCACTTGGTATTATTTTAAGGTTCATTTATGTGTGACTATGTGATTTGCGTGTTTACATGTTATTTTGCGTGAACGAGGTTGGTGTAGATATCGTTTATGGGTATAAAGTACTCATAAGTAAATCGAGGAACGGTTATTTCATGTTCATGAGCTCACAAATTAGTGACTATGAAATGAAATGGTGTTATTTTGGTGTTTTACGTATACGTATAAGTATTATAGAAAATCGGTTTTTTTTTTACGATTTGAGGTTTAACATTTAGAGGTCTCGGGTAAGGTGTTTAGTCATGTGAGTATTTTTCGGGATGGTTTTAAGTCATTTAGGACTTAGTTATAAAGTTTATTTCAAAATTTAAGATTTTTTTTAAAACTGTATATTTTACGTTTTTTCTGTATACGCGTAAAATTGACTAGTTTTACGGTTTTAAGGTTTCGGAGGCTTTAGGAGCTGAAATAAATTAAGGTAAATTAAGGTATTATTAATAACATAATAATAAGTAATAAAAAGAAAAAAATAAAAAATATATATGTTAAATTCGGTTTAGGCCGATTAAAAAGAAAGAAAACGAAAAAAAGGAAAAAAATGGAACTGGGCTTTTGTAATGGGCCAAGGACTTGTTAGGAAATTATATAAAGAATTTTTATTAACTAAAAACACATCATAATCCCCTGGAGATCAAGTTTAAGTCGAAATCAATGGAGTCTATTTAGGGTTCTTTATTAATTTTTCTTCTTTCAAAAATTCTAAGGTAAAATCTTCAATACACTTTTTAATTAAATTGTTTTTAATTTTCTTACAATCAATACATGATGGATCTAGGGTTAAGTTAATTATGAATTCTATGTTATAATGGTATAAACATGATTAGGTTAATTAGAGATAATAATTATACATGGTGATGGTAATTAATTAAGCTAATTGTGTTAAATTCGTTTTTAAAAACTGGGCAAAATTTTATGTCATTTGTTTTGATCATATCTAGAGTTGTACAAACCCTTATTTTGCGATCCAAGCATCCTTGAATAGGTATTTGAAGTGGATTTCAAATTAAAGAAACGAGAACTAAATTGGAGGTCGGGAGGTGGGTCAAATACAGGTTAAACAGTCGGAGGTCAAAACTGTTTTGAAATCAGTCGGGTTTAATTTAATGTTTTAAGGTGATTGGGGTACTTAGGAGTAAACTTGAGACCTCTAATGAGCATGGTAGTTGGTTTATATATTAAATAAGAGACCTGAAGGGTGGCTAAGCAAATGGGTTAGGGTAAGACCCCCCAATCATAACAAACTTTTTGTATGTTCAAAATCGGTAATATACGGATAGGCAGAAGTATATATATATATATATATATATCGGGGCCTTAACAGTAGCTTTAAGGTTGGGGCAAAAGGGAGGAGTTATCTGACATATGTAAGGGCATAGGGTTTCCTTTACAGAGATCATGGGTATGTTTAGGTGGGTGTTTGGCTTATAGTTTGAGACCTAAAAACCGGGATTGTTTTGGGTAAAATGTTAACGAGACGGGTTATGAAGTAAACTAAGTTAAGGAATTTATAGAGGGGTGTAATGAGATGCTTAGAGAATATAAATGAGGTATATATATGGGAGAAGGTTAGATGTCCATCATGGGTTGATGAGCTAATAAGTGTGTAAACACTTATCCTTTTGCCACTAAAATCAAGGAAAAACAAGACCTAATCATGTGTTTAATATCGTAAAAGTCGGAATTACGCGTGGTTTTGTGTTTTTGTGTTAAATAGGTACAAAATATCAAAAGGAATGAAAACACAGGATTCAACGGTCAAATGTTGAAGAAAATTCCAAGAAAGAGACAAAGACAAAGTCAAATGACCAAAAGTGTGCAAGAGATCACGAAAACCGGCAAAACCGGCACGAGTTTGAAGAAATGATCAACGAAGCCGAAATCAAGCTCATTCTTAGTGTATTTAATTTTATTGAAGTTAATTGGGCCTTGTGGGTCCCACATTTGCTTATTGGGCCCACAAGCCCATTTAAGAAGACGCTTTATTTTGTTGGATCAAGAGGCCCAATAAATGCCCAAAAGGTTACAAGTTGGACGGATGAATATTACAATTTGGGCCAAGCCCATTTAAAAAGAAAAATGAAACGAAGAAACAAAGTTTTAACTTTGTTTGTTTAGCCTTGGTCAAAACCCTCAGTCAACACACTCACACTTGTAATACTTTTACCCTCACACGTTTTAAATAAAACACACTTACCCACCCACCATTCACTGTTTCGTTACAACCTAGAAAAATCCACTTTTATCTTTCTCTCTTAACAAACGCAGCTTCCACCATTATTTACCCAATCTCACAAACCCTAATTCACCCATAACACAAAAACTACTCAGTAAATTTTGGGGCTTTTGTCTAAAACGTGTGATTCACACGAGTGCTAAATAAATCCCCACCCTTAATTCGGAAGAACACTATTGGTGGTCCTCTCTCCTCATCAGACGTGGCCAATCCCCCTCTTTTGATTGGTTGTGACAACACCAAAACCCCAATCCTCCAATCATGATCCTCCAAATCACCCCTAAACTAACACAACTAGCACAAATCAGGCCACGAGGGCAATCCGTGTGATACAAGATATGTTTTCTACCGTTGATCAAGAAAGAGAAGAAAAGAGATGGATTAAACAGCTGGGATTTGATTTCTTGCTCATGAAGATCATCAAGAATCTTCGGGGGTTGGCTATAAATACCCCCATCAAATCTGTAATTGGGTGTACTTTTTATTTTATTTTAATTTCTGCAAAATTAGTTTTTAGGATTAAATGTAATTTTCCTTTTAAAAGTATTGTAATCTAATTTTTAGTTATTAATAAAAATTAATATTCAGTTTAAATTCTTGTCTCTTATTATTAAAGTTAATTGCAATTTAATTTTAATTACTGTTTTTGGTTAAATTATTATAAATAAAATTTGGTTGAATATTTTCCCTGACTGGGAAAATTATAAATTACTGTTCGAAGAGGTGTGTTTGGTTCGAGATGTTTCTGGTTCGGTTGGATTCGAGATGATGATTTGTGGTGTTGGATTCGGTTTAGATTAATAAGACGGCTCAGCGCCGCTCTTCATCACAACGGATTTCTCCACCAGGTTCATTCCCTTTTTATTGTTTTCGTCAATTTTAGATTTATGTTAGTTTTAATAATATGCTTTTGTTTGATTTATTTTTGTTTGGATCTGCTTGTTTAAAGTTTCTGTTTAATTTGTTTAAGTGTGTTAAATGATAGGATGCTTATTTGAGTATATTAGACTGACAGTTTGATTTAGTTTGTTTTATCTGCTTTTCTATTTTTCTATCTGATGATATATTGTATTAGTTGGTTTTTTTTAGTTAAGTTGAAGTTGATAACTGATTTAGATTTTTTTTAGGTTCGAAATAGGTTTGGTAATCATAAGTCTGCTATTGAATTGTTATTTTGTTAGTCAGTTTTGCTTATTTGCTTATAGGATATCTGCTTAAGTTTTTATTGTTCTTATTTGTTTAGGTAGTATTTGCTTATTTTTAATTTTAGTCAAATTTGTTTATATTGCTTCCTGCTGATTTTTACTTAGTTACTTTGCTGAATTTGATAAGTTTTTATTTGCTTATTCTGATAGTTTAAATTTATATTTGCTTATTTTGTTTAGCTATTCGCTTATTTTAATATCAGCTTATCTGCTTTTTCAATTTGTTTTTTTAGTTTTATATGCTTATTTAGTTTTTCGTTTTGCTTATTTCAACTACTTATAGTCTCAGTCTCTTTTGGTCTGAGATTTCAAATGTCCAAAAATATAACATAGCAAAAATTCGTCTCTGCTGGGTTTCGAACCTGTGACCATTCGCTCAACAGCCAACACCCTTACCAGTTCGTCCAGACCTTTATTTGTGTATTAATTCGCAGCATTTAATTAATATAAGTCTAATTCTTAGCTGGCAGTTTTTATTTAACATTTTAAATTCTAGTTTTAAATAGATTTAAGTAAAAGTTTTATTTATATTCATTTTTGTTAAAAGTTTAAAATAAAAACAAACAAAAATATTTTTATTACTTTCATAAATTAGTTTTTTATTTAGTCTTATTAAAAATTAGTTTTAAATAATTTTTATTTAAAGTTTTAGTAGAATATTATTTTTAATTAGTTCAAATAGTAGTTAATTAAATAGTTTTTAGTTTAATATATAAAAAAGAGTTTTTATACACCAAGAACAAGTAATCCACGTAAATTTGATATCAATTTCGAGTCGATTTGTGGAACGATAAATAGATTAAAAAGGATTGCAAAAATTTTCTACATTATGAGCCATCTTAGTGTTTGGTTCATTTTTTGATTGTGTGCTTTTTTTGTTAGCTTTTTGCTAGTGCGCAGATTTTTGAGAAGCTCAATCAGGTGAGTTTCATAGTCCCATATCTTTTAATGATTTTCACTTCCAGATGGGATGGAAGAGACACTGTATGGTTTTGTAACTAATGATGTGAATGTTTTTATGGTTTGTGATGGACTTGAACAAAAATATGGGGAAACTTTTAGTGAGTCTTGGGATCGATTTAAAGAGCTTTTAAGAAAATGTCCACAACACGGTTTCACTAAAGTGCATCAAATCAATACGTTTTACAATGGTTTAACTCTTAATGACCAAGACTCACTTAATAGTGCTGCGGGGGGCAATATTCTTGTGAAATCCATGAACGAGGCTTGGACAATAATTGAAAACAAGGCAAAAGTTCAAACCAAAAGTGTACGGACTACAATAGCTCGTGCTAGTGATAATGAGGTGACTAATCAAATTAAGGAGCTTACTTCAATTGTGAAACACCTTGTTTTAAGAGATAACCCTCCCACTACACATGTGAATGCCTTAAAAGAGACTTGTGAAACGTGTGAGACTTGTGGTGGACCACATTCATATTTTAATTGTGACAAGGTTTACAATCAACAACAACAAGTTTGTGCTTATAACACCAATGCCAATGAGAGGGTTCAATTTAAACCAAATGTTGATGTTAACCATTTGTCTTATAAGAGTACTAATTATTTGGCTCCCCCGGGTTTTGTAGCTCCACAAAGACCACCCCCACCCGCCCAAAATACCCAATACCAAAATAGGAACCAAGGTCCTCAAATGGGTAATTTTCAAGGGAATGTAAATCAAGGGAATTTTAATGGTCAAAATCAAGGTTTTCAAAATAATAACCAAGGTTTTCATAATAACAACGGTTTTCAACCTCAATATCAAAACCAAAATTTTCCTAATCAAAGTTTTCCAAATCAAGGGTATAATCAAATGAATATGCGTAATCCTCAAATGGACTTGGTTTTACAAAAATTGACCGACCATGAGCTAATTATGAGAGAGATGCAAGAATCGACCGATAAGAAATTTTTGACAATGATTCAAGCCCTTAGACCCTAAGGAGCCTTACCTTCTAATACCGAGATTAACCCTCGTGCTAATGTGAGTGCTATCACTACTCGAAGTGGTGCCACTTTAGTGGGACCTTCCATCTTTTCGCCCATAAAGGAGAGACAAGGCCCGGAGGTTATAATTTGTAATCCTACTCCCCCTCCGGTGATTCCTCCCACTACCACTCCTAGTACTAGTTCTCCATTGCCTAATGAGCCTAACCATAAGGTTGTTCAAGAAGCGAGTCCTTCTCCTTCTCAACCTTCACCATCTAAACCCAATATCCCTTATGCTTCTAGATTGAACAAGGCTAAAGTGCTCACCAAAGATGACGTTCATGTCTCCAACTTTTTGAAAATGATTTCCAACGTCAATGTTAACATTAGCCTTATTGAAGCACTTGCTCAGATGCCAAAATTTGTGAAAATGTTCAAAGATTTGCTTAATAAGAAAGAAAAAATAGTTGAGCTCGTGAACACCCGTTTAAATGAGAATTGTTCCGCGATCCTTCTCAAAGAGCTTCCCGAAAAGCTAGGAGATCCCGGACGATTCGTGTTACCTTGCTCGTTTCCTCAAATTGATGATTGTATGGCTTTAGCGAATCTCGGCGCTAGCATCAATCTTATGCCACTCTCGGTATGGAGACAATTATCATTACCCGACCTTGTACCGACTCGCATGACTCTCGAGTTAGCTAATAGAACTCTCGCATACCCCGTTGGTATTGCCGAAGACGTTTTTGTTCGAGTTGGTACATTCACTTTTCCCGTGGACTTTGTCGTCGTCGACTATGAGATGGATCCTCGTATTCCGTTAAGACTTGGTAGACCATTCTTACGATCCGAAAGAGCCTTAGTTGATGTGGCCGAAGGGGAGTTAATTCTTAGGGTTAGGGATGAACAACAAGTTTTTAAAATGGAAAAATCACAACAAAATCAAATGGAAAAGAGTAGGTCAATATGATTGATGTTCTTAATTATGATAATGACGAGATTTTTATTAATCCTTTTGGAATTCAAAAGTATACTCAAAATGTTTTGTGATAACTTCATCCCTTTCCTTAGAGCCTCAAATTTTTGAAACTCCTATTTATGATACCTATAGTGATGACACTTCTTTAAGTGATCACACTATCTTCGGTTTAGACGACCCATCTTTTGACCCACCCACTTTTAACCCACCCATTTATGATTCACCAATCATTGATACTTACGATGATGACACTTCTTTAAGTGATCTCATTAACTTTGATGACCCACCCCATGACTTTAATGCACCTCATATCTCTGTGAGTGATTCTTCCATGGAAACTCTTTTTGACTTTTATACCCCAGTTTTAGAAGTCATGACTTTTGAGGAGAATCCTCCACTCTTAAAGATCATTCCTACTCTAGAGGTTATTCCATTTGAGGAGGATTTAGATATCTTTCTAAATACCTATTTTCCTCAATAGGATGAGTTTTCCTATGACTCCGATGATACTTATTTTTTCACATCGAGTTTGGAAGAGGATGACTTTCCCACTTTGGATTTTGATGATATTTTGAGCTTAAATGTCCACACCTCTTGCTATTTTCCCATCAAGGAACCGGTGTTTGATCCCGGAATAGAGACTTTTGTGCTTTCATTGCCATATCACCATACTACCCTTTCATTTAAGAGATCGTTGACTAAGGGTACCCCACTTTTCTTTACTTTGTGTGATTTTACCACCTCGTGGTTTATTTCCTTTTGTGATGGAAATTATGTGTTTGACCCGGGTGGATTTTCATGGGTATTACTTATGTAAGTGTGATTCACCCTTTATCATGGAGAGATTTTCCTCCCTTGGAAATCTCGGTTTTTCCCATGATTTTCCCATTTGAATGATGACATTCGGGAAATCGAGTCGAGCTAGAGACTCGTGATAAATAAATCAAGCATCGTTTAACTAGGTTAGATTTTTACCCTTTCCACCCTTTTTCGCCTTCACCCATTTCCACCAAATAAGTGTAGGGGAGCCAAGTAGGTTGTTTGTGTGCTGTGATGTTGTGCAGGGGCATGAGCTTTAATGATCCACTTTTGGTATTTTTGACGCGACCCGTGATCCCGTGTTTCCCGTGTACCCGGTTCCTTCGATAAGTTTTTTGCTATTGTGATTCAATCTTGTATATAAATAAGACAAATAAATGTAATCACTTTAGTTGTCTCTTCCTTAGCTCAATTTTAAACAACGTACTCAATGTCCTAAGTGTAAGGGAGTTTATTCTCCCACGTGCTTAAACATTGAGGACAATGTTTATATTAAGTGTAGGGGGGACTTCTATCGAATTTTAGTGGGCTTTTCCATGAATTTGACCTCATTTAACCGGAAAATTAAAAAAATTTCAACGTTTTTCAAATTTTTGATCTATTTTGGCCTAGTAGTATTTTCATTTATTTTCCTTCCTTTTGTCATCGCATCGTATTTATATTTTCCGTTTCAAGAATAAAGTCAAAAATAAATAAATAAATAAAATGGTTTTAACAAGTTTAGATATCTTTGATATATTAGGCCCGTCGTGAATATTTTGACTCAACCCGAGTTTACTTATCCAAGTTTACTCTAGCTAGTATCCTTAACCATATGGACCTTAATTGGTTTATTAGGCTAAGCATCCACGAGTCTCATTCTTTGAGATTTTAAATTATGGAGAACGAGAGATGATAGAGTTGATAATAAGTTTAAGGGTTAATTCTTATTTATATGAGTTTTTGTGGCTCTTTCTTCCCGCTTGTATACTTAATTGCTTAATAAATGAGGATTTTTGCGGTGTAGATTCGATATCTTAACTCTTAGCCAAATCTTTATTCTCCTTGTAATTAAAGCATGAACACATTGAGGGTGCCAGCGTTGTGGACTTCCGACTAAGGTGGCTCATAACCACTAAGTAGGAGGTATTCAGACCATGGGACCGCGGAATTTGGCCTACTATATATATCATAAATAAGAAAGAATAAGATTAAAACATGACCTCAAGGAGCCTTAGGGTGTGGGGCATGTAGCACGAACCTTGTCATTAGAGCCTTAGGGTGTATGGCATGGTAAGTGTTGAATAAAAATTGATCAAAAATCAATTCCCTCGTTTATCGTTCAAGGAGCCTTAGGGTGTGGACAATAGATGAGGAGAATTTTTACATCTTAAAGAGCCTAAGGGTATATGATGTGAACTTGCTAAACTCCACATAAAGTCTACATGACTTTGGAGGAATAATTGATAAGTAGTACTATTGGCCAAATTTTGGGTCCGGAAATTTATTCCCCAAATTGTGTTATATCATCCTTGATGTGGGCTTACTTTAGTGACAACGTTTTTGAGGACGAGGTTAGGTTTTGAGTGTCGGGTTTGCACCGTTTGGCCTTCATTTTTGGACTAATAACTATCAAATAAGTCAAATGAGCCTACGGGTGAATGACACTCAATAAAATCTAGAGATACAACGTAGGAATTGGAAAAAGAGTATCACACAATTGTCTTATATAAGTGGTTTTAACTTGAGGACTTATGGTAAACAATGATCTCGTTTTTAAGCTTGGTATGGGGAACGTGAAACTTGAGGGTGATTAATATTCATGACACCAAATCCCTAATTTAAGTCTTAGATTTCTTTACGAGTTTCTTCCATCAAATAATTTCCAAGTTAATAAATTGTTAAAATTTTTGTCTCCTTTTAAATTTTTATCTTTTCATCGTAGTAGTACTAGTATATCTTAATAAAGGCCGAGATGGATTAATTATGAGAAAAATGTAACTTTATGTTTTGAAATTATGCATTGCATGGGGTCATTGCAATGGTCAAGTGTAGGGGATTTAATAAGTGTGTACACACTTATCCTTTTGCCACTAAAATCAAGGAAAAACAAGACCTAATCATGTGTTTAATATCGTAAAAGTCGGAATTACGCGTGGTTTTGTGTTTTTGTGTTAAATAGGTACAAAATATCAAAAGGAATGAAAACACGGGATTCCACGGTCAAATGTTGAAGAAAAGTCCAAGAAAGAGACAAAGACAAAGTCAAATGACCAAAAGTGTGCAAGAGATCACGAAAACCGGCAAAACCGGCACGAGTTTGAAGAAATGATCAACGAAGCCAAAATCAAGCTCATTCTTAGTGGATTTAATTTTATTGAAGTTAATTGGGCCTTGTGGGTCCCACATTTGCTTATTGGGCCCACACGCCCATTTAAGAAGACGTTTTATTTTGTTGGATCAAGAGGCCCAATAAATGCCCAAAAGGTTACAAGTTGGACGGATGAATATTACAATTTGGGCCAAGCCCATTTAAAAAGAAAAATGAAATGGAGAAACAAAGTTTTAACTTTGTTTGTTTAGCCTTGGTCAAAACCCTCAGTTAACACACTCAGACTTACAATACTTTTACCCTCACACGTTTTAAATAAAACACACTTACCCACCCACCATTCACTGTTTCGTTACAACCTAGAAAAATCCACTTTTATCTTTCTCTCTTAACAAACGCAGCTTCCACCATTATTTACCCAATCTCACAAACCCTAATTCGCCCATAACACAAAAACTACTCAGTAAATTTGGGGATTTTGTCTAAAACGTGCGATTCACACGAGTGCTAAATAAATCCCCCCTTAATTCAGAAGAACACTACTGGTGGTCCTCTCTCCTCATCAGACGTGGCCAATCCCCCTCTTTTGATTGGTTGTGACAACACCAAAACCCCAATCCTCCAATCATGATCCTCCACATCACCCCTAAACTAACACAACTAGCACAAATCAGGCCACGAGGGCAATCCGTGTGATACAAGATATGTTTTCTACCGTTGATCAAGAAAGAGAAGAAAAGAGATGGATTAAACGGCTAGGATTTGATTTCTTGCTCATGAAGATCATCAAGAAGCTTCGGGGGTTGGCTATAAATACCCTCATCAAATCTGTAATTAGGTGTACTTTTTATTTTATTTTAATTTCTGCAAAATTAGTTTTTAGGATTAAATGTAATTTTCCTTTTAAAAGTATTGTAATCTGATTTTTAGTTATTAATAAAATTAATATTCAGTTTAAATTCTTGTCTCTTTTTATTAAAGTTAATTGCAATTTAATTTAATTACTGTTTTTGGTTAAATTATTATAAAATAAAATTTGGTTGAATATTTTCCCCCACTGGGAAAATTATAAATTACTGTTCGAAGAGGTGTGTTTGGTTCGAGATGTTTCTGGTTCGGTTGGATTCGAGATGATGATTTGTGGTGTTGGATTCGTTTAGATTAATAAGACGGCTCAACGCCGCTCTTCATCACAACGGATTTCTCCACCAGGTTCATTCCCTTTTTATTGTTTTCGTCAATTTTAGATTTATGTTAGTTTTAATAATCTGCTTTTGTTTGATTTATTTTTGTTTGGATCTGCTTGTTTAAAGTTTCTGTTTAATTTGTTTAAGTGTGTTAAATGATAGGATGCTTATTTATGTATATTAGACTGATAGTTTGATTTAGTTTGTTTTATCTGCTTTTCTATTTTTATATCTGCTGATATATTATATTAGTTGGTTTTTTTTAGTTAACTTGAAGTTGATAACTGATTTAGATTTTTTTTAGGTTCGAAATAGGTTTGGTAATCTTAAGTATGCAATTGAATTGTTATTTTGTTAGTCAGTTTTGCTTATTTGCTTATAGGATATCTGCTTAAGTTTTTATTGTTCTTATTTGTTTAGGTAGTATTTGCTTATTTTCAATTTTAGTCAGATTTGTTTATATTGCTTCCTGCTGATTTTTACTTAGTTACTTTGCTGAATTTGATAAGTTTTTATTTGCTTATTCTGATAGTTTAAATTTAGATTTGCTTATTTTGTTTAGCTATTTGCTTATTTTTATATTTGCTTATCTGCTTTTTCGATTTGTTTTTTTAGTTTTATATGCTTATTTAGTTTTTCGTTTTGCTTATTTCAACTGCTTATAGTCTCAGTCTCTTTTGGTCTGAGATTTCAAATGTCCAAAAATATAACATAGCAAAAATTCGTCTCTGCTGGGTTTCAAACCAGTGACCATTCGCTCAACAGCCAACACCCTTACCAGTTCGTCCAGACCTTTATTTGTGTATTAATTCGCAACATTTAATTAATATAGGTCTAATTCTTAGCTGGCAATTTTTATTTAACATTTTAATTTCTAGTTTTAAATAGATTTAAGTAAAAGTTTTATTTATATTCATTTTTGTTAAAAGTTTAAAATAAAAACAAACAAAAATACTTTTATTACTTTCATAAATTAGTTTTTTTATTTAGTCTTATTAAAAATTAGTTTTAAATCATTTTTATTTAAAGTTTTAGTAGAATATTTTTTTAATTAGTTCAAATAGTAGTTAATTAAATAGTTTTTAATATTAAATAGTTTTAGTTTAATATATCAAAAAGAGTTTTTATACACCAAGAACAAGTAATCCACGTAAATTTGATATCAATTTCGAGTCGATTTGTGGAACGATAAATAGATTAAAAAGGATTGCAAAAATTCTCTACCTTATGAGCCATCTTAGTGTTTGGTTCATGTTTTGATTTTGTGCTTTTGTTTGTTAGCTTTTTGCTAGTGCGCGAATTTTTGAAAAGCTCAATCAGGTGAGTTTCATAGTCTCATATCTTTTAATGATTTCCACTTCTAGATGGGATGGAAGAGACACTGTATGGTTTTATAACTATTGATGTGAATGTTTTTATGGTTTGTGATGGACTTGTGTGTGCACTTATATGATTAACTGCTATGTGATTGTTGATTGTGTTTATGATTTGGATCGGGGGACACGTACCGTCTCAGTTATTGTGTTTTGACTTGGTACCAAGGGGATGTTGACAAGACGGGGCCTTGGGGAGGTACATAGATGTGTGAGCATCTATGGGACCAATGGATAATGACAAGGCGGGGCCTTGGGATTGGTACATAGGTGTATGGGCGCCTATGGTACCATGGTGTTTGGTAAGGCTGGGAGCCTTGGATTTGGTTTGGAATGATTGATCTTGAATGTTAGTTGTTAATGCATACTTGTAGCACATTGTCCATATGTTTAGTGGTTTATGGTTGTTCACAACTTATTATAATCTATTTTCGGTTGGAGTCTAAACCTGTGACTCTCACCAACATTATGTTGACGTGTTTTAGTGTCTCTTTCAGGTGATAAAGTGGTTAAGCGTGAGAACATATTTGGCTAGGATTGGAGTCGCGTAGGAATATATTTAGAAGGAGATCCCCGTTCTTTCTTAGTTTATTTTTCTGTTTGTTTCAATAAGTGATACTATGAACCTATATGTTGATTTTTTTATGTTATTTGTTTGTCTTGGGTAAGAGGTAGGACTGTTACCTACTTACTTAGACTCCTGCATTGATGAGATATTGTCATGACATTTGTGTCACCTTTTATGACATTTCTAATTCATATAGTTATCTCTATGGACACGCTATTGTTGTGATGATATCCATGCGTCGCGTCCCATATTCCGCCATGGTGGGGTGTGCCAGAATGGTATCAAGAGCCAATGGTTATAGAGAATTAGGTTGCCTAGTCTAGTAACCTAGTCTATAGCTTAAGGGTCCCTACATATAGGCGTCATAGGAGTATGTGTGCATTTTATATTAATTATAGTTTTCTGGGTGTTATTGGTTTTTACTTGCGATGTTTGTTAAGTTTTGACTAGTATGGGTTGAACCATAGTAGTTCATACTTAGCCACATGTTATTTTCTTTTCGGGGTGTGGATAGTGTTGGTTGAACCATAATCATCCACGCTAGTCATTGTCGTATTTTGCTTAAATTGTACATTATAGTACATAATTTGGTACATGGTAGTTTCTATCTTTTGTTGGGTTATTTTATGTACCTGAGGTATAGTATTTTTCTTTTGATGTTTAAGTCATGTTCCCTAAGAATCATGTGGTGGTTCGAGTTATTAGGAGTAGGTGGATATGAAAGATTTTAAGCTGTTTCCACTCTTATGGGCGACATGACTTATAACTTATTATGTTTTCGTTTTGGATTTAGTCTATGCTGTTTAACTAGACTATGGATTTATGTATTTCAAGAGTTTGACTATGTTATTTTAATGGATGGAGTTTTGGACTTTGTTTGGTTATGTGGTTATGAGCTTATGTGAGTAGATGGATATATGTGTTATGTGTTGTATTAAATCTTATAAGTGTCATCATAGGAAGGAGTGCATTGGGGAAGGGTAATTGTATAAGTATGGTGGCCAACATAGTTATACAAGTACCACAACTTCAATGGATTCCTAAGTATGATTGCATGAAAGAGGGTTAGTACATGCTTGTATAGTAGATGTTAGACGGATTTAAGTATATGTATCCCGATATGCCTATATATGTATGATCCCCTACAATTACCGATTGTATCCTTAGGAGGGTGGCTAGCTCGCTTTTTTTGGATATTAAACCTCCGTGTAGCGTATTATTTGAGTTTCGTATTTCACATGTACGTTTTAAAATGGTGTTCTTGGTTTTAAGTCTATTGAAATAACTTGGGATTTCTTTTGAGATAGTGAAATCTTTTGTGTTGGGTCTTACATTTCTTTTGGTCGGTATATATTGAAAAAAAGGGACTTGAAAATCTACTATAGAGTTAGATAGTTGGTTGTATTCGATAAAATAAGGGTAAGGTGTTGGAGTCGTGTTTGAAACAAGATGTAACATAAGATTTTTTTTTAATCAACACTTATTTATTTCAAATTCTAAAAGACTTTCTTTAAAATAAAGCGAAATAAAATTTCTTTCTACTTAAATAGTTTATATAAGTGAGCTTAATCTGTACGTCATTTATAATTATTTATGCAAGACTAAACAAAGTTCATGAAAATTTCACATACATTTATTTCTTTTTATTTAAAAAGGATTACGTTAATTACTAAGAGGATTCATTAGTTTTTTTTAAAAAAACAACTAGTATAAAACTGTTTTGGTCATAACTTGTTCGTTTTTAAAGCTTTTTGGGTGATTCAAAAGCCTAAAATTATCTACTCGGAATGTACTTCTCAAATATTTGGTATGTATAATCATGGGGTGTCAGTAGATTGATCGAAATTTTGGTACAAGTGACGGGTTCAAGGTTGAGTTTTGAATAGTAGTTTTTTTATGATTTGGGATGCACGAGATACCTAGTCTTTGAGTTGAGTTTTGAGATCGTCTAGAAGGTTGTTTGTAGATTGTTTGAGTCACATAGATGTGGTGAGGAAAGAAAAAAATATTCTTTTGGAAAAATCGATCTTGTGCACGGTTTAAATAATATGTCGCGGGGCATAAGATGTTTTGGTTGCCATTAAGTGTTTCTTGGATCATTTTTCGTTGTCATGAGTCATTTGA
Organism: Glebionis coronaria; assembly: GCA_025667525.1. Classification (NCBI taxonomy): domain Eukaryota; kingdom Viridiplantae; phylum Streptophyta; class Magnoliopsida; order Asterales; family Asteraceae; genus Glebionis; species Glebionis coronaria. Next base: position 551,040,389 of record CM046880.1, read on the forward strand.
ATTGGTACATGTTTGAGTTTTCCTTTTGAGTTTTCGTGGTTTTGGTCTGTTTTAACTCGTGCATGTGAAATGTCGTTAGTTATCCGTGGGTTTGATTCGTTGATCGTATCTAGTGGATTCAGGATGTAGTTTTGGGTTCGTATTGATTGGGAGCGTTGAGGTAGATATATGAAAGACTTGGTCGCGCCTACACGATTAAGTAGCTGGCCCTGAGAGAATGGTCGGAATGCCCTTAGTGGGGATGAAAGAGTTAAAAGTTCGTAGACGAACTAATGTGGTCATGAGGTCTCTTAGGAGTGCCAAGGGAGATGAATAGAGATTTGTATAATGTATGGATATTGGCACAAGTAACGCGCCATAGAGAGTGTTGGAAGGGGATATAATACCTCAAAGGTATTTATGATTGTTCGTAAGGCATGTAAGTTTTCCGAAAATTTCCTGAGATTTAGTAGGTTTGCCTATTACTGTGAGGTAGAACCATAAATAGAGCAAGTAGGAAAAGTGAGAGGAGTTGTAGTTAGTGCCTTTCCAAGGAAATTGTTGATGGAATGATTTTAAGAGCAAGAGTTGTTAGAAATTGCAACGGATGCAAGGTAAAATTTGAGTTGCTTAGTAGTAGATTGGGTGTGAAAAGCGATTGAGTGGTCTGATAAGAGGAAGTATTGGTCTTTTAGAATACTGTAGATTTTCGCGAGTAGAACGAGGTAGAAATTTATTCGTATTGCTTCTAAGAGAGGGTGCAAGGAGGACGTAGTTGAAACTGCTAAGGATGTTGTATGAACGCTTTGGGTTTACGGTTATGATTTTGGCTTCACCGAGGCGCTAGCAGTTTTCATGGAGTCAATGAACCGGGGGTGCATGACAATATATAAACGAGTTGTCACCGGGAGCATCGACGACATCTTGATCTACTCAAATCTAAGAAGGAGAGTGAGGCGAATTATGAGTTGGTTTTGGAGTTGTTAGGAAAGGGAATTATACGTGAGATTTTCAAGTGTGGGTTTTAGGATTAAGTTGGCCAGGACGAGTAGTTAGAGATGATGGCATATCGTGGAACCAGCAAGGGGCAAAGTGAAGAAGGGTGAGGAAGCGTTTTGGAGGCTGAAGATGTGGATTGGATAATGAGCAGATCTTGGAATTATCGGAAGGACTGGATGAATTCGCGAAGCATGACGATAAGTGGAGCAAGGATTTGGATGTATACGAGAACGACAAAGAAAGGCGGTTGTTTATACGTTATGGGAACTAAAGATTTGGAAGAACTAGATAGACTTAGTTAGTGGAGCTGGATTGTTATATCTGCCTAGAATGCTAGAGGCATTTGGGGTACGAGACGTAGAGAATGATCTATACAGATCATGAACGTCTCCAACACATATTTAATCATCTTGATTGAACATTTGGAAAAGGTGATGGGTGGAGTTAAGTGATGAAAGAAAATTGCAAGGCCAAGTACCATCTAGGAAAGGAAAGCATGGTTGATGAGACATGGAATAAGAAGAATGAAGTGAAGCTGAGACGAACTTGAACTATATGGATGACGTATTAGGGTGGTTTAGATGAAGGATGTAGGTTGCACGAGTTGAGTTGTCTAAAGCACAGAACGCGTCAACATGTATGTTGCGTTGCTTGGACAATCATATGGAGAAAAGGGACGTAGACTATACTTCCTACATAGATAGGAGTAGCTTAGAAAGGGCGATGTAAGGACGAAGTTAGGAAAGGGAATTATACATAGATTTTCAAGTGTGAGATTTTCACCTAGTTGAGAAGTTGGAAGGATTGCGTACGGATGTGATGGAATAGAGGGTTTTGCATAAAAGTTAGCCTAATATGTATGGAATGCCTTATGAAGGATTATGGCAATGGAAGAAACGATGGGAAGCAAGCGTAGTATACCGTTGATAGACTAATGTTTGGTATGAGCATATTATAGGGGTAATTGAGAAAGACGCCTAGAGCATTGGCGTGAGATTTGGAGATAGTTGGAGAAATCATTATATTAGGAAGAATTCTCCTACAAAGATAGAGTCAACGGTGAGAGGGGCATATTCCCCATTGATGAGAATGTAAGGAATAAAGGAGGAAACACCTAAATTATAGGCTGAAGACGGGATATAAGATGGTATGGAAATTAAGATTGTGGAGAGACAAGCGAAAAGTAGTATGGAGGAAGAATGATTTGAGGGAGCAAGAGGTTGTAAAAATAGTGGGGCGATATTGCAGAGAAACCGTTAGAGCAAGAGGTTAGTAGTCACGAACAATGGAACGTCCACCTAGAGAAAAGGTGTAACACATGTTAGTATGAAGGATGGTTAGTTACTTGGTGCCGAGCATGGGAAAGCAAGGATGAGGTGGTGGTTATGACATGTTTCTTGTGAATATTATGGGAAGCTTTTGGTTATGCAATCCTGCATATACCATTGGATGTGTTTAAGGTTGGGAGAACTTCCGAATGATGGAAAATCCATAGAGGATAGAAGCCGTTAGGTATGGTGATAGGAATTGTAGTAGAAACTGCTGGAGTTAATTCATAGGAGATGAGGTGGATCACCGTTACAGTAGGATGAAGTTAGAAGCGGCCAACGTATTGGACCAGAGGTGGATCAGAAAACTATGGAGGTGGTGGCAGTGACTAAGTAGAGGTTGAAAATAGCAAAGAACCGACAAGAGAGCTATGCGGACAAGAGGCGTAAGCCGTTGAGATTTGAGATAAAGTTATGCTAAAGGTTTCACCATGGAAAGGGGTGATGCGGTTTGTAAAGAAAAGGGAAGTTAGCACCTAGATTTGTGGCTCCATTTGAAATCCTTGAAAGGATTGGGATAGTGGCATATAGGTTGAGATTATCGGAGGAATTGAGTAGTGTGCATGACGTATTTCATGTATCAAACTTGAGGAAATGCTTAGCAAGAACTGACTTGCAAGTACCGTTAGATGATATTAGTATGGATACGAGTCTTCGTTTTATCGAAGAGCCGATAGAGATTTTGGGTCGTGAAGCTAGGACGTTGGATAAAAAGGGTAATATACCGTAGTTATGGGTGGATGGAATTTGGAACATGGACTAGAGTTCACGTGGGAACGGGAAGGATTTATGAGGAGCAAGTATCCTCAGCTAATTGATAATGACGATCCTAAGGAGTAAATCTCGGGACAAGATTTCTATTAGGAGGGAGTGATGTGACAACCGTGGTTTTGAGGTTCGTCACTTGGTCTTATTTTAAGGTTAATTTATGTGTGACTATGTGATTTGCGTGTTTACATGTTATTTTGCAAGAACGAGGTTGGTGTGGATATCGTTTATGGGTATAAAGTACTCATAAGTAAATTGAGGAACGGTTATTTCATGTTCATGAGCTCAAAAATTAGTGACTATGAAATGAAATGGTGTTATTTTGGTGTTTTACGTATACGTATAAGTATTATAGTAAATCGTATTTTTTTTACGATTTGGGGTTTAGCATTTAGAGGTCTCGGGTAAGGTGTTTAGTCATGTGAGTATTTTTCGGGATGGTTTTAAGTCATTTAGGACTTAGTTATAAAGTTTATTTCAAAATTTAAGATTTTTTTAAAAACTTTATATTTTACGTTTTTTTTGGTATACGCGTAAAATTGACTAGTTTTATGGTTTTAAGGTTTCGGAGGCTTTAGGAGCTGAAATAAATTAAGGTAAATTAAGGTATTATTAATAACATAATAATAAGTAATAAAAAGAAAAAAAACAAAAAAATATATGTTAAAGTCGGTTTAGGTCGATTAAAAAGAAAGAAAAGGGAAAAAAGGAAAAAAGGGAACCGGGCTTTTGTAATGGGCCAAGGACTTGTTAGGAAATTATATAAAGACTTTTTATTAACTAAAAACACATCATAATCCCCTGGAGATCAAGCTTAAGTCAAAATCAATGGTGTCTATTTAGGGTTCTTCATTATTTTTTCTTCTTTCAAAAATTCTAAGGTAAAATCTTCAATACACTTTTTAATTAAATTGTTTTTAATTATTTTTTTTTTTTTTTTTTTATCCGTGTTTGAATTTTACTTAAAAAATTTAAGTTAAGCTTATTTTTTGATATATTCGTTTTTGAATTTTACTTAAAATTTTAAGTTAAGCTTATTTTTTATCTTTTTATATTTTTAAAGTTCATTTTTTTTAGTTAAATTAATTTTGAATATTTTTTCAATTTATATATTTGGATTTGGTATATCGTGTTAAGGCGGGTATGTCGAAAGAAACGAATTGGTAAAATATTTGACGGGCTGATCATCATATTTACAGTAGCTTGGATTTATTCGTTGACGGGCTTTATTTTTTAGAGTGAACTGAGTTTGATTTGGACTCCGGTTTGTTTTATCAACATTTGAGCCCATAAATATTATTGAGCCGAGCGAAATATATTTTTCCAGTCAAAGATCCAAGAATCTGTCATCGTACTTTCAATGGATTTTTTAAATTCGACATCGAACGAGGGAGAATCGCATAATTTTCAAGACAATGTTACTGATAATGGCATCACTTCATTTCAAATGCTTCAATATCATCTAGTTAATCTTTCACGGATTCAAGGAGGGAGTGAATTTGTGACAATCTTTGGTCAAGATCGTCATATATTCATGGAATCGATGTTCCTCAACTTAAACCAACTGGCTGATCAACTTCAAAAAGAAGACTTTAATCACTCTGCATTGGCACTTGCTTATAAGGCTCTTGTGACACAACTCACACCTTTCCTCCAATTCGATATCATCAAGTCTGAAAGTTCCGTGATTTGCCAATCATTTCTTCGAGATACACATACCGAGCTTCGAGTTTTCCGTGATACAATTCTGAAACTCATGTCATCGGTCTCGTCTTGGATTTATGAAATATCTCGACTTCAGCAAGGGTATGATAATGGAGTGCAAGACTCTTCGATGCAAGAGGAAACTGGTCATACGGTTGAAAACTTGGAGCCTATCGATGCCAAGAGCACGGAATCAGGAGGACAACATGATACCAGTGGCACGTCAGGGACTGTTCACGAGATCTTTTTTGCTGACACCTTACCCGTTTATGACGAAGCGCCTGCAAACATGGTACAATGTAATGTTGTTTATGATGTATATGCTGATGACATACCGCATATTGAGCATTCTGAACCTAATTATGACAAACATGGGATGGAAAAGAGTGATAGAAATACCACTTCTGATTCATCCGATGTGAGTCATAACGGGGGAGAAAGTGTTCAGAATGCTATAGTACATCATGATAATTGTATTATAACTGCTTCGTTAACTGATTCTGATTCCAAGATTAAAGAGCTCGAAACGATCGTAGCTCGGCAATCAAAAGATCTTGAGGATGCCAAACTTGAATTTTCTAAGAAAACGGACAAATTTGAAACATACTTTGAAAAACTTGAAAAGTCAAACGTTGTTCTTGAAAGAAAATTGGATCAAACTGTTCTAGATTCTAAAGCTGAAAAAGATAATCTTTTGAAACAAATTCAACTGCTTGAATCTAAGTTGGCATCCCAAGATAACTTGCTCAGAGAGAATGAGACCTTAAAAGCTCAAGTACATGAAAAGGTTTTTGCTATAGCTGCGTTGAAAAACGAGTTAAGGAAAAATAGAGGACCTAGTATGGACACTAAGCTTGAAAAACCATCAATCTTGGGGAAACCGCCTACAAATCAGTTCGTCAGACAACCGATTGTCAGACAACCTACTGCATTTAGATCCGAGCGACTACAATCCTCGAGACTGCGGTTTGCCTCCCAAGTTGATTTGGGTCATATTTCTAGAACAGTCCCTCCACCAACTAGGCCTAATGTGACTAAATCAGTTTTAGCAAGACCTAATCATATGATTGCCTCTAGTTTCTTTAAAAATAGTTCAATGACCACGTCTAGAACTAGTTCAAATGACGTTAGCCATAAATCTGGTCTTAGGGAAGCTAAGCAAAAGACACATGTAAGAGATAGCAATGTCAAACCTAGTCAGATGCCTTCTAGATCACCCAACATTGCTAACCGTAGCATGACGTCTCCTAGGAGCATCGATCAATCATCTAGGAATTACTCGGATATTAAATATGCTACTTGTAAAACATGTAGAAAATGTGTCTTTACGGCAAATCATGATTCCTGTATCAAGAAATTGCTTAATGAGGTGAACTCCCGTGCTAGACTTAAATCCCAGTGGGTCGCTAAAATCAAACCCTTTGGTAAAATGTGGCGCCCCACTGGTAGAACTTTCACTCTTGTAGGAAACGAGTGCCCTTTAACTAGGATAGTCTCTGATTCTACGAAGACTACTAGGGAGGAAATTGCAAAGGATGATACATCACTTAAACCTAAACTTAAGATTTTCTATAAAAGGAAACGTTTGCCAGCTAAGATAAGTGAATCATCTACTCAGGTCGCCTCTGACACAAGTAAAGCCAACTGTGAACCCCCATGTGCTTCAAAAATAGATATCTCTAACCCATGCAAAAGTATACAACCTCCTAATGAGAATGCAGGTACCAAAGTTGATGTTCCAAAAGAACGAAGCGGTCCAATCATTGTATACCGTTCAACTAAGGACACTCTCAGAGTTTGGTTGCTGAAGAAGCAGATATTAGAGAAACTAGTATCTCAGGGGATTCATGGTTAAAGCTTACACAAGGACTTACAGTCACATAACAGACTGTAACTCGATCTCAAAAGACATGAAAGTTCATCCCGATGATGACTTATCCTAAAAACGAGAAATTCATTTTTCTCGGGCATGAGCTTATGTTAAAAAACATTCCACGTTTTAAGCTCATGCACAAGGACTTATAGTCACATCACATACTATAACTCGCTCTTCAAAGAAAGGAAAGTTTATCGCCGATGATAAACTTATCCTAACAACGAGAAATTAAGTTTTCTCGGGCATGAGCTAAAATTAAAAACATTCGAGGTTTTTAAGCTCATGCACAATGACTTACAGTTAAATGTCAGACTGTAACTCGAACTTAAAATAAAGGAAAGATTATCTTTTATGATAACTTATCCTCTTAACGAGAAATTCACCTTTCTCGGTCATGAGCTTGTATTAAAACATTCGAAGTTTTAAGCTCAGAAAGGAAAGTGTATCTTTTAAATAAGAGAACTTTTCTTCATAACGAGAAATTAACCTTTCTCGGTCATGAGCTTTCCGTTAAAACAGTCAAAGTTTTCAAGCTCATGAAAAACGACTTCTAAGTAAATGTCAGCTTAGGACTCGTCCTTCAGATAAAAGGAAAGTTTATCGCCGATGGTAACTTATCCTTAACAACGGGAAGTTCACAACTTCTCGGACTTGAGCTCGCTTTTAAGATATTCAACATCTTAAGCTCAAGTAATTGTTTTTCAAAACTTTGAACACAATTTTTCGAGAATTTCTCAAAAGGTTTTTCTAAATCTTTCAAAATTGTGTGTTCAAAAACGTTTTGATAAAACAAGCATGTCTTCTGGAATCGATAATATTTACGAACCTAGAAATGTCATTCAATAATGACACGGGGTTGTAAATAAAGTTCGAGCAGAAGTTCAAATGATTTTAAAACATGCTCAAAATGGTTTGCTATTATTTCAGATAGCAACCCGCTTTTCATAATCAAGTCAAGCATTTCACCGGAAAGCTTTGACTCAACAACGGGAATTAATTTTCTCGGGAACGTGACGAGGAGACCAACATTCGTGAACAAGAACCATGTGATTCTTTCATATGATGTTCTCCATCATTCAGGTCCAACCTCGTAAATTATTAATCTTGTGAATTCATTATCATATATGATCTTTGCACGTGATAAATACCTTACACTTGTGTTTAAAAGGTATTTATTTTACGTTTCAACACACCCTCATTAATTTGAGGGGGAGCTTGTGTAATTCATGAAGATAATTGGACTTGCATTTTTCTTCCCAAATTTTCTTAAAATGCTATTAAATCAATTGATATTAAAAACATCGATTGGGTTAATATTTTTAATATGGGGGAGAAAATGTGATTTAATATGGGATATGATCAATCATAAATGGTTTGACTTAAAGTGATAGCTCATCCCGACATGTGCAAAATGTTTTCGGATATCGTGGCATATGTTAAGGGGGAGCAAAATGGATTTGCACTTCAAAATGGATTTCATGGTGACATACACTTACCCAAAACATCTCTATTCACGACGGTGAAGATTGTGGTGACATAAGGATGGTAGGATATGTTAAAGTCCAATGATTTCTCTAGAACCGGAGGAATTTTCCCAAGGACATTCCATAGCTAGAAATAGTAGTCCTTAGGAAAGATGGAGAAAGATTGTGAACGTAGCTGAATGCCGACCAAGTACTTAAGTTAGCACTGGAACAATCACAACAAGGTGCTAGTGATGACGTATTGGTAAGCATTGAAGGGGTTGAAGAATGAAAAAGAATTGTAAAGATAAAGGGTGTAAAGAAAGAAGCCCTCCTTACAACTTTAGGCAGAAACCGGGTCAATACATATGCTATTGAGATCATTTTTGTTAATGATTCTCGATATTGAAGAAAGACATCATGGACCCAGTGATGCAATGCACAACCCTTCCCAGCTAACTCAAAAATCTCTCAAAAGGTATTTGTTTTAATCACACGGAGATCAACACGTTATCTATTGGTTTATTCACTCCGAATAGACTGGTATTGAAAAGGTGGCACTCCTCTCCAGCCTCCGATCACTAAAAATCCAAAATGCACGATCGAGTCTAGAGCCATTTGAGATCATCAAATATCTCATTAGGACACGCTTTCATATTTCCTTGCTTCTTCACACACTGTGAAAGGTAAGAAAGATCTTAAGAGTCCTACGCAAAATCTTCATGATCTTGCCTGAACATCCGAGTAATACGAAAGTATTTACAATGAAGATGGAAATCCTTCTTGAGCGAATATCAAAAAGCTCATGGTAGGTGACTTGTGCGATTCTTTATGAATCAAACTTGTGATAACTGGAAAGCAACAGTGGTTTAATTCTTAAATGAATTTAAACACGTTCCAGGCCTCTACGCAATATCTTAATGATCTTGCCAGAACATTCAGAGTAATACTATTAAGTATTTACAGTGACGAATGGAAATCCTTCTAGTGTTAACATCAAACAACACTTGGTAGGTAACTTGCAAGATTCTTTATGAATCAAGCTAGTGACAACTGGAAAGCAACGATGGTGCGGTTCTTAATTGAACTTCACTTGTTCCAGGAACATGAATTGACGGCTTCAAATCATGCGGATAATATTATCCAAATGATCCACTCTTTACGTTCGCAGTCAGCTTTGGACGGTCGAGTAAAGAGAACGGGTTTACCCGCGAAATCTTGTCAAGGAGGTTCTTTATTGAAACTACCTGTCACAAGTACGATATTTAATATCGTCCAACGGTCTTCACCGACCGGAGGTAAATTTCTACCGAATTAGAATGAAATGTTCAAGGCCATTTCATCCGTGTATATTGTTTGTTGCTAACTGTCTTATGCAGCGTAACAAAAAGGTGGCATTGCGGTGTACAATCCAGAAGAAGTCGTCACCACATGCTTATACTACATACAATTAGTACTTCAACAAATTCAAGAAAGCCTGAAGGTCAAGTCTTCCGCTGTATCAAACTCTGAAGCTTTCAAGAATTTAAAAGTATAAGTATGTGGAACATGAAGTCACGAAGAGGCAAATATCACAAGTGAAGAATACACAAGGTCAAGGCAAGGAAACATGCTCAAGACTAAAGTCAAAGATCACATCAAGCATATTCACAAGAACAAGATCGAAGACTCAAGCATATATGCTAGGTTTAAGATTTTGTAAAAAGATGTGACCTCCCTTAGGGGGAGATTGTTGGAAATACGTTTTTCCCAATAAAGTCTCGGTCACATCTTAGTTAGCATAGATCACGAGTTATAGACTATTTAGAACTTTGTTTCTTGGAGCGACCTCCCTTAGGGGGAGATTGTTGGAAATACGTTTTACGTATTTATGAAGGATCGGTCGCTCCAACGATAATCATGTAATGGGCTCGTGATCTATTTAATTAATGTATAGTCCATATAGCCCACATGTAGGGTGGGCTATATATATCCCCTCCTAGCATGTTAGGAGGGGTTGTTGATTGTCATTACACTTAATCATTATTCCATTTTACTTTATCTCTCTAACTTTCTCCCTTCTCTCCTTTCTCTCTCTACTCCTTCATCTCATTCCTTCATCATCTTCTTTATTTATCAATCAATCAACCATCTTAATCCATCAAATGCATCACATAGAATAGGCCAATAATAGCGTAGACCTTCATGATGGATCTAGGGTTAAGTTAATTATGAATTCTGTATTATAATGGTATAAACATGATTAGATTAATTAGAGATAATAATTATACATGGTGATGGTAATTAATTAAGCTAATTGTGTTAAATTCATTTTTAAAAACTGGGCAAAATTTTATGTCACTTGTTTTGATCATATCTAGAGTTCTACAAACCCTTATTTTGCGATCCAAGCATCCCTGAATAGGTATTTGAAGTGGCTTTCAATTGCAAGAAACAAAAACTAAATTGGAGGTCGGGAGGTGGGTCAAATATAGGTTAAACAGTCGGAGGTCAAAACAGTTTTGAAATGAGTTGGGTTTAATTTAATGTTTTAAGGTGATTGGGGTACTTAGGAGTACACTTGAGCCCTCTAATGAGCATGGTAGTTGGTTTATATATTAAATAAGAGACCTGAAGGGTGTCTAAGCAAATGGGTTAGGGTAAGACCCCCTAATCATAACAAACTTTTTGTATGTTCAAAATCGGTAATATGCGGATAGGCAGAAGTATATATATATATATTATATATATATATATATATATCGGGGTCTTAACAGTAGCTTTAAGGTTGGGAAAAAAGGTAGGAGTTAGCTGACATATGTAAGGGCATAGGGTTTCCTTTACATATATCATGGGTATGGTTAGGTGGGCGTTTGGCTTATAGTTTGGAGACCTAAAAACCGGGACTGTTTTGGGTAAAATGTTAACGAGACGGGTTATGAAGTAAACTAAGTTAAGGGCTTTATAGAGGGGTGTAATGAGATGCTTAGAGCATATAATTGAGGTATATATATGGGAGAAGGTTAGATGTCCATCATGGGTTGATGAGCCATCTGAATGTTTGGTTCATGTTTTGATTGTGTGCTTTTGTTTGTTAGCTTTTTGCTAGTGCGCGGATTTTTGGAGAAGCTCAATCAGGTGAGTTTCATAGTCCCATATCGTTTAATGATTTTCAATTCCAGATGGGATGGAAGAGACACTGTATGGTTTTGTAACTAATGCTGTGAATATTTTTATGGTTTGTGATGGACTTGTGTGTGCACTTATGTGATTAACTGCTATGTGATTCTTGATTGTGTTTATGATTTGGATCGGGGGACACGTACCGTCTCTGTTATTGTGGTTTGACTTGGTACCAAGGGGATGTTGACAAGGCGGGGCCTTGGGGAGGTACATAGATGTGTGAGCATCTATGAGACCAATGGATAATGACAAGGCGGGGCCTTGGGATTGGTACATAGGTGTATGGGCGCCTATGGTACCATGATGTTTGGTAAGGCTGAGAGCCTTGGATTTGGTTTGGAATGATTGATCTTGAATGTTAGTTGTTAATGCATACTTGTAGCACATTGTCCATATGTTTAGTGGTTTATGGTTTATCACAACTTATTATAATCTATTTTCGGTTGGAGTCTAAACCTATGACTCTCACCAACATTATGTTGACGTGTATTAGTGTCTCTTTCAGGTGATAAAGTGGTTAAGCGTGAGAACATATGTGGCTAGGATTGGAGTCGCGTAGGAATGCATTTAGAAGGAGATACCCGTTCCTTCTTAGTTTATTTTTCTGTTTGTTTCAATAAGTGATACTATGAACCTATATGTTGATTTGTTTGTGTTATTTGTTTGTCTTGGGTAATAGGTAGGAATGTTACCTACTTACCTAGACTCCTGCATTGATGAGATATTGTCATGACATTTGTGTCACCTTTTATGACATTTCTAATTCATATAGTTCTCTCTATGGACACGCTATTGTTGTGATGATATCCATGCCTCGCATCCCATATTCCGCCATGGTGGGGTGTGACAAAGTCCCCCTACACTTAATATAAACATTGTCCTCAATGTTTAAGCATGTGGAAGTAAACTCCCCTACACTTAGGACATTGTGCACTTTGTTTAAATCTTGCTAAGGAAGAGACAACTAAAGTAATTCCTATTTTAATATTAAAGAATATAAAATAGAGAATCAAAAGAGTTTAGGATAGAACCGGGAAGACGGGTACACGGGATCACGGTTCGTCAAAAGTCATCAAGAATGGATCTTTGAAAGCTCGAATCCCTGCACATGATAAGAAAGAAAACAACAAACACATACTAGGGTATCCCCCTACACTTATTATAAAAACAAATAAAAAGGATAGATACTGCGGGTTGTCTCCCGAGAAGCGCTTGTTTTTGTTAACCGAGTCGTGAGCCTGACTCGACCTTGCTTAGCATAGGAAGAAGCTTGAAACACATCCACCGGGATAAAATACATGGTTTTCATCCAATCAAGTAACACAAGCTTAAGGCGAACAAGGCAAGCCAAAGTAGAGTAGGCAAGGTTCCCTTAAGCAGTTGTTGAGCACGGTGGTAGCAAGGGTGATGAGGTGCAAGCATATCTCCATAAGTTCCAAAAATCTTTCCTTTTATTTCATCAGATGGATACTGAGATGGGTTCAAAATTGCAATACCGGGATCAAACACCTTTTCCGTTAGGGGAAAATAACACTCAGGCTCAGTGGTCCTTGAAGAAGATCCGCTCATAAATCGCACAATCTCATCCTCATAGGGTGGATAGAGAGGTGTCAAGACATAGGTACTGCAGATATCGGTGTCGGCCGGTTTCTTCTCCTTTGAAACGGGTTTCTTAATATCCGAAGGAGGATAAAGACCAAAATCAAAGTCCAAAGGAGGAGAATCACTCTCATTGGGGAAGTAGGTATTAAGAAAAGTAGCAAAGTCTTCCTCAAATGAGTAGTCATCCAAAGTAGGATCAAGCATGGTTGGTGGAGGATCTTCATCATGTGAAGAATCACTCGAAAGAGTATCGACATCATCAAAGTCATCATAAGTTGGCATGTCTTTATACTCAGAAGAAAAATCATCAGAATCATCCATATCAGAACTAGAATCATCATCATAGTCATCATAGATCGGTGGAGACTCATGAATTGGTGGAGGAACTAAATTGGAGAGAGAATCATCCACATCATCTTGGAAAAGTGGATTGTCATAGCAAGAATCGAAAAGAGGATTGTTGTAGATGACAAAATCATCAAGCACATTAATCATATTAGCTGATTCTCTTCCATTGGATTTGGTTGTGATCTTCCCCATTTTAAATACTTGTGCATCATTCCCGACCCTTAAGATTAACTCACCTTCGGCGACATCGACTAATGCTTTTTCGGTTCTCAAGAATGGTCGACCAAGTATTAACGGAATACGAGGGTCCATTTCATAATCAACAACAACAAAGTCGGCCGGAAAAGTGAAGGTGCCAAATTTAATGAACACATCTTCGGCAATACCAACGGGGTAAGCGAGAGTGCAATTTGCTAGCTCAAGAGTCATCTTTGTTGGTGTAAGGTCGGGTAATGATAGTGTTTTCCAAACACTTAAAGGCATAAAATTTATACTTGCCCCGAGATCGGCTAAGGCAGTAAATTCTTTGGTTTGGTTATGAATGCATGGCAACACAAAATGACCGGGATCTCCAAGTTTCTCCGGAAGTTCTTTAAGAAGGATTGCAGAACAGTTTTCATTCAATCGAGTATTAACAAACTCGGCCATCTTCTCCTTCTTATTAAGCAATTCCTTAAACATCTTAACGAATGTCGGCATTTGGGCAAGAGCTTCAACAAGGCTAAGGGTGATGGTCACTCCCAAAATCTTCTTCAAAAAGTTCGACACTTGAATGTCATCCTTGGTGAGAAATTTGCACATGTCTAATCGAGATGGATAAGGAATGTTGGGTTTAGGTGGTGTAGGTGTAGCAGAGAGAGGTTGAGATGTTGAAGGTATAAAGGTGGAAGGTGGGGTTGGTGAAGGGTGTTTCTTGGGTACTTCAGTAAGAGGTGGAGACGGTAATGAAGAACTAATACTAGGTGTGGGAGTAGGAGGGATAAATGGTGGTGGAGGAGGTGTAGATGGAGTAACTGGGGGGAGGGATAGATGGTCCTACTAAGGTTGCTCCACTGTGTGTAGTAATAGCACTCACATTCGCTCTTGGGTTGGTGACGGTATTTGAAGGAAGAGAGCCCGAAGTAGAGGGTTGAGTAGTTGGAAAGAAACTAGCCATCATATTCTTCAAATCATTCGTTTGATTGCTGAAAGAGGTTTGCATATCATGTCGAAGCTCGGTTCTAATATCATTCCCTTGCTTAGTGATATCTCCTTTCAAGTTGATGATTTGGCTTTGCAGATTCTTAACTAGCTCTCCTTGGGTCCTCATGAAAGTTTCCACATCTTGATTAATGGGTGGTGCTTGTTGAGCGGGTGGGTGATAAGGATTAGAAGCTTGAGATGGGTTTGGGTTGCTTCTATTGTAGTTGTTGGGGTCGTGGTTTTGAGGAGAAAAACCGGGTGAAAGAAAGTTGTTAGAACGGTTACTTAGCAAGTTACGATCACCTTGGGGTCGAGCTTGAAAGTTTTCCGTTGAATAATTACCATAAGCCGCATACACGTTTTCCGGATTGTCATGTAGAAGGATAATCAGTGTATGAATGAGGACCCCCGCAAATCTCACAAGAAATTGCTACAGCTTTAACTTGTTGTTGTTGATTTGTAGCCAAAAGTTGCATATTTTTGCTCATTTCGACCATTGCGCGGGTCAATTCGGTGATATCAGGGTTTGAAGAAGTAGAAGAAACATTGACTCTCGGATTATTCCTTGAAGATGCGGATGAATCCCAATTTTTGTGGTGAGTAATCATGTTCTCGATAAGCTCTCTACACTCCTCGGGTCTTCTTTTCATGAATGTGCCACCGGCGGCTGCATTAATCGTATCACGATCACGAAAAGTTAAACCGTTGTAGAAAGTATCAATTAAGATGACGGGGAGCATGTTGTGGTTTGGACATCGATCGATCAAAACATTATATCGTCCCAAGCATCAAAAAGTGATTCATCGGGTTCTTGAGTAAATCCACTGATTTGATTTAGAAGGCTCGTGACCATGGATGGTGGAAAGTAGCGACAAAAAACGTTGAGTTATCTCGTCCCAAGTATGAATTGAATTCTTCGGAAGATGATCAAACCAGTTTTCGGCATGGTGGGAAAAGGTGTGTGGAAATAGGTGAAGGCGAAGAAAATCCATAGTAACACCGGGCAACTTCATGCTTTGAGTAACGGTAATGAACTTGTCGAGGTGTTTGTTGGCATCATCATCCGGCAATCCGCGAAATGGACAAGTATTTTGGACTTGTTGGATCATGTGATGCTTCAACGAAAATTCTGGAGCCGTGATTTGCATCGCGCAATCGGTCCTCCTCGTCCATTCATCGTAGGTTGACACAACTCCTCCATCGTTCGAAGGTCGGGTGGGGGAACATTGTTGTTGTTATTCATGTTGGGGTGGGATGGATTATTGTTGTTGTGTACACCAGCCATATCTAAATCTTCACGAGTCTCGGGCTCAAAATAAGTTGAAGATCTAGTACGATACACCTGCAAAAGCAAAAGAAAAAGATACCAAAGAAATAGAGAATATATATTTACTTGGAAAAATAAAATCTTTTTGGTGCAAAACTTTGAAAAAGAAATGCTTTTTTTTTATTTTTTTAAATTTTTATGGATTTTTGAAAATGTTTAAGCAAGAAAAATAACGTTCACGAGTGAACGGATCCCAAATTTCAACGCGTCTCTCACAGAAAACCGTTAATCTTCACAAAAAGAGCCGGCAGCGGCGCCATTTAATAACTAGCTTTTACTCAGTTAAAAAGTTCGTTGAATTAGTCTAATCGAATTGATCTCTAGTTAATTGTGCGACTCAGTCGTCTTTTGGTGGAAACAATAGGTTGGTCGTTGTAGTAATTTAAATTGCAAGACGTTAAAGTAAATGACGGTGAATTAAAACTAAAAGTAATTAAAACGTAAATGGTGCAATATTAAAACTTTTAAAAGTAAATTAATTAAAATACGAGAAATTAAAGCTTGACAAAAAGTAAATTTGACAATTAAATAAAAATGAAAACTTGAAAACTTAAAATAATGCAAACTTAAAAATAAAACTAAGACAAAATATTAAAAACCAAATCCTACCGTCAGAATCCCATCGGATCCCATCGGAATGAAGCTTACCTTCCCTATCGGAATGATGATCGGAATCCTGGTCGGAATGAAGGCTTACCTCTCCAATCGGAATGCAATCGGAATGTGTCCCCGTCGGAATGTTTGTCGGAATCCCCAATCGGAATACTGAAAATCAAACCTATCGGAATAACAACCTTGGGTCCTATCGGAATATCCAAAAACTCCTCCGTCGGAATCCCCAATCGGAATCCTGGTCGGAATGTACCAAAACCCTTTTCCGATCCAGCAATCGGAATGCTGGTCGGAATGTAAAACCCCTTTCCGATGGTTGTGATCGGAACATAGTAGGCAATAGTAAATAAGCAAAACTAAATAAGCTATGAACCAAATAAGCACTCGACTAAAAACCTAATCAAAACACGTATAAGAAAAAGCTAATAAGCTAAAATTTAAAACTTTTAAAAACACTAAATGATAAAGATATTCGAAAACAACTTTTATATAAAAAATAACTTTTAAAAACACTTAAGTAAATTTAAGAAAGACACTAATAAGCTATAAAATCAATAATCCAAAACAATCAAAAGCATAAAAACATAACACTAAATCAAATAAGCATAACAATAAGCATATAAACATAAAGATTAAGCAAAGCAAGAAAGGTAGAATGAGATATTTATAAAAACTTGATTAAAAATAAGATTTAATAACAAAATTAAAGACTTACTTGAAATTAAAGGCAAGAAATTAAAGGTGCAATTAAGTAAATGACAATAAGAAAATGCAAGTAATTAAAGGTGGAAGAACTATGTGTCAAATAGCCAACAAGAAGCAAATGAGATGAAAGGTCTCTATTTATAGGGAGAAGGGAGGTTAGCATGTGTTGAAAGCTTCCTTCTTTATTTCCTTCTCGTCTTTTTGTTTTCTAAATTCTTTGACTTTTTCGACTTTGTCTCGGGATTAATTAAACTCGTCTTGTAATTTATTCATTAATTAGACTTGAGTTCTTCAGCTTTATTAAACTTTCGTCTTTTGACTTTTCTTCGATAAATCTTCAGAATAGGCCTTGTACTTCCGTTCTTTTTGTACTCTTGATATTTTGACTTCGTCTTTTGTCTTTTTCTTCGATACAAGCCCGTGAAAGCCCGTGTTTTCTTCCCTTTTCACATTTTGGTCCTAAATCACAACAAAAACACAAACCACGCATAAGTCCGACATTTACGACATAAAATACACGTTTTGGCTTGGTTATTATTATAATTAAGTGGTAAAAGGATATGTGTTTTCACACTTATTATAATACTTGTAATTCTTATTCATGAAACGTAAATGTGTTATAAAAGGAAAGTTCTAATCATGTACGTACGATCTTAAGGGTACTATTCATGGTAAAACCATGCGGGTTTTATAGTTTAAAGTATCACGTTGTCGTAATATATTTTCAAACATAATGCAAGTAGAATTCCACCTAGTATTATTATCATAGCAAGCTCCTAGGGGTGTATAACCACATTGTTGACGAAAATGATGATAGTTCATTTGTCGTTCGTTACTCGAATTATATATAGTTACTAATAACTCCTAAATTTTGTCTTTAAATCACCACATATTATTAATGCCGCTTGAACGGATAAATTTATAACATGAGCAACACAACGAGAATGAAAAATGCACCATCTAATACGGGTTATACGTAATTTTAACAAATCCATAGCTTTAGTGTTATTAGATGCATTATCTAGTGAAATGGTAAAAACTTTATCATCTAAATTATATTCAATTAAAGTGTCATGTAAATTTTTTCTTAAATTTGATCCCGTATGTGGATAACCAAATAGTTTAAAAGCAATTGTCCGTTTCATTAATAAAAAAGAATCGGGATCAAACCAATGAGCCGTAATGGCTAAATAAGAATTTGTCGTACCATGTGGTGCAGTCCAAGTATCCGTAGTTATAGAAACACAATATTTATAATTACGAAAACCATCAATAATTTCTTTTTTAGCCGTTTCCCATAATTTAAATGCATCACTTCTAAGAGTAGTACGACTTACATGTTGATAACGCGGTTGTAGCCTTTTTTTATGATACCCGTAAGCTTGACATTGACGAAGTGGTTGAATGGAATCCCTTGTTGAATGTCAAACTTAGTAAAATCAAGTCGAACCGCATCATTATCAAATAAAAAAACGTGACCATCCACATCAATAGTACTATGTTCCGAACCACCCGCTTGGCTATCAACCGCCCCGGTACAACCGTTCCAATGAGTACGTAGTGTAGTATAACCCGACGTGCCATAAAATTTACTACACTTCTTGCAACGCGCCTTTTTCACCCCGTCTTTCATAAGACAATAATCACATGTGACCAAACATCGCCTTTTCTCGCCATCGTAATAATTCGCAAAATATCATCATTTGTGTCTTTTTTTAGTACTAGTGGCACCGGTACTAGCATTAGTGGAAGCTTGTTGTGATTGTATGTTTTCCATTCGGGATTAGAAAAAGTATAAATATTAGAGAAATGAGAAGGTTTTTTGATATGTTTTCAACCCCAACTCAAAACATGTATTTATACTACATTACAAGCCTTTTAAACTCTAAAAAAACAAAAAAAAACCTCAAAAATCGTGTCAAACGGCTATAATGATGTTGCTGTCTGTCTAGTCTATTAAAAAAAACCCCGGTTAAAACAAGATAAAACCGGATTTTTCTAAAAGGTCAAAATAACGGCTAGTTTGACTATTTAGAAAAATCGGTTTTATCCGGTAAAAAATAACTGGTTTAAAAAAACGGATATATTTTTAAATATAAAAAAAAAAGATTTAAATATTTTAAAACCGATTAAATCTGATGTTTTATCCGATTTACTAAAAATCAGAAAAAAAACGGGCTAATCGGTTCGGATTCAAAAAATCGGATCCGATAAAAAACCGGTTTTCGAAAAAACCGGTTCGAATTTTTAAACTAGATTCTCAAAAATTCGGTTTTTATTTGCACCTCTAGATATGTATCTAGTAAAGGTGTAAAAATAAAATTGACTAATCAAGGAAGTTGTAATGTTTATTCTGTGTAGTACATTTGGCCCAT
Source organism: Glebionis coronaria (assembly GCA_025667525.1). Classification (NCBI taxonomy): domain Eukaryota; kingdom Viridiplantae; phylum Streptophyta; class Magnoliopsida; order Asterales; family Asteraceae; genus Glebionis; species Glebionis coronaria. Next base: position 551,059,819 of record CM046880.1, read on the forward strand.
GTGTATACATCCTCAAAACATCCAAAGCCCAAACGTATTACTAGGGCAATCCGCAACTCCAGAAACCAACCAATCACATCACGCCTCTCACCCTCACACGGATCACCATCAACGGCTCAAAACTTTTCTCATTTACCCCAGCCCCCAAATCCAACGAACCAAAACACACCTCACTTCTCTCACAAAAGAAACACAAAAAACCACTATAAAAACACACCCCTCCACTCATTACAAATCACACAATCCAAAACCAATTTTATTTAAAAAAAAAAAAGAAATGTCAGGAAGAGGGAAAGGAGGAAAAGGTCTAGGCAAAGGAGGAGCGAAACGACATCGTAAGGTGCTCCGAGACAACATCCAAGGTATCACCAAACCAGCCATCCGTCGTTTGGCTCGTCGTGGTGGTGTCAAGCGTATCAGCGGTTTGATTTATGAAGAGACACGTGGCGTGTTGAAGATCTTTTTGGAAAATGTGATCCGTGATGCTGTCACCTACACCGAGCACGCTCGCCGTAAAACAGTGACAGCCATGGATGTGGTTTATGCTTTGAAGAGGCAAGGAAGGACCCTTTATGGTTTTGGGGGTTAAACTAGGGTTTTAGATCTGTTTAGTTGCCCGACCAGTTAAGTCTTGGGAATTTGTTATTAATCTTATTGTTAGGGTATGTAATTGTAATGGTGAATGTTAAGTTTGTTATGTTTTAGATCTGTTTAGGCGCGTGAGCAGTTACATCTTGGGAATTAGTACTATGTATGAATCTTATCGTTTTATTATATTTTCGATTTAGCTGTTAATTAATCGATTTTAATTACTGTTTCACTTGATTTTTGTTGTTTTATTTTCTCATCTTTGTGTACTGTGTTAATTGACAAATTGGGTAATTGTGGGTTTGTTTGTTTTAGCTTATATAAGCTAAATCCATCCTGGCTTATATAATAAAGTTTTAGTTGTGGCTTATTTGGAGACTTATGGATTATATAGTCTTCAAATAAACACTTAAAAAATTTAAGGTTAATAGAATATAAGCTGACATATAGCTTATTTTTGGCTTATATTATTAATTTTGTGGCTTATTTTATGTATGTTTATCATGATATTATAAATTTATAAGTCTATAAGTTTCCAAATAAGTCACAAAATTAAGGTCTATGTTATAAGCTTATATCATGATGTTTTGGCTTATTTGGTTTGGGCTTATGTTTTATAACTAGTTGTTACTTTGACCTGCAATGCATCCATTTCTAACTGTACTATTCGAAGTTGTGACTGAACTTCGTATGTTTTAAGGTGTATATTGATTTTAGCTACCAGATGTGCCTTCTGCTGCTGCATTTCATCTAACTAAGAGCATAAATTTGTTAGCCTTAGGAGCACATTAGTGATTTACATGTTCTTAGGAATTGGGTGGTTTAGTAACATCAGAACATTTCATTGCTAGAGCTCTGTGCAACTACTGTGATACATTAAGCATAAGATCAGCAATATCACAAATTACTGTAAACTGCAGCATGTTGGTCAACTTTTTACCAAAAGCTAAAAGCTTAACGCTTACATGGCTGTCCTACAAAACCTCTCCGCTACATCACCACAGGGGAAAACAAATCATTGAAAACAAAATTTTATTTTCAAAATACACAGTACTACATAAATATCATAACAAAAAGATTCATACTATAAACGGAGATCGTACGTGTTGATCACTCAAAATCAAATACACAATACATTTGTGGCAGTAAGCAATCTTTCTCACACGTTGGAAGAATTTCCACTGTGAACTTAATTAATACTCTTTCAAAGTATTCACATTAAGGGGAAATGATCCTTGCTGTTGGCAGCAGCCAAGTGACCTGCAAGACATTTTTGCCTAATTTAACCCATTCATTTTAGAACATATTTGTCCCCCATCCATGTTTTCTTCTATACTCCTCCAAACAAGCTGGTTCAAAGGACGTTTCATTTTTTTTAAGATGCTTTACCCTATACATCCATAGAAACAATATGCTTTGAACCTTCTAGAGTTTTATCAAGACACGGTTACTTTAGTTATCTACATACTACTGAAACAATTTCTCTTTGACACTCTAATGCAGTATAATAGATTATGAAGAAATTGATTTCATTACACGGTAGAAAGAAGGACTAGCTAGTGAGTAAGGGTACTTTGCAGTGCAAACATCACAAAATAAATTAGTACAAAACTAATGTGATAAAATTCGATAAAATTCCTCTCTATAAATATAGTTAAGATTAGGGATGAGCAAAACAACTAAAGAACTGGACCGGAACCGAGAATTGGACCGGAACCACGAAGAACCGAACCGGAACCAGAACCGTTGGATCCAGTTCCAGTTCTTGTTTTTGAGATTTTTTGGTTCTTTGTTCGGTTCGGTTCGATTCCACCGGTTGTCGGTTCCGGAACCAAAGACCCGATAATTATAAAAATATTATAACCTTTTTTATATACCATACTCAAAAGCTAATATCATAGGTAATATAAAAAAACACAACTAACCTACTCTCAAAAAAACCAAACCGAACATCTTAAACTCTAATTTTAATCCGTTAAAACACAAACAACTATCATATTAAATCAATAGAAATAAGTTTTATGTTGGTTTTTATTTGCATTCAATGTATGTCTTCTCCAGTATCAATAAAATATGTATGTCTTTTTAGTACATAATTACTAATCACTAGATTTGTATATTATAAAAATTGTTTTTGATGTTATAAGTATTGATATGGCACGTTCAAGAATTTTAAATAATTTGTGAGTTCTTTATTTTTCTTTGTAACAAAAAGGTTTATATAATATGACTAGCCATGTCAAATACATTCATTTTGTAAACATAATGTTAAATGATTAGTAATCTATATCTTTATTTTGATTTGCTTTTTAAGGTGATACAAACTCAACCGATACTGAGCCAGATAACTTTGATTCAAATTTTGGTAAAAGAAAAGTATTGAACTTGTGAAACTATATGATGTTTATTTATTTGATCGAGGTTATACTTAGTTGTTAAATGTTATTGCTTTTAACGTATATGGTTATAAATACTTAAAAGAATAATTTTTTTGTTGACTTAATTCATTAGTGAATGAGTTTTTCTTCTTCTTCTGAAAAATTGGTTCCTATACGGGTAGAACCAAAGAACCGGAACCGGAACTGGAACTGGAACCAGAACTGGAACCAAAAAATATATTTGGTTCGATTCTCGATTCCTATTTTTCTCAAAATTTCGGTTCTCAGTTCCCCCGGTTCTGGTTCCAGTTCCACCGGATCTATATCCACGCTCATCCCTAGTTAAGATAGTGCACACAATTAGAAAATCAGTGCTTTACACAGGTCTGTAACTGGTACTTCAATAACTTCGAGCACCATGCACTCCATGCTCTTGTACTTCCTGGAAAAACTTCAAAAATTCAGTACGGAAGAACTCCAACTCTCTCTTGAGCTTTCCATTCTCTTGAGTTAATTTGTCATTCTCTTGCGTTACTGCGCCATTCTCTTGAGTTAATGCACCATTCTCTTGAGTTAATGTGTCATTCTCTTTAGTCAATGCGTCAATTTGTGTTTTTTGTCTTGCATTGATAAACTTTGACAGGTCCTGCCGTCTCCAAGAGAGGATCGGAGACCCTGATAAGTGGTCACGGAGAGAAATTGCATCTTCTGGAACATGAAGAATACGACTGTTGTCATTCTTGTTCGCAGCAGCAACTAACGCCTCAAGATTTGCCTTCAAACTTTCTCTGTTTTCATGTACCCATCCCATCTTAGGTAAACACATATCACCGAAGTTGACAACATCAACAGCCACCGCCTTCTCTTTTAACTTCATTCCAAATTCTCGGAAAGAATCCTTGAATAGTAGAGAACCTCCAATAAATACAACAATCCTTTTTTTATCGAGCATTGTGTTTTGAAGAACATGGTCAGCAGTTTTGAGTGCATCTAATATGCGCATATTACTTTCTCTGTCCATTCTCATGCCATAAATCCTAGCCATGATCCTTGGAAGATCTCGAGTAGGTTCAAGCACTTTATGAGCAAAGCCGCCCATTGCCAGTATGCCCACACGATTCTCTGGGTGAAAATTGATTTTTTCTTTGCAATAAAGCTCAATGGCTTCAGCTTGAGCCAAAAACTGATGCGACTCGTGGTGGAGCATCCATGCGGAAGTGTCCATCAGGATCATTGTAGCCTCAGCTGCCATTGGAATATAGATTGCTTATATGTATAATCGATTGAAGTTTAAAGTTTAAGGTTTTTGTTGGACGATAATGTGCGTATATTGATGTTCTATCTATATATAGAACCTTAATTAACCGAGATGCAAAATAACGATGTTGTCAAAAAAATTAACCGAGCCACTCTCAAATTAGTCGTTACCTTCCATAACAAGCTACAGAATAAACTAGTAACAAAAAATTATGCCCTGTAATTTTAATCTTATCTTCGTTGTTTATATTACATACATATATTTAGTTTCCTTATTGTATACTAGGTCGGTTTTCTTATTGTATACTAGCTACGTCGGTTTCCGTCATTCTTTATAAAAGGATGGTGTACCTCATTGTATTCATTCATTCATCAATACAATCATTGATTTGATTGATTATTGTTGTGGGTTGTCGACTGTTGTTCTGAAGTGAGGGTTTCGGTTTTGTTGTTTGTTCCTTGTATTAGTACATTATATTTGGATGGCGCACGTAAACAAGAGAAAAAGACTGATCCGGTTATCAGATATTCCAGAGTCGGCTCACCTAAACAAGAGAAGAAGACTGATCCGGTTAGCAGATATTCGAGACTCGACTTACTTAAGAAAGAGAAGAAGACTTACCCGGATGGCAGATATTCCAGACTCGGCTCACCTTAACAAGAGAAGAAGAAGACTCATCCGGTTAGCAGATATTCCAGACTCGGCTCACCTTAACAAGAGAAGAAGAAGACTCATCCGGTTAGCAGATATACCAGACTCGGCACACCTTAACAAGAGAAGAAGAAGACTCATCCGGTTAGCAGATATTCCAGACTCGGCTCACCTTAACAAGAGAAGAAGAAGACTCATCCGGTTAGCAGATATACCAGACTCGGCTCACCTTAACAAGAGAAGAAGAAGACTCATCCGGTTAGCAGATATTCCAGACTCGGCTCACCTTAACAAGAGAAGAAGAAGACTCATCCGGTTAGCAGATATTCCAGACTCCGCTCACCTTAACCAGAGAAGAAGAAGACTCATCCGGTTAGCAGATATTCCAGACTCGGATCACCTTAAAAAGAGAAAAAGAAGACTCATCCGGTTAGCAGATATTCTAGACTCGGCTCACCTTAACAAGAGAAGAAGACTCATCCCGTTAGCAGATGTTCCAATTCCAGACTCGGCTCACCTTAACAAGAGAAGAAGACTCATCCGGTTAGCAGATATTCCAGACTCGGCTCACCTTAACAAGAGAAGAAGAAGACTCATCCGGTTAGCAGATATTCCAGACTCGGCTCACCTTAACAAGAGAAGAAGAAGACTCATCCGGTTAGCAGATATTCCAGACTCCGCTCACCTTAACCAGAGAAGAAGAAGACTCATCCGGTTAGCAGATATTCCAGACTCGGCTCACCTTAACAAGAGAAAAAGAAGACTCATCCGGTTAGCAGATATTCCAGACTCGGCTCACCTTAACAAGAGAAGAACAAGACTCATCCGGTTAGCAGATATTCCAGACTCGGCTCACCTTAACAAGAGAAGAAGAAGACTCATCCGGTTAGCAGATATTCCAGACTCCGCTCACCTTAACCAGAGAAGAAGAAGACTCATCCGGTTAGCAGATATTCCAGACTCGGCTCACCTTAACAAGAGAAAAAGAAGACTCATCCGGTTAGCAGATATTCCAGACTCGGCTCACCTTAACAAGAGAAGAAGAAGACTCATCCGGTTAGCAGATATTCCAGACTCGGCTTACCTTAACAAGAGAAGAAGAAGACTCATCCGGTTAGCAGATATTCCCGACTCGGCTTACCTTAACAAGAGAAGAAGAAGACTCATCCGGTTAGCAGATATTCCAGACTCGGCTCACCTTAACAAGAGAAGAAGAAGACTCATCCGGTTAGCAGATATTCCAGACTCGGCTCACCTTAACAAGAGAAGAAGAAGACTCATCCGGTTAGCAGATATTCCAGACTCATCTCACCTTAACAAGAGAAGAAGAAGACTCATCCAGTTAGCAGATATTCCAGACTCAGCTCACCTTAACAAGAGAAGAAGAAGACTCATCCGGTTAGCAGATATTCCAGACTCGGCTCACCTTAACAAGAGAAAAAGAAGACTCATCCGGTTAGCAGATATTCCAGACTCGGCTCACCTTAACAAGAGAAGAAGACTCATCCCGTTAGCAGATGTTCCAATTCGAGACTCGGCTCACCTTAACAAGAGAAGAAGACTCATCCGGTTAGCAGATATTCCAGACTCGATCAATTAGTCCATGTTTGGCTTTTTTCTTAAACCCAACCTAACCGGCAATTTTTAGTTCTAATCGGTTTGACCGGTTTGCCCAAAAATCGATTTGGTTCGTACCCGGATCGGTTTGCCGAAAAAATCTAAAATGTGCAAAACTAAGGTTTGAGATATTTTTGATTTTTTTTGCAAGGTTTTACTTAAAAAATTGTAAATCTTGCAAGTGTCGTGTTTCATGGGCTCACTTTTGGTTTTTCACTTCATAAGCTCACTTTTGGTTTTTGACTTCATAAGCTCACTTTTGTGACTTATTTATAATTTCTTTGCTTATATAAGTGTATTATTTCAAAACGAATTTATATGAGTTGAAATGTTTGAAAATAAGACATAAAAAATAGCTCATGAAACATATGCACAAACCAAATAAGACATATAGAACCCTCTATATGTGAGCTTACGAGCTGATTTGAATTTAGCTTATATATTCATAAGTGGCACAAATAAGCCTAAACTTGGGGCTTATAAATATGAGCATATAAATGTAAAAATAAGTCAAGAAAATTGGGGCTTATGAAATACTATAAGCTAGAATCAAATAAGCTAATAAGGTCGCATAAACTTAAAACAAACCATTATAATTTGCATTTGATATCTTTGGTTTCCTTGCATTTGAAGCGGTGAATCTTTTGAAAAGAATTTAACGCGTTATGAATAGCAACGTTATGACACGTAAATTCACAAATGTGGTTTTCAATAGAATTAGCTTTGCTATTCAAAAAGGGCTTGCAACGCAACTTGTTGTTCGCTTGCCTTTTACAACTATATAAATAAATACTTCTTCAATTCAAAATTTGGTTTAAAACATATGAATTTGTAAAGTTTATTTTGTCACAATAACCTTGTTGTTAAATGTTTGATTAAAATTGTCTAACCGTACTATTAGCGAAGTTGCGACTGAACGTAAGACTTAAGTAACTTTGGTATCAAATGTTTGATTATAAGCGTGTAAACTGCTTTTAGCTCGAGGCTACGCCTTATGCTGCTGCATTTCATCTAACTAGAGCATGAAATTGTTAGCTTTAGGAGCACATTAGTGATTTACTGAACATGGAATTGACCATTGTTTAATAATTGTTTGGTTTAGGCTACTCACAACATCGACTTGCTAGGACTTTTATTTTTTCTGCCACATTAACTTTTTCTCTCCGTGGACCTACAACGACATATTTGCCACAAAAAGACGACCTTGTTCAACAAAATTATTCAAAAAAAAATCACATAACATTTAATTAAAAAAACATTACAATAATAATTAAAAACTAATACTAGTAATTTAAATTGTAAGTTTTTTTTTTATTTCGTCTTTCATTTGTTGCAAGGCTTGTTTGTGGGATAGAGGTAAATTGGGGTTGATTTCGCTGTTGTGGAGCAATAAATCTTTATCCCGTTTCTTTTTTTTCAGCAAGTTCAATTGCTCGACCACTTTAATTCGAGCTTTTCTCTTTTCACGTACGATGCTTCCCGTTTGAGCTGCCTCTTGTAAATCCAACTCCCGCTGCTTGATGGTAAAGTATGATTCTTGTTGCTGCTTCTTTTTTCCCGAGCTAATTCATTTTCTCTCATTTGTTAGTTACAAGCTCAACAAATGAAGACTTCCCTGTTGATGACGATGTCAATGACGATGTTGGTGACTTATTATTAGCTCGATCAAGACCAATATATCGGTGTTCTTGAGTCTCTTTCTCGTCATATTCTCATTCATTGTAACCACCTTGCCCATAACCAAAGGACAAAGGTGTTTTTCAAAAGTCTTGGATTTTTTGTTACTTTTTGTTGTAAACTTTACCAGCTCTGCCTCTTGCTAACTTGAGTGATCTTTTAGCACATTCCACATCGCCTGGTACGTAAAATGTTGTTTGTATATCACTTTGTATTAAGCACAACCTTTTTGGTATGAGGTGAGATCATTAGAACCACATTCATGATTAAGCTCAACTTTATTCATGATACCACAAAAAAGCACAACTATAGGACGCAACCTGTTTTTCCATTTGTCCACAACCGTGTCGTACCCTCTAGTTGACACCGTCCCGGCTTCAAAGTACTGCAATACATCTCCCCCAAAACCCATTGTTTTTTATTGTTTCCTTGCTTGCTATTCTCGGAAACATAACACCAACCTTTGCAAAACGCGACCGTTTCCTCAATTTTTCATTCTTTTGGCGGCTCATTCGACTCAACCTGCTTAGATTTTGAAGCACGTCTAGAGGGATTCTTAGGTTTGACGCGTGACATCTCTTATTCGTCATCGTCAAAATTAACCGCATCGTAATAGGACCCATGTCCCTTGGCCCATAGAGTGATCTTGACAAGGACCCTGACCTTGACCTGAACCTTGACCCGCACCTTGGTCGCCACAGTAGTCTTAATTATACATCAAATATATCAAAATCAACATCAACCTCAAAACGATTAATCAAAGAATACGAAGGATTTAGTTGCGAATAAGTGGAAGAATCCATATTAGGGAAATACAAACCCGTTGGAGATTCATAATAAGCTTGTTGGTTGTTATGACGGTATGGCGGATAGAACAGACGGTTTGCATAGTTTGGGTGAGATGACTATGGTGAACGATATTCAAATCCGACGGGTATAAATCGGAAGTTACGTGACATGCCGGATAATTGAAGAGTCTCATCCGACATCACATGGGGAACAGTTTGTTGAGTAACTCGGAATCTCAGGATTTTGTTTTTGGGGGTTCTCTTGCTAGACATTTTGGATAGTTATTGTTTTGATTTAGAAGTTTGAATTTGAATTTTAATGAAAAATAGTATAAATGGTTGAGTACTATAAGCTTAAAAGGTTTAAATTTTAAGTTTTAAAAAAAAACTTTTTTAACCCAACGGATACATTTTTTTTCCTTTTCTTCGTTTTGAAACCGATCGTGAGAACGACCCAATTGGCGTGATTGACCGCCACAACTCGATCGTCGCAACGGTCACGACCGAGTGCGAATCGGTCGACCTCGATCGACCGATACTACGTTGCACACAACCTTAGTAACTAATGTGTTACATTAAGTATAAGTTCAACAATATCACAAGTTGTTGTTAACTGCAGCATGTTGGTCAGCCTTTTAGCAACAACAAAAAAATACACAAAACGCTTATATATATATACTTATATGGTTGTCCTAAAAAACCTTTCCGCTACATCACCACATGCTAACATTGCTCCTGTGAGGTCGTCATGCTTATTATACTACACAGTTGGTTCTGTGTCATGTGTGCATAACTATTGAAATGATGTTCGATTATTTTTCCTTTATTGGGTTACTGAGTTTTTTTTAATGATGTCTTTTTTTTAACGATGGTTGTATTAAAAAAGAAAACTATAGCAAGGAGCAAGAAGAAAATTACAAAGGAAAATTAAGCCAAGAGTTCCAATAATTTAATTTACTACCTCTACTTTTAAGCCAAGAAAATGAAAACATACGAATATTATCAAAAAGTTCACTTCTCCTCGTAGGGTGATCCTTAAAAATAACGTTATTACGATACCTCCATAGAATCCACAAAGAGGCCGCGTAAATGACGTACATACGGTCTTTAGATTCTTTAGAAGCTCTCCAGTTTTCGAACCACTGCAACCAACCGGAACTAGAGGAGAAAGATGGCATATTAGTGTCTGTCCATGAGCGAACAAGACGCCAAATATTAAAAGCTGTATCACATTCGAAGAAAATGTGGCTATTAGATTTCATGCCAACATTGCACCATGGGCAAGCTATACTTGAAATCTCGATCCCCCGCAAAGACAAATTTAAACGCGTCGGAAGTCTATCCAAAATGAGCCGCCAAATGAAAACATTTACCTTACGAGAAAGAAGCCTACACCATCTAGAGCTAGGAGATAGCGAAGGAAGCAAGCAGTGTTGGGAATAAATATAAGTATATTAGTTACCCCTGCTAATTGGTCAATGGTTCCCCTGCTAGAGTAAGTTCCCCCTGCTATATAACGAAGGCAGGGGGATTGGTTCCCATGCTGAAGTCAAAGACCCTGCCGCTAGAGATAAACTTGGAATAGATTATAACGCGTTTCTGTTACTACTCCGAGATACTTTCCAAGTTTGTTAGTAGTAATCTTGTACGTGAGTCCTTGTACTATAAAAGGACTCACTAGGTTATCATGCAAAGTGCGTCTTTCTCTACTGTCTTTCATTTTCATACTTTAAGGTTTTTGTAACCCTAATACCATTATTGGGTATTCGTATATCTTTGATATATTAAAGTTTAACGTTTGCTTTAATCATTTGTTCTTGTGCTAAACACTACATTCCGCATCTTGTTTAGTTACTTTGTATTGCAAAGTTTCTCTAGTGTTAGATTGAATCTATTCTATCTATCACAACCCTTAAACAAGCTAAGTTTTAAGATCTGAGTTTGGGATCAACAAGTGGTATCAGAGCTTGTTGAGAAACTTTGACTAAACCAAGAACAAAACCCTCATTGCAACCATGTCTTCAGTCTCTTCCTCAAACAACAACAACCACAACAATCTCAAACTACCCATGCTGGATCCTGAAAACTTCGAATTATGGGAATTCAGGATCCAACAATACCTCAAGATGGAACATTATGTTCTCTGGGAGATCATAGAGTTTGGTGATCAATTCACCAAAACAATGGTGGTAAGGGAGAAGATAAATCTGAAAGCTCCAAAGGTGAAGCCAAAAAGAAATCTGCTGCTCTTTGTGACAAGGAAATACTGGCCAGAAGGCATGATGTCAGGGCTCATAGTTCCTTGTTGTTGGCTCTACCTGATAGACATCAACTAAGATTCAGAAAGTTCGAAACAGCTAAGGAACTCTGGGAAGAAATAGGCAAAACATTTGGAGGAAATGAAGCTACAAAGAATAAGAAGAAGAATCAAATGCTTGATCAGTTTGCTTCTTTCAAAGCAATTGGTGATGAAGCAATTGGTGCTATCTACAATAGGCTTCAAGATATAGTGGCTCAGTTGGAGTTCTTTGAAATAGAAGTGACAAGAGAACATGTGAATACCAGGTTTCTTAACAGTCTTCAAAAAGAATGGTTCTTCTATAAAGCTATTTGGCAGAATAGGGATGATATAGATGACAAGAATATTGATGACATATACAATAACTTGAAAGTTTTTGAGCCAATGGTCAATGAAATAAAGTCACTAGGAACCATCCCCACCAATTCAAGTAGATCTACTGATTCCCCTGCTAACATGGCTTTCATATCCCACAGCAGTGGAATCTCCAAAGGCAGTGGAATCAAAGTTGGCCCTGCCACCCATTCCCCTGCGACTATATCTGGATCATCTTATGATGAAGAAAGGCCTGCAACATTCAGTCTTGACACTGGTTGTGCTTTCATAGCATCCCAAGGGCCATAAGGATCTACTGTGTTACATGAAGATCTGAGTCAAATCAGTAAGCAAGGACTGGAGGAGATGGACATCAAGCGGAACATGGCTCTACTTAGTATGAGAGCCAACAGGTTTTACAAGAAGTGTGGGAAGAAGATCTCCATCAATCCTTCTGATGTAGCTGGATTTGACAAAACAAAGGTTGAATGCTACAACTGTGGCAAAAAAGGTCATTTTGCTAGGGAATGCAGAGGACCTAAGACTGGTAACAGCTATAGGAAGGAAACCAAGGATGATGATTCTGGTGCTAAGGCTATGGTAGCCATGCGGGGGATAGATGGAGTAGGTGGATGGGATTGGAGTGCCATGACACAGAGTGTTGAAAGAAATCAAGCCTTGGTTACTGAGGAAAGAGGAAGATTTTTCTTCTATGGCCATGTCAAGCTCTAGCTCAGACAATAAGGTATATGACGATTCATATTGTACTAAAGCTTGTAGGAAAAATACTGAGTCATTGAATGATCAAATAAGAAAGATAAAAGTTGTTTATATTAATTGTGACAATGATCTTGATAACTACAAACGTGCTTTAAAACATCTAGAGTCTACCATAAGAGAGTATAAACAAAGAGAATGTGATTATAGAGATCACATTGTGATTTTAGAGAGATGCTAAAGAAAATAATGATTCCATTAAAGAATTGACTGCTGAACTAGAAGTTTTTAGATCTAATAAAAGGATAGATGAAGAAACTGTTGAAAAATTTGGAAAAGCTTCTAAAGATTTAACTAAAGCAGTTGAAATTGGACAATCTCCTAGGGACAAAACAGGTTTTGGTGTTCAAAATGAGCATGCTACCATACCACCACCTCCTGCTAATATTCATGCACCTTTTCCTAGAAACGACTTATCTTGGACTGGTCTCTCTTGTTTTAAAAAGCAGGAAGATATTGAATTTGACTTGAGTGCTTACATACCTAGTTGTCTTTAAACAGAAGAGCCACTAATGAAAACTAGTATTGTTAGGGACTTTGAAAAGGAACAGATTGCTTTAAACAATGGAAAATTGATAACCCTGTTCTCTTTTCAAGAGAAGGACTTTTTGGTAGTGATTCTAGTTCTAAGAGTAGTTCACCCAAACCTAAAACTGGATCAAAGTCCTCTAAGTCCACTGTTAAATATGCTGGTATGTATAGGTCTGTTAGAGGTAATCAGAGAAATTGGAATGACCAAAAGTCTCATCAATTAGGAGAGGATTTTGTGATAAATACCAAACCTTGTTTCACATGCGGCAGTTTTGATCACACTTTTCTAGACTGTCAGGCACCAATGGAAGTAGTGGCTGCAAATCCTTTAAAGGACATGTAACCTAAAGCCATTCTTCTGAATGCAGGGGCAAAATCCTTTTCCCCTGCCAAGTATGTTGCCACTGCCTTGAGAAACAGGGTTTCTGACAAGTATGTTGTTCCTGCTCTAAGGAAGGTGAATGATGCATATCCCAAGACCAGCTCTTCCATGACAAACCCAGCACCTCATAATGCATATAAATCTGTCTCTAGACCTTACCAACACATCAATAGAGGCCAAAACAAAAGATGGGTTCCCTCTGCTAAGCATAGGGATTCCCCTGCTAAATCTGGAGTATCCCCTGCTATCAAAGTTTTGCCCTCTAGGAACATGCGCAGATGGGGAAAAGCTGTGAAAGCCTCAGCTCGTTGGGTTTGGGTACCCAAAAGGGGTGCTCAGTCTAATGGTGTATCTCTTGTCTTTGATAAGCTATCCTATATTGATACACGAGGTAGATCCAAGTCTGTTAAGGCTTGGATCCCCAAGAAAAACTAATTTGTTTTTCTTTTTGCAAGTGACAAAGAAGACCAGGGATGATAAAGCATATTGGGATAGTGGATGCTCAAGGAGCATTACGGGACATAAATCTTATCTGTCTAACTTTGTTCCCCTGCATGACAATGATGGTGTTTCTTTTGGAGATGGGAATGGAATAATCACAGGAAAAGGAATTATTGTCACCAATGGGATGACCTTTGACAATGTTTACTTGGTGAAAGAGCTCAAGTACAATCTCTTCAGTGTGTCACAGATGACTGATAACAAGAATTTTGTCTTGTTTATAGATACTGAATGTATGGTGTTAGGAAAGGAGTTTGTCTTACCACCCAACACTCCTATTGTACTCAGAACACCAAGACAAAAGAACATGTACACAATTGATCTCAAGGACATCTCTCTTTAAGACAATGAAACCTGTTTTATTGCCAAAGCCTCAGTTGATGAGTGTAAGAAATGGCATAGAAGACTTGGTCATCTTAATTTTAAGAACATGAACAAACTGGTAAAATATAATCTGGTTCATGGTCTTCCTTCCAAGTCCTTTGCCAATGATCATACTTGTGCCGCTTGTTTGAAAGGGAAGCAACATAGAGCATCTTGCAAATAAAAAACAAGTATGTCCACTACCAAGCCATTGGAACTACTGTATATGGATCTTTTTGGTCCTACTTCTGTGACAAGCATAATGAAGAAATGGTACTGCCTAGTGAATACTGATGATTTTTCAAGGTTCACATGGACATTCTTTCTGTTTGAAAATAGTGACACAGCTGATGTACTCATTGGGTTCATCAATCAGATTGAACTTTCCAAAAGTATGAGGGTAGTAACCATGAGATCAGACAATGGTGGTGAATTCAGAAACAAGAAACTGGACACTTTCTGCATGAACAAAGGAATAAAGAGGGAATCAGTATTGTAAGAACACCTCAATAAAATGGAGTTGCAGAAAGAAAGAATAGGACACTCATTGAAGCTGCACGGACTATGCTATCTGATTCCAAGCTTCCAGTTATCTTTTGGGTTGAGGCTGTAGCCACTGCTTGTTATGTTCAAAACAGGGCCTTGGTGGTTAAGGCACACAGCAAGACCCCTTATCAGTTGTTCAATGGAAGACCTCCTTTAATTGACTTCTTTAGACCATTTGGATGTCATGTGATCATTTTAAACACAATTTACAATCTAGGCAAGTTCAGTGAAAAGGGGGATGATGGGTACTTTGTTGGTTATTCATTAAAGAGCAAGGGATATTGGGTCTTCAACAAGAAGACAAGCAAAGTGACAGAAAATCTCCATGTGGATTTTCTTGAAGACAATCCTAAAGATGTACAAACAGGTCCTGATTGGTTCTTTGATATTGAGGTTCTTTCAAAATCTATGAATTATGTACCTGTTGCTTTGCAGAATACTAATATTTCAGGTACTAAAGAACCAACTGGTGTGGAGAAGCAACCATTGAGGTATATGAATGTACCCTCACTATTTCCCATTGAAGCTGCTCCAAAAACAGGTGAAGAAGATGATACATCTCAAAGGAAAGAATATCCAAACTCTTCCCCTGCTAAGTCAACTTCTGAAAGCAGTGGAATAACTTAAAGCGGTGGAATCCAGGATTCCCCTGCTAGCTCAATTTCTTCCCCTGCTACTAAGGATCCAGCTGTCAATGACATTAATGATGAAGAAAGAGAATACCCACTCATCTCCTCATCTTCACCTACATCTGGTGGTCCTCTCATGTCCAGCAGTGGAAGCAGAATAATTAGGAGTGGAGGTCCAAGTTATTTGATGACGTATAGTCCCCAGCCGGGTCATGGACCCGGCCCAAGGGTACTACCCGTATCCGGCCCATCACAGATGGGTGGAATAAGGTCAGTCAGGCTTATGGGCTTGGATGAACAGTAACCGTACACATGTGTGCGGCCCACGGCCCGGTACGGCCGACACGGCCGACATAGGGTTAGACAGAATAATATTCTGTCTAGGAATATCTTTACCCCAATAAGAGAGGATATTCACTACCAGAATTAGAAGATAACAATCATTCTAATTCTGGTGCTTATCTCTTCCTTGGGGCCGAAGGATCAGTGAAAGCCCACTAGGGTTTCACTGCCTATAAAAGGAACCCCCAAGGGTTCCACAAAGGTAACACAATTCTCCCTAAACTCACATATAACCCTAAATCGATTACTTACTCTCACGCTGGAGTCTAATCGTGGGAAACCTTCCCACGGTAAGCTTAACGCGTGTTGTTTAGTGTGCAGGATCCCAACCAGACGATTCACCTGGTGCAGGAGCCGGTACCCAGCCAACCCGGATTAAGCCTAATTTGGGTCTAGCAAGGATCAACCAACTTTTGCATCAACAAGTTGGCGCCATCCGTGGGACCAGTAACACTAAGCTAGAACAAGATCTCATCTCAAATCTCCAATGACGAAGGGACACCCGCCGACTAACCCCAGGAATGTGAATCCTGGGAACCGGAAGTCCCAAGGGGAAGGGATTCTCATCCCCAACCAGTCACCTAACCGCCTCGCGGGCGGGCTGGGTAACCGTAGCGGTTTCCAACCCGCGGGGGTGACGAGCACGATCTCGGTGACACCCCTACCCACTTCAACCTTGGACAATCCTGATCCAGGGAGTGCGCCAGACCCTCCTAACAAGGAACCACGCAGACCTTCGACGGAGGAGGAAGTGGAAGCCCTACCACTCAGTGAGGAGGACCTTACTCGAGTTCTCACTCAGAATTTTGAAAGGATCGTCCCAGGGATCGCATCAAGATTGAGTCTGGGGAGGAACCTCCAAGCCCGACTCAACTTTGGCGACAGTGGACCATCCACCCCTTCCCAAAACCGGAGGAAAAGGAGGACTCGGCCTCAAGAGCAGGGAACCTTCGAGGAAAACCCTCAACCCCGGAATGTGTTTGAACGCATAGGGGATCGCATCATGCAAGAATTAACGCAGTCTCAAGATGGAGAAAGGTCGGATGGCTCACCCGAGCGGCCAGATCGAGAGCTGACCAGAACCACACGCCGCCCAAGTGTGTGGGATAGAATGAACACAGGGAGGAAGGCTCCTGGTTCGTCTCAAAAAAGTGGTCCCTATTCAAAAGGCGGGGCACCACCGCCGTCCCCAGATCCGTCTGGGGAGGACTCAGATGACCATCCGCCCAAACGCCGCCGACCTAGGCGCACGCCTCCACCACCAAACAATGATGAGTATTACGGTGGCCCCTACTATCGGGATACGGAAGCAGAGGACCTCTCGCGTCCGTGGTGTGAACCATGGGACGACCCTAGGCTCACACGGCCAAGGGCTGATCCCAGGGAAGATCCGTTTACCCTCCGCATACGGAACTATTCTGAGGACACCAAACGTCGCATGCCGGCATGTATCAAGACGTATGATGGGTCCGGTGATCCTGTCGATCACCTCAAAATATTCGATACTCAGGCTAAAATTGAGCGATGGCCCATGCCTATATGGTGCCAAATGTTTAATTCGACCTTGATTGGAAATGCTCGTGACTGGTTCGAGGCACTCCCCCCACGGAGCATTGATAGTTTCACGGAACTACGCACTGCGTTCGAAAACAATTATACTCAAAGGAAGAAGTATAATAGGGATCCGGTTTCATTGGCAACTGTCAAGCAACGGCCGGGGGAGTCCACAGAAGCCTTCACTGAACGCTTCAATGATGAGTGCACACGCACGAGAACCATGCCAGAGCTCCTGAAAATCTCTGACTACATGCACGCCATAACAGACAGAGAACTGATCAGGCGTCTCAACGACAAGCGTCCAGAGAGATATGATGACCTCATGGAAAGAGTCAGAAATTTCATAGAGGGAGAGACAGCTGTTGCCGCAGCCTACCCATCCCGAGGAAATGGGTACCGCTCAAATGACCAGTCCCGGAGACAGTCGGGCGGTCAAGGCAACCAGAACAATAACAAGGGCTCGGACTATAAGAGCCAAAGCAAAGGCGGACGGTCGGACGACAAGTTCACCCCCCTAAAGATCTCCTACCGGGAGATCTTGTTGACTGAAGGGGCGAATTTTCCAAGGCCTCCCCCAATGACCACACCCCCGGAACGTCGGCAGGGAAGTCGCTTCTGCGAGTTCCATAATGACAAAGGACACGGCACGGAGGAGTGTATCCAGCTGAATAAGCATATTGAGTCGCTAATCAAATCAGGCAAACTCAAACACCTAGTTAAGGATTGGAAAGATGGAAAGGACAATAACAAGAAGTATGATAAGAAGGATCCCCAAAAGGACAAGCCTTCTACCATATACATGATCCAATCCAGGCAGCGCCGCACGAGACAGAAAATTGGCCAAAAATTTTCACGCGGCAAAGAAATCTCATTCCCTCTCATTACAGCAAGTGACGTGGTTGATGCGCCTCTCACTATTGAGATAAGCATTGGAACACACAATGTTCGTCGCATGTATGTGGATGGAGGGTCGTCAGCAGAGGTGTTGTATGAACACTGCTTTGTGCAGTTATGCCCAGAAATAAGAAGCCAATTAGTACCGGCCACGTCGCCGCTTACTGGCTTTAGTGGAGATACTATCTGGCCAATAGGGCAGTTGCGTTTGCTTGTCACCATTGGGAATGAGGAACATTCCACTACAACATGGATGAACTTCATGGTGATACGTTCACACTCTCCTTATAATGGAATCATAGGCAGACCAGGCATTTTGGCTATCCAGGCAGTACCCTCTACGGCACACGGAATGATTAAATTCCCCGTTGATAGGGGAATCGTTACTATTTATAACAAAGTCGTGCCAACATCCGAGTGTCACACTGTGACAACACCGGCACCACCTGTACCACCCAAGGATTTAGCACCACCACCCAATTGGAAGGTGGCCATTCACCCTGACTACCCGGAACAGGAGGTATCCATAGGAGGGGCGCTCTCAGATAGCGGCAAAAGGGCCATGTGTTCTCTTTTAAGTGCAAACCTGGACATATTCGCATGGGAACCAAAACATATGACGGGTGTGCCACGTGCGATAGCAGAGCATAAGCTCCAGATCCGCCAAGGGTACCAACCCATCAAGCAAAAGAAGCGCGGCCAGGCGCCCGAGAGAAGTAAAGTTATACTAGAGGAAGTGCAGAAGCTGGTGGACGCAGGCATCATGCGCGAGGTATACTACCACGAGTGGTTATCCAATCCGGTCATGGTCAAGAAACATGACGGAAGTTGGCGCATGTGCGTGGATTTCACGGACCTGAACAAGGCCTGCCCACAGGACTGTTACCCGCTACCAGAAATCGACTGGAAAGTAGAATCCTTGTGTGGATATCCTTTCAAATGCTTCTTGGATGCATATAAAGGGTATCACCAAATCCAGATGGCGGAGGAGGACGAAGAAAAAACGGCGTTCCACACAAGCCAGGGCGTATATTGCTATACGAAAATGCCGTTTGGATTAAAGAACGCCGGCGCTACGTATCAGCGGTTGGTGGATAAAGCTTTTGAATCACAAATAGGACGCAACTTGGAAGTATATGTTGATGACTTGGTGATAAAAAGCCACACGGAGGAGGCACTCCTCCGGGATGTCCAGGAGACATTCGACACGCTGAGAAGGATTAACATGAAGTTAAATCCAAAGAAATGTATGTTTGGTGCAACAGAAGGAATGTTCCTGGGATATTTGATTGACCCAAACGGCATCAAACCTTGTCCAGAGAAGACGGACGCAGTGATACGGCTACCGTCCCCGCAGACACGGAAGGAGGTGCAGTCCCTGAATGGGAAGTTAGCCGGGCTGAATAGATTTCTATCTAAATCCGCAGAGAAGTCCTTAACCCTATTTAAGACACTCAAGAAGTGTATTAGAAAGGGAGACTTCCGTTGGACGAACGAAGCTGAGGAAGCCTTTGGCCAACTCAAGCAACATCTCGCATCTCTCCCCATGTTGGTAGCTCCCCGGCCAAAGGAGGAACTCGTTATGTATCTCTCAGCCACTCATGGCGCAATAAGCGCGATACTGATGACGGATAGAGACACAATACAGACCCCGGTCTACTTTATAAGTAGAACATTACAAGGGGCGGAGCTGAATTATTCCCCTATGGAAAAATTGGTACTAGCACTAGTATTTGCCACAAAGCGGCTGCGCCGGTACTTTCAGGCGCACCCGATTGTTGTGATCACGGATCAGCCAATTAAGCAGGTTATATCTAGACCAGACGTGGCAGGGAGACTAGAGAAGTGGGGCATCCTATTGGGAGGGCATAATATATCTTACAGACCAAGGACGGCTGTTAAAGGCCAGATCTTGGCAGATTTCCTGATCGAGAAGCCGGATGAGGAAGAACCAATCGTTAAGCAAGAGGAGGTCCCAGCGGAACCTTGGGTGCTATTCACGGACGGATCCTCATGCACAGACGGGTCTGGGGCAGGCCTCATCCTCACAAATCCGGAAGGAATGGAATTCACGTACGCCCTCCGTTTCGAGTTCACGGCCACCAATAACGAAGCGGAATATGAAGCATTGATTGCGGGTTTAAAAATCGCCGCTAGAATGGGAGTCCGCAACCTTGAGGCCTACGTGGACTCACGGCTTGTCGCGAACCATATTCTAGGTGGGTATGTGGCTAAGGAGGACAACATGGTCAGATATTTGGAAAAAGTCAAGACGTTAATCGCGACTTTCAGTAAGTTTTCCATCAAGCAGGTGCCAAGGGGCGAGAACAAGAAAGCGGACGCTCTCAGTAAGATCGCATCCACGAGCTTCGCCCACTTGTCTAAACAGGTTTTGGTGGAAATACTCAAGGAAAAGTCTATCACGGAAGGGGAAGTGACTGCTATAGTTGAAGAGGAGGGACCTACGTGGATGACCCCAATCATCAACTATTTGACTAATGAAACCCTCCCAGACGAGGAAAAAGCAGCAAGGCGCGTTAAAAGGAAGTCACAACATTTCGAACTCCGGGAAGGCATCCTTTACAAACGCTCTTTCTTGCAGCCGTGGCTGCGGTGTGTTGGACCACGCCAGGCGGCTTACGTTATCAGTGACATACACGAAGGGTTGTGCGGCATGCATGCAGGCCCACGATCCGTGGTAGCCCGAGCCTTACGAACAGGATACTATTGGCCCACTATGCACAGAGACGCGCGCGATATGATTCGCAGGTGCAATGATTGCCAAGTGCATAGGCCAGTACCGCGGCACCCGCAGCAGGAGCTTACACCTATCACGTCCCCGTGGCCATTTTACAAGTGGGGAATTGACATTGCAGGACCATTTCCTGTAGCTGCGGGAGGGGTTAAATTTTTTATTGTTGCAATGGATTACTTTACACGATGGATAGAAGCCAAGGCAGTAAAATCTATCACGGGTAAGCAGGTCAAGAAGTTTGTGTGGGAACACATCGTATGCCATTTCGGTCTACCAGGAGAAATTATATCGGACAACGGCAAACAGTTCACGAATAACCCATTCAAAGACTGGTGTGCATCATTGAACATCAAGCGGCGCTTCGCGTCTGTTAAGCATCCACAAACGAACGGCCTTGTCGAACGAGCAAATAGGAGCTTGGGGAATGGAATCAAGGCGCGGCTGGATGAACGACAGGGCAAATGGGTCGATGAATTGTCGCACGTGCTATGGGCACATAGAACCATGATAAAAACATCCAACGGAGATACTCCGTTTGCATTCAGCTCATTAGCATCCATCTCTAGGTCATGCTGTATCATTTGGAAGCTCTTTTGAGGAGTTATTTCCCAATCAAGATAGCCCCATCAATTCTGATTTGGAAGAGGATGAAACAAAAGTAATTATGAGCATGCAGCCTACCTACAAAATCAATAATGATCACCCCTTATCACAAATCATTGGTGATCTTGAAGCTCCTAGACATACAAGGTATTCAGCAAAGGAACACAACTTCATTACAAACATCACCATGAATTTTAATCATGACAACATGCAAGAGGAGCTCTTATAGTTTGACATTCAAGAAGATTGGATTCTGGTAGATTGTCCAAAATGGGCAAGGCCTATTGGGACAAAATGGGTGCTCAAGAACAAAAATGATGAGAGGGGTATAGTAGTCAGAAACAAAGCAAGACTGGTGGCACAGGGATATACACATGAAGAAGGCATTGATTATGAGGAAGTCTTTGATCCAGTAGCCAGGATTGAAGCTATTAGATTGTTTCTTGCTTATGATTCATTCATGGACTTCACAGTGTTCCAAATGGATGTTAAGAGTGCCTTTTTATATGGCACCATTGATGAAGAAGTCTATGTTATGCAACCTCCAGGGTTTGAAGACCCAGAACACTCAGACAAAGTATACAAGGTGAAGAAGGCTATGTATGGACTTCACCAAGCTCCCAGGGCCTGGTATGGAACTCTTTCTAAATATCTGTTGGATAATGGCTTCAACAGGGGGAAAATTGACCAGACCCTGTTTATCAAGAAACAAAAGGGTGACCTTCTTTTGGTACAAGTCTATGTTGATGACATCATCTTTGGATCCACAAACTCTATGCTTAGCAAAGAGTTTGCCAAGCTGATACAGGACAAATTTCAAATGAGTGCCATGGGTGAACTAAACTTCTTCTTGGGGTTACAAGTTCAGCAAAGGAAAGATAGGATATTCGTCTCACAAGACAAATATGTGGCTGAAATTGTGAAGAAGTTTGGCATGTGCGAAGGAAAGAAAGTTTCCACTCCAATGGATAAAGATCACCCATGGGGCAAAGATGGTCCTGGAAAGCTTATTGATGTTAGGAACTATAGATCTATGATTGGATCTCTCATGTACCTTACAACTTCAAGACCTGACATCATGTTTGCAGTCTGTTTATGTGAAAGATACCAAGTGGCACCTACAGAGTGTCATCTATTTGCTGTGAAGAGAATTTTTAGGTATCTAAAGTTTCATCCAACTTTAGGACTTTGGTATCCCAAGGAGTCACCATTTGAGCTGATATCCTACTCAGATAGTGATTATGCTGGTGACAAAAATGATAGGAAGTCTACAATAGGTGTATGCCAATTTTTGGGAAGCAGGCTTATATCTTGGCAGTGTAAGAAGCAGACTATTATGGCCACATCCACAACTGAAGCTGAGTATGTAGCAGCTGCTGCATGTTGTGGTCAAGTTCTTTGGGTTCAGAACCAGCTTCTTGATTATGGGTATAATTTTCTTAAAACCAAGATATTTATTGACAACAACAGCACCATTTGCATTATTAAGAATCCTGTTTTTCATAGCAGGACTAAACATATTGAAATAAGACATCATTTTATTAGAGACTGTTTTGAAAAAGGATTAATTATCCCAGAGAAAATTGATACAGAACTTAATGTTGCTGATCTTTTGACAAAAGCCTTTGAAGTGGGGAGGTTTCAGTACTTGGTTGCAAGTATTGGGATGGTTTCTCCCTAAAACTTGATGTTGATTTTATCTTGTATACCCATGATTGCTTCATTGCTGTTGTTGTATATATGTTAGTCATTTTTTCCATCATTATTCATTCCACTGCTTTTGAACAAAGATTCCCCTGTTGGGGTTCATTCGCCTGCTAAAAAGTTCTTTTCTTAAGCTGGGTTTGTTCCTTTTAAAAGTGGTTATATCTGGTTTTAGACTAACAATGCAGAGATTCAAATGGTGCATAAAACACTCATGGGAGAATCAGGTATATGCTCTATGTTTTAGGGGAGGTTAGGTCACACCGTTAGGATTTAGGGTATCCATAGGATACTCATATATGATTCTAGATCATATCCATTGGTGAGTATGGTTTCAGAATGATGAAGACTTGTTACAAAGCTTGTCAGAATTCTAAAGCCTTGAGGCACTATAATGTGTACTTATACTTCTTTATTAAACAGCTTGCTGTCTAGATTTAGATGTTTAGTACACATTGTCAAGACTAAATGACCATAGGTAAGGGAAAGGTAGGGATGGTGACTAGGGTATGATTATTTTCTTGGGTTGACCAGGTGCAGGGTGGCTTATGTGTTAACTTTTTGTGCTTAGAACATTGTTGAATGGAGGACTCTTGAGTTTCTGTGTATCTACCTTGTGTATACAAGGGTGTGCATTAGAGTAGAGCTATTTAGCATTGGTCTCTTCATGATTAGTCTAATACCTCTAGGAAAGTTTCCCCTGCTTTCACCTTTTGATTCCCCTGTTTGACCGTTGACCGACAATACCGTTACCCTGCTTATAGCCGTTGGGCCTACTTGCTAAAATTTTGGTTAGGGAATATTTTATTCTTTTCAAAAGATATTTAAGGCGCTTTCTTCGCTGATTGGTAATCTTTTCTTTATTATTTCAAATAAATTACTTTTATATCAAGATTTATCTTTGATATTTTGCAATTTGAATTTTTGATCCAATCACAGCTCTTCAATTCACCTATAAAAACTTATTTCCCTTAACCAGCAGGTCCATCTCTCTCCCTCGATCAAATCCCACCTAACTCTCACCATTATAAACCTTCAAACGTTTTCAACTTTTATCATGTCTCTCAAAATTGCTGCTAATCACAATCAAATTGCTTTATTACATGATGAACCAGCAGAATTCGTTGATGCAGTGGCTTTCTAAAATCTTCATATTTTAGAGTGGCTCTTCTCATCAATCCCAGGATTTACACCTCACATATCCAGCAGTTTTGGTCTAAATCCATGACCAAAACAGTGGATGGAGAGGTAATAATTCAAAGCACAGTAGATGGTCATCCCAAGGTGATTACACTTGCCTCCATCAGAGACAAGCTTATTCTGGATGATGAGGATGGGATAACCAACCTATCTGAGGCTGAAATCTTTGAGGGTCTTGTTAAATTGGGGTACACTCTTTCTGATGATAAAAAATGTAAGTTTGCTAAAGTTCAGTTTGCCCCACATTGGAAATATTTGATTCATACAATTTTGCAATGTTTGTCACCTAAAACCACTGCTTTAAATGAATTTGGAAGTGAAGTTGCTTCTGCCCTGATATGCTTAGCAACAGGGAGAAAGTACTGTTTTTCTCAAATGATTTTCAAAGGAATGGTCAAAAATGTCACAAGCAATACTAAATTTTGTATGTACCCAACGTTTACACAACTTTTGCTGAATATGAGTGAACATGGTCCTATCAAACATACAAGGTATTTTTCAGCCACCAAACACTCTACCAAACTGTTAACCACACTTCTTGCACCATCTCTACAATTTTCTGGCAGTGTTGTTCCATTCACTTCCATCATGATGAAACAAATCAGACAAGAAGAAGCTAAGACAAAAACAGCCACACACAAACCATCTGATTCCCCTGCCAAGAAACTACCCCCTGCCAGTACTCTACCCCCTGCTGATCCAAAACATGAAAGGAGAACTAAATCCAGGTTTGCCAGGTCTCCCTTGCCTGGTGAATCTTCACAAGTAGCAGAGAGGAGAGTCTCCCAAAGGTTAGAGCACACTGAGGGTTTGGCTGCCACTACTATCTCATCATCAAGGGGTGAGCAGGATAGTGACACCATCAGTAAGTCCTCTCCCTCACTCAGTGATACCCAAAAAAGGGAGAAATTCCCTTCTAGGGTTGAGAGCAGAATGCAACCAATGACCATCTTGGAATTGACGAATATGTGCATGAGCTTGAAAAAGCAAAATGCACAAATTGTACAAACTGTCAAAAAGCAAGGTCTGGTTATCAATAATTTGGAAACCAGACTTGCTACACTTGAGGGAAGGAGAAAGCCCAAGCTTATCATATCTATAGATGAGGATGCTTCCAAAGGGGAGGAAGTTCCTAATACAGAAGAATCTACTCATTGGTATGAATATCCTGGTGGTCAGGGTCTAGAACAAGGAAAGATAGCAAGTGCTGAGAAAGGGACTGAGAAAGGAAGTGATGAGAAAGGAAGTGATAATGGAAGTGCCACAAAAGAGATTGCTAAAACATTGTTGACTATGGGCAATCAAGAAGAAGCCCCTGCTTCCAAAATTTCCCTTGCTATAGCTGATCCCACTGCTGTAAGTCTTTCCCCTGCTAAGCCTATCACTCAAACATTTGTTAGAAAGAATAGAAGGCAACCAGCTCAGAAGGGAATTACAATTAGAGAACCTGCAACTCAAGCCAAACATGCACCAACAGTGGATCCAAAAGACAAGGGAAAAGGGATCATGGTTGAACAGCCCAAGAGGAAATACAAGCACAGAACTCCTGAACAACAAAGGGCTCAAGAAGAATATGATGAACAAGTAGCTCTCAGACTTCAACAAGAAGAGATTGATATGCAGGATCAGAGAATGCAAAAGATGAGGCCTAAAGAGATGCTTAAGCAGATTGAAATCATGCATAGAGAGTTAGATGAAAGGGTGCCTCATGTTCAAGAATTTCTAGATCAATGGGAAAAGGAGTTAGTAAATGCTCCTTTGGAATACATGTATGAATTGATTTGCTTAGTCTACAAATATCAAAATGAGTATCTGGAAATAAGGGCAAATCAGATTCAGAAGGAAAAGTACTTGATATCTGAGAAGGGGAGGCTGGCACACTACAAAGTTTTGCTCAAGAGACATAAGAAGTGGACTGATGGTCATTTCAGTAACATGACCTTTGAGGAGATAGAGCAAGCAGTCAGACCAGTTCTAAGAGAGTTAAATGTGGAAGACTTCATGACTATCAACTCTCTTGAGGAAGCTGAGTATCTCAGGAGGAAAAATGAAGTATTACAAAAAGCTAGGGAATCCATAAAAAGAAAGGCTGAAGGAACAACAGTGGAAACTACACAAGCAGGTGCATCATCACAAGCAGTTGCAAGTTTTCCAGTAATTGAGAGATCTGTACTCAATGCACATAGGACAGCCAAAAGACTCAAGAGGATGGAAAAAGTTGGTATAGTTACTAAGGAGACTCAGTGTCCCTCAAATGAAGAAATTGATAAACAGCTAATTGTGCAAGAAAATGATGAAATCTCACCTAGTGAGCTTGGGAAGAAGTTTGCCATAGTAGAATATGTTGTTTATGAACACAGGGGGGTGACTTGGTGGAAGCTTACAAGAGCTGACAATACAACACAGACATTTCTAAGTCTAGATGTCATGTTTCAAACTTTGGATAGTGAGGACTTAGAAGATTTGTGGAAGATTTTGAAGAAGACCTTTTTTGCAAAGCCTCCCACTATGGATGGTGTAGAGAAGGATTGGGTGATCTGGGAATGCATGCATAGGATGTATGAGCATGAATTGTTTGATCCCATATTTGATGCAGTAAATGGAGGAAATTTGTTGTATTGGAAGCTATTTACCAATTCTGGGGTCTATGAGATAGTTATGGAAGGGGTAAGTGTTTACTTGATTAATCATCGTTACTATCCTTTAAATCAGGAGACCTTGAAGAAATTAGCACATGTTGACTTGATTGTAGAAGCTAAAGCACGTGTTGCTTATGATCTGGTAAGGATGATGTACAGCCAGCTTTGGCCAAGAACTTTGTAAGCACCCTCATCGGCTAATATTTATTCAGAAACTTGTCTTTAGGTGAAAGCACAAGTTTAGGGGAGGATTGTTGGGAATAAATATAAGTATATTAGTTACCCCTGCTAATTGGTCAATTGTTCCCCTGCTAGAGTAAGTTCCCCCTGCTATATAACGAAGGCAGGGGGATTGGTTCCCCTGCTGAAGTCAAAGACCCTGCCGCTAGAGATAAACTTGGAATAGATTATAACGCGTTTCTGAGACTAATCTGAGATACTTTCCAAGTTTGTTAGTAGTAATCTTGTACATGAGTCCTTGTACTATAAAAGGACTCACTAGGTTATCATGCAAAGTGTGTCTTTCTCTACTGTCTTTCATTTTCATACTTTAAGGTTTTTGTAACCCTAATACCATTATTGGGTATTCGTATATCTTTGATATATTAAAGTTTAACGTTTGCTTTAATCATTTGTTCTTGTTCTAAACACTACATTCCGCATCTTGTTTAGTTACTTTGTATTGCAAAGTTTCTCTAGTGTTAGATTGAATCTATTCTATCTATCACAACCCTTAAACAAGCTAAGGTTTAAGATATGAGTTTAGGATCAACAAGCAGCTGTCTAAATGAGATCATGTGGCTTGGACCGAGAAGTTATCATCGTCCAAAATATTCCAAGACCAAGCATCATGACGATTGTTAAAAGAAACACTCCCTATCTCTGAAACCATAACTTCAAGAGCCGATACATTTCGACCACCTATGTTCTGCCTATTCCAGCTCCATACCCGTGTATCATTTAAATAGCGATGCACAAGTAAACAATTAGCATTAGAATCTAGGTGGTATAATCTGTTGTATCTATAGCATAAAGGCCCGTTTCCGTCCCAATTATCTTTCCAAAAACGAATGGACATACCATCTCCTACTTTACGACACAAGGAAAAGGACGAGATGATATCATTCTTAAGCAATTTAGAATAGGAAGAGATAATTGAAGACCAAATACCGCTAATCTTGGAGTCTTTCAAGTCAAATCCAGCTTCATCACCATGAATTGCTTTAATTACACGAACCCAAAAAGAATCAGAGCCATGAACTAAGCGCCATCACCATTTTTGGAGAAGAGCTAAATTAAAAGCCTTCAGACTCCCGATCCCCAAACCACCTTTATCAAGAGAGGCCAAAATATTATCCCATTTTATCCACGCCATTTTTCTGTTATCACCGCTGCCTTCCCCAAAAGAAAGAAGCCCGCATGGATTCTAACACTTTTAGAACACTTTCTGGACACTTAAAAATCGACATATAATATATCCCAATGCTTCTTAATACTGCTTTTATAAGCGTTAATCGACCACCTATAGAGAGCAAATTTGATTTCTACGAAGAGAGTTTGGCACGAAATCGATCAATTAGGTGATCCCAATTATTGATCCGATTCATATTTGGTCCTATTGGTAATCCAAGATAAGAGAACGTTACGTTACCAGAAAAACATCCTGTGTCACGAGCCATATTTTCAGAATCAAAAGCGGACACACCAAGACCATATACACAAGATTTAGAAACATTAATCTTGAGCCCTGAAGAAAGATAAAAAATGTGTAGAACTCTCATAATGTTATCCATGTCATTCCTGTTCCAATCTGATAAAATTACTACATCATCCGTGTAAAAAAGGTGCGAAATATTTAGACTCATATTTCCCACCTTAGTACCACGAAGGAGGCCAGTAGAAACTGCATCCTTTAGCGTTAAATGTAACCCTTCCATAACAATTATGAACAAGAAAGGGCTTAGAGGATCACCTTGACGAAGACCACGTTTAATTGAGAATTCACACGAAGGGCTCCCATTAACAAGAACGGATGCTCGAGCCGAGTGAAGACACATTTGAATCCACCTCCTCCATATACTACCAAACCCGAGATTCATAAGCATATGATCGAGGTATTTCCAACTAACGGTGTCGATAGCTTTTTCAAAGTCGACTTTAAATAACACAAGATTTTGTTTCTTCTTTTATACCACGACATAATTTCACTAAGCATTAAAGGGCCATCCAAGATTCACTAAGCATTAGTATATAGTAGTCTTATTGGAGTGTGTTTATCTTATATTACAAGGTACAAATTAACCGACGCTGTCTATGAAAAATTATAGATTGCACTTAACGCTTTTATAACATATTAACATCGGTACGTCGTAGTAAAAATGTGAAACATTATCCACTGGCTATTACATTTTTTTGATATATTAAAATTTTAATTCGATATTGCAGCCAATTAGTTAGGTGATAAAATTGACTAATCGAGTAAAGTTCTATTAATGTATATGTAGTACATTTGGCCCATCTGTATCCTAAAAAACTCAAGCACAAACATTTTAACACGTGGCAATCCGCATCCCCACAAACCAACCAATCACAACACGCCTCTCACCCTCACACGGATCACCATCAACGGCTCACAACCTTTCTTATTTACCCCAACAACCAAATCCAACGAACCAAAACACCCCTCATTCCTCTCACAAAACAAACACAAAAACCACTATAAAAACACACCCCTTCACACATCCCAAACCACACAATAAAAACTAATTTTCAAATAAAAAAATGTCAGGAAGAGGGAAAGGAGGAAAGGGGCTAGGCAAAGGAGGAGCAAAACGACATCGTAAGGTACTCAGAGACAACACCCAAGGTATCACCAAACCAGCCATCCGTCGTTTGGATCGTCGTAATGGTGTGAAGCGTATCAGCGGCTTGATTTATGAAGAGACACGTGGCGTGTTGAAGATCTTTTTGGAGAATGTGATCCGTGATGCTGTCCCCTACACTGAGCATGCTCGCCGTAAAACAGTGACTGCAATGGATGTGGTTTATGCTTTGAAGAGGCAAGGAAGGACCCTTTATGGTTTTGGGGGTTAAACTTGTAATGTTTTAGATCGGTTTAGGTGCATGACCAGTTATATCTTGGGAATTACTATGTATCAATCTTATCGTTTTATAAATATTTTCGATTTAGCTTTTATTTTGATTTTCTGTGTTAATTGACAAATTGGGTGTCTGTTCTGGCATATTTGGTTTTGGCTTATGTTTTAAAAGCTCAAATATCCTTTGCTTATTTTGAAATTATTACTCATAATGAACTTATTTTAAGATGGAAGCTTTCAAATTAAGCCACAAAAAGTACCAAAAACAAAATAAGCCATATGCGCTAATCCGCTATATAAGCCTGAAACAAATATATGTTAATTTATGATCATATTGAATATTTTGCTAGTATAGGTTTTTTGCTTATGAACTTAAATAAAAAAAGGGCACTTATAAAATGAAAATAAACAACCCTTGAGCGTTTTCTTTTTCTGGATTCTGTGGTTCCTACTGATAATTCATAAGGTCAGTTTTTGGCTTAGTTTGAAAAGTTTACATAAGACTAATGTCAAAGGCTCTTAAGTTTCAAAATAAGACTGAAAAGATTTGGTATCTGAAACATAATCTGAAAATCTGAAATCACAAACTGAAAAGTCAATAAATAAGCTTAGACAAACACTTTGTATTCTACTTTGTTGTGCTTTATGTGTAAAAGTAACCTTTATTAATGCTAAATCGTTAGTTGATATACAGATTTTAGTGAACCAGAATAGAAAATGTTCGTGTATGTGTCCGGAACACATGACCCGATCCGGAACACACTTGACGATCCGGAACGCGTACATCTTTCTAGAAGAAGTCAATGATAGTCAACAAGGAACTCAGCAGACACACTTCCTATAAAATAGGGAGTGTGTCCCCAATCGGGCCAACCAAGGCCCATCACCATTCCCGGCCTTTTAGGAATCAAACTAGTATAAATACCCCCTTTGGGTTCAAGGTTTAGGTTAAATCTTTTACCCTTATCACTTTTTACTTATATTATTTTACTCTCATATTCCTCTTCGGATTTTTACCCTTTACTTACTTTCACGCCGGAGCTTGGTCTGGGTTATCACACCCGGACGAGGCTAACACGTTACTTTGGTTTCAGGTTATCTGAAGCATACATCACCCCAGATCCGATCCGGTCTCACCATTCAGATCCCCGCAAGGAATTGCACGAACATTTGGCGCCATCCGTAGGACTTGATATTCTATCTACCAGTTGTTTAGAATGGCAGGTCATACTCCTCCTGTCACTCCGACAGGTCATAACCTTCCGATTGACTTGACCTCTCCGAACAATCAGAATCTCACAAAGGAACAACTTGAACAACACATCTCAACCTTGTGGCTACTAGTCAAAGAGCATAACCGGAACGCCGTGGAACCTGACCGTCTAAGTTTCAACGAAGAAGATGAAGGAAGCAGCAACACTAAGATAGTAAGAGGCAAGGTGGTGTCCGATGCGGATTTAAAGAAACCTTTCAAGGAAGCATTCAAATCCCCACTCACTCAAAGAATCATTGACTTCTACGGACCCGAGTACAAGATGCCTGCCACAGTCAAGACATACGATGGAACGGGAGATCCGGAGGATCATTTGAACCGCTTCACCGGAGCAGCCAATTCGGGCGAATGGCCAATGCCGGTTTGGTGCAGGATGTTCCAGCAAACATTAGAAGGGGGAGCTAGGGGATGGCTTGAAAGCCTTGATACCGACAGCATTGATGAATGGGAAGAGCTAAGGAAGGCATTTGTCAAGAGATACTCGATCCGAAAGCTATGTCATAAAGGCCCACATGAGATAACCAAGATTGTAAGAAAAGCAAATGAGTCATTAACAGATTTTAAAGAACGATGGACAGTCGAAGTAGGTCTTATCCATGGAGTTCCGGAAGTCATGAAGATTTCGGCATTTATGGATTCGGTCAAAAGTCCAGAGCTGGCAAAAAGGTATTCGAACAAAGTTCCTGAATCGGTGGACGAAATGATGGAGAGGTTGGATGACTTTGTTCGATCCGAGGAAGTATTCGCTAACACTGAGCTGCCAAAAGGGGAAGGAACGGAGCCATACCGAAAGCCCAACCCTCCCACCCAAAGAAGGGATGATCGCAACCAAAAGTACCACGGCTGAAAAAACAATAGAAGAAATGATGGTCGAGATGCATATAAGGGAAGAGATTTCTTCAACAACAGAAACAGGGATAGAGACAATAGGGCACCATACCCACCACCTCGGAATGACAATTATCACAGGAATGATTACAACCGAAACAATTATCATGACCGAAACAGAGTGGCCCCGGTCCTAAGTGTTAATTCTTTGACAAAGAATCTAAAAGAAATCTGTTAATGCAATAATGCCTAAAAACGTTACTTGCATTTTTCGGTCTCGCTTTGTTTTGATTACGACAATATGTAAAAACAAGCATTTACGAAAACAACGAAAAACGAATTCTTGAGTTCAAGTATTTTTCATTTTACCCATTTTCACTTAAGGTATGGATAAACAAGTACTAACCTTAATCAAGTGATCAAGTGATTTAATCTTTTCTTAAAACTCACTTTTTATAAAGTGTGACAAGTTTTTATTAAACTTTCTTTTTAAGAAAATGTTTTATTAAATTAGTTATTTGAAAATTTGAAAATAGCATATTCTTATTTGGTTAGGAATATTCTATCAGAATATTTTTTAAGCCAGATATGACCTCCACCACTAAAATACAAAAAGGGAGCGGAGTCTAGTCCGGCGGTACCTTAGCCC
This sequence comes from Glebionis coronaria, assembly GCA_025667525.1. Lineage (NCBI taxonomy): Eukaryota > Viridiplantae > Streptophyta > Magnoliopsida > Asterales > Asteraceae > Glebionis > Glebionis coronaria. The sequence continues at coordinate 551,092,661 of CM046880.1, forward strand.
CTAGGCGGTACCTTATCGATAAGGTACTGCGGGCTAAGATAAGGTACCGCGGGCAGATATAGCCGTTGGCTCTTTTGTCCTATAAATAGTGGACCATTCTCAGCTTTTCAACTCACCTCTTTTGCACATCTATTTCCATATTCAAAACCCCTTCTTTAATCACTCAAATCTTTGATCATTTGTTTGATTACTACTTGTTTAAGAAGTGAATCTTGTTCTTCCATCCCTTCCTCTCCAAGTGCAAAGAAAAGAACACTATCCTTGTGAAGTGTTGAGTCCACCACCACAGATCCATTGAAGATCTAATTTTATACACTTGTAGTTGTGTCATAGTTGTGAAGATCCAAGTAGTTGTGTCTATTTGGAAGTTGTGTATGTACTAAGTATAGTTGTGTAGATTGGTCCTAGCTACGATTAGGGCTCGACTTTTAGCTTAAAGTCGGAAATTGGTTAAGCGACGTGTACGGTTTTCTCCACCATAAGGAGCTTGTTGTGTAGTGAACTCTCGAGTAAGGAGTACTCGAGGAGTGGAGTAGGAACGAGGAGTGAGCTTCGTTGCCGAACCACTATAAATCCTTGGTGTTCGGTTTGATCTTTCTTTACCCTTAACTCTTTACATTCTTTATTCTTTATGCAAATACAATTGTTAGTATTAGCTTAGTTACACTATCATTCTTTATTCTTTGTGCATATATTTTTGTTAGTATTAGTTTAGTTACACTATCATTTTTCATATTGTACATAAGAAGATTTCACATATTTCCTCAAGCCTAAGTTTTTGAAAAAGGATTTTTGGAAACCACATTTTAACAAGTAAATATAAGAAACTATTCAACCCCCCTCCCCTTCTAGTTTTTGCAATTGGTATCAGAGCGGGTTGCTCAAGAATTTTTAAAGTATATTGTATTTTAAAACTTGAATCGATCTATGGATTCTAACAAATACCTAGAAGGGTAATCTATGCAAAGACCACCACTTTTTGAAACTGGTAGTTTTATTTATTGGAAAAATAGATTTGAAACTTATGTGAAATCAAAAGATTTAGATCTTTGGCATGTTATTACCAATGGTGATTTTTTACCCTTTCAATTTAATGAAGTTTCTAAAACAAAAGAATTGGTCACTTTTGACAAAGCTAATGACGATACTAATTTCAAAAAATAATGAGGCTAAAATGGTGATTTATAATGCTTTACCTAAGAAAGAGTATGAAAGGATTTTTATGTGTGAAACCGCTAAAGATATTTGTAACACTCTTTTAGTAACCCACCAAGGTAATAGCCAAGTCAAAGAAAGCAAAATCGATCTTCTTGTCCAACAATATGAACAATTTGTCATCTTAGAAGATGAAACTATTGATAGTGCATTTGCTAGGTTTAACACCATTATTACTAGTCTAAAAGCACTTGATGAAGGTTTTTCTAGCAAGAACAATGTTAGGAAGTTTCTAAGGGCTTTACATCCAAAGTGGAGAGCAAAAGTCACGGCGATTGAAGAGTCGAAAGATCTCTCAACTTTATCACTCGATGAACTCATAGGAAACTTGAAGGTTCATGAGATGATAATTTTGAAGGACTCGGAATTAGTGAAAACCAAGAGTGAAAGGAAATCTCTTGCACTTAAAGCCAAGAAGGCACAAAGTGACCATGATAGTTCCTCGGAAAGCGATGACGAGGAGTATGCATTGGCGGTGAGAGATTTCAAGAAGTTTTTAAGAGACGAGGTCAACACGTTAGGCAACCCAACTATGACAAGAAACCATTGTCAAAGAATCGGTTTGTCAAGAACGAAAAAGGTGATAGGAATTGCTTTAGATGTGGTGATCCAAATCACTTCATTGGTGATTGTCCAAATCCCGCTCGCGATAAGAACCACACGGCATTCGTTAGTGGCGCTTGGAGCGATAGCGGAGAAGATGATGATGACAACCCCAAAGAGGAGAAATGTCTTATGGCTCACACTTCTAAAGAGGTACATTCCGAAACCGAATATTATAGCAATGATAGCTCCACTTTTGATGATATTGAATTTGAAGGCAAATATGATAGTTTACACAAACTTAGTCTTAAATTCATAGAAAAAAATAAAACCTTAAAATCAACCAAAACTAAGCTTGAAAATGAGATCAATGAACTTAGGGAGAAATTGGCTAAACTTGAGAAAAATAAAGAGGTTGATTTAAGTTGCTTAAGTTGTGAGAAACTTAGATTAGAGAATGAAGATCTCAAGAGCACCTCCATTAAATTGGAAAAGTTCATGCAAGGTACTAGTGCTCTTGATGATATGTTAAACAAACAAGTTCATTCTAAGGAAAGACTTGGTCTAGGTTTTAACTCTAATGAAGCCTCAACTAGTGAACCAAAACAAGTCAGGTTTTCACAAAAAACGCCCACTGTACGCGGTTCCAAATTGTATGGCGCGGTTCCTTATCACTATGGAACCGCCGCCATAGATAAGGTACCGCGGGCAGAGGATGATTTTGGTGAAAATTCTGAACTTTCTAAAAAGTCTAAGTTAGATGAAAAACCAAAGCATCTTGTTGTTAATAAAGTAAAATTACCCATACTTGACGACAATGCTATTGATAAGTTCTACAAGCCATTAAGTAAACCTCTCATGGGAAATAGAAGTTTATTAAGACCATCTTCTACTCAACCTAGAATACGGAATGAGTCTAAGCCTAGAAGTGGAACGACAACGCCTAGAAGAGATAATCAAAACAATTCACGACCTAGAAGTAAAACCCCAACACCTAGAAGGAATGATCATAACTCTAAACCTAGATCAAATACACCTAGGAGAAATAATGAACAACAAAATGGTTACATGAATTACTACCCTCCTCCATTTTGTTCTCCATAGGGAACCCTCCTTCATTCATGCATCCCAACCAAATGCAAGGGATGTTTGGAACTAATAATTTTGGACCCATGAGATATTGGGGACCAAATGTTTGATCTTGTGTGTTGTTACCTAGATATGCTTGGGAATTGATTTGGAGCCTGATGAGTGGATTAAGGATAGTGGATGTTCTAAACACATGACGGGTAATCGAAGTTTGTTCTCGCATTACAAAGCATATGATGGAGGTAACGTCACATTCGCTAGTAGTCTACGAGGTAATATCATTGGCAAAGGTACGGTTTCTCTTGACTCCATGACCATTGAAAATGTTGAGCACGTAGATAACTTAGGGTTTAACATTTTAAGTATAGGTCAAATTTGTGACAATAAGTATAAGGTCATCTTTTCGGAACATGACAGTGAAATCGTAAAAGATGGAAAAGTCATTGGAAAAGGTGTTAGAAAGCATGGGCTTTATGTCATGAAGGTTAATAAGAAGTCAAAAGACAACATATGTCTTGCGACTATAGATGATAGTTCTACTCTTTGGCATAGGAGATTAGGTCACGCTAATATGCGTTTAATTCAATCTTTAGTCTCTAAGGAGTTGGTAAGACACCTCCCCAAGATTAAGTTTGATAGTCACTTTTGTGATGCTTGCAAAGTTGGAAAACAAGTTCACTCAAGTCACAAAGCCAAGAATTTGGTTTCGACCTCTCAGTGCTTAGAGCTCCTACATATGGATCTTTTTGGACCTTCCGCCATACGGAGTTATGGAGGTAACCTTTATACCCTAGTTATAGTTGATGACTATTCTAGATTCACTTGGACTAGATTTTTGGCATCTAAGAATGAAGCTTTCAATCACTTCGAAATCTTTAGTCGAAGAATTCAAAATCAACTAGCATGTTCAATTGTCTCTATTAGGACGGATCATGGTAGGGAATTTGATAATGAAGTGCAATTTGGTGCCTTTTGTGAAGCTCATGGTATTACCCATAACTTCTCGGCTCCTCGCACTCCACAATCAAATGGGGTAGTTGAAAGGAAGAATAGGACTCTCCAAGAGATGAGTAGGAGGATGTTAAACGAGCAATCTTTGCCTCAAAAGTTTTGGTGCAATGTCGTGGACACATCGACTTATATTCTCAACCGAATTCTTATTCGACCTTTCATAGGAAAGACCCCCTATGAGATTCTTAAAGGTAAGAAACCCTCATTGGAATACTTTAGGGTGTTTGGAAGCAAGTGCTTTATCCTCAACACCAAAGACTACCTTATCAAGTTTGACCCAAAGTCTTACGAAGGTATCCTTTTAGGTTATTCCCAAACTAGCAAAGCCTACATAGTCCTAAATAGAACCTCGGGGGTTATTGAAGAATCACTCAACGTAACCTTTGATGAAACCCCTCCTTCACCCAAGACACCACCATTGGTTGATGATGACTTGGATGAATTAGAAGTAGTTAAAGCCAAAGAGGTTAGAAAAATAGGAGTTGAAGACCTTAGTGTTGAAAAGGAAGTAAACATTAACGAGTCTAGGGATCATACTCTCAATAATGTCATTGATGACTTAAATCAAAGGACCCTAAGATCTCAAGTCCAAAACCAAAGTAACTTCTTTTGTTTTGTCTCCTTGATTGAACCAAAGAATGTTAAAGAAGCTTTGATGGATGAGAGTTGGGTCATTGCGATGCAAGAAGAACTGAATGAATTCGTTGCCAATGATGTTTGGGAACTTGTTCCTCCACCTAGAAGTTCTACCATTATAGGAACCAAATGGGTATATAGGAATAAGTTATATGAGAATGGTGTTGTGTCTCGTAACAAAGCTAGACTTGTAGCACAAGGCTATAATCAACAAGAAGGGATTGATTATGACGAGACATATGCACCTGTAGCTAGATTAGAATCTATTAGAATCCTTTTAGCCTATTCTTGTGCCTTAGATTTTAAGCTTCAACAAATGGATGTAAAGAGTGCATTTCTTAACGGTTTGATCAATGAGGAGGTATATGTGGCTCAACCTCCCGGCTTCATTGATTTTGAGAAACCGGACCATGTTTACAAGCTTAAGAAAGCACTTTATGGACTCAAACAAGCACCCAAAGCTTGGTATGATAGACTTAAAGCATTTCTTGTTAAACATGAGTATACCATGGGAATGGTAGACAATACACTCTTTACAAAGAAGAAAGGTTCTCACCTCATAAGCGTACAAATATATGTTGATGACATTATATTTGGATCAACTTGTCAAGAATTGTGTGATGACTTTGCCAAAATCATGCATGATGAGTTTGAAATGAGTATGATGGGAGAACTTAACTTCTTTTTAGGACTCCAAATTAAACAAATGGACGATGGTATTTTCTTTAGTCAATCTAAGTACGCTAAAGAAATGCTAAAGAAATTTGGATTAGAAGAATCTAGACCAATGAAGACCCCAATGGCCTCGGATACTAAACTCACCATAGATGATGATTGTGAGTCGGTAGACAACACCAAATATAGAGGTATGATTGGTAGTTTGTTGTACCTAACGGCAAGTCGATCGGATATCATGTTTAGTGTTTGCCTTTGTGCTCGCTTCCAAGAGGCTCCCAAAACCTCTCACCTTGAAGCGGTTAAGCGTATCTTCCGATACATTAAAGGCACTATACATTTAGGATTATGGTATCCTAAAGGGACCGGCGTAGAAACCATTGTCTACGTGGACTCGGATCATGCGGGAGACTATGTGGACCGGAAAAGCACTAGTGGATTTTGTACCTTCATGGGTTGTTGTTTAACTTCTTGGTTCTCCAAGAAACAAACCGCTCTTGCAATATCCACCATGGAAGCCGAGTATGTGAGTGCCGGAAAAGCATGCCAACAAGCTCTATGGATGAAGCAAGCGCTTGTTGATTACAGGATTTCTCTTGATGATGTTCCCATCATGTGCGATAATAAAGGCGCTATAGACCTTAGCAAGAATCCCGTGCAACATTCGCGAACCAAACACATAGAAATTAGACACCATTTCCTTAGGGATAATGTTCAAAAGGGGAACATTTCAATTGAGAAGGTACCCTCCGAGGACAACTTAGCCAACATCTTCACTAAGCCACTTAAGAGGGAAACTTTTAATTACTTGCGTCTAGGTCTAGGATTAATGGAACATCTTCCTTAATTTCCTTTATTTTTGTGTGTCTTCTTGTAACACTTTGAGTCATTGAGTCTTCCAAACTCTTTTTGAAAAACCCTCTCTTCTCCTTTTCAAAATTCTCAAAGTCTCTTTTGAAAATGTTTGAGAAATTCTTTTGACATTGTTAATTCAATCTAAAAATGATTTTTCATAGATTCTCGTTATTAATCTAGAGCTTACATAATTCATATGTATGATTCTCTCAAACATAGCAAGAACAAGATAGAATCATGGAGGATCATTATGTCATGACTTAAGGTCTTGTCTTACACACCTCCTACATCGATTTTTTAATCCATGTATTTTGGTCAAATCTCTATTTGGTAAGTTTGCATATGTTTTCGCTTTTAAGCATATCCCTATGATAAGTTAGACTAGAAAAATAAGATTTGCTGAAAAATCTTCCTCCAAACACCAAACACTGCCTCTGCAGGCGGTTCCATATGTGAACCGCGGTACCTTATTGATAAGGTACCGCTAGTCTAGATAAGGAACCGCCTACAGTGCCTTCCTTTTTCGGGTTTTTGTCTGAAACTCCAGATTTGCTCCAACATTTTTGAGAATCTTTGTTTCAAACCCTTTGACCACCCCAAAAATACCCTAAGCCTTCCCTATTTAAACCATAAGCATTTTGCATTACTTCACATCCAAAATGTCTTATTCTCCCATTGAAAGCCTTGAATCTCCTCCATTTTCTCCAATTGGTTTCAATCCCAACTCACCCAAAAACCATTACAATCCAAACCAACCCAAGAACACTCTTAATCACATCTCTCCTACCAAGAATGTTGATTGTGGAACATCTTTTCTTCCACCACCACCCTTTAGTGTTCTTCCTCCATCTCATGATAATGTCATGCACCATGGAACATATTGTCAATGTTGTCAATATCAACATCTTGCTATGGCACACATCTATGAGGAGTTGAGCTACATCAAGAGTCTCTTAATCAAGCCTCCTCTTCACTTTGATTATGAGATCTCCAACAAGCCACCACCACCACCCTCCGCCATTACCTTGTCTTTCATATAAGCATTGGTTGCTTATCCACAAGACACCAAATTCAAGCAAATCTTAGAATTCTAGAATAACTAGGATTAGATTTATGCTTTTGGCTTGTTTCTTTTTCCATACTTCTTTGTATGATGTTCTTTTAGTAACCTAACTTGGATCTTTGTCTTTGTGTTTTCTTCTCTTTTAATTTTTTTTGTGACCTATTGCTATATATTGTTGGTTGTTTCTTTTGTTCAACTAACCCTTCTATGTAGCTTGTCATCATATCTCTATTCCTCGGTGCCCCAAGCTAGGGGAGTAAGCACCAAGGGGGAGTCTTTGCAAAGTCCGTTTCTTCAACACCGACTTGTGCAACCTTTTTGCTTCGACAAAGGGGGAGAAATGAATAAACTCGTCTTCGAAAATCTTGTTTTTTGTATGATTGAGTTTATGTATTGTCGGAATCAAAAAGGGGGAGATTGTTAATGCAATAATGCCTAAAAACGTTACTTGCATTTTTCGTCTCGCTTTGTTTTGATTACGACAATATGTAAAACAAGCATTTACGAAAACAACGAAAAACGAATTCTTGAGTTCAAGTATTTTTCATTTTACCCATTTTCACTTAAGGTATGGATAAACAAGTACTAACCTTAATCAAGTGATCAAGTGATTTAATCTTTTCTTAAAACTCACTTTTTATTAAGTGTGACAAGTTTTTATTGAACTTTCTTTTTAAGAAAATGTTTTATTAAATAAATTATTTGAAAATTTGAAAATGGCATATTCTTATTTGGTTAGGAATATTCTATCAGGATATTTTTTAAGCCAGATATGACCTTCACCACTAAAAGACAAAAAGGGAGCGGAGTCTATTCCGACGGTACCTTAGCCCCTAGGCGGTACCTTATCGATAAGGTACCACGGGCTAAGATAAGGTACCACGGGCAGATATAGTCGTTGGCTCTTTTGTCCAATAAATAGTGGACCATTCTCAGCTTTTCAACTCACCTCTTTTGCACATCTATTTCCAGATTCAAAACCCCTTCTTTAATCACTCAAATCTTTGATCATTTGTTTGATTACTACTTGTTTAAGAAGTGAATCTTGTTCTTCCATCCCTTCCTCTCCAAGTGCAAAGAGAAGAACACTATCCTTGTGAAGTGTTGAGTCCACCACCAAAGATCCAGTGAAGATCTAATTTTATACACTTGTAGTTGTGTTATAGTTGTGAAGATCCAAGTAGTTGTGTCTATTTGGAAGTTGTGTATGTACTAAGTATAGTTGTGTAGATTGGTCCTAGCTACGATTAGGGCTCGACTTTTAGCTTAGAGTCGGAAATTGGTTAAGCGACGTGTATGGTTTTCTCCACCATAAGGAGCGTGTTGTGTAGTGAACTCTCGAGTAAGGAGTACTCGAGGAGTGGAGTAGGAACGAGGAGTGAGCTTTGTTGCCGAACCACTATAAATCCTTGGTGTTCGGTTTGATCTTTCTTTACCCTTAACTCTTTACATTATTTATTCTTTATGCATATACAATTGTTAGTATTAGCTTAGTTACACTATCATTCTTTATTCTTTGTGCATATATTTTTGTTAGTATTAGTTTAGTTACACTATCATTGTTCATATTGTGCATAAGAAGATTTCACATATTTCCTCAAGCCTAAGTTTTTGAAAAAGGATTTTTGGAAACCACATTTTAACAAGTAAATATAAGAAACTATTCAACCCCCCCCCCCCCCTTCTAGTTTCTACAAAATCCTAGCAACCGAAACACAGCTTCATCTACCCCCTCCCCGTCCAATGAACAATCTGGCAAGAGGTGGAAACATGGATCGTTATTGTGACTATCATCAGGATAAGGGGCACTTTACCAACGACTGCATCCAGCTAAGAAAGCAAATTGAGCTAGCCCTAGAATCTGGAAAACTGAATCATCTTTTCCGGGATGTACGCTAGAGAGGACGAGATAATCGAAGAGAAGAAGCTCCAAGGCAAGACAAGATTATAAACATGGTTCGGACATTACCGGAAAGAGAGAAAAGGAAAGCTAGAGAAGCAACCGAAAGCTGGATGAGAGCCCCAATCACTTTTCCACCATTGGAAGAAGATGAGATGTCTGATGATCCAATTATCATAGAGGCCGAATTGGGAGGTTACTTGGTAAGAAGAGTTTACGTAGATGAGGGAGCATCGGTGGAGATTATGTTCGAACACTGCTTCGAGAAGCTGCCAACAAGCATCAAGTCAAAGCTGAGGAACACGCAAACTGATCTCATCGGATTCGCTGGAGAAGTAGTCAAACCGATAGGAAAGATAGAGTTAGAAGTCAGTTTCGGATCAGATAGCTTAGTCCGAAGAGCTCACATGAAGTTTGTAGTGATTAGCGCCCCATCACCATACAATGTGATCCTAGGGAGAACAGGCATCCGGATCCTCCGGGCCATTCCGTCAACCATCCATGCCATGATGAAGTTTCCCACTCCAAGAGGGGTAGCTTCGCTAGTCTCTCGATCAGTCATCATCTCGGAATGTAGGCATATAGCAAAAAGACAAGCACCAACGCCCACAACCAAAGATAAGACCATGACGGCTGAGTTACCATCCGGTACGGAGAGCATCATGGTTAACCCTGCTTATCTGGAACAACTTACCACTATTGGTGGCGGATTAACTGAAGCTTGCCAAACAGCATTAAAGAACCTTCTGAAAGACAACTTGGATGTCTTCGCATGGGAACCATCAGATATGACAGGAGTGCCGAGGCGAATCATGCAACATAATTTGAATGTCAATGAGAGCTTAGACCCGGTATGTCAGAAAAGACGAATGCTAGGATCCGAAAAGAGCAAGGCCGTAACCAAAGAAGTGGAAGAACTAGTGGCGGCAGGAATAGTCAGATCAGTAAAGTACCCAACGTACATCTCCAATCCGGTCATGGTCAAAAAGAGTGATGGGTCGTGGAGGATGTGCGTAGATTTCAAAAATCTTAATTCAGCATGTTCGAAGGACTACTACTCACCACCGGACATTGATGAAAAAATTGAATCCGTAGTAGAATCTCGCTTTAAGTGTTTCTTGGACGCATACAAGGGTTACCATCAAATTCAAATGGCCCCGGAAGATGAAGAGAAAACAGCTTTTTATATGGATCAAGGCACTTTTTGCTACACCAAGATGCCCTTCGGATTAAAAAATGCTGAAGCAACATATCAAAGACTGGTTGACTCAGCCTTTCAAAGTCAGATAGGGCGAAATATGGAGGCATACATTGATGATATGGTGATAAAGAGTAAGGATGAAAGGAGCATGTTAGCAGACGTGGCAAAAACCTTTGACAAGCTCAGACAAATCAACATGAAGTTAAATCCGGTTAAGTGCTCGTTTGGGGTAGAAGAAGGCAAATTCCTGGGATACATCATTACTCCGGAAGGTATAAAAGCCAATCCGAAGAAAACTAGGGCCATTGTTGACATCCAATCACCAAAGACATGGAAGGAAATGCAATCGTTGAGTGGCAAGTTAGCAGCTTTGAAGCGATTCTTATCACGATCTGTTGAAAGGGCACTCATATTCTTTAACACACTAAAGAACATCACAAAGGAGAACAAGCATGAGTACAAATGGACCGCGGAAGCGGAAGAGGCATTCCAGCAAATGAAGAAGTTGATCATGAACCTGCCAACCCTTACCACTCCAAGACCAAAGGAACCCCTGTATATGTACTTGGCAGCATCACAAGAATCAATTAGTGCAGTATTGCTTACTGAAAGGAATGGAAGACAATGTCCGATTCATTATATTGGCCGAACACTTAGTGATGCGAAAAAGAACTATTCTCCTATGGAAAAACTGGCTTTAGCCTTGCTAAAGGCATCAAGGAGACTTAGGAGATATTTCGAAGGCCATGAGATAAACGTAATCACAGACCAACCAATCAAGCAAATATTAAGCAAGGCAGATGCATCCGGAAAGTTGGCTAAGTACACAATTGAGTTGGGGGCTTACAAAATAGAATACAAACCAAGGAATGCAATCAAAGGGCAAGTTTTGGCAGACTTCCTAACCGAAGCACCTATAGGTCAGGCAGCAGAAGAATTCTTTCAGATGCCTGCTCTGAAGCCGGGAAAGGACGAAACAGAAATGCGAACCCTCTTTACAGACGGAGCATCCAGTGCCCAAGGTGCAGGAGCCGGATTGGTCCTCATCAGCCCAATCGGAACCGAGTTCACTTACGCCCTCCGGCTGAATTTTGAAACCACCAACAATGAAGCAGAATACGAAGCCCTTCTGGCAGGTCTAAGAATTGCAATACAGATGAAAGTAGGAAAGATCGAGGTCCGAGTAGACTCAAAGTTGGTAGCAAACCAGATCAACGGAACATACGAAGCAAGCTGTAGTAGAATGATAAAATACCTAACCGAAGCAAAGGTTTTGATATCAAAGTTTTCCCATTTTGCAATCATAAACATACCAAGGAGTAAGAATCAGAAGGTTGACGTCCTAAGCAAACTGGCAACGTTGGCATTCGACCACTTAACAAAAGAAGTCTTGGTGGAGGTCTTAAACGAAAGGTCTACCGACCGGAACGAAGTAAACATCATAGTGGAAGAAGTGGGCGACAATTGGATGACTCACATCATTAAATGTCTCCGGGATGGAATCTGGCCAACAAATAAGAACGAAGCACGATGTTTAAGATTGAAGCTGCACCAATATGAAATGGTTGATGGGGTCTTATTCAAAAAATGGTACCTAGAACCAATGCTTCGGTGCGTGGGTCCGTTGCAAGCCAATTATGTCCTTCGGGAGATAAACATGGGTTCGTGTAGCATGCATTTAAAGCCAAGGTCGATAGTAGAACAAGCTTTAAGATCGGGGTATTACTGGCCAACTATGCACACAGACGCAAGGGAGGAACTAGAGAAATGTGATTCATGCCAAATTCATGCACCAGTAGCAAGATTGCCAAAGACATTGATGAAATCTATCATGGCACCATGGCCATTTTACCAATGGGGAATGGACATTTTAGGTCCATTACCAGCCTCATCCGGAAATGTGAAATACATAATTGTCGCCATTGATTATTTCACCAACTGGATGGAGGCTAAGCCTTTGGTGAAAATATCCGGAAAGGAAGTAATCAAATTCTTTTGGGACAATGTTGTTTGCCGATTCGGAATCCCAGAGATAATAGTCACAGACAATGCTAAGCAATTCATCAATGAACCATTCAAGATCTGGTGTTCGGACTTGGAAATCAAGCAAATCAATACAGCCGTAGCCCTTCCACAAGCAAATGGTCTAGTCGAAAGGGCTAACAAGACTCTCATGGAAGGCATTAAGACAAGGCTTAGCCGAGTAAGGAATGGATGGGCAGAGGAGCTACCGCACATACTGTGGGCTCACCGGACGTCACTGAAGCAAAGTAATGGAGAAACTCCTTTCAGACTCTCGTATGGGTCTGAAGCAGTCATTCCAACTGAGATAGGAATGCCCATATATCGGACAATGATGATCAATGAAAAGGACAATGATGATGCCTTGCGCATAAACTTGGACCTATTACAAGAAAGAAGAGAGATGGCAGCTATCCGGGAAGCGAAGTACAAGACGAAGGTGGAGCAGTACTACAACAAGCGAGTTCGTCCAGTCGCATTCCGCCCGGGAGACTTTGTGTTCCAAAAGAATGAAGCAAGCAGGGTCCAGAAAGAAGGAAAACTTGCTCCCACATGGGAAGGCCTATACCGTGTCAAGGAAGCATACCAGAATGGCTCATACAAGCTCCTTACCATGAAAGACAAGGAAGTCCCAAGGGTGTGGCATGCAATGAACCTTAGGAAGTGTTATTTGTAATTTCATTTCTATTATGTAACGGCTCTTTCTCCCTTCAGCAAGGGAAGAGTCCAGTCTATTACTTTATCTAGATTTTATTTTGAAATGTATCAACTTTCACTCCCTCTAGAAAGGAAAGGTTATGTCTTTTCTTTTTAATGAAAAAGCTTCTCCTCTCGTTACTAAAGGAGGAAGCACCTTTGCAGCAATTATGAGTGGCATGAATAATATGACATTGCACTTAAATCACACCCTAACAATAGAAACACAATTCTTTCTCCCTTCGGCAAGGGAAGAGTTTGGTTATTTTTGAATAAGTCCTATCCGAAATGGAAGGCATACGCATCCAATTCTGTCTCCCTTCGACAAGGGAAGAATTTGGTTATTTCTGAATAAGTCCTATCTGAAACGGAAGGCATACGCACCCAATTATTTCTCCCTTCGGCAAGGGAAGAGTTTGGTTATTTTTGAATAAGTCCTATCCGAAACGGAAGGCATACGCACCCAATTCTTTCTCCCTTCGGCAAGGGAAGAATTTGATTATTTTTGAATAAGTCCTATCCGAAATGGAAGGCATACGCACCCAATTCTTTCTCCCTAAAACAAGGGAAGAATTTGGTTATTTTTGAAAAAGTCCTATCCGAAATGGAAGGCACACGCATCCAATTCTTTCTCTCTTCGGCAAGGGAAGAATTTGGTTATTTTTGAATAAGTCCTATCCGAAATGGAAGGCACACGCATCCAACTCTTTCTCCCTTCGACAAGGGAAGAATTTGGTTATTTTTGAATAAGTCTTATCCGAAACGGAAGGTTTATATGTAATCTTGTTCACTTTTGCTTTAAGTCCTAAGCCGAAAGGTGAGGCATATTCGTATGCAATTATCTTTTCAAACAAACAAGAATCATAAAAGAGGTATATATTTAACAAAATATAAAGGTCAACGTACGAAAACAATATAGTTATTACAATCTTCCAAATCAAAAGAGGCATAAAAAACGAAACAACAAATACAAATAGTCTGCAAATATTACATTCATCCGAATATAGTTAAGATTGGAAACAATTGTTTTAAACGGATCACAAGCAAATCAGGCCGCGGGGGTATCCTTGCTTCCAGAAGCATCGACATCATCATGAAGGGACACTATGTCTTCATCGTTAAGGGTCTCTGCCGAAGGGTCCACAGCCTTTGGAGGAGCCGGAGCAGGTTCGATTTCCATCAAGCGCTCAATGGGCAGGTAAAAGTTGGTGGCAACCTCTTGGATATAGGGATACTTAGCCTCCGGAAGGGCATCAACCATCGGCCCCATCTTCTTCTCACAGTATAAGTCAAAACCCGGAGTGGCAGCAACGACGGCCAACTGCTCCTCAACAGGTCTCCAAACCTTAATCCCTGCGGCCCAGCCAACCTCAATAGTTTTTTTGAAGCAGTCTGTTATGTTCTTCTTATGCTCATGGTTGTTCAGAAGCTTGGAAACAACAGCAGGTTGCAGTGTCCGGATAGCATTGTACCTTCCCATCTCAGAAGCGTTGCACTTGCTTTGCAGCTCGTCCTTCTCGGCTTTCAATGCTTTGACCTCCTCGGCATATCTGTCTTTGTCAGCATTCACCACATGTAAAGTCGCTTCGAGATCAGCAATCCGGGCATCACGACCTTTGAGCCTCTCTGACAAATCAAATTTTTCGCCCACTGCGGCAGCTAGCTCCGAATCCCTAGCAGCACAAACCTTTTCGGCATTCTGAAGCTGAGAGGAGAGTTTAGAATTGGCTTGGATCTGTTCCGACAAATTAACATCAGAAGCTTGCAGAAGCACTTTGTACTCTTCGCACTTATCCATAAGATGGCCTTGGTCGTGGGATTCTTCCTCCAACCTGCGAAGGGAGTCGACCATTCCCATCGTACTCCGAGCAAGTTGGTACCAGCTACGGCTTAGGGCAAGGGAAGGGGGATAGGAGCTCAATTCTCGTTGCACGGCCGGAGGAATAAGATGCATCATTAGGTCGCGGCACTCCGAAGGGGTATCCACCCGGCTGGCAGCATTAATACTCCAGTTTGGAGCATACCTAGCACTTGGGCCAGTCGCCCCCTCCTCTGCAGTAAACACCTCTGTTTCGGACAAACATAATTTTTTTAATAAAAGCAGATAACATGATATGCATGAGTAAGATAAGAGGAAAGCATGGGGAGGAAGGTACTTACGTGTAGAGTGATGATGCTCCGGATGCATAATCCCTTTCCCATCCCTTTGTTTGACAGGCTCCTCAACATCGTCAGAAAAAACACCTTTGGAGCTTGATCCATCCAGATACGAATTGCAAAGAGTGGGACTTTTTTCCTTAGTATGTTCTGAGGCAGTATCCTTCCCATCCCCTTCGGACCCCTCCTCATGTGTCTTCACCGAACCGGTGCCAGTAGGTCCGGGAGAGTCATCATACACGTTAATATTCAAATTAACAGACCTAAGAGGCGAAGGACTAAGAACACTATCCTCATTAAGGATCTCATCTTCATTAATATCCACACCCCATCCGCATCTACCTTTCTTCTCTTGGGTGAGCCACCAGAAGCCGCAGCTTTCTCAGTCATACGCTTCATACTCCGATGAAGGTCGCTGACAGCTTTGCTCATTTTAGTAGAAGCACCGGAAGAACCACCCTTCTCGGAAGCTTTCTTTTTCCCTTTTAGTTTCCCCATCGGTTCCCCACTTTCTTCTTTTCTCTTCTTCTCCTCCGCGGCGCGAAGAGCGGCAAGCCTTTTCTTCTCACAAGTGGCTTTGACAACCTCGCTCTCACTCATAGCAATAATTTGATCAGCAGTAGGAGAACTCAAACGCTCCCCGGCCGTAAGGGCCTCGGAAACATGAGGTGTGATCCGGTTGGCATCAGTCAAGCGATCGCCCTTAGTAATCTTGCACGGAGCAGTGATAGGAAACCTTAGGTACTCAGACATGGTGACAGCTGCAAGAAGAGAAAGAAAACACAACGAAAGCAATACAAACTTACAACCATGAAAAGGGAAAAGACAAAGTATAGAAAGAGAGAGAATGAAAATAAGGGTAATACCATTCCCTTCCAGATCCAAAAAACGAGGCAAGAATCTTGGACACTCCCAAGTTAGTGACACACCAGCCATATACAACACCCCTTCCGGAAGGGCAGCCAAGTCTACAACATGCTCTTCAAGAAGAAGAGCATCTGATTCATTAAAACCATCTCGGGGAACATAATCATTCAAGTCCGAATCAACATGTCTCCACGACATAAAGTCTGGAACAACTCGGCGATCTATGACAAAAAAACTCCCATTTCCAATTCTTCAAGCAAGTGAGAGTATCATGAAAAATCTGTTTGCGAGAACCCTTTCCAGATCTCTTTTCAAAATAGAACCAATGACCTTGTTTGCTAAGCCTATAGTAAAGACGGAACAGAGGAGCAGTAGGTTCGATGGAGAGGCTTCGGCAATAAACTTCAAAGGTGATAACACGATTCAACCCTAATGGAACTAATTGTGAGATATGTACGGCAAATTATTTTAAAACGGCCAAAAGGAAGGTGGAGAAGGGGACTCGTAGTCTGGATAGTTTAAAGAACTGCT
Organism: Glebionis coronaria; assembly: GCA_025667525.1. Classification (NCBI taxonomy): domain Eukaryota; kingdom Viridiplantae; phylum Streptophyta; class Magnoliopsida; order Asterales; family Asteraceae; genus Glebionis; species Glebionis coronaria. The sequence continues at coordinate 551,109,122 of CM046880.1, forward strand.
CATATAAGCCTATACGGTTTTGAGGGAGACGCTCCATAGTCATACCTTCCGGAGCAACTTGGGGGTTGCAGCTTTTCGGAATATGATATGTCTTCACCAAATATTTAACATAAGCCTCGTTGAGAGTAGTTGTATATTTAGGCATGTCAAACTTGGGAGCGTAGCGAGTTGAGCCGGAAGGCCCAGGAAGATCCTCGTCTGCCATAACGTATGAGGGATGGATCCGGAAGGTAACCAAGAAAGGAATAAAAGATACCTGAGAAGAGAAATCCGGATTGGTAGAGAGAAGGAAAACCTGAGAGAGAAGTAAAAACACACACAAACAAATGACGAATGAGTAGGTATTTATTGGCTCGGTAAAAACATGGGAGAGCGTGAAAGGTACAGTAAAAACACACGTGTCATCAATCCGAGCAAGTTGACGCCACGTGTCGATCATCGCAGGGAAGTAGGGTAAAAGTGGTTGGGCCTTGATGGGCTTCAGCTGTAAAATGGGCTGAAAGCTTGTTCGGCCCACACCAATTACAAAAACGGGTTTTAAGTATTGATTTGACTAAACCTTTTCTGAACAAAGTTAGCCCAATCAACACTTGGGGGGACTTGTTCGTGTATGTGTCCGGAACACATGACCCGATCCGGAACACACTTGACGATCCGGAACGCGCACATCATTCTAGAAGAAGTCAACGATAGTCAACAAGGAACTCAGCAGACACACTTCCTATAAAATAGGGAGTGTGTCCCCAATCGGGCCAACCAAGGCACTCCCGGGAACAGATCCAGTGGAGACGGAGTGGGGCCTGTAGCTCAGAGGATTAGAGCACGTGGCTACGAACCACGGTGTCGGGGGTTCGGAACTTTAGGCCACCCTTGGGGAAATGCACCTGGTGCCGTAGCTAACCGAGTAGCTCTAGAAGCATGTGTACAAGCTCGTAATGAGGGACGCGATCTTGCTACCGAGGGTAATGAAATTATCCGCGAAGCAACCAAATGGAGTCCTGAACTAGCTGCTGCTTGTGAAGTATGGAAGGATCCGTCTCTAACTGCACTATTAGCGAAGTTGTGACTGAAATTCGTATAGGTGTATGCTGATTTTAGCTACCAGATGTGCCTTCTGCTGCTGCATTTCATCTAATTAAGAGCATAAAATGGTTAGCTTTAGGAGCACATAAGTGATTTACCGAACTTGAAATTGACATTTTATAAGAATCGGTTGGTTTAGTAACATCAGAACATTTCATTGCTAGAGCTCCACACAACTACTGTGTTACATTAAGTATAAGATCGGCAATATCACAAGTTGCTGTTAAACCGAGGTCGTACGTGTTGATTACTCAAATACACAATACATGCGTGGCCGTAAGCCCGTAAGCACTCTCTCTCACACGTTCGAAGAGTTTACACCATGAACTTAAGTATTTAACTTGTGTTACCTTTCAAAGTATTTAAAAGGGGAAATAATCCTTGCTGTTGGCAGCAGCCAAGTTACCCGCAAAACATTTTTGCCTAATTTAACCCATTCATCTTAGAACATATTTGTCCCTCATCCGTGTTTTCTTCTATACTCCAAACAAACTGTATTCATATACAGTTTTATCAAGACACGGTTACTTTAGTCATCTATATCACATAAATGCTCAATGCAACAATTTCTCTTTGACACTCTAATGCAGTATAATAGATAAAGAATAAATTGATTTCATGACGGTAGAAAGAAGGGCTAGTATGTGATAAAATTCGAAAAATTCCTCTCTATAGATATAGTAAGATAGAATACAATTAGAAAATCAGTGCTTTAGGCGGGTCTGTAATTGGTACTTCAATAACTCAGAGCTCCATGCTATTGTAATTCTTGGAAAAACTTACGGCAGAACTCCAACTCTCTCTTGAGCTTTCCATTCTCTTGAGTTAATGTGTCATTCTCTTGCGTTAATGCGCCATTCTTTTTAGTCAATGCCTCAATTTGTATTTTTTGTCTTGCATTGATAAACTCTGGCAGATCCTGCCGTCTCCAAAAGAGGATTGGAGACCCAGATAAGTGGTCACGGAGAGACATTGCATCTTCTGGAACATGAAGAATACGACTGTTGTCATTCTTGTTTGCAGCAGCAACTAACGCCTCAAGATTTTCCTTCAAACTTTCTTTGTTTTCATGTGCCCATCCGATCTTAGGCCCATACATATCACCGAAGTTGACAACATCAACAGCTACCGCCTTCTCTTTTAACTTCATCCCAAATTCTCGGGAAGAATCCTTGAATAGTAGAGAACCTCCAGAAAATACAACAATCCTTTTTTTGTCGAGAATTGTGTTTTGAAGAACATGGTCAGCAGTTTCGAGTGCATCTACTATGAGTGTATTACTTTCCCTGCCTACTCTCGTACCATAAATCCTAGCCATGATCTTTGGAAGATCTCGAGTAGGTTCAAGCAATCTATGAGGAAAGCCGCCCATCGCCAGTATGCCCACACGATTCTCTGGATGAAAATCGATTTTTTCTTTGCAATAAAGCTCAATAGCTTCAGCTTGAGCCAAAAACTGATGCGATTCGTGGTGGAGCATCCCTGCGGAAGTGTCCATCAGGATCATTGTAGCCTCAGCTGCCATTGTTTTTATATATGACCGATCGAAGTTTAAGTTTAAGGGTTTTGTTGAGACGATAATGTACGTTTAGATATTGATGTTGTATCTATATATATAGAACCTTAATTAACCGACATGCAAAATAAGGATGTTTACACTCAACTATTTACTACTAGTATTAGGGTCGTTTGGTTTATAAGTAGCAGGCGGCCGTTTGAAAATTATGTCGATCAAATACGGTTCATTTATTTTTATAATTTTCGGGCAAACTTTTTCGGATCGTTTTCGAACGAATTTTATTTGACATCCGAACCGGTGGCCACTTTTGTTCCTGTTTGAATCTATGGTCCCAATACTATACCATATAATTTAATAAACTTTGTGTCTAGGGGTGGGAATCGGGTCGGGTTCGGGTCAATCGGGTCGGCTCCAATTCGGGATATGGTTGAAAAAAAGTTACCCAAACCTAACCCGATTTAAACTCGGGTTACAAGGGTTCGTGTCGGGTCTATTCGGGTCGGTCAATTCGGGTCAACGGAGTTGGGTAAAACAAAAACTTATTTTTACCCTTTTTAAATAATAGGCGATTACCCACACATAACAGCGGAAATTTTTATCGACAGATAATTAACGATAGGTTATAGACCCTTGGATCCACAAGAAGTGTCAAAGAAATGATGCATTAAGCAATTTGGCGTACAAATAAAATAACAAACAATAATAATTGCATATAAGTTTAGTAATTTTATAAAAGGGGCGATTAGTTTAAGCTTATAATGAAACATTATTTCTAACATTGGTTTCCATGCAAGATGAATTGCTCTTGTTTACAATTAAATCTTTCTTCTGTTAAAAAAAATAAATAAAAATTAAATCTTTCTTGAATGAGTATCTTGAGGGTTTATTTTCCTCCATCTTCAATATACTCTTTCACGCATGTGGTGGTGACTTCGTATCATATTTGCTTGTCAAATCAGACAAGCAATTAGATAAACAAGCGCTCAAAAGCTCTTACCTATAGATAAAAAGAAAAAAAGAAAGTAGTTAATCAGTTAAATAAGCGATACCGAAACAATGTATGAAACATATATCACTACTGATGGTTCTAATTCAAAATAAATGGGTATATACTTTCTCATCCATTTCAAACAGCAATACATAGTTGTTCTGAACCAGCATGCTTTAGCGCCAACTCCCTTACTTTGCTTTTGGATATAGAATTAAAATGAATCTGGTGAGCTAGTAAATAATGTCTTGTGTTGGAGCTACGAAGAGTCGCTGCATGCAAAAATCTGGTGAAACCGAGCAAACTCACTTTACTATAGCATCCGATCCTTGCGAATCAAATGTGTTGTAGGACTAACGTTCCATTCCTCTATCGACATCATCAACAAACCATCTCAGTACCATTACAACTTTAAAAAAAACGAGAAACAAAGAAATAGATACTATCTAATGCTTCCAATTGATATGTATTATTGGTTGTACCTCAGTATTTTTCAAATAAATATATCGGATAAGATGTTTCAAAGGGCTGATTAGGATGTTGACGGCTGCATATGAAGTATTTTCAAAAAGTAAGTAACCCGCGTCATATTTTCCCCCCAAGTATCCTTTTCACGTGCATCCATCTTTAACCTGCAAAACAAAGGCAATAGCAAAAGCAATCAGTTGGTCGGCATTATAGTCAACTTTTACGCATCATATTTACAGTTTTGAACATGAAGTTTATTGAATTTCGGTTCAAATTCCTAACTTGTGACACAATAAATCATCGTACACTCAAATAATAACTCATTGAGGGAAAGAAAAGAACAATGTGATATATTCTACATAACATAAGCTATCTACAACAATTAAAACAACACATTCCTTCAATTGCGGCTACAACAACTGAGTTTAGGCCGATAAAAACGTGTTATGCGTTTTGTTTATGAACACGAACTTGAGGAACCACCAAAGCCAAATGAACCACTTGAGAGTTTTGTATGCTCCACACATGGATCCTAATTTTTCAATCTTCTAAGGCACTCGACAAACAAAATTAGAAGTGTGCAAAGATTTATAAGTGCATATGTTCTTATTGTCATGCAATCATAATACATTAATATGCAAATGCATGAATCTAATTTGTATAGATTTGAAATTTATATAAGTTTAACCCCCATTATGTCTATAAGACACATGGGTAACTTTTAAATATCAATTTGCATAAATTTCATATAGTGGTTGAAAGTGGAAAATTAAATTTAAAACGTTAACATTTGTATATTAAAAAGTTAAGTGATAGTACAATCAGAGTCAGTACGACAAAACCAATAATCACAATCATGGAGTATTTATTTGTAGCACAAAATTCAATTCAATAAAATCATGTATGGCGTAAGTAAATGCAAGTAACATACTAAGAATCACATTTTTACGCATTTAACCTCCTCTTCACATGTTACTGATATTTATTCGGTAGTACAAACTAACGTCAGCCAAGGTTTCAAGGTCAAAATCATTGGGAAAAAGTAGTTTATATGGAGTTGGCTCCCACATGTTCTGATTAAGTTCATGGTTATAGAAAATCACTAAGTGTAAGTTTATACAATTTCCAAAACTCCTTTTGTACTATGTGGCTGTGGGATAAGTTGATATGCTTTTGTTGAGTGTTTGTATCAGATTATGATTATAAGTTGATGTTTCGATCAGCTTATGATTATAAATAAGGAAACCAGAAACTTAAATAAACTAATAAGCTCAAATTTGGAAGCTTATCCAAACATCAAAGTAGGCTATTTTGTTGGATAAGCTAAGCAGTTCTAACCGGGTTCCTAAACCACTACGCATGGGATAGAGGCATTTTCACACTTTTATCTCTCAAGTCCTATAAAAAACGAAATTACACAACGACACATTAGATCAGCTAAAAGGCAAATATTTTCTTAAAAACCATTGATTAACAGTAACAACAAACAAATAAGGAGTCCAAATAGCTTCTCCATACACTTTTTAAAATATCATTCGTTAACTGTGTGAAGGGTTACAAGGTATGCTTTCAATAATCCTTTCTTCAAAAAACAAAGGCAAATATCCCCAAAGTCTAATAGTGAGCGGTTTTATTGACACTTCCAAACAGCCCCTATTTAATAATGTGTACCTTGCAATTTTGATCTCGTGATCTTTGTTCTAGTCGGTTTCTAGACAGACTATAATCTAATAATAAGCAGTTTTTTATATGCAATCCCAAATAGAACCTAATCCCCAACAGCACCATGTACGTGCAACATGAAAATATTTCAAAGTTGTGGCGACACCATGTATGTTTCATGTATAATATGTTATAATTTAGCCTTGAGTTAAAAAAATTAATGCAACATATAATTAGCACATGTACCTTTTAGTCGCAGTCGATGCCATTGCATCAGGAGCACAATGTTCTGTCCTTACCAGGGCGAGCGTTCTGGTCTAGATATATATCCATTAAATAAAGGACTTGGTACTCCTAAGTTGCATTGTGGTGCATTTTGAGTGTGTTAATATATAGAGAAGTTCACATAGTAGCGTAAATTTGACAAGACTCTCTACACTCAAGATGAAAGTTGATTGTGAATGATCTAGGCCGAAACTCTTTTCTGTTTTATACGTCCTTTTGTATTGATCAATTTAACCCGTTTTTTTAACAACCCGTTTAACTCATGTTCTTATACATCTTTCATATGACCTGCCTCACTTGATATTAGATGTAAAAATTTGATTATTAGCTTACATGTAAACAATTAACCTCTAACCTCTAACCAATTTCATGAAAACGGACAACATCACCACCAACACCAACACTAAGGATTAACAAAATCATCATCAAAAACAGCTCGGAAGTTTCATTATCAGGAAATGGAACTGTGCAGCTTGTTACAATTAAGAATACTACAACAATTTGTTCTTACTATATTGAAAGGCAATAACATATCTACACTCAAAAATTTCCATTTTCACTACCATATAAGTTTGTCAAAGTAAAACACACCGAGCTACCAGTTAGTCACCGAGCACATTGTTAAAAAGGAAAGATAAAAAATTGAATGAAACAATTACCTGTGAGTGAAGGCAAAACTCAATAAATCCCACTAGTTCACATTTCTGCAACAACAAAAAAAAATCAACAAAATATCAAAACTGATCTAAAGAACAAACATAAGGAAAGACCAGAATGTTTTCCATTTATTATTTCAAGCCCAAATCAACCCAATGCTTTAGTTACTGCCCTCCCTGAATGTGTAATCCCGATCTCCTCGCTGGAGGACGCCACCACTCGTAATAACACATAGAATGTTGGCTCCTACACCCTTGAAAAGTAGCTTGGAGCCTTAAATTCTTTATGATCGCAAGGGTTCATTTGGTTGAATCAATCACAAAAATACGTTAAGAGCTAAACCTATTAAACCATATGTAAGGACTTTTTTCATCAATAAATCGTATGTATGGGTCAATTTTGGTTATGCATTGCATCAAATGGGTTAAGCAAAATCTCTACTTATAATACCAAACTAATTTTTCTTGAAAAGAAGATGCAATAGCAAAATAATTTATCTTAGAGATCGTGGAACCGGTGGAGATGCATATTTTGTTTATAACGGTTTATAAGCCTAAAAGATTAAAAAAATGGTCAGTTCACAAGATGTAAGAAATTATGCAGAATCATACATGATAATGATAACAATGTATTGTTTTATAGATGAATGAATTTGGAGGTTGTTGACCTTGTTTATGTTATCAATTTTAACTGGAAAATCGGATGCTTACTCCGAGAGTTTTGGTTTATACCAGTTACATTCCAGCCTTTCAACAACAACTTGCCTTAAGTTGGATTAACACATTCAATATTACTATAAATATTTCACTGTCAAAATCTATTTTTCAAAATATGCATCAAGTAGAAGTTGACTTGTAGCAATAAAATTTTCAACAATATGCATTCCATATTACGTGAGTTTACAGGTGTATATACACTTCTCACGTTTGTTTTATTTACTATTTTTGCAATAGGAATGAAACTTACAGGAGAAGCTACAAAGGAAAATTTTCAAGTTTCAACATTCCACATCCCTCCTTTATAATTAGTATAGATATAGATAAATTATATATGATTTAAAAAAAACTTACTCGGGTCGATCGGATTGCCAAACCCGAGTTACACAAAAATAAATTGCCCGATACCCGACCGATTTTTAATTCGGGTTAGTAGGGTGGCCCGATTAACCCGAAGAATTTGTACCCGAGTAACCCGACCCGAATATACTCGGGTTGGGTTCGGTCGGGTCAGCTTTTTGACACCCCTATTAGTTCACATAATGTGCATAACTACATGTACTTCTCATTTTATGGGTGTTTTTAACAGAATAGTATTATTAGTTTGTTTAATGTATTAAGATGTGTTTTAAGAATAACATTAAAAAGTGGGTTTTTTTATATTGGTTAACTGTACATATAATATAAATATGTGGATTTTTAAATAATGAAATTGTGTTGTTTCAATTTCGAATGTGTATTCTTTTAATATATTAAAAAGATGTTTCTTATAAAAAATAAAGTTTAAAAATTTTAATGCTTAAAAGAGTTTTTATGCTTTCTTATACTTGTAAAATGTGTAGTTATGAATTGATATTCATATAATGGGTTATTTTATAAATGAGTATTAATTATCTTTGTATGTTTAATGTTTTAGTCATGTTTGTACGCATTGTACATTATGCACATATATTTGTAAGTATGATATTTTAATTGTGATGTTTTAATTACATTTATGTTATTCTAATTATTATACCATTAATTATATTTGTAAGATGTTTTATTATTTGTAGTATGTGATGTTTTAGTTGTAAAACGAGGTAAGGAGTGTTTTATTATGGAATTCAATGTAATTAATTATAAGTTTTAATGTAACATATTATACGTTTTCTACTTTTAGTATGCATGCTTGTCTTGCTTGTACAAATAGTATTATATATTGTAAGTTAAAATTTTGACTATTCTAATAATAAAAGTGCACAATGCTTTATAAGAGAGTTAGATTTTAGATATAAATTTAGTTTATATTTGAATTAGGATTTAAAATAGGTTTTGAGAAAAGATATGGAGAGAGAAATAATATCATTACTACCTCCGTCCCATAATTATTGTCCATGTTTGATTTTTTGAGTCTTTCTTCGTCAACTTTGACCATAAATATTTTTGTTTGTGTTATTTAATATTTGATGCATAATATATGAATGAATAGAGTTTTAAATGTATTTTTCATTGATATAACTTTCATCAAATATTATATAACACAAACAAAATTATTTAAAGTTAAAGTTAACGAAGAAAGACTTAAAAAGTCAAAAGTGGACAATAATTATGGGACGGAGGTAGTATATATTAAATATATGTTTTTTAAAAATTAATTATTATATAAAATATATTTTTAATTAAAACTAAAAGTGTAACATTAAAATTGATAAATGATAGTACGTGGGTGAGATTTTCTTAGAACAAAAAATGACACATACACATTTAAAACCCATCAACTTGATCGGGCTACGATATTTCGGGACAAAACCCTTGACGTGACTTATCTCCTGAATATCAAGCATTACAATTTATATCTTTTTAGCCTACACCCATTAAAACATAAATACCAAACATGTCCTTAACTAGTAACAGAAAGGTATGCTATGTAATTATTATTAGTGGTGAACCTTAAACATTTATTTTGGAGAATCAAATTATTTTGTACTTACTAAAACAAAAAATGAACAACAACTTTGAGACGAAAAGTATACTTTTTACACTACTTGTCATAAATTTTGAGAGAATCGAAGCCATCCCCAATCCAGTAAGAAATCCGCCACTCATTATAATTATCTTAATGACATACAATGACAAAGAAAGATGGTTCGTACTTCTTAATATGTTGTGAAAAATGGAATTTTGTTTACGATTGCAAAAAAAATCGCAAGGTTTCGTAGACATGAGAAAAAAAGACGAAACCGATGAATACTAGTTTTTGGCCTCAACGAGGTCAGTTAGGAAAAAATCGATGGTTAGTAACCAGTTTCTCTTTATAGTTGTTGATCTATTTTTCCCAATCAATCGAACCGGTTAGAACATGTTTTTTTTTTCTCTTAAAACCCAACCTAACCAATCATTTTTAGTTTTAATCGGTTTGACCGGGTTTGCCCAATAACTGATTCGCTTGCCCAAAAAATCTGCAATGTGCAAACCTAAGGTTTGAGATATTCTTTTTTAAATTTGCAAGGTCTGACTTAAAAATTGTAAATCTTGTGAGTGTCGTGTTTCATAGGCTCACTTTTGGTTTTGGACTTCGTAACCTCACTTTTTGTGGCTTATTTAGAATTTTCTTTGCCTATATAACTGTATTATGTCAAAGCGAACTTATATTATTTGAAATGTTTGAAAATAAGCCACAAAAGGTAGCTCATGAAACATAATCACAAACCAAATAAGCTATATGTCGGCTACATAAGCCTGTAACAAGAACCCATGTATGTGAGCTTACGAGCTTATTTGAATTCAGCTTATATATATTCATAAGTGGCGCAAATAAAACTAAAAATTGGGGCTTATAAATATAAGCATATAAATGTCAAAATAAGTCAAGAAAATTGGGGCTTATGAAATACTATAAGCTAAAATCAAATAAGCTAATAAGGACACATAAACTTAAAACAAACCATTATAATTATATTTTTGGGCTTATATTTGATAAGCTCAAAGTATTTTCCTTTGGTTTGAAACATATGAATTTATAAGTTTATTTTGTTAATAACCTTGTTATTAAATGTTTTGTTAGGAATTATTTGTATAAGTACCACGTATCGTTAGTATCTATTCCAAGTATCATTGGTATTAGCAAGTATTGTTAGTATTGACGTGGTACATGCAAGTACCGTTAGTTGAAATTTAAGTACTGCTAGTAGTGATAAAGATAGTTTTTTTTTTGTAGTGATAAAGATAGTTATATCTTTAGTAAAGATATGTTCTAGTTAGTGTAAGAGTATATCGTGTGTGATATATATATATATATATATATATATATATATATATATATATATATATATATATATATATATATATATATATATATATATATATATATATATATATATATATATATATATATATATATATATATATATATATATATCCTAATAGAATATTCTAGAGTTCCTTGTACTATAAAAGGAACATAGGGTCGTTGAGTTTATTGTACCTCTACACAAAGTTTTACGATTAATAAAGAATCGAATAGTTAGTATATCTTTGTTCTTCTTAAGCTTTGATAAGTTAAATCCCGCATAACTTATCTAGGTTGAGTAAGAGTCTCTCTCGTTCTCTAAGTTTGTTTACAAGCTATTAGTTCAATCCTTAACAGGATCTCGATCTATTCAAAGGGATCAACAAGTGGTATTAGAGCTTGTTGAGAAACTCTGAATAAGAATAACTAACCTAGACCGATAACCTTACTCTCACAAACAAATCTCATCATGTCTTAACATGGTGATGAAAACCCTCACATAAAAGATGTTATTCATAATGGTGATCCTCTCCAGCCAGCAGCACCAGCTGTAGCAACAACATAAGTTGAACCTAAAGTTCAAACTTCTACATCAGTTCCACATACCCTCTTTCTTGTCAATCTCTCAATTCAAAAAAAGTATAACCATGAAACTTGGGCTATACAGATGTAACACTTTTTTAATCACACATATTACACTCGTGGGATGTCATTAAGAATGAGAACACACCAAAGCAAGTTACTTACTTAGTTGATGGTACAATCCAACTTATGCCTATCATAAATGCAGTAGAGATTCAAGCTGATATTAGGGAAAGAAAGGCTAGAACTAATCTATCCATGACACTCTCAGAAGATATTTTACCTAGCTTTCATCACCACAGAGATGTCAAAACTATGTGGAATGCCATCAAGCTTAGATTTGGAGGAAACGACAAATCTAAGAAGATGAATAAAACTGTGTTGAAACAAGAGATTGATAGCTTTTCAATCTCTAGTGCAGAAAGATTCATAAAGGCTATGGAAGATTTAGCAAGTTGTTTATTCAGCTAGCAATTATTGGTATCACTATTCCAACTAATGAGTAAAATCTTAAAATTTTAAGAGGTGTTCCACCAGAATGGAAAGCTATGAGTATGCACTTCATTACTAGAGATGATTTGCATGTCACACTTTTTTATCATCTCTATAAAAATCTCAGAGTCTATGAGATTGATTTAAGAGGAACCAATACATCTGTAACACCTTCAACATCAAAGCCAAATCTACCTTTTGTGTCAGAACAATCTAGCGGTACATACTACCAAGGTACCTCTAGTGAATCAACTTCTAATTCCAAGCCACAAGAAAGACCTCAATCATCATTCAATGATGAAGTTGTCTTCTTCTTCTTTGCTAATCAAGATAATAGACCAAGGTTAACCCTTGATGATCTATTCCAGACGGATGATGCTGATATAGAACAGATGGATCTAAAGTGGCAAGCAGTTGTGACGTCTGTTAGATCAAACATACTTTATTAGAAAATTAGAATAACTATGACAGTTGATCTAAGGGAGCCTCTAGGTTATGATAAATCAAAAGTGGAATGCTACAATTGTAGAAAGCATTGACACTTTGCTGGGGAATGTAGATAGGAGAATGTTAGAGGAAGTCAAAGAACCTACAACTCTGGTAGGAGCAGCAAAGAAAGTAGCTCAAAAAGTTCTGACAGGACTCCATGGAAGGGAAAAGATAGTTAATCTATGGTTCCAGTTGCTGGAACAATCAACTGGGCTCAAAGGCAGAAGGATGAAGAACATGCTCTAATGGCATTGTATTAAGGAGATTGTGAGGTACATCATTGTTCCAAAGATCGTGTGCTTAAATTTTAACAGTCTTAGGTTAGAACCAGAGGAACAATATCAAAAACTCAACACCTATAATGTAGAAGTAAATGTTTGATTTAGACTATCTGACTAATTCCATGAATTATTATCCTACGCAAGCATATTGTCAAACTAACAATGCAGGTTCAAAAGAACTTAATCCAAGTACATGTGCACAAGAGAAGGACACTCCTACCTCTAATTCAGAGGCAGATGCTGATGAAAGTATCTTTGTACCAGTCTTGCCTCCTATCTCACCTACATTGTCCAGCCTAAGTTAGAAGCAGCCAATGAAGCCAGTAGATGATCAAGCCACACAAGATGAGTTACAAAGGCTAATTGATCAAGAGAAGAAAGCTACAATTGAATTTGATCGTGTTAGAGAAGAACCTTTGGAGTCAACAAGTTCAGCGGTACATACCCATTCAGGTGGTACCTCAGATCCAAGTACCGTTGTACAGAGTTTGACACGAGTGAAGGATGTGTTTAATCGTTTAAACTTTTTGAAGGATAAAGACATTCCTACAAGTACTGCTGATGATCCACTAGAAAATGTTCTTTGATCTCTGGATGATGAAGACATGTATGCTAGTCCAAAGGATGGAATTTTCTCTAATTCTTCCTATGATGAGGAGGGTGAAGTGGCTGACTTTAATAATATGGAACCATCTATTCCAACAGTCTTATTCCCACTCATAAAGTTCACACCAATCATTCTATAACTCAGATAATTAGAGATCCTAGGTCAACTGTTCAGATTAGGAGACAGACTAAAGCAAGTAATGAAGCCCATTCACTTATCAGTTATGTCAAGCAGCAACAAAGAACTAATCGCAAAGATACTCAACAATGTTTTTTTGCTTGTTTCTTATCACAGATAGAGCCTAGGAATATTTCTCAAGCTCTTGGAGATGAAAGTTAGGTTGATGCTATGCAAGATGAGCTTTTGCAATTTGAATTGCAGAAGGTGAGGGTTCTTGTTGACTTACCATATGGAAAACGAGTAATTGGAACTAGATGGGTTTTCAGGAACAAAAAGGATGAAAGAGGTGTTGTAATCATGAATAAAGCAAGGCTTGTTACTCAAGGGCATAGACATTAAGAAGGGATAGACTATGATGAGGTTTTTGCTCTTGTGGCAAGGTATAAAGCCATTAGGTTATTTTTAGCCTTTTCCTCATTTAGCGGGTTCATAGTTTATCAAATGGATGTCAAGAGTGCATTTCTTTATGGTACTACTGATGAGGAGGTGTATGTCATACAACTTCCTGGTTTTGTAGATCTTAAGTTTCCCAATAGAGTCTACAAAGTGATCAAAGCTTTATATGATCTACATCAAGCTCCTAGAGCATGGTATGCTACATTGCCAAATTTTATGTTGGAGCAATGATATAGAAGAAGGACCATTGACAAGACTCCTTTTATTAAGAAGGAAAATAAGGATATTATTCTTGTTCAAGTTTATGTTGATGACATTATATTTGGTTCTACCAAAAAGTCATGGTGTGAAGAGTTTCAAGATTTGATGAAAGGAAGATTTCAAATGAGTTCTATGGGAGAGCTTAATTTCTTCTTAGCACTACAAGTCAAACAAAGAAAAGATGGTATATTTATCAGTTAATATAAATATGTTGTTGAAATCTTGAAGAAATTTGCAAGTATGGAATCTAAGAGTGCAAGTACGCCATTTGAAGCCAAGAAGTTATTATTCAAAGATGAGCATGCTGCTGATGTGGATCTACACTTATATAGGTCCATGATTGGGTCACTTGTGTATCTTACTTCTTCTAGGCCTGATATAATCTTCGCAGTGTGTGCTTGTTCAATGTATCAAGTCAATCCAAAGGTTTCACATCTATATGTTGTGAAAAGGATTTGCAAGTAACTCAAAGGCTAACCCAATTTGGGATTGTGGTATCCTAGAAAGTCATCATTTGACCTAGACGCTTACTCTAATAGTGATTATGCTGGAGCTAATCATGATAGGAAGTCCACAATAGGAGGTTGCCAATTCCTAGGAAGAAGACTCATATCTTGTTAATGCAAGAAGCAGACCATTGTTGCAACTTCTACTACTGAAGTTGAATATGTAGTTGTTGCTCATTGTTGTAGACAAGTGCTTTGGATCCAAAACCAGTTGCTAGATTATGGGTTCAATTTCATGAACACCATAATCTATACTGATAATGAAAGCACTATATGTATTGTCAAAAATTCAGTGTTTCACTCCAAAACCAAACATACTTAAATCAGGCATCACTTCATCAGAGATGCTTACGACAAGAAGATGATTCAGGTTTTGAAGATTCATACAGACAACAATGTAGTTGATTTGTTGACCAAGGCCTTTGAAACCAAGAGGTTTAAGTTTTTGGTAACAAATATTGGAATGCTCAATCAGTACGACTGCATGTGTTAAGGGGATGATTTAATTGTAAATTATTGTTTACTGTTGGGCCAATTTAGAGCCTAAATTGTCCCTGTACTGATTTGAATGAAATATACCCTAAGTATTATATAGGTCGGTAAACTCATGATAGTTTACCGAGTCATCCTCAATATGTTCTTAGAAGTCCACAGAGACTCCTTCACTACTGCAGCGGATCTGAGCCAATGAAGATAAGAACTAGGATCAGGATGATGGAGTTAGTGAGTAATGACAATGACTCACTAACTCCCGAAGACCATCTCTGATATGAAGACCTAAAGTATTTATACTGAAGACATAGTGGGAACTTCCTTTGGTGAAAAAGGAAGAATATAAAGTGCAAGGTGGTTACTTGACTTTATTGAAGCTTCTAAAGGAAGCTTCACTTTCCCACTATATATAGTGGTCTCATGACTTAGAGTTTGGTAGAGATTTCCACCACCAAAATACACATAGTGTTAGTGTTAGGATTTCCTCCTCACATTGGTTCTTTCCTTTATTGTAACAATGGGAGTAGTTTGTCATCATCGCCCGGTTGTTATTCCGCAAACAACCAGACAACACTTGTATATTTGTTGATTCATAATTAATAAGATATACAACGATGAAAAGTACAAGCTATTGTTATTAGTTAGTCAATTGGTTAATTGTGTACATTGTTCTTCATTGTTCTTCATATATTCGATATGTGCACAAGATTAGTGGACCAACAAGTGGTATCAGAGCGGGTTGGATTTTCTCTATCCATATCCGTTCGAATGGCTGCTAATAACATGTTTTTTTAGCATGGTCAAATTCATCAGTATGTTAAAAAACTGCATATGCAGTAGCAGTTTTTGAGAGGGAGATAATACTGATATTTGACTACTGTTAAACCATATTCACATAAACTTTATCTTATCCCCACCCAAACCCTATGTGTATCCCTAATACAAAACAACAATCCACCACCGACACAAAAAAAATATAAAAAAAAACCCACCTCCGTCAGAATCTCATCTTCATCAAACCTTTAGAAAAAAAACACCCCACCGTCACACACAAAACACCAACACCCTCCTATCTCACCAACACCCTCCTATCTCACCAACCGAATCAAACCCACACCACTATTCATCGTCACTCATACAACCACTCGAATTTGAAATCGAGATAATCGTTCACCAAATCAAATCCAAAAAAAAACAAATCGTGTTACTAGAAATGCTAGGTGGATTTCTTCCTTGTGGCCATAGGTCGGGATCTATTCCTTAGAGAAGACCGAGTTTTTTTAAGGCAGGAATACAAATTAATGATGTTGGTGTAACAGGTATATGATTACTACGATGGGTTTTATATCTTTTATGAAAATATGAATTCGTGTGGGTAATAGAATGAAGTTAGGGTCATTTGGTGTTTCGGATTCCGGGTTTATGTTCTAGATGGAGATATTGTCGAGAAGGATGATTGAGCAAAATGAATTCTTGGTGGAACTGATTAAAGAATCGGAATGAGTGGATCGAGATTGTTCGTTAATGGGAAGTGAGCAGATGGGGTTTGCGTCAGAGCTGATTAAAATCAGTTGGATGTTCTTGAGGTGGATATAAAAGCTGGTAAATGGTGGCTGTGAAATGGAATATCCCATGAATTATAGTTAGCTTGGATATGGTATGAGTCATCACATGCTCTGGCGTGTTTAGAGTACGCAACGCTGAACCTTTAACCTCGGGTCTCGTAAATGCCAGCTGACAAAGTCGCTGTGCTTACAAGGCTGCTGAAGTATGATGCCTGAGCTACAAGAGATGCTGTCATCCCAGGCTGCTGAAAGATCTGATGATTAGCTTCAAAGAAGCTGATGAGATAGGCATCGAGATGTGTTTGCCTCGGTGTAAAATGTTGGTTGAGGTAATGGGCAATGATAAATGAATGCTGATAAAAAATCAGTTGGGTTTGCTTTGGGTCAGGATATGAGTTATAGAACTCATTGGAGCTGACTGAAAAAGTAGTCAGAGACTACACTTCGGTTCTGGAATGGAGCTGATAAAATATTCAGCGGGTATAGAAGAACATCAGTGAACCCTCTCCACCAGCAGTTCGACCCCCATTTATTCAGTGCACCATCTCGACCAACAGTATTGGACCCCTTCATCAACAGACTTCTACACTTGGTCGCTGAACCTTTTCCTCACCAGCGAACTCCCATTCAGCGAACCCCTTGTCAAAACACAGGTCGCTGGCCCCTTTCAACTTCTGACCTTCCAGCAAAGTCTAGACCCTTAGGTCAGACAAACCCCCAGTCGCTGGACTATAATTCACAGCAGTCACTGGACCCCTGTCCCCTCATTGGACCCCAGTCTCTGAACTCAGCATGTCTGAACCACCAGCAGATATGGACCTTTAGTAGTTCTGAACCACCAGCTGTTCTGAACCTCCAGCAAGACTGGACCTTTCAGCAACACTGAGCCACCAGCGGTTTCAACCACCAGAGTTCTGAACCACAGCCATCAGGTCAAAGACCTACATGAGACTCTTGTCGCTGTACGAGTACTCGAGCTTGGAAAATCAAACCTGCTGAGCTTACACATTCAAAAGTTGAAGATTTACCAACTTTTGAGCGGGAGATGAATACAATTATCAGAGTTGTATCATCATGGTTTAAAGTCATCAGGGATCGATGAACAAAGTGTGTTATGATACAAAAGATGCTTGTACAACAACTTTTGAGGGGGAGAGAACCACACTTATGAAAGTGTTTACACACTCATCGATCATCATCAGGTATACTTATACAAACTTGTATTCTTTCTACAGATTAATCATGTATACTTGTATTCATATCCTGGTGACAAACCACATATAACACCACAAACAACACCACCACCCCACCACTACAAAAACAAAACAAACAAACCAACCACATACCAAAAAATCCAAATTTCTAAGAAGAGTAGTTATTGTTGGTAATGTGCTTATACAGGTTGATGTTTTTGTTGAAAGAGAGAATGATGCGTTCGGGGTAGAAGTGTGGTATGTTACTGATGTTTGTTACATGAAGTGAACAAGTGTTCTTGGATTTTAATATAATTGGGTATTTAGTAGTTTGGAGTGAATTTTTCTTGTTGTGCCTGATCACCACTGCTAGAAACAAGTCTCTGAAGCTACCACTGAACCTAGGAAGAAAGCTCAAGATGTTCGTCAGAGACTACACTTATTTAGTCACGAATACGAAGAGCTAGTATAAACACATGTTGTAAAACTTCACATCAGAAGGTTGTTATTTATTGTATCCCTGTGTTGTATCTTAGTATGTAAGAAGAAGTCGTTATGCTCACTTACTACTAAAAGACTTAGGCTATATTTCTATTCAAATAGGGGGAGATTGTTGGGCCAATTTAGAGCCTAAATTGTCCCTGTACTGATTTGAATAAAATATACCCTAAGTATTATATAGGTCGGTAAACTCATGATAGTTTACCGAGTCATCCTCAAGATGTTCTTAGAAGTCCACAAAGACTCCTTCACTACTGCAGCGGATCTGAGCCAGTGAAGATAAGAACCAGGATCAGGATGATGGAGTTAGTAAGTAATGACAATGACTCACTAACTCCCGAAGACCATCTCTGATTTGAATACCTGAAGTATTTATACTGAAGACATAGTGGGAAATTCCTTTGGTGAAAAAGGAAGAATATAAAGTGCAAGGTGGTTACTTGACTTAATTGAAGCTTCCAAAAGAAGCTTCACTTTCCTACTATATATAGTGGCCTTATGACTTAGAGTTTGGTAGAGATTTCCACCACCAAAATACACATAGTGTTAGTGTTAGGATTTACTCCTCCCATTGGTTCTTTCGTTTCTTGAAACAATGGGAGTTTAGTTTGTCATCATCGCCCGGTTGTTATTCCGCAAACAACCGGGCAACACTTGTATATTTGTTGATTCGATATGTGAACAAGATTAGTGGACCAACATTTACAAATGTTTTGTATAGTGTTTGTAATTGTTTGTGATGTTTTATAGGTTAGATGGATCAAGGAAAGAGATATGGAAATGAACTTAGTTTGCATGTACTGGTGGTTCATTCTAGGTACCGTTTTTGGAAACCATGTACCGCTAATCTTAAAGACGTACCACCAGTTATAGCATGTACCACTAAGTTGTTGTTGTTAAACGTACCGCTTGAGTGTGTTTTATGAAAAATTAGAGGTTTCTTCGCGCACATGTTTTCTTACCCTATATAAACCCACCCCAATTACATAATTTACTCACCTAATCTCTCAATTATGACCTTGAGTTCAAAACCCTATTTTTTCATCGATGATCAAAACAAACAACAATGGCAAACCTTCAAGTGATCTTTAAACACAATCAACTAGCCAATTTAAACTAGAATGCTGATAATCGTGAGTTACATGAGATATTGGGATTCCTATTTAGAAACAACATCGAATTTGCACTCACTGTAAGTCCTACTGTTACCAAATCAGTTGTTGAACAATTTTAGAGGACTGCCTCTTCTATTATTCGACACGATGTCCCTTGCATTAAAGCAAGAGTACATAATAAGACTGTTTATGTGACAAAAGCGTCTTTAAGAGCTTCATTACACCTTAATGATGTTGTTGGTATTAATATGTTGCGTAACTTAGAGATTTATTATAGTTTAAAGACTATGGGAAATGAAGGGGGTGAAATTTCACTCACTTTTTATAAAGGATTATTTTCTCCTCAATGGAAGTTATTTTTTCATACTATAACATATTGCTTAAGTCCAAAAAGTTGTTCATTTGATCAAATTTCTGCTAGTACAACAAATGTTCATATTTGTTTAGCTACCAATTGGGTTTTTTATTTTTCAAAACTGATTTTTGATGGTATGCTAAAACATTTAGAGGCTAAGAAGAAATTTTTGATGTATCATATATTTTTACAGCATATATTAATTGAACAAGTGCCTGACCTTCCTGCCTCATCAAACCTTTGGATTGTATCCACTTTTACTTCTAAGACTTTTTCCTTTTTGAATCAAAAGGGTATAAATTTTAGTGGTAAAGTCACACCATTGTTTTCCAACATGCTCGAAGAGCTAGCTAATGATGAGGGTTAGGCTTCTAGTTCTACTAGTGAGCCTGAGCAAACTCCCTCTCATGTCTTTGGAGAAGCACCTATAACTTTTTTCTCTCACCAAGACCAAGAGGTCTATGATGAGATGATCCATTCATATGATGCTTCACCTAATGCTAGTGGTTCACCACTAGTTGTGGTTGCAGATGTAGTGATAATTATGCTCTAACTACTTTGTGTAGTTCCTTAGCTTAACAGGTTAAAGATCTACAAGATACTAAAGCCAATCAGGATGAAAAGATAGCCACGTTAGATGCCAAGATCAAGAAGCTAAGGAGAAGATCAAATCCTTAGATCATACATCACAATGCTATCCATAAGGCACAAAGAAAGGAGCAGAGGAGGGAAGTGAAGAGGTTGAGGAAACAACAAAGAATGCATACAAACAACGGAGGGAAGTTGATGAAGTTGGACCTTCTTCTGTTGTTGGATCTTCTAATGAAGACGATGCAGACAATGAGGGGAGGATTTTGGATTATGAGGCTTAGCATGATGATGGATTGGAGTACCATGTGGAGCATGCCGTGATGGAAGAACATGTTCAGGAGGAAAATCCAAATCAACAAAATTCATAATATCCCACACAAGAAGAAAATCTATTGTTAAGTGAAGAAATGGTTGCAGATGTTCAATATCTACAGAAGAAAACTATTGATGACATAGAGATATAAATAGTTGACATGACTCGTGTGCAGAGTCAAGAACAACAAGAGCAGCAACTACAACAACAACCACAACAGACAGATCAACAACAAACAACTCAACAAAAGGATGAGGAAACTGAAAAGACTAAAGAGTTACATGTTGAAGATTTAATGTTTGTAGAGCAAAGGTGTCTCGTGATACCTTAGTCGCTAGAGAAGACAACAATAATGTGTCAAGTACCGGCGATGCAGCAAGTACCGGTAAGCATGAACCTAGTACCGTCAAGCCAATTCCATGTACCACTGGTACAGTAGGTACTACTGGACAAGAAGGTTCAAAACCAACTTCAGAAGCAAGTGCAACTTCATCTTTTGGAGATGAAATCACATTAGCCAATCTTCTACTTGGATTGAAGGAGAAGACATTAGTAGAGAAGGCTAAACAGAAAGAAGCTGAAGAAAAGACACAAACTGGTAATAATGATCAAGTTGTGAATATGAATATTTCTGAAGGTGAATCAGCACTAGATGTCCAAGAACCATAGTCACAACATCATGATGAACACGTTGGAGAGCCACAAGTACAACACAGAAACACAAGTGGAACAACCTACAACTACTATTGAAGCACAAGAACCAAGGAACAAAGAGAAGGAGGTTCAAGCTTCAAAACCAAGCACCAAAGGCATTGTCATTACAGGTCAACAACCACAACAAAGTGAAGAAGAAAGACCTCTTAGGTTTAAGAGGAAACTATCAAATATTGACCCAAAGGATAAAGGCAATAAGCCATTGAAATCCGATTTAAAAAAGAAATGAGGGACTCAGATAGCATTGGAGCTATGAAGAAATTTCAACAAGTAAACCATGATGGGGAAGTAGCTTGAAGAATGCAAGCTCAAATACATGAAGAAGAAGAGCAAACAACTTTTGAAGCTAAAAAGACTATAAGAGGAAATGTACATCAGGAAATTTGATGAAATCAAAGCTCAAATGGTAACTGATAATATTCATGTTGAAGCTATGCAAGCTGAAGAAAGAGAGCAATTTGATGATGAAAAGATATTCAAATTACTTATGGAGTTGGTTAGAGAGTAGAAAAGGCATTTTGTTGAACTAAGAGAGAAAGAAAGCAAGTCAAAACCTCCTACCATAACATAACTCATAAATCAAATGGCTGTCTATCTAAATCAGATGGGTCATTATACTCATGCACATCTGAAGAAGAAGACTTTGATGAAGTCAAAGTTTGATATGACAAACACAAAAGGAGCTTTGAACGATTTTTTATAATTAGGTCGGAATAAGATAAGAAAGCTTTGGAAGAATTCAGACTTAGAGAACAACAAAAAAGTTTGGGAGTACCCTCATACTTGATGAACAGAGGACTGCTGATAAACCAAAAGGTAGTGCTCCAAAGAAGCTGATCGTGTATGTCAGAAAACACAAAAGATACAAATGAGATGCCTAAGGTGACATAACAACAAGGACTGGACGAGGGAAAAAATCCTCAAAGTGTTGAAGAGAATGACAATGTATAGGCAATACATGAGCAGTTAATGGTACATACTCGACAAACGGTACAAACACCTCAAGAAGAAAATGCTAAACAATAACAAGTACCTAAGGGAGGTACATCACAAAAAGGGAAAGAGAAACTACCTACAAAGGAGGAAGGAACTTCTTAAGGTAGAGGAATAAAAAGAAAGAACTCAACTCGCAGAAAGCATCTAGCAAGGAAAATGTTAAAGTTGTCTACAGATCAAGGAATAAGTGACAGTGATGATGATCTTAAAAGACACCTCAAGATAGTAGAATTTAAAGATCAGTATCTTTATATATAATAAAACAACAACTTTTTGAATTGCCAGAAGTTACATTTCTGACGTCATAATATGATGTCATAATACACGTGTAAACATTCTAGCCTCCCCCTTTTCTAGTACCCGGATGTCAGTTTCTACTTAACTGATGTTTGTTTATCACAACAAAAATTGACTCGATCAATTTATCACCAGAACTGGTTGGATCACTTTATTCAATCAAATGTAGTATCTTTCTATGAAGGTTTCTTACAACAACACGCTCAACAACAATTTGATTATCCATATGGGGTTGGTATCAAAATTATTTAATTTGTATGATTTTTTATACCTGACTTGTATTGTAGGGTTTGTTATTTTAAATCTTCATCTTAATTTATATGATTTGGTGATTTTCATTTTCTTGTTTCGAGGGTTTTTATCCTGATCATTTATATTCTTGTTTTTGTTAAAACGATTCATTTAGGGGTTTTATTATTTTGAATATTTTGTGTTGGGTCCACTAGACGTGGATCTTGCAGCCTATCAGGAACGGTGAACGACTTCTGTAATCACAAGTCAATTCACAGAGAGACTCTATACACAATATGAATGCAAAATACAAATATAATAAAGAAGAACAGAATAACTATAAAGACTTGATCCTTTCTAAGGATTTCTAATATTGATAATGACTAGAACTACGTTTTATGAAGATATCCCTAACCCTTCTGCCCAAGGTTCCTTTTATACTACAAAGGAACCCTAATACAACATTAAACAAAACGTGTAAAACTGATATGCATATACTTTCCTAACATATCTCATGCATATCCTAACAGAATAATAAATAAGTAATAAAGTTTGACTTTGACTAGGACCAGGAGCACGACTTGCTCCTACTACTACTAGGACCAGGAGGAACTACATACCTCCTAGTCTACCTATTACAATAACTATTACAATGGTCCTAACAATCCTCCCCTAAACTTGAATTTGACCTGTTGAGTTCAAGTTTCCCGGAAAACGTGCATTAAAGCTTGAGGATTGAATCAGCAAAAGAAACAGCAGCATCAACAAGATAAGAGTCAGAAGAATCGCCGCAACATGGAACACTAGAAGCTTCTCCAAAGCTTGAAACAAATCAGCATCATGTTGAATCTTTACAGCAACATGAGCAGATTTGATGAGCCTTTACCAAGTAGCTGCTCGCTCTTGGGCTAGCCAGTCTTTCTGGTGGAATAAGCATCACCCTGGGAGACCAAAACCCAACCCAACTCTTAGAACGTGAATCAATGGTGAGTGGGGGACCCTGATGATTTTAGGCAAACCATCATAGCCGTCAACGGATTTGATATGTCTTTACCAGAAGTCGTACCCCTCTGGACTCGCCAACTCTCAGCAATGAAGCATCGGTGAGTTGAAAACCCTATAGCTTTAAGCAAGCTATTACAACTATCAACGGATTTGATAAAATCTTTACCAAGAGCCGTACCCCCTTGGATTAGCCACTTTTCAGTCTAGGACCATGGCAAGTGAAAACCATCCAGTTTTGGGTAACCTGGCAACCATCAACAGATTTGAGAATCGCACCAGGAGCCGTACCCTCAAGGTGAATCAACTCTTTCTTGTCGATTAGACATGGTGAGTTGAGGACCATTTGTTGTGAGGACCAAGTCCAACACCAGATGAAACCAGTAACCAGCACAAGTATAACACAGCAACCAGAACCCAAAGTGTGAATCAGCAGATGGTATTATATCCACAAGTGTAAAATCCATGATGTGTTTAAAGTATAAGCAGATATTATATAAAAAGAATTTGTTTTTTTTTTGTTTTTTTTTTAACTATAATGAATGAAAGTCACCAATCACTTTACATATTGGTGAAAAGAATTGCAATATAAACAAATGATCAAAAACACAAAACATAAACACTTACAAACCAACCAAATCAGAGACCAGAAGCAGCCTTCTTATCAGCCTTCAAACGAGCTTGGATCCCTTCCACCAACGCAGTTGCCATCGAAGACTCATTCCCTGATGGAGCATTTGAAATCTGCAAGTGACAAGCCAACATAGCCTCCATCGAAGCAATCGTCAACGGATAATCCAAGTCTGTGAGCATGAAAACCATATGACCAGATTCCAATTCTAACATATGCACACCACATCCCGCATATAACTTCCACCGCTGAATAACCCATTGCATCTGATCCTTCCAGACACCAGAAACAGGAGCATGGGGAGGGGCATCAAGCATCATCTTTAGATCAGCCCATACTCGCAGTCTAGGCCAGGAAGACACAACATTAGGATCATCAGGCATGCCGGTATCCACAAACCCATATAAAGCCATAAGATCCTTACGATCCGCCCAAGACAAAATACCCTGCAGACTCGAAGCAAACCTAACAGACCCATCACTAAGAGTAATCCTATGAGATACCGTACCAGGAAGAGTCGTGGAATGCGCAACCGTCCAACCAGTAATATATCTATTACCCAAAGGCAAATCAGAGTCACTATCAGAAGCTGCATCAATAAGATTTTCGGAAGCACGCTTCTCATAGGGGATCGTCTTGCCACGTCTAACACGTCGAGCCGATTTCTGGCGAAGCGAACGGCGAGGTGTGGGATCACTAGGCGAGGGTTCAGCCTTCATCTTTACCTGAGCAGCAGAAGTGGGAGCAGTAGAAGTAGAATCAATAGTTTGCCCACCCAAAGGATCAACATGAGCTGCACTAGAAGAAGGAATAGGTTGAGAACCCGGCATGGGTGGTGATGGTGATACCATAGCAGGTGTAGCAGTTGTGGTGGTTGTGGTAGCAAATGTGGTGGTGGTAGCATGTGTGGTGGTGGTAGCAGGACTTGAAGAAGAAACCGGAGGAGAAACCGGAGGAGAAACCGAAGGAGTAGGGGTGATACCAACAATAGAAGGAACAAAAACCGATGGAATAGCAGCATAACCAGGAGTAGTATCAGATGCAGGACCAATAGTAACAGCAGGGGAAGAAGTGAGCACCACACGAGGAGAAGGACGATAAATAAATCGCTCCGGAATGGGGGTGCTCTGATGCTTGAGCATACGTTCATAGAGTGCCTTGAGCTCATCAAAAGACAAAGCCTTAACCCTGTCCCACTTCCAACCAGTAGTGAAATAGGCAGCCGACTGATACTTCACATATCGCTGCATCTGCTTCCGCTCCTCAGCTCTCGACAAAGGTCTATTCTTACGCTTCTCACGAAGCTGTACAGCAAGCGCCAATTGATGCTTGCGCATTAATACCATGGCCCGAGGAATACAGTTATGCTCATCCACATCCGCACCCAAAAGATCAGTGAACTGGGAATAATCCTTGGTAAGAATAGTCAACACCTGCATCCAATCACTATCATTCCAATGCATTGCATCATGCTGCACTTGTTCACGTCTCTGCTGTTGAAGCGCTTCCTCCTCAGCCCGAGCAGCTTGATCAATTTCGGCTTGCATCCTTTGAGCAGCCTCCTCACCCAACCTATCCTCCTCAAGCTGTCTGCGTGTACGCTTGCGAGGTGGTGAGGGAGCATCAGTCATGGGAGCCTTTCCCTTTGGATCATGGGATGGACCAGCATTGGAACCAGCAGTAGGACTAGAAGCACCTTCCATTGGTGTGGAAACAGCAGCAGGAGAAGGAACACTGGAGGAAGTCAGAGGAACCGGCAAATCATCATACAATTTATCAGCAAAGGCAGCCTTTGCCAACAATGTCAAACCATCCTTAACACGATCCTTAACCTCCTTATCAGAATTAGAGTGAACCACATGCTTCTTTCGTCGTCTTTTTTGAGTCTCCAAAGCTTTGATGCGATCAGCCATGGGAAGAACAAACTCCCTAGTAAGCTTCTGGTGTTGATTCAAATCTGCTTCCAAGGAAAGAATCCGTGCATGATACCTGTGCATAAGATCAAGTAAAGAAGTAAGTGTAATAGGCTCCTCCGCCTGCCCACCAAGAGGACTTGGGTCAGGGAAGGCGTCATTGGAGCCAGAAGCAACAAATGGGTCAACATTAGGAGCACTAGCACCAGAAGGCTTATCAGAAGAGTGTGGAGCAAGACTAGGAGGGGGAGTCTCCACAAATGGAGACGTATGTGGTAATGAAGAAGGAGCAGCCTTGGAAGTGGATGGTCTTTCAACCACCACCTCCTCAATTGGCTCTTCCTCAACCACATGAGGTGCACCGCAAGCATGATCCTCCTCCTCCATTGGGTCATCATCAAGTTGAGGTTCCTCCCCGGCTTGATCAACCGGAGGAACAACAACATCAGGAGGACCCTGAGCCAGGCCCAACATGGCCTCAGTAAGGGGCCTCCACTCCCCGCTAAACCCATGGACCATATTATAATACACTTTGGTAGTAAGCTTAGAAGGCACATGTTCAGCCCTATCACGAGGTATACAAACAAGTATCTGTTGTAAAAACCTAGGATACATCAGAAACTTCTTCCTAGAACCAGCACTAGACAGATTGCTAACCATCCCCTCAAACAAATAACGAGAGAAATTAAAAACTCTACCCTGTGCTAAGCAAATGAGACCAGTAGCCAAAGGAGTAGGGAAAGCATCCCAACTCCCAGACTTAGGACTTAAACAATGAATCAGAAAATGCACCAGAAGCTTCCATTGGGGGGAAAAACTATTCTTCTGGAAGTTAAACTTCCCACCATGATTATACCCAAGAGCAGCCATCCCCTCAAACACCTCCGCATTGGGGATGGAAACAACACCACCTTCATCTTGAAGATGAAGGGAAGATCGAATAGAAGCCTCAGACACCACGTATGAACGTCCATCTATGGTAGCATGGAGTTCACGTGGACGACCAACCACAACCACAAGACGAGCAGACGCCCAAAACTGACGAATGACACTATCATAAATAGTGGGACATATAGTAAAGGCATACCTGAGGTTGGAAGCCTCAATGAAATCCAGAATATCAGTGAAATCATCACGGTGTGGACCATCTCCTAGATAGGCGACCTTGTTGTGAGCAGGTTGGTATACTAGGGCAGCCATGGATCTTGATTAATAGGAATGGAAGATGACTTTTGTTAGGGTTGAGAGAGTAGGATCGCTTGTGTGTGTGTTATGAGTGAGATGAATGAGTCAAGGGGGGTTAATTGACCATAAATAATGGAGAGAGTAACTGTTCATTGACCCCTAATAATGGGGGGTTGCCCTTTCAAATTAGAGAGTTATTGCAAAGTAACCACTTGCCCCTTTTAACATTATTTCCAAAT
Organism: Glebionis coronaria; assembly: GCA_025667525.1. NCBI lineage: Eukaryota > Viridiplantae > Streptophyta > Magnoliopsida > Asterales > Asteraceae > Glebionis > Glebionis coronaria. The sequence goes on from CM046880.1 coordinate 551,136,895, forward strand.
TCCAATTTACCAAAGTTAAATAAGAGTATAAATACCAGAATTTGAATGCGTTGACTAAAAGTCAAAGCGCACAATGATCAATACTAGAAGCAGAATGTGGTCAACAGAAGTCAATACGATGAACAGTGTCCCAGACCAGTACCAGAAACCAACCATCACTTGACAAAGAAGGATTTTTATCCACCAGAAGCCAACCAATAATGACTAGAAGCTAACCAATGAGGACTAGAAGCCAGTCATGAAAGAATATAACCACCAGAAGTGAGCAAAATCCTCCACCAGGAGTAACACACACCACCAGAACCAATGCAAAATATTGTTAAAATCTACCAATATGTTAGTCTGTGCAAAGTAATATGTACACGAAGCCTCCCCTTGGGCTTAGCCTCCCCTCAATCCTAGACCTCAAGGATTGACCATCCCAATGTGAACCACCAAGTGGTAGAACCGAGGTCCATCAAAGGCTTTTGTCAACAAATTAGCAACATTATCATCCGTATGAACTTTAAGAACCTGTATCAACTTCTTCTCATTAGCATCCCGTATAAAATGGTGCCGAATTTCAATATGCTTTGTACGTTGATGAAAAACAGGATTCTTCACAATGCAGATAGTACTTTGATTGTCAATGAAAATTTTGGTGTTCATAAAATTGAACCCATAATCCAACATCTGGTTTTGGATCCACAATACTTGTCCACAACAGCTAGCAGCTGCAACGTATTCAGCTTCTGTGGAAGAAGTAGCTACTATTGTCTGTTTCTTGCATTGCCATGAAATAAGTCGTCGACCCAAAAATTTACAACCACCAAAAGTAGATTTTCTATCATTATTAGCACCTGCATAGTCACTATCACTATATGCTTCAAGAACAAAAGGTGATTCTTTAGGATACCACAAGCCCAGTTTAGGTTGAGCCTTGATATACTTGAAAATCTTCTTAACTGCATTCAAGTTTGAAACCGTTGGATTCACCTGATGTCTAGAACAAGCACTTACTGCAAACATGATATACGGACGTGATGCAGTCAAATACATGAGTGAGCCAATCATAGACCTGTACATGTGAACATTGACCGGGGGGTCTGGCTCATTCTTGAGTTTGACTTTAGCAACTTCATAAGGAGTTGTTGCTGGTCTAAGAGGATCCATGTCAAACTTCTGAAGGATCTCATGAACATATTAATCTTGACTGATGAAGATCCCATCTGACTGTTGCTTGACTTGAAGACCAAGGAAGAAGGAAAGCTCTCCCATAGCACTCATCTGAAACTCGCCTTTCATCAACTGTTCAAACTCATCACACCATTCCTTCTTAGTAGAACCAAAGATGATGTCGTCCACATAAACCTGAACAAGGATAATGTCCTTGGTATTCCTCTTAAGAAATAGTGTTTTGTCAATAGTACCTCGTCTATAGCCATTCTTTAACAAGAAAGTTGAAAGACGCTCATACCAAGCTCTAGGAGCCTGATGTAACCCATAAAGAGCCTTGACCACATTGTAAACTTTCTTGGGATGAAGTGGATCTACAAAGCCCTTAGGTTGAGTGACATACACTTCCTCATCAATCTTGCCATAGAGAAATGCACTCTTGACATCCATCTGAAACACCGTAAAGCCAACATAAGAAGCAAACGCCAAAAACAGACGAATGGCTTCAATCCTTGCAACAAGAGCAAAAACTTCAGTGTAGTCAATGCCCTCAATTTGAGTGTGGCCCTGTGCGACAAGCCTAGCTTTATTCCTCACGACAATTCCCCGTGCATCCTTCTTGTTCTTGAGAATCCATTTGGTATTGATTGATGTCTTTCCATCTGGTAAGTCAACCAGAACCCAAACATTCTGAAACAAGAATTGCTGCATTTCCTCCTGCATAGCCTCCACCCAACTTTGATCCTCAAGAGCATGAATGACCGATCTAGGTTCCACCTGTGAAAGAAAACAAGCAAACAAACAGTGTTGAAAGTCTGTATGATTATTACGCTTTTGATCTTCAATGTAGCTCACAAGAGCATGATGATCAAACGAGGCCTTCTTCTGCATCCTGCGTGTCTTGACAGTAGAACCAGGATCTCCAATGATTTGAGTGGTAGGGTGATCTTTGTGTGATTGCAAGACTGGATTGGAAGCTACCTCCACTTCTTGTGCCAAGTTATTGAGATCCCCAACAAAGTCAGCATCATATGAATCAGCGTTGAAAATGCCATCTACTGGTTGTTTATGAATATCATCCAGCTTGGTAGAAGACTTCTTTTGATGGTTCCCCAAATCAGAAGGACTGGAGAAACGAGTATTTGAAGCAGACTCACTAGTTGGAGTACCAATAGGTGATAAGCTAGCACTAGGAGCAGAAGTTGGGGTACCAGGAGCAACTTTGTCAGTAGGCGTATTCAAGGGAAACTCAAAGCCACCTTGAGCAGCTGCTGTAGTAGCTTCTTGTTGTTGTTTGAGTAGGGTGTCAAGAGCTACTTGGGAATCCAGTACATCCAATGGAGTTGCATCACTAGGAGGAGTAGGAGAGACTGTGGTGGAGTAGGATGGAACCACAAAAATATCATCCTCGTCATCTGAATCAGAAAGACTAGAAGGAACACCTGTACTAGAAGTTGCAAACACTTGGGGACCTGCATCATGGTTAGTTTTGAAACGAAAATATCCTAACGAATCACTAAGATAATCAAGATCAAAATACCATTCAGGACCCTTGCCTTGGATGTTTGACTTCTCTTCAAAATACCTGAGATTTATAGTTTCAATGACCCACTTGGCTTGGATATTGTAGACACGATAAGCCCGAGAGTGAGCTGAATATTCCCCAATGTATCCTTCATCTGCCTTGCCATCAAACTTCCCCAAATAGTCACTAGTATTCAGAATGGTGACAGGACACCCAAAAGGCTTCAAATGAGCAATATTTGGAACTTTGGCCGTTAGAAGCTCATAAGGAGTCTTCTTATGAGGATTGGTAATAGAAACCCTATTCAAAACATAACTTGCAGTATTAACAGCTTCTGTCCAGAACATGGTTGGAAGCTTGGAATCGGCAAGCATTGTTCTTGCTGCTTCTATTAGTGTCTTGTTCTTTCTTTCTGCCACGCCATTCTGTTGAGGAGTTCTTGCTGCACTATAATCTATTTTGATGCCCTTAGCATTACAAAGTGCTATGAGGTCTTTATTTTTGAACTCGGTGCTATTATCACAACGAATACCTTTAACCTTCTTGGTCAACTGGTTCTCTATAAGGGTAAGAAAATCTCTAAAAATTGAGTAGGTCTCACTCTTGGCAGCCATGAAGAACACCCACATGAACCTGCTATATCCATCAGTTACCACCAGACAGAATTGTTTGTGGTCAATGCTCCTAATGGAAGTAGGGCCAAATAAATCCATGTGTAGTAGCTGCAATGGTTCAGTAATAAGACTAAGAGCAGTAATGGCCTTGAAGGATGCTTTATGCTGTTTGCCTTTGCTGCAAGCAATACAATTTATATCATTTCTAAATGACTTGGGAGGTAAACCAGAGACCAGATTCAGATTTGCAAGTTTGTGAATGGTCTTGAAGTTCACATGCCCCATCCTTCTGTGCCATTGAGTGGCTTCATCTTCTGAGGCTTTAGCAACCAAACATGCTAGTTGACCAGTAGGGTTGACTTCATTCAGCTTGATGCTATATAGATTGTGTCTTCTAGGGATTCTGAGCAGAACCTGTGAGTCATCCGGAAGCTGAAAGTCTTTGGAGAGCACAAGTGCATCAGTATCCGTGAAGAGAACAAATTGCTTCTTGTCACAAATCTGAGAGACAAATATCAAGTTGAAGTGCTGAAGTGCTTCCACATAGTAGACCTGCTCAAAATTTAGATTAGGCGTCTTAATTGTTCCTTTGCCAGTGATCCTGCCTTCACCTCCACCAAAATAGACCTTGCCACCGTGAAATGGTACAAAGTTAGAGAGAAGACTTTTATTTCCTGTCATGCTCCTGGAGCAACCACTATCAACAATGCCTAAACTAGGATCTTGGTATGGAGTAACCTACAACAACAAGATAAAAAAAATGCAAAAGTTAGTGTCTTAAGGGGACCCAAACCTTGTCAGGTTTGAGCCTGCCTTGTGGATCTTTAGTAGATAGCTAAGAAGATTGATGAGATCCACCGTTGTTCCTTGGTTGCCTATGCATCATATGGGTATTATTGTTTGACCAAGAACAACCTGCTGAGGGCTTAACAGCAGTTCCCAAACCTCCCAAACCAAAATACATATGGTCAAAATTATGTGGATAAATTGGATTAAAATTTTGAAAATAGTTACTGGTGGTTCTATTTGTTGTTAATCCAATGTTTCTCCAATGATCAGAAGTTAATGTAGAGGACCTTCTAGAAGAAGAAAACGATTGAGCACTAGGATTGAGTCTTCTAGAAGTATATGGGGCAGCTCCTGGTGGACCAGGAGCAGGAAATGCTTGATTAACAGAAGCATGTGTGTCATAAAAATCACAATCTTTAATCAAATGAAATGCACTTCCACAAACAAAACATGTTTTAATCAACCTTTTATTAGAATGACATTGTTTCATACTGCTAACATTATTACACATAATTCTAGGAGAATCACACTTCCTAGGACTCAATAAACCAGGACCAGACACAGTTGACTTAAAAGTAACTTTCTCTTCACACTTCCTAGCACTAGTAGCAGCATGATCATTCGACTTGGAACTTGTAGGTCTCGACTCTTCACTTGAACCACTTGATGTAGAGTCACTGGCTTTGTCACTGAAAGTACACGAGACAAAGTCATTAGAATTAGTAGAACTTTTTGGGGACTCATGCATCTGTGATCCATCCAAGTCAATATGTCTAGAAGTGGGCATAAAAGTTCCAGTAAGGGGGGGAGGGACAGCATGCATTTCTGCTGCTGGTTTAAACCTATTGTAACTAGGTTCTCCCTCTTCCTCTTTGTCAGCATCAAAGACACTCGAAAAAGATAGATCAAACACATCTTCTGAATCAATATATTTATCAAATCCTAACCCTCTTTTAGTCCTACCAGACATGCTACTATCGATTAATTTTGAAAGATTTTTAGGTGCCTTTTGCCATTTTTCAAATCTCAACATTGTAGCATCTAAACTTTCTTGCATCTCCTGTTTTTCTTTGATACTGGCATCTTTTACCTTTAATGTATATTTAAGCATATTAGTTGTGTTTTCTAAATCGATGCTCAGTATCCTAATTTTATCCTCATACTCACGTTGAGTATCTTGTAGCCACCTCTTTTGTTGTTCCAATGTGTTTAATGAAGCCTTATAGGCTTGAACCTCTAAAAATACTTATCATTTTGATCATTTACTTCATTAAATTGGGACAACAATTCTGAGTATTTATCATGACAACCAAGAGGACAATGTTGTACCTGAGGTGAGATGCCCATAAGAGCAAACTCGTCTGCTTCTTCTACATCAGATAAATTCCCAGCAATCATTGCAAACACGTCAGTCGAGGATTCAGCTGATTCCAAAGTGGTAGTCTGATGATCATTCCAGTTGACCATAGAGTCAACAGATACCAATGCCTTCTTGTCATCTTTTACCTCTTGAACCTTAAAAGCTGAGTACCTGATCTTCTCCTGGTCATTCTTGCTAGGGCATTCCCTTGCAAAGTGACCTTGTTGCTGGCAGTTATAGCATCGAACCTTGCTTCTGTCGAATCTTGTTGGCTCCCGTGGGTTGTAATTGAATTTTCGACATGCTTTCTTCTCAAACTTGTGAACCCTAAGAGTGAGCATGGCCATCTGCCATTTAAGATCCATTTCATCCAGGTCAAGTTTATCGACCTGTTTGAAGTCATCAAAAGCAAGTTGTTGTTGAGCATCAACATCAGCCACAAAAGAATGAAGAACGGCTTCTACCATACTACCAGACTTGGCAGTAGGATCAGGAGCAAAAGTATGCTGAAAAGTATGTTGAGAAGACACAATATTGCTTGGGCTACTAGCATATGACATGGGACTGGATGCCATAAAACTCACAAAGGCAGAATTAGCAGGAGTGGGAAAAGAATCACTTGAATATCCTCTCACATGAGGTTCAAAAGTTTTGAGCTTATGAAATAGATCATCAAAATTGAGATAGTCAAGCCCACCTTTGCTTTGAGAGAGATTACCACCTGATTCCATGAGTAGGGTATGGCTCTAAGAAACCTTGCATTAATATCACCATCGTCAGGCTTTGAACGAAGTTGATTCAATTGGCTCAATATCTTTTGGAACCTGTTATACCCTTGATGTAAACCTTCAGTTTCTGAGATTTTGAATTCTGTGAATTCATCTCTCAGCATGGATCTTCGCATTTTGTTTGACTCCTCATTCCTACCAAACCTTGCTTTTATTCCATTCCAGATCTCTCTAGCATCATCCAAATGGTAGAAGTCACCCATGTGATCATCAGGAAGAGATTGAAGCAAAATAGTTTTTGCTTTGACCTCCTTCTGAATGGCTATGATTTCTTCATGAGTTTTAGGGTCAAGAAGAGTAATATTACCATTCTTGTCTCTTCCAGTTAGCTTCCTGCTGTTCCTATTCAGAATAACCTTCCAAAGGTCTTGATCAGTATTGGTGATCCACCATTCCATCTTCATTGCCCAACTATCATATTCGTCCTTTTTCAGAAGAGGGAATTTACCATTTGTGTTGGAAACCGTAGCAACGATCTGCTGAGGTTGCACAGTTTTAGGAGTGTCGTCTTCTCTTGTTTGAGTAGAAGTTAAGGCAGACATGATAAAACAAGAATGTCAGTAATAAGAAAACTTGATTCTTCTTGTATAGAGACCCTCCCAGGCTCTGATACCACTTGTTGGGTCCACTAGACGTGGATCTTGCAGCCTGTCAGGAACGGTGAACGACTTCTGTAATCACAAGTCAATTCACAGAGAGACTCTATACACAATATTAATGCAGAATACAAATATAATAAAGAAGAACATAATAACTATAAAGACTTGATCCTTTCTAAGGATTTCTAATATTGATAATGACTAGAACTACGTTTTATGAAGATATCCCTAACCCTTCTGCCAAAGGTTCCTTTTATACTACAAGGAAACCCTAATACAGCATTAAACAAAACGTGTAAAACTGATATGCATATCCTTTCCTAACATATCTCATGCATATCCTAACAAAATAATAAATAAATAATAAAGTTTGACTTTGACTAGGACCAGGAGCACGACTTGCTCCTACTACTACTAGGACCAGGAGGAACTACATACCTCCTAGTCTACCTATTACAATAACTATTACAATGGTCCTAACAATTTTGTAATGATGCTTCATATTAGGGGTTGATTCATTTTAAGGGGTTTGTAGATTTCAATCTTCACATTAGTATTATTCTCTCTAATTGTGAATTGTTTATCCATTTTTTCTTCTTCTTGGTATCTACATTCTTATTCTCTCTAATGAGGTTTACTAACTTTCTCTTAATTGGTGATAAAGAGGTTTATTTTGATTACACTATTCAATTTTGTTAAGATTTAAGTTCAGAGCACGAACATGCGTGATTTGGGTTTTGTTTATCGGTGATTGGAATTACAGTTTGGTAACTCACATCCATGTCTGAATATTAGGTCTTCGGGTTTAGTTATCCTGAGTGAATCATAAGTCGTTGGGTATATTTTTGTTGCACTATATGGGTTTGTAGTGTATATAAAGTGACAGATTATGTCGGTCAACCATGGTGATGATACCTAGGCTTACTTAATGGATGATTGCTATAATTTGTTTCGGTGCATAAGTGGGCGTGTGTGACGTACATCACGAGGTGTGTTTGGAGTTTGCTTATTTAGATCTACTTCATAGATAATGGAAACTTCACATTTGTTGTTTTAGTTGCACCATTAAGAACAATAGCACATGGATATCTAAGTGTTCATGATTGACAATCTTTTATTAATAAGCATTTCTATCTAGGTATCGTAGATTTCTTCTTTCTGCTAATGACCAATTTCGTGGGTCTATAGTCTATTAGATGTCAAAGTTAGGTACTACGTATTTCATTTTACATATTATAACCCTGAGTCAAGTCATTATAAATTAGTGCTTTATGTAAGAGTCAAATACATGTTGTTGGTGCAGTCAAAGGAATGTTTGGGACAACGTCCACTTTGACCCATTTTAAGTCACACGGGTCAAAAATTGTATGAAACTATGTGTGATGTGTATTTACAGTTTTATAATAAAGTATGAGATTCATGATGTCAAATGTTACATAAGCTTTAAAATGGTAGATAATCGGTCAATACCATTACCATTATGTTGGAAACTTTTATGAAACAAAAAAGAACCTGACATAAGTGTTTGTGGTTACAACATCCAAACTTTTCTAGCCTACTCATCTTATTTGTATAGTTTGTTAGGATTTTATTTTTTAATTCATAAACGGGGTTCTTATGAGAAATGAACAGATGCAACTACAACTACTTTTGTGTATGCCACTGATATAATTTTATTTCTTTAGGTCATCATGTAAGCTTCCAAGAAAATAAGATTATGTATTCATGTATGTATATACGAGCCTACATGTCATGCGTCAAGCCAGGCTCGATTTAAATACTTAATTGGAGCAATATTATGTGCAGGTTAACGTTGAAAGTTGACCCTTCGTAACATTCATCAACCTGCCATTTGATGCAGTGCAGTTAGATTTATGGGTTCGAAGACTCGACATGCGTGGTATTGAGGCTGAAGCATAACAAGAAAACATATAGGCACATCAGCTATAATTCCATAAAAACATGCGTGGTATTGAAAGTGTTGATCTATGAAGATAAAGATTGTAAAGTATCAAACACTACAATATGTTTATCATGGTTATTCTTGAATTATATGCATGTCGATTTCGTTTGATGGTTATATCTCAATTTGATAATTGCATGATAAGTTCACAAGGAAAAAAATCTGCTTATGATCTTTTAAAAGTTACATAACCTTGCAAGCCTACTTAATTAGGTAAGGCGAACACCTTATTTTAACGGGCTAATTCTTAAAATACCCCAAGATTTCTCTTTTTGCACCCACCAAATGAACATTTCTCAAAATGCCTTATGCAAATTATGCGACTTTTTCAAATTTTTTGGAAAATTTTCATTTGGTGGGTGCAAAAAGGGAAAAAAAGGTGACATCTTTGGGCATTTCAAGAATTAGCCCTATTTTAACCGGGTGATAGATATCGATGTACTTTTCAAATTATCTTTAAATGATAATATTTTGATTACCACCCGCGAAACCCGCGGGTTTATAGTCTATGTAGATATAGAATTGTTGGGAAAGAAAGCACCCATTGTTAATTGGGAGTGCATAATTCAATTTGGAATACAAACACATCCTATTTACAGGGCTGATGGATCACATATGTACTTTGAATGGTTGGAAGATGTGCTACATATTCTTGACATGTTAGACGTCCAAGAGCTATGTAATATTATGAGATCAAATAGTGAAGGGAATCCAAGATAGGCAGAAATGATTGTGCTTGCTAAACTTAAGGTGATGTATGAAACACCAGCTTTATGGGAAGGTCAAGAGAGTTTGATACCTGCACAATAGAGATATTATAGGTCTTATGGTGTTCATGTTGTAGAATTACACAATGGTGTTACTTTTTGTCTGCTTCAAGAAAATAGATATCCCTTTGAAAAAAGAATGCTGAAAGGTTGTTCGATCTTCAACTAGAGGTTTCAGAAGAGTCCACAAAAGTTTTGGATTTGATAAGTATGATCAAGCAACAAATCAAGGATATTGATAGAGGATAAGAAGCCGAAAGGGAACTTTAAGTGTTTGGCTTTTAGCCACGCTGCCTAAATGGTAATCAGTTCACCATGTCTACTCCACTTAAGAACTGGCTGGTCCCTAGGAAATCAGTTTATGGTAAAGATTTCTTAAATCCATTGATAGCTAGTAGTTTGCTAAAAACTACATGGTCATTAACTCACTATGCTTAATTACAAAGAGTTGGCTAGTCCAAGAGCAAACGAATCTAGGTAAAAGACTTCTCAAATCCGTTATATGGTTGACAGTTTTCCAAAAACTTGTAGGATGATCAGTACACCTTATTATTGATGAATAAAGTATTGGCTATTCCAAAGCCAACGACTAACTGGTAAAGAACAATCAAATCCTTTGATGGTTGGTGCTTTCCCTAAAACCATGATGCCAGTGCAAATTTGTTTGTTGTTAACTGTTTTATTTCAGGTGAGTAGGTACAAGAAGATGCAGCAAAGATTCAAGAACTTTGAAGTCTATATATTAAGAGCTCTATGCTCTTATGCAAATTGTTAAGAAGTTATAAAATGTTGCAGAAAGAAAGAAAAGAGTGTTTATGATTCATTACAAAGAAGATCATACTTTGAAGCAAGGTTGCAGAAATCGCTAGGCGCTAGTCAGGCGATCGACCACCTTCGAGGCGGAATTCGTCTAGGCGGATTAATTTTTTATGCATATAAATATTATAAATAATATGTATGACATAACAAAATACTTATAATTTCAAATAATTCAAAGTTCAAATAGTTTTAAGTTGCAAAATAGACAAATAAACATAACAATTTAAGTACTTAAAACTTTGAACGTGAACGTATAATTCAATTGATTCCAATTTCATACGAAATGCCAATTACTTTATGTTTACAATCGTTCGTTTATCTTTTATTTTAAGATGTTATGTTAAAATATATATGGGCACTATATATTAGAAAGAAAACCCTTAATATTTTTTTAAAAAAAATATTGACTTTTTGTTGACTTTCTTGACTTTTTTAACCGCCTAGACGGCTGTTTGACCGCCTTTTGACTTTCCGCCTAGCCATTAATTGAGGCGGAGTATGACCGCCTAACGCCTGTTGGTACAAGATTCAAGACTGCAAATCCTACCCAAATACTCAAAGTTAAATCTGAAGACATGAAGACTCATACAGTCAAGACACAGAGAAACAAGAAGATAACAAGTGATCATTCATGTTTAGGAGAGGATTGTTGGGAAGTATTTGTATAAGTACCAAGTATCGTTAATATGTATTCCAAGTACCGTTAGTATTAGCAAGTACTGTTAGTATTGACGCGGTACATGCAAGTAACGCTAGTTGTAATGTAAGTACTGCTAGTATTGATAAGGATAGATATATCTTTCGTAAAGATATGTTCTAGTTATTATAGAAGTATATCTTGTGTGATATACATACCCTAATAAAATATTATAGAGTTCCTTGTACTATAAAAGGAACATAGGGTCGTTGAGTTTATTGTACCTCAACACAAAGTTTTACGATTAAAAAAGAATCGAATAGTTAGTATATCTCTGTTCTTCTTAAGCATTGATAAGTTAGATTCCACATAACTTATCTAAGTTGAGTAAGAGTGTCTCTCGTACTCTAAGTTTGTTTACAAGCTATTAGTGCAATCATTAACAAGATCTCGATCTATTCAAAAGGATCAACATGTTTGATTAAAATTGTCTAACCGTACTATTAGCGAAGTTGCGACTGAACGTAAGACTTAAGTAACCTTGGTATGAAATGCTTAATTATAAGCGTGTAAAATGATTTTAGCTCCCAACTACGCCTTATGCTGCTGCATTTCATCTAACTATGAGCATGAAATTGTTAGCTTAGCACATTAGTGATTTACTGAACTTGGAATTGACCATTTTTTAAGAATGGGTTGGTTTAGTAACATTAAAACATTTCATTGCTACAGCTTGGCACAACTACTGTGTTACATTAAGTACTAAGTTCAACAATATCACAAGTTGTTGTTAATTGCAAGATGTTGGTCAGCCTTTTAGCCAAAACAAAAATAAAAGCTTAATGCTTACATAGTTACATGGTTATCCAGAAAAACCTTTCCGCTACATCACTACATGCCAACATTGCACCTATGATGTCACCATGCTTGTTAGAGAGGAAGGTGTCACAACGAGCCACGCTCGCAGGCTCGCCGTGGCTCGTCTTGCCTCGTCGCCACACCGACCCCTCCCTCTCCGCCGAGAGGATTTCGGTTTTGCGAAATGTTGACGACGAGAAGAAAGTGGAAGATATAGCCGTTAGGCTATAACGGTAACATGTTATATTAATATTTTTTTTCTTATATATAATCCTAATATTCTTATTTTTAACACACACACACACACAACTAAAATCTCTCTTTCAAACAACAAACCTTATACAAAATTGGAGAACGACTGGTCCGGTGAAGAAGATATGGACGATTTAGATTACATAACCCAGCTTGAAAAAGAAGAAGCAGAAGAAGAAGCTGAGGCAATACAAAAGCGTAGATACATTAACCGTCAACGTGAAATTGCCGAAGCACGTTTGCTGGAAGATTACTTCGCCCCGTATCCAAAGTATCACGAGGAGTATTTCCAGAAGTGGTATCGAATGCGACGTTCTCTTTTCTTAGAGATTGTTCAAGGTATTGAAAATTACAATCAAACAAATCATCCTCTACCCAAACACTTTTACTTTTTTACTAGCCGCATTGATGCAATGGGTTTAAAAAGTTTTATGTAATTATGAAATGCACATCTGCCATACGCCAATTGGTGTTCGGTACACTGCCAGATTCATTAGATGAATATTTACAAATGGGTGCACATTGCGCACGCGATTGTATTGATTACTTTTTGATGTGCGTAATGGATTTGTTTCAAGCCGAATTTTTAAGAAAACCCACACCAGCTGACATTCAAAAGCTATATGCCGCTCATAATACGATTCATGGGTTTCCCGGGATGCTTGGTAGTATAGATTGTATGCACTGGGAATGGATTAATCGTCCGAGATCATGGCAAGGCCAATTTGGTAGAGGGGATAAAAAAATACCCAACCATAATACTAGAGGCTACTGCATCATACGATTTGTGGATTTGGCATGCATTTTTCGGGGTTGCAGGTTCAAACAATGATATTACCGTTCTCAATCATTCACCCTTATTTGCTGATCTTTTGGATAGTAATGAACCCGAGGCCGCGTATCTTGTAAACGGGAAAACTTTTCATAGAGGGTACTACCTTGCAGACGGTATTTACCCACGATGGTCAGCTTTTGTGAAATCATTTAGTATTGCACGCGATGAAAAAACAGCTTTTTTCAAACGCCGTCAAGAAGGTGTCCGAAAGGATATTGAAAGGGCATTTGGTGTCTTACAAGGGAGATGACGTATTATTGCTCAGCCAGCGCGTCAATTTACTGTGAACAAGTTACGTAGAATCATGTACACCTGCATCATATTACACAACATGATTTTGAAAAACCAGGGGGTGCGATATCTGAAGCTGCAGAAATGTATGTCTGTCCACAACCAAATATATTAAGGACATGGGTCGAGCGTTGTGCAATACGTCAAAGACAACATAAAGAACTTCGTGATAAGCCGACACATTTAAGGCTTCAACGTTGTCTTATTGACCATATTTGGGAGCATCGTCAACCCCCAAAATTAGTAGTTTATATTAATTGTTGTGTTTTTTTTCGTATCGTAATTTTTTTTAATCCGTATTTGTAATTTTTATTTCCGTATTTTTAATGTTTTATTTGTGTGAAATAAATTTTAGTTTGTGTGAAAATGAAAAAAATAAAAATAAAAGATAGTGGTGGGGCCCAAATAAGAGGGGTTGGGTGTGTTGTGAGTGAAGGGGTATTTTGGTTAGAGAGGAAGGTGTCACAACGAGCCAGGCTCGCCGTGCCTACGTGGCAGGCTCGCCATGGCTCGTCGCCACACCGACCCCCCTCTTCGCCGAGAGGATTTCGGATTTGCGAAATGTTGATGACGAGAAGTAGTGGGCCAGCTTCTTCTTCTTTCTTTTTTCTTCAATGTTTTAGTACATAATATGTGTGTGTTTTGTGTTTGGGTTAAGTCCATATATTAGCAATATACTTTTCGAATTTTACACATCTAGGTAGCCGACACAACATATTGCTAATATAGTTATTGAAACCTGCTAACTTTTTGAAATATGGGTATTATGACCTGCTAATATTCAAGTAGATAATTTATTATTTTTTATATTACACATGTAATTTTCTTCCCTACCAAATACTTCCATCTTCGTTTTCATAAAATAAAATCGGTTCATTCACGCATTCCGTTTCCGATCCTAAAACTTTCATATTTGCTAAGCTATTCAATCACATAAACCTTAAACATACAATATTTAATTAATAAGACCCATTACTAATATCTAAACCATGAAATAGAAAACAGCCTCACATCACCATCTGTTTTTCCTTTACCAAAATAAAGTATACACTTTTTGGATGTCTTACTTCCTCTATTTGTATACCACGTTGATCTTAAAAACCCATAAAGAACACACAAGGTTATGGCGACGATGTAGATCTGGCCAGAAACAATGTGTCGATGTGCGTGGCGGCGAGAGAAGATTTCAAGAGATATATAGAACAATGAACCAAGGGTGATTTTCAACGAACGGTGATGGCAGGTTGTCGTTGTGGTAGTTTTTAGTATCCGGCGATGGTTGGTTTCCGATGACCAGTGGCGGTGATGGGTTTAGGATGAACATAAGATGGTAGGTCCTTTTTGTAAAAAAATTAGTAGTGGGTTGATGTAGATCTGGGTTTTCGATTAGTTTGAGCATGAAGATCGAACAGTATTATAATGATATATTAGTGCGAATTGGCTTATTAAACAAGAGAGTTTTAATGGATTGCCTTATGTTGATTCTGATTTTTACTTCACCAGAAAATATATCTTGAACTGTTTGATATCATATTTGAGCTCGTTAGGTAAATAAAGATCTTTGAATTTTTTTCCCGAAAAAGATGGTGGTTGTTGGATGTTGATGATTGTCTTTGATGATGATGTTGCAGTGGTGATGAAAATTGACAACTAGATATGCCACATAAGCCTTAAAAAATGCCAAATAAACAAATTTTACCTGTCGAACCGGTAGCAGGTCACTACATTTCTGATCATAAAACAAATTTAAAAGTTAGTTTACTAGATTGGTAATAAAATGCGTTGGTTACCTAGATGTGTAAAATTGTAAAAGTATATTACTAATATATAGACTTAACCCTTTGTGTTTTGTGTTATGGATCTACACACTATTTGCGAAATGTGTTCTGTGTTCTGGATCTACACACACTATATGTGTATATGTGTGTGTTTTTGTACAGAAAGGAGGAGAAGAAAGATACAGTAACTATATACGTATTTTTTTTAATATTTTATTTTTACCCCTAATGTTTGGGTGGTTATTACTTTTTGGCTTAAATTTTTATATTTTTGTAATTTTTTAAAAGTGTGTTTAGTCTAAGATTATATTTCTATTTTCGTATCGTATTTTTTTTCGTATTTGTAATTTTTATTTTCGTATTTGTAATGTTTTATTTAAATGAAATAAATTTTAATTTGTGTGAAAATGATAAAAATAAAAATAAAAGATAGTGGTGGGCCCCAAATGAAGAGGGATTGAGTGTGTTGTGAGAGCAAAAGGTGTCACGGCGGAGGGTGCTCGTCGGTCCGACGTGGCGCCCTCGCCGGTGCTCGCCGTGACACCGCCCCCCCCCTCGTTGCTCCCCCTTCGCCAGTCTTCAACGAGAGGAAAAAGGAAGAAAATCGGCCCCCACATGTTTCCACCCGTTTGGTTTGTGTGAAAAATGAAGAGGAGAGAGACTAGTTGTGAGTGAGGGGGTGTTTTGTTGGTTTTTTGTTTTGGTTAGTTGAGATGATGTGGCGCTGAGGTGGCACAAGTGAAGAGGGAAATGTTAGTTGTGACACCTTTTGCTCTGAGTGAAAGGGTATTTTTGTTAGTTGTGTTGGTGTGATGTGGCGCTGAGTTGGCAGATGACTAGGCAAAATTTTGAGGGGTTGATTAGTTGTGGTACCTTCCTTTCTTACTTGTGTTGGTGTGATGTGACACTGAGTTAGCAAATGACTGGACAAAATTTTAAGGGGTACCTTTATTGTGACACCTTCCTCTTTTACACTGCACAATTTGTTCCATGTCACGTGTGTCTAACTATTAAATTGACGTTCGATTATTTTTTCTTTATAGGGTTGCTGAGTTTTTTTATGATGATATATAGTAGTGTTATTGGAGTGTCGTTTATGTTATATTACAAGGTACAAATTAACCAATGATATCTACAAAAGTTATAGACCACACCTAACGCTTCTATAACATATTAATATCGGTACGTCGTAGTAAAATTATACTATATAACATTTATGGTGATGGCTTAGACAAATATTATTTAAACCTTAGGAACAGTGACACTTCATTTTTTAATACTTCAGCCCCACTACTCTTTCCTTCTTCTAATTCTTTAATACCACCTACCACTCTTTTCTTCCTTTAATTTTTTAATAATTTAGAGCCACCACTATCTCCTCCCATTTGGATTCCACTGAGTACTTATAATATTATTAAAGGCTTTCTTTTGTCTTAAGTAGTTTACAATTTGCAGTATCATTCAATCGGTGAATTACAGGCATGCTTTACATGTGTATCCCATTATAAGTTTTTTTTTAATATTTACTTACCTATACCCAGTTCTTCATTTTATTGTTTCACCCCTATAATCAACTTTCTGTACTTCAAATCTCAACAGTGGCTTTAGTGTGGTATGTTTGCATCTACCATTTGTTTGATTTCTTTCATCTATTTATTTCTTTTATCAGTCTCTGATTCTGTTTGTGTTTTTTGTTTTTGATGTTGCTTATGTTAAATGTGACTCTTTATGATATACTACTATCTTTGATGCCTACTTATGATTCCCTTCTATGCTTATACTTATGTATGATGATATATATGCTGATACCTACATACAATGCTGCTACTGTTGTTGATTTCTTTAAATAGATATGTGATGCTAATGTAGAAATATAATAGATGATGTTAACTTAAAAATGCATCCGTAAATATTGATGTTACCATACATGTTTTTCTTTTGTTTTGTTGTTATATTTTTCTACTAAAACATGAAAGGGAAAGAAAAGTGTGAAACCCAAAATAATGGACCCGGAGGTTCTGGTACTCCAATTGGGCATGAGAACTGGGATATGAATTTGGGACTCCCATGTAAAGGGAAGCAACGTGTTAGCAGTAGTCAGCGATACTTCGATTCTGATTTACAAAATACCCAATATGGTGCTCATTGTGGTCCAATGAGAGCCGGGGTTATTAGTAATAAAAGTGATGTGTCGTATGGTGGTTTCGAGTTTGCTAATAAAAGTGATGGGTCGTACGGTGGTCTTGACCCTTTTGGCGGAGGCCTGATACTGGATTTTGAATCGGTGGCTGTACGTGCACCGGGTTCCGAGTACCATTTAGGGACTCCTTCTAATATCAGGGACGCACATTCTTTTGGTTCATACGGCTTATCTGGGTGTTTATCTGATGATCCTTATCAATGTTTGTTTCGGCAGTCAGGGAGTGTTGAATCACCAGGTATATGTTAGTTAGTGTCAGAATTTCCCTCTTGGTTTATTAGGTATTGTTGTCTCTCAACCTTTTTTAATAGGCCGTCTGTTCTAATACAGGCCAGTGTTCTGGGTCAGCTAATGAGGACCATCCATCCTTCACTATTGGTTTACATGATGAAGGCGGTGGGAATTTTCATGGGCTGGGAGAGCGGAGCGGTCGGTCTGTGGAAGCTGCACATACAGGTCAGAAAATGCCTAAACAATTTTTTTCTCTAAAAACTTCATTCCTTCATTATTTTACATCCGCTTTTCCACACTTCAATGTCATCAGTTTTCACGTACTAAATTTTCTACAGCCTAAATTTTATTACAGTTGACACTTATAGAAAAAGGAAACACCTTAGAAATCATGGTCGCCGTGTGATTCAGCGTGTTACGACTGGTGGCCCAAGTAGATTTTCGCCAGGAGTAGCTACTGCCTTACCTGATGATATAGACACCCAAGGTACGCAACAAATTCCATACATATTTCAAAAAAATGTATGTTTGTAGATACCAACTCTAATTCTCTATTAACTTCTATTAAACATATTATCCACAGGTGTATCCGCATCTTACAGAGACATTGGAGATTGTCAGCTTTCATGTAGTCATTGCAAGGCCAAATTCTGGTACGGAGAACGACTGAAATCATACGGTGCCAGCCCGCCATTTCATTACCACAAATGTTGTTCTGATGGAAGAGTCTTTTTTCAAGCAGACCATGAACCCCCAGACGATATAAAATTGTTGTTCAGAGATCGCCATTTTATGGAGAATATAAGAGCGTATAACCAAATGTTCAGTATGACTTCTTTCGGTGCGAATGTTGACGAGTCGATTAACAATGGCAGGGGTCCATATGTTTTCAGAATTTCGGGACAGATTTACCACCATATAGGAAAGTTTTTACCTTCCGAAGGCGATCCTCCACGGTTTCTTCAACTATATATATACGATACTCAGAATGAAGTTGCCAATAGGATGCGCCATTTCAGGGAAGTTAATTCCAGCAGTTTGAAGCCAGAAATAGTCCAACGTTTAATCGATATTCTTGATGAATGTAATCATTTGGTGAGGCTTTTCCGGACAGCGCGAGACAAATGTGCTGAGCATTCCATACCAGATTTTAAAATTAGGTTGTTCAGTGTAATCGGCGCGCGAGAATATGATCTTCCAACTTCTGACACGCTTGGGGCTATTGTTTTCCAACAAGGTGAGCAAACCGAAACTGACTATGACATTATCATCGAACCAAGAACAGGGTACCCTCAAAGAATCAACAAACTGCATCCTTCATATATGTCGCTGCAGTTTCCTTTGTTGTTCGTCTATGGTCAGCCGGGTTTCCATAAGGATATGAAGCAAAGAACTCCCGGTGATAAAAAAAGGATTTCAATGAATATGTTTTATATGTATCAGCTACATGAACGATTGAACTCTTATGGGCTACTGTTTAGGGGCGGTCGGCTATTTCAACAATATGTCGTCGGTGTTTACTGTTGCATCGAGCAGAATCGGATGGATTACTATAGACAACATCAAAATGACATTAGGAAGGACTATCTATCAGGTGTCTATGATGCCCTCTCCAGAGGAGATCAAGAAGGTTCTGATATAGGTTCAAGAATCATTCTACCCATGTCGTTCACTGGTGGTCCACGCTATATGTATAGCCATTATCTGGATGCTCTCGCTATTTGCCGCGTATTAGGGAACCCACAATTCTTTATTACATTTACATGTAACGCCAACTGGCCCGAGATTAAAAGACATATGGAGCAATACCCTGAACTACTTCCTGGAGACAGGGCCGACGTCATTGTGCGTGTGTTTGAACAAAAGGTTCAGGACTTCTGCAAATTCCTTAGAGAAACAGAACTCTTTGGGGCTGTTACAGGACGTAAGTAATCATATCCAAAACCAACTTCCCTCATATATGTTGTATATGACATTTACTTTTTGCATTACCATATACCGAATTTTCATATGACAGTTGCTAATATTATTTTTCTCTATTTCAGTTTTGTACACCATTGAATTCCAAAAGCGTGGACTGCCTCATTGTCATACGCTTTTGTGGGTTGACAATAAAGATAAGATCCAACACGCAGTAGACATAGATCGATACATTTCTGCAGAATTGCCGGACCCGGAAACCGATCCAGAAGGATATAGAATTATTTCTGAGATGATGATACACGGCCCCTGCGGACTAGCTGATACTAACGCTCCTTGCATGAAAGATGGTTCCTGTAAGAAAAGCTTTCCAAAGAAATACAATCCCACAACTATTATCGATAAAGATGGTCACGCTCACTACCGCAGAAGAGATACCGGCGTTCATGTTACGAGAAGAGGTATTGATTTGGACAATAGTTATACGGTCCCATACAATCGTAAACTTTGTCTCGCCTTCCATGCACATATAAATGTAGAATATTGTGGTTGGAGTATGCTAATCAAGTATTTATTTAAATACATTTCCAAAGGGACAGACAGAACTTTGGCACAGATTACAAGACCAATAGGAGAGCCGCCTGCCGCCATAGACCGCGCACAGAAACAGATTGACGAAATCCAAAACTTTGTAGACGGTCGCTACATTTGTCCTCACGAAGCATGTTGGAGAATTTTCAAATTCGATATTCACCACAGATATCCGGCTGTTCAAATATTGGCTGTGCACCTTGAAAACAAACAGACTGTTACTTTCAGGGACCGTACGCGCCTGAATTTTATTGCTAACGATGACGGTAAAAAGAAGACAACCCTCACAGAATGGTTAGAATATAACTCACTATATGTAGATGGGCATCATGTGACGTATATAGACTTTCCTCGACACTTTGTATGGTACGGTGACTCAAAAAGTTGGCAACCACGGCGGAGAAACGGCTTCGGATCAATTGGCCGCTTAGCACATGTGCACCCAAGCTCTGGGGAACTTTTCTACTTACGTATGCTCCTATGCCATCAAAAGGGTTGCAAATCTTTTGAAGAAATCCGAACAGTAAACCACATGATTTTTCCAACTTTTCGTGGTGCATGTGAAGCCCTTGGCCTTCTTGGTGATGATAGAGAATGGGACACTGCTTTAGAAGAAGCTTGCTTTTCAGGTTCTGCATCAGAATTGAGAACGCTTTTTTCCCAGCTTCTTATTTTCTGTGAAGTGTCTAACCCTCTTGAGCTATGGAAAAAATACTGGCGACGAATGTCAGATGATGTCCCAATTACGATATCAAGAGATTTACGGATTCCAAGTCTTTACATTAACGATCCAGAATTAGAAGGTTGTGTTTTGTATGAGCTCGAAATTATTCTTAACACCCATTCAAAAACAGTTACCGATTTTGGCCTCCCTAGACTATCTGACAGATTATTAGAAGACCTACGCAACAAAGAGTTGATGGAAGAAAAAAGTTACAACCGGAATGTTCTGGCAACAGAAGTCGCCTGCCTGGTGCCAAAACTTAATATGGATCAGAGGTCAGTATACAACCTTATTATAGATGTTGTTACTACTAGGAGGCAGGAGCTGATATTTGTCTACGGTCATGGCGGTACTGGGAAGACATTTCTCTGGAAGACCATCACAAATTCCCTGCGTTCCCAAGGTAAAATTGTGTTGGCAGTTGCATCATCAGGTATTGCTTCCTTACTCCTACCCTCTGGACGAACAGCACATACAAGGTTCAAGATTCCGCTTGAACTAACAGACGAATCTATTTGTAACATTAAAAAGAAGTCGCATATAGGCCGCTTGCTAGCTGAAACAGATCTCATAATTTGGGATGAAGCACCTATGAATGATCGTCGATGTTTTGAAACGTTAGACAGAACACTCAGGGATATCATGGATATTCCTGATGTGGCGTTTGGCGGAAAGACTATTATTTTGGGTGGCGATTTCAGGCAAACGCTACCGGTGAAAAAAGGCGCGTCTAAGCCTGAGATAATATCATCTTCCATTGCTGAATCGTATTTGTGGCTGCATTTTAGAGTTTGTATGCTAAAAGAAAATATGCGACTGCTGCAACCAACTAATAGTGAAGAAGAGAAGGAACTCACACGTTCATTTGCTGCTTGGTTACTTGACATAGGCGACGGTAAAATTGGAACACCAGATGCCGAAGACAGTTCAAGCTCTTCATGGGTAGGCATTCCTGAAAGATACTGCATTCCGGACGACAATGAATCTATCTCTAAACTGATCGATTTTATCTATGACGAAAACACACTACAAAATCCAACTGCTCAAGAATTACAGCAGAAAGCTATTGTCTGCCCAAAGAACGATACTGCAGATATCATTAACTCAACAGTTTTATCGATGGTCGAAGGCAGCAACGTTACCTATAGAAGCTCAGACGACGCAATTCCTCTCGGAAACGATAGAGGGGAAATTGAACTTCTGTATCCAATGGAGTATCTAAACACTCTCAAATTTTCGGGTATGCCACCCCATGAATTGGTGCTGAAAATAGGAGCACCAATTATGCTTCTAAGGAACCTTAATCTACAAGGCGGTATGTGTAATGGCACCAGGATGATCGTCAAGAAATTGTGGTCTAAACTGATAGAAGCCCAAGTTATTACCGGGAATAGAGTGGGTGAAAAAGTCTATATTCCAAGGATTATCCTAACAACTAAAGAACCCAGTATGTCATTCATTTTCAAAAGGAAGCAATTTCCAGTGAAGCTATGCTATGCAATGACGATCAACAAAAGCCAGGGGCAATCACTGAACAAGATTGGCATATATTTGCCCGAACCTGTGTTCGGCCATGGACAACTATACGTTGCGCTATCTAGAGCTACGTCCCCACATGGGTTAAAAATACTCATAAAACAACAAGAACACCAACCTCCTAATACGACTAAGAATATAGTGTATAGAGAATTCCTATCCAAAATTTCATAATACAATGGTTTTAGCTAAAGGCATATAGTACCCTTATTTCGTATAATGAATAGCAGTTTTTTATGTTGTTTCCATTCCGTTCTTATTTGAAACCACCCTGCTATCATTTATTTGCTGCTATATGATATACGTATATACATATGTTTCTATATTTGCAATCTTTCTATACTATCTGCATATTTTTTGCCCTCTACACACGATAGGTGCTTCTTGCAAATATAATTATGTTTCCTTTTCTGTCTTATACAAAGTTACTTTTACAGGCATTATGACGCACGCATGCATTTCTGACTTAGCAACGGGCACCAGAAACAAAATTCTCGAGGCACGCGTGTATCAAAAATGGATTAACCGTAAAAAGTCTAGCCCGGCACCGAGCGATTACTGTTGCATTCTAATTGACCGGGAGGTATGTACACAAAGTCTTCCTAACACTCTTATGACATCACATACGACTACATCTAATTTTTTTCAATATCTATAGGGGAACGCAGTCCAGGCCAGCATGGGTAAAAATGACATCCAGTACTTTAACGCACTCCTTCAAGAAGGCGCAGCATATAGAATATCAAACTTTACATCTTTTCCAACAATCAGATACCAGCGTACATTGGATAATACGATAACTCTAAGGTTCGGAAAGTATACAAAATTTGAAACCATACCATCAGAAACATTTCCGATGCATTACTTCAACTTTGTTTCGTACAACCAATTGTACTCGAAAATGTTTCACAAAGACACACCTGCAGATAAACAACCAACTCTAACAGGTATAACATTTATTCTAAAATTTACTTACTTTCTTGACATTATTATTTACATACGCATAAACCACCTTCATATAAATCTCCTCCCACATACTACATAGGGTGCCTAACAAGAGTGGACAATGTACGGCATTTTGGAAGTGTTGGATCAAACCAAACCGTCCTCCGGAAACTGGACATAGAAAACCTCAAGTAAGTATTGAAAATACAAAAAAAAATAAAAAATCAAACTTAACCAAAAAAAATAAAATACTTACTACACTGTTTCTGTCATGTCCACAGTGGCGATGTTGTGGAACTCACGCTTTGGGACGAAATGGCCGAAGAATTTAACAAGGACGCATTCGAAAAAATGCCTAAACCCGTTATCATAGCTGTAAGTTCCTGTAAAGTTACAGAGTATGCTGGCGGGATGCAGCTATCTGCCAGTTCCGCAACACGCTACTATCTGAATCCAGATATCCCAGAGCTTAAACAACTTCAAACTGAGTAAGCTACTTAACCAAATAAACTATATATGGCCTATACAAGTCTATTTTAGTACACCATCCCTGAACATACAATAACATTTTCCTGTTGCAAACACAATGCAGCTTTGTTGCCAAGTATGAAAAAGAACCAACACTTGATATTTGCAAAAGTCGGTATGCAGATCCATATAAAGAAATGTTCAGAAACAGATTTGCGCTGTCAACATTGCTAAACCAAAAGCCCGAAAGCTATAGGGTAAGACCTACCTAATGAAAAAAAATGTTCATTTAATTCAAAATACCCTTTTTTAAACCGTGTTGTATTACTCTTTAACATACCGACAACCCTATGATGTTCACAGTCGGTAAGATTTACATCTGAAGCAACCATATCTGGAATAAACACCGACCGAGACTGGTATTATCCGTCCTGTACTGAATGCATAACGAAAGTTGTAACTGACACAAGCACACCTGCGTGTCCAGACCACGGGCCACAACCAGAACCTGCATATAGGTAATATTCTAATAGATAATACAACATACTTATTGAAAAATGATGCCACTAAAAGTTGAAGAATAAATATACAGGTACAATTTTAAGATTTTCATATCCGATTCTTCAGACACGGCAACTTTAACTTGCTTCACCCCAAATGAGAATGCTCTCACTGGATACGACTGTAATGACTTGGTGAAAAAATACAACACACCCACGCCCCGTGACTTCCCAACAGAAATACTAGAAAACAGGGGAAAAACACATATTTTCCAGTTCCATTACAACCCAATGTGCGAAGCAGGCAAAGTTGATTTCTACTTTGATGCTATACTCGATCAACCTCTACAGATCGCAAGAACCATATCAGAACAAGAGCTAACTGGTAAATACAAACACATTACTTATTCTCTTTTTTTTGAATAAAAAAACAAATCCAAAAATAGAAACTAATACTACTTTACTAAAACAGACATTGGCGAATCATCTGGAACACCTTCATGTAGAGAAACTTTGGCGATTACCTCAATGTCTTCAACACAATCCCAGCTGCCACCAGGTATGGATACTTTATAGATTCACATTAACAACTAAACTAACTTCTAAGTAGCATCTAACATAACCCATCTTTTGTAAATACACCGACAACAGCCACACTTGAAGCTATGACACCAACACCATCAATGGAACTTGATTCAACACCAGACTTTTTGATAGCCACAACAATACCAACAGCACCACACCAGCAAGTGACAGACACCAAACCAGAATCGTTGGACAAAGAAGAAATCACAACACGAAGAGCGACTCACAAAACAGAAACCAAGGCATTAAAGCGAGCACTCTTCGAAGACCAGCCACCGGAACACAAGAAGGGGAAAAAGGACTAAATAGTGTTCTTGCGCTGCATTAAGTAAAATAAAAAATAGGTAGCAGTGACCCTAGATAGGTTCAGAAAGGGAACAAGCATAATGGCATATGCCACTGCTCTTTTGTAACAAAACCTTGAAACATGCCGTCATTCTGAATTCCACTATAGCTGGAATAGAAGGAATGCTAATGTAACGCCTACCAAACCCATATTTTGTAACACAAAACTTGAAGCATGGCAGTATTTTGACATCCACTACGAATGTATCTTCCCTTATTGTTTTGTGTATCGTTTTTTCCATTATAAGATTTTCGTTAATAAGTGATGCAACAACGTAGACTATAAATGATCTACATACGGTCTGAATCAAAATTTTTTGAGAACAATAAAACCAACAAACAAACATGAACCGACTGTATGTATACAAAAGAATAACAGAATTGGCAGGCACATGGGGCATCACTCGGAATGTGTCGTTGCTTAAGTAAAATAACATAAACGACCTTTAAATGTGACATTCTCTAAACTACCAAAACCTATAAGAAATTGCCAACCACTAACGACCAAGAAACGCCTCCAAACACAAGCATCACACCTTTGCTTATGCAAAAACACATTGGGACTTTTGGGATTCACTCCATACCCAAAATCTCATAGACAACAAAATAAACAAACTGGTAAATCCAACCACTACTAGAAACCTGGGAAATCAATTCAGAAATTTAAAAGATGGACCCAAAACATACATCATGACATAAAAGAGGTAGATACATCATATTCATTCATAGGTAATTTACAAACACAGAAAGATACACATCATAACCAAAATACACATTGCTTCACTAGCATAGCTACCTACACATAAGCAAACACACCACTAGAATTTCTGAAATACAGCACCTACTACCAGCACAACATACACAAAAGCAAACTTCTACTAGAAACCTACACCACTAGGTAACCCATCTTCTTATGCTGGCAGAACAAAAACCATAACAAGCATCTTCACCAACAAACCCTAGGCAACTGCAGGACCCCTTATCTTCATCATGAGATTCATCTTCTGCTCCATCTTCACCTCCGTCTCTTTTCCATTTAACACCAACCGAATAGCCTTCTCCATATCATCTAGCTGCATACGCTCCAACACCTTTACAGCCTCAAGAGCATCTTCATCCCCCACTGACGTTCTCAACTCACGAATGTAACCATGTCTCTTCCTAACATTCTCTCTCAACTCACGTGACAAAAGCCTAAACTGCAACAACTTTCGCCTATCCTCAGCAACTTCACTTTCAAACAAACCCACCAAACGATCTTTAGTCGACCCAGAACCAGCAGCCATTGAAGGACCTTCTATCATTGGTAACATTGGTACCTGAACCTGTTCTGCCATTTTAACAACAAGAGTAACAATAAAAGTGATAAAAGAAGAAAAACAAGATGAATACACTAGAACGATACCATAGGGATTTATATAGGCACCTAAATAGTGGGAGACAATCCTGACTGATTGCTGTGAGAAGTCAGTTCATCGAGCCTCCAAAAACCACATGCAACCACAGGAAACACTAAAACACCACTGCTGCTGAATGCTAACAACAGCCCACAGTTAACCAACCACTATGCCTAACAGTCACAACCAATATAACGTATAAACCATCTATCAAATAGTTCAGCCCAAGCCCAAAAAAGAAGTTGCTTCTTAATACAGCCCATATATCTATATAACTAACTCAATTAGTTTTTATAAAAACCCATAACCAAATATAAAACCATCAAAATTGAACCATAAACGTATACGTGCCTACATATACATATATATGAAAGCTAACAAAAAAAATAATTCAAAACCCGCCGCGGCGAAGCGCGTGTTTCAAAATCTTGTTGTGAAACATTATCCATTGACTATTACATTAGTTTTTTTGTTGTTGATATATTTAGGTTTTTAACTCGATATTACAAGTCCATTAGTTAGGTCGTACTAAAAGCGTAAAACATAAAATTGATTAATTGAGTAACTTGTAATGTATATAGTGTAGTACATTTGATTTGGCCCATCTTATATATCGTAAACGGACGACGGGCTAAATGGCACGGGTAAAACGGGCGAGCTAAACTGGCGCAAGTTAAATGGGAAAAAAACATATAAAAACTTATAATTAAAAAATAAACATACTTGTTTGAGCGCCGGAGATAAAAAATTAAATATAAAATATCCGCCGAGTATCCTAATTCATATTTTACATGTGCGCTCGTTTATCCTATCAATAATAAAAAAAATGGGCAAAAAATACTCCATTTTTTTTATTAGTATAAAAAAGTGTATATATTAATTAAAATGAGTAAAATTTGCCGCCTCTACTTATAACAATTATAGAGACTACACTTAATATTCTTATAACATTACCTCTAACATTTATCGTTCTAAAAAAAAGGATAGATCGTGGTAAAGTGTAAAACCATTACCTATAGTAATTATTTTCATTCGTTAGATCAAGGTTGTCAAGATCCCAATCTTGATCTTAGTATCTTACGATTTTACGATACGGTAAAGCAAAAACGATCCGGATCTTACGTAGGATCTTTGCATGCTTAAGATCTTACACTATCCCGATCTTGATCATAGGATCTTAGGATCTACTACGATCCGATCTTACTTTTTCTCGAAAAAACAAAAAAACTACAAATTTATAGTTCTGTTTTGTATAATCTAAAAAACAACATGTAATCTTCTTATATATTTCATAATCTTATTTTAGGACCACATTTTTATGAAATATTCGTATAATTTTATATTTACGACGTATATTAATTTGTAAATTTGTAAAATATTGCAAAAACTACTAAAAAATTACATTATACTAAGATATTACGATCCCGATCCTACTTTACGATCTCGATCTTGCAAAGACGAAAACGAACCTAGATAAGATCCCGATCTTAAAAACCTTGCGTTAGATTGTACTCTTAAGTGAAAGTGTCAAACATGAAATTGAGCAAATTGTAATGTTTAGTAGTACTAGTATATTAGGCACATCTGTATGCATTTTACTACGTGGCAATCCGCAACTTCATAAATCAACCAATCACAACACGCCTCTCACCCTCACACGGATCACCATCAACGGTCATTTACCCCAGCCCACAAATCCAACGAACCAAAACACCCCTCATTCCTCTCACAAAAGAAACACAAAACCCACTATAAAAACACACCCACCCACCCATCACAAACCCAAATCACAATCAAATTTAAAACCAATTTTATTTTCAAAATAAAATGTCAGGAAGAGGGAAAGGAGGAAAAGGGCTAGGCAAAGGAGGAGCAAAGCGTCATCGCAAAGTGCTTCGTGACAACATCCAAGGTATCACCAAACCAGCAATCCGTCGTTTGGCTCGTCGTGGTGGTGTCAAGCGTATCAGCGGCCTGATTTATGAAGAGACCAGAGGTGTTTTGAAGATTTTTTTGGAAAATGTGATCCGTGATGCTGTAACTTACACTGAGCATGCTCGCCGTAAAACAGTGACTGCAATGGATGTGGTTTATGCTTTGAAGAGGCAAGGAAGGACCCTTTATGGTTTTGGGGGTTAGGGTTTTAGATCTGTTTAGGTGCACGACCAGTTAAGTCTTGGGAATTTATGTTTTAGATCTGTTTAGGCGCGTGAGCAGTTACATCTTGGGAATTAGTACTGTGTATGAATCTTATAATTTTATTATATTTACGATGTAGCTGTTAATTAATGGATTTTAATTACTGTTTCACTTGATTTTTGTTGTTTTATTTTCTCATCTTTGTGTACTGTGTTAATTGACAAATTGGGTAATTGTGGGGTTGTTTGTTTTAGCTTATATAAGCTAAATGCATTCTGGCTTATATAATAAAGTTCTAGTTGTGGCTTATTTGGAGACTTATGGATTATATAGTCTTCAAATAAACACTTAAAAACTTGAGCTTAATAGAATATAAGCTGGCATATAGCTTATATTTGACTTATATTATTAATTTTGTGGCTTATTTTCTGTAAGTTTATAATAAATTTGTAAGTCTAAGTTTCCAAATAAGTCACAAAAGTAAGGTCTATGTTATAAGCTTATATCATGATGTTTTGGCTTATTTGGTTTGGGCTTATGTTTTATAACTAGTTGTTACTTTGACCTGCAATGCATCCATTTCTAACTGTACTATTCGAAGTTGTGACTGAACTTCGTATGTTTTAAGGTGTATATTGATTTTAGCTACCGTGCCTTCTGCTGCTGCATTTCATCTAATTAAGAGCTTAAATTTGTTTGCCTTAGGAGCACATTAGTGATTTACATGTTCTTAGGAATTGGGTGGTTTAGTAACATCAGAACATTTCATTGCTAGAGCTCTGCGCAACTACTGTGATACATTAAGCATAAGATCAGCAATATCACAAGTTACTGTAAACTGCAGCATGTTGGTCAACTTTTTACCAAAAACTAAAAGCTTAACGCTTACATGGTTGTCCTACAAAACCTCTCCGCTACATCACCACAGGGGAAAACAAATCATTGAAAACAAAATTTTATTTTCAAAATACACAGTACTACGTAAATATCATAACAAAAAGATTCATATTATAAACGGAGATCGTACGTGTTGATCACTCAAAATCATATACACAATACATTTGTGGCAGTAAGCAATCTTTCTCACACGTTGGGGTGAACTTAATTAATACTCTTTCAAAGTATTCACATTAAGGGGAAATGATCCTTGCTGTCGGCAAACAGCCAAGTGACCTGCAAGACATTTTTGCCTAATTTAACCCATTCATCTTAGAACATATTTGTCGTGTTTGAGAATCTTTCAAACTTCTTTCCTTTTGTTTACATACTACTGTATATATTTATTTAACATTAGTTAATACTTAACTATTAATTAATTAACGATTGTTAAAGTTATATTGTCACTTGCTCGGTTTAATTAACAAATACATAAATATATATTTATTAAATAAATTAATAAATACAATAAATATATTTATTAATTAGATTAACCTTTTACATATTGTGTGCAATCCCGTAATCTCGAGTTCGATCCTATCACACGACTATTAAATATAAGTCCATAAACTTAAAGATCCTCCCACCTAAGTCTAGGTCTTCCCCTTCTCCTCGACCCGTTGACTATCAATGCTTACTGGTGCTGGTGCTGACTGTTGTCTTCTCCTGACATGTCCGAACCACCTCAACCGTCCTTCTCTCATCTTGTCGATGATCGTCCTGACCTCAAGCTGATCTCTATAAACTCCAATAAACTCCAATAGGGATCATGTCGAGCAATGTTTTACCACAAGTCCACCTTAGCATCCTCAATTCCGCCACTTCCATCCTGTTTGCAAAGGCCTTAGTAATAGGCCAACACTCTGACCTAGGGCTGAGCATCGGTCCGGAACCGGACCGGACCGGCCAAGACCGGACCGGACCGAGGACCGAAATGGTCTGAAACCCCGGACCGAGACCGGACCGAAATAGTCCGGTCCGGTCCGGGTTGGTCCGGTCCGGTTCGGTCCTCGGTCCGGTCCGGTCCTATTAGACATATTTGACAAGATTTTTGTAAGACCGAACCGGACCGGACCGGACCGACCGGACCGAGGACCGAATTCGTCCAAAACCCCGGACCGAGGACCGGACCGAAATTGCTCGGTCCGGTTCGGTTCGGTCCGGTCCGGTCCGGTTTTCCGGTCCGGGTCGGTTTTGGGTCTGCGGTGCTCAGCCCTACTCTGACCCATACAACATGGCCGACCTAATTGCGATTCTATAGAATTTTCCCTTCAATCCGAGGGGAACATTTCTATCACATAGGACTTGTCGCCGCCCTCCACTTCATCCAAGCTATTTTAATACGGTGGGATACATCTTCGTCGATCCTCCCGTCTTTGTGCAACAACGATCCAAGGTACCTAAAAGACTCCTTAGGTTGTAGGATCCGGTCTCCAATACAGATCTCTACTTCTTCGTTCGGTGCAGTCCCACCATTACGGAAGTTACATCTTAGATAATCTGTCTTCTCTCGACTGACCCCAAGGCCATTGTCTTCTAGAACTTCTCTCCAATTCTCAAGTTTGATGTTTAAACCCTCCGCCGATTCTCATACTAATGCGATATCGTCAGCGAAAATCAAGCACCATGGGATGTCTTCTTGAATCCCTCTCGATAGCTCATCGAGGATCAAAGCAAATACGTATGGGCTGATTGCCGATCCTTGGTGAAGCCCCACTTCCACGGAGAAAAACTATGTGCTTCCGACTGGAGTCCTTACTCGGGTTTTCGCACCATCGTACATATCCCTAATAACCTTAATGTATCTCCTAGATGCTCCTTTTTCGACAAGGGTCTTCCAAATCAGCTCCCGTGGAATGCTGTCATACGCCTTTTCTAGATCTAGGAAGGCCATATGCAAGTCTCTTTGTTTCTCCCTATACTTCTCCATACGACTTCTAATAAGGTGTATAGCCTCGACCGACGATCTTCCGGGCATAAAACCGAACTGGTTATGGGACACTGAAGTTTCCCTTCGTAGCCTTCTCTCAATCACTCTCTCCCAAAGCTTCATGGTGTGACTGAGAAGCTTTATACCTCTATAGTTGCTGCAAACTTGCGCATCACCTTTGTTTTTGAAGATTGGGATGACCTCACTAAATCTCCACTCTTTAGGCATCTTTGCGCTAGTAAAGATCTTGTTAAAGAGGTTAGTAAGCCATAAGATACCCTCATCCCCTAGGCTTCTCCAAGCTTCTCCGGACCTACTGCCTTATTTCTCCCCATCTTCTGTAAGGCCGATCTCACTTCCGCCTGGCTAATCCTTAAGTAGTAGCAATCCGAGTTTGGCAAACTGCTAGGGTCCCTGACATCCTCGCGTCCCTCCGATTCTCTAGCGTTGAAAAGAGAGGAGAAGTATTCTTCCCATCTTTTCTTAGTCTCTTCTTCATCCATAATGGTTCGACCATGTTCATCTTTAATAAAACATATGTCCCCTAGATCCCTTCTTCTTCTCTCCCGGGCTTTTGCAATCCTGAAGATATCATTAGCTCCCTCTTTAGAGTCTAGTTTCTTGTACAAATCTTCATACGCCTTTTCTTTCGCTTGGGCCACGACCTTCTTTGCTTCTCTCTTGGCTTCTTTATACCTCTCATGTGCCCTAAGCCGCTCCTCTTGGTTACCCTCCCTACACGAGAGCATCTCCCTAAATCTAGCTTGTTTCACCGCGACTTTCGATTGCAACTATTTTGTGGTATCCTTGATAAACTAATCTTGCGACAAAGCCCAAAATAAATAGATGTATTAAACTAATCTTTCGAGAGCATCTCCCAAAATAAATAGATGTATTAAACTAATCTTGCGACAAAGCCACTGTTTTGTTGTCAATTACTCTTTTCAGTTTACCTTATGTGTGTACATACTGCTTATTCATTGCCAAATAAGCATAGAGATGTGAAAGTGTATTCAATTATATTGAACCCATATCACATAATCACTCTCAAAATGCAATGGCAATCACCCTTGGGGTATTTGCTTTACATGTTGGTTTGTTGCACTTGTTACTATTTCATCACTGTGGTATCCTTGATATGCATTTAGAATTCAAGAGCTACTTTTTACCATTCTATTTTCAGATTCTTTTGGATGCAAATACTCTAAAAACAGAATGTTAAGAGGTAAAAGATGAATCAGAATTCTTAATAAAAGGTCCACATACATCAAATATCAACAAATTGCAAGAGAACCATCCAACAAAAAGCCATATAGACAATGTATGGGAGAAAAAGCTTGAGTTAAATACCCTATATAGCCGTAAAATAAGCTAATCCAAACACCTCGTAAGTTTTGTTTTTATAAGGACTGATAATATTTTAGAAATTTGAAGTATTGTAAAGCAGATAACAAAAAAAGTTCTATGTATATGAGATATCTCCTGATAAACCTTTTCAGATCTATGACTGAAATCAGATGGTTATTTGAGCCGCTGGTGCTGCAATATAAACAGGCAGAAGAGACACTCAGAGGGTGTTTGGATGTAGGATTTAAAAGTGATTATTTGATGGAAAGTTATCAGTCTATTAACCTGATCTTTATTACGTAAATATTTATAACAGAAAGTGTTTTAACTCGGAACAAATTTGAAACTTTGTTTATGTTTTATAGACTTGATCAATTTTTTGTCCATTTTGTTATTCGTTAATTATTAAATAGTATTTCTTAGATTCTAACGGCCGGCACCACATTATAAAAATATTGCATCTGCAGGCTATTCAAGATGCCAACATTTATATAAGACAATATTTATATAAGATGCCATTAAGGGAAAACAAAAAAATGCAATACAAGCATCTCCTCAATATATAAAGTCCCTTCAAGTTTAACCTATCAAACATTCACTACACTAATCAACCCACACGAAACAAAATGACAAGTGGAGTAAGAAGAGTTAAGCTAGGATCACAAGGCATGGAAGTATCAGCTCTCGGGTTAGGTTGTATGAGCTTGACCGATAGTGGCTATGGACCTGGAAAAGCCGAACAAGACATGATCAAACTCATCCATCATGCTGTCAGCTCAGGTGTTACTCATCTCGATACCTCAAACTTCTATGGCCCTTTCCTAAATGAAATCCTCATTGGCAAGGTCGTTTATTTATACTAGTTACTCTTGTTTTTTAGTTGTTAAATTTTAAGTGGACGCTAATTTTATGTAATTGGTTTGTGATTTAGGCGTTGAAAGGACTGGATAGAGGAAGTGTGCAATTGGCAACGAAATTTGGAATCAAATCCGTGTTTCCTGAGACTGAAATATGTAATGATCCAGAGTACACGAGGGCTTGTTGTGAAGCTAGTTTGAAACGTCTTGATGTTGAGTATATTGATCTTTATTATGTTCATCGTGTCGACTCTCGTGTTCCTATTGAGATCACGGTTAGCATATCCATATCCCGTGTTTTCTTAATTTTGTTCCGAAATAAAAACTGTAGTTTGGGCATTCAGGCTGTAAATCTGTAAACCAAACGCCCCCTTCGGCTGTAGGTCTGGGCCTTCAACCTGTAAATCTGTTTGTAAACTAAGTGTTCTCCATTGATTGTAGATGGGAGAACTAAAGAAATTGGTGGAGGAAGGTAAAATCAAATATATAGGTCTTTCTGAGGCAACCCCTGCAACGATTAGAAGAGCACATGCTGTTCATCCAATTACAGCTGTACAGTTAGAGTGGTCTCTATGCACTAGAGTCCACGAAGAGGACGTAATTCCGACTTGCAGGTAAGCTAAGTCTGAGGTTGCACGAAACTTTGGTGTGTCGAAAACTAATGGTTGTTCGTTTTAGGCATGTAGTTATATAGCCATATAGATGTGCTGTATGTTAGTATTCTGTTATTGATGTCTCTTAAATGACCGATGGGCGATGTGGCGATGTTATATATCTTGAATCATTTTCAACTGATGTTTTTCAGAGAACTAGGTATCGGGATTGTTCCATACGGTCCTCTGGGCAGTGGGTTTCTTGCTTCGGGTCCCAAGTTGGTCGAAGACATGTCAGATAACAGGAAGGTTTGTGTGTTCATACATATAAAGGTTCTAACTGTCTCAAATATCATTAGCCGAGGTAGTTCCAAACCCATGTTAGACTCTATTGCGGACATGCTCTACTATATTTGAAGAAAAATTATCAACAAAATAATGCGAGTATGATCCTTGTTTTGTCATATATATAAATATGAATGTTAATGTGTAAAAAAAGAGTCGCATTGGCCAAAAGTCAATTCACTTGAACCAAGTTTGATTTGTATGATATTCGAAGTCTTATCGTTTGTTGTGATTCTGAACTTCTCTATTGTAGTACTATAATCCGAGATTACAAGGGGAAAATCTTGAACACAACACAATCTTGTTCAATCGAATTCAAGAAATTGCTGAGAAGAAAGGGTGCACCACGTCTCAGCTGGCATTGGCATGGGTTCTACACCAAGGGGACGATATCAGCCCCATCCCGGGCACCTCAAGGTTTGAGAACTTTGACCAGAACATAGGAGCTTTGTCTGTAAAACTCTCAATGGCTGAAATGGCTGAGCTCGAGTCTATTGCTTCAGCCGATGCTTTCAAGGGCAGTAGATTACCTCCTCCGGTATTGGCTCTTTCTTACGTTGAGACTCCGTCATTGTCATCGTGGAAATAACATGCTCAGTGGCACCACCCTTGCAAACATAAATAGACATTAGTAGACAGCTGAGAAATGTATGAATGTCACAAACCCGCCTCGTGTGGCGGGGCGGCTTTTTCTTTCACAATAAGACCTTGACAATTACGCGCGAGGGACTATCCTTTCTATCGCTTGCCCTTTCTTTTCATTCTCAAGACAAGGCTCTCTCTCTTTTATAAGGTGAAGCAAAACGCATGGTGTTGAAAGCTCAATAAACACAGACGAACACGATTCAAGGCATGTTGTTTATACATCATTCTTTAAGACTTGATGCATTTAATGCAATCAATGCAAATCTTACTTAATGACTAGAACTTGTAACAAAGGCTTAGAGTTTCTCAAGCTTTTCTAAAAAGCTTTCAAAAACCTTGTTTTGCAATGCCAAAACTTTGTCAAAAAGCTTTTAAAATTATAAAAAGCTTTTCACCACTTTTTTTCATTGTCTTAGTTATCGATAATAAATGTAATTAAATCCACAAAATTGCAAATTGTGTTTTGCCAAATTATGACTGAATTGAACTTCATCACAATAAGCTTGACATCACTAAACCGACTAGTGAATCCAAGCGAATCGTGTTGAGTCATGAGAAAATTACATTACATACTGCTATGTTAGCTTTTTTTCCGTAACAACAGAATCATCATAACAACAAAAAAATCAAGCTTTTTTGTTAACATCATATTTCTTGTGTTATGATATAACTCAGCTTTTTCTTTAATT
Organism: Glebionis coronaria; assembly: GCA_025667525.1. Taxonomy (NCBI): domain Eukaryota; kingdom Viridiplantae; phylum Streptophyta; class Magnoliopsida; order Asterales; family Asteraceae; genus Glebionis; species Glebionis coronaria. Next base: position 551,172,848 of record CM046880.1, read on the forward strand.
TAAATTTAAAACAATACTTTTAAGTAAAATTTACAATTTTTAAAAAGGTTAAATTTATATATTACTAATGTACTTTTTAATTTTTACATAAACTAATATAAGATATTACTAATATGGTTATTAAAACTTTTAATTTTATTAAAATATAAATAATATGACCGATTATTTCACGTTACAACTCAAAAATAACCGGCACATTATTTTAATTGATATTGGCTAATATTGACTAGTGACAAGGATATATCCCTATATATAAGAGGCAACGGTGTGGTGGCGAGGGTGGCTCGCCGTGCCTAGGTGGCACGCTCGCCACCTCTCGCCGCCCTTCGCCGTTACACCCACCCCCCTCGCCGGTTGTCAAATGTCACAAAGTGACATTGCTCGTTGGATGCAGTAGGTGGGGCCCACAATGTTTTCTAACCGTTACAAACGGCTATAATTTTAAAAAAAAAAAAAAAAAAAAAAAATTTATTATTTTTAAACCCTATATAAACTCATTACCTTATACATTTTTAAACACACAAAATACATTCTACAATCAAAAAAACACTCCAAAAATCACAAAAAAAATGTCAAACCTCCCAAACGATTACCTCAACTACGCTAACATCCTCAACCACGGCACGGATCCGAATCAATCGTCGTCTTCTTCTCCCGCGACGCAATCCGGCCAAGGATCCGGCCAAGGTTCCGGTCAAAACTATTCGCAACAATACTTTCCACCATTAACACCCCACCAAATTTATCAACAACAACTAGCGTTTCACCAAAATCAATATTCACCACCTCAATATCCATATCCACCATCTCAATATCCATATCCACCATCTCAATATCCACCATCTCAAAATGTCCCCGAAACTCAATTCAAAGTACCACAATCTCAACCGCCACAACGAAAGCCAAAAAATACCGGTCGTGGCAGAGGGAAACGGCCGGCAAAAAAAAATGTTGCGGTTGATTTGTCCGCAGACGAGGACGACATCGATGATGTAGATGAAGTTGAATTTTCGGCACCCCTACGGTGGTCACCTGATGAGGAAAAAATACTGGCCGAGGTTTGGGTCGCCGCTTCCGAAGACAAAGAACGCGGGAATGATCAAACTGAAGAGTTTTTTTGGAACACGATTTTGGAAGATTTCAACCGGCGTAACTCAATCAAGCGTACGAAGAATATGCTGACCGGGAAATGGAGTCGTTCACACCCCGATGTTCAAAAGTTTCACGCTATCTTCAAAAGCCTTAAAAAGGCTAGCGGTGAAAACGACGACGACGTGCTTGAAGCTGCACGACGTGAATTCGCGGCTTGTAACGAACGCCGAAAATTTACGCTTGAACATATGTGGAGGGTGCTTAGAAACTTCTCAAAATGGAACGCACCCGAGGGTCTTGACCAAATTGATCATAGCAACGTATTTGCTCCAGATGCTAAGCGTCGACCACCCGGCAAACAGAGACCCGCCAAGAAGACACGATCAGAAACAACTGAGAGCAGCACGGGTAGTGGATCGACCACTTCGAAGGAAGACATAAACGATGCTTTACTCCGCAAATTAAACGCGGGTAAAGAGCTGTACGATTCGAGGAAAGCTAAAGCCGATGCCGAGAAGGCTAAAGTGGATGCCGATATGGAGTTTAAAGAGCTGGAGTTTCTCTCCATTCGGACCGACGATTTGCCAGAACCTCAAAAGTCGGTTATCATGAGGAAACAACTACAAATCGCGGCAAAATATCAAATCTAGGATGTTTTTTTTTGTATTGTTTTTTTTTCGTATTGTCTTTTTTTTCCGTATTTTTATATTCGTAGCGTAATTTTATTTCTCGTATTTGTATTTTATTTTTTAGTATTTTGTAATTTTTAATTTTATGAAATGAATTTTTATTTTGTGTGAAAATTGAAAAATTAAATAAAATGGTGAGTGGTGGGACCCAAGTGAAGAGGAGAGAGACTAGTTGTGATAAAGGGGGTATTTTTGGAGAAGAGGAGAGAGATTAGTTGGTATGACGTGGCGCTGATGTGGCGCAGTGAAGAGGTATTACCTTAGCCATGATACCTTTCCCTCTTTAAATAAATAAATACAAATTAACCATCTTTATCTTATATTATTGTCATCCAGTTCTGAAATCCTCAATTCCTCATCTTATTCTTAAACACGTTTATTTATGTCATCCAAATCCCTATATTATTCTTAAACACAAAAATCTTGTTTAATCTTTATACCGTTTGTATCTTATAAACTCATACCTGAAACCAAGCTGCCGGAATATACTAGTGTCGTCGAGAGTATGTATGTAGTCGGAATGTGCTGGTGCAAAAGTCGTCGTTATATGCAAGTGAAACTGTTGCACGTGAAATTAAAGGGGCTTCACTAGCGGATAGGATCAGGGTGGATTTGCTTCAAATTTTGGGTATAAATCCTTGTTGTTCAAAGATTTTTCTGAAAAAAATGAAGGATTAGTAGGGCCGTTCCATGGAGTTTGAAGGCCATGTGCGGGTCTAACAATATAAGCCTCTCGAGAACACGATGGCACACACGCCTCGGTCATCCCGGGGAACATGTGCTTCATCGTTTATAGTCCCGTAATTTGATTTCCGTTCATAAATGAAAATTGTCCACTTTGTGTCATGCGTGTTAACTAGATAAACATGTCCAACTTTTGTTTTATAGTTATGAGTCATCTGTTGAGTCAGCATTTGAAATTATTCACTCGGATTTATGGACATCCCCAGTGTCGAGTGGAAGTGGAACTATTTTCTTAGATCAATTTTCGCACTTTGTTTGGGTCTACCGTTTGCATAAAAAATCCGATTTGTTTGCTACTTTTGTTGTTTGTTCGTGCGTATGTCAATAAACAGTTTAATGTAGACATTAAGGCTTTGTAGTGTAACCATTGGGGTGAATATGATAACACTCGTTTCCATGACCTTTTTCACCAAAATGGCATACAATTTCGCTTTTGTGTCCTCGTACTTCCTGACCGAATTGCAAATCCGAACGTATGCTTCGCACCATAAATAATCTAATCAGTTCATTGCTTTTTCAAGCCCACGTGCCTCCCTCTTATTGGGTGGAAGCTCTTAATATGGCTGCTCATCTTTTGAACATATTACCTTCTACAAAATAACGAAATACCATTCACCAAACTTTACAACCAAACACCCACATATGGACATTTGCGTGTTTTGGATGCCTTTTCTATCCTCACGTTGATATTATACATAAACTCCAACCTCGCTCAACTCGTTGCATATTTCTAGGTTACCCCACGAACCATCGTGGTTACAGGTGTCTCGACATGTCTACGAATAAAATAATTATCTCACGACATGTTCGTTTTGATGAGGATGTCTTCCCATTAGGGACTCAGAATCCTTGTACACATTCAACTTATGATTTCCTTTTATTGTTTCCTCCTCCCAAATCTATGCCTACACGACCTGCCACTATACCACCTGCCACTACTTCCCAAAACCCACCATGTGACCAAACCCACCACGTGACCAAACCCACCACTCCCCGTAGCCTAGCTTACCCGCATCCACTTCTTCCTCAAAAAATGATATAGGCCCAGTTAACTCTCCACCCCAAGCAGTCAACAACGCACCCTCTATACAAACTACACTACAACCGGTATCTACTCATCCCATGGTTACTCGTGTTAAAGACAACATTATTAAACCTCCTGAGCGTATGAGTTGTCATGTCACCACCACTTCACCACTTCCCCGCTCTCATATTCACGCTCTTCGAGACCCCAACTAGCAAAAAACTATGTTAGATGAATATAATGCTTTAATTACTAACTGAACGTGGGTTCTTGTGCCCCGTCTGACTAATGTTAATATTGTTCGTTCTATGTGGCTTTTTAAGCATAAGTTTCATGCAGATGGCTCATTAAGCAGGCATAAAGCTCGTCTTGTTACCAATGGACGACGTCAGTAGCAGGGTATTGATTGTGATGAGACAATTAGTCCGGTGGTTAAACCGTTTACCATTCGTACTGTTTTGAGTCTCGCAATTTCTCGTGATTGGCCAATTCATCAACTTGACGTGAAGAATGCTTTTCTTCATGGTCATTTGTCTCAGACAGTTTATATGCACCAACCTCCCGGAATTGTTGATTTCGCCCGACCAAATTATGTACGTCATTTGCAAAAATCACTATATGGCCTAAAGTAGGCTCCTCAGGCTTGGTTTATATGTTTTGCTAGCTTTGCTACAAGGCTTGGTTTTCAGTCGAGTAAAACTGATGCATCCTTGTTTGTTTATCATTTTGGAACAAACAATGCTTATCCGTTGTTATATGTATATGATATTATACTTACTACGTCGTCTACATCACTGTTATAACGAATTATTGGCTCTTTTCATGGCGAGTTTACGATGACAGATCTTGTCTCTCTTAATTATTTTCTTGGTGTTTCTGCTCAGCGGACTGCATCTAGTTTATTTTTATCACAATCCAAATTTGCTAAAGAGATTATTGAGAAATTTCATATTCAACATTGCAATCCTTGTAGGACTTCGGTCGATACTAAATCCAAAAATAGGTCCTAATGATGACCCGGTTTCTGATTCCACCTTGTACCGTAGCTTGACAGGTGCTCTTTAGTATCTTACTTTTACGCGACGAGATATTTCTTATGTTGTTCAACATGATTGTCTTTATATGCATGATCCCCGTGAGCCTCATCTTGCTGCTTTGAAGAGGATTCTTCGGTATGTTCGTGGAACTTTGATCATGATCTTTAGCTACATGTTTCAACTACCACTTAGCTCATTGCATACACTGATGTTGATTGGGCAGGTTGCCTAGTCACCCGACGATCCACTTCCAGGTATTATGTTTTTCTTGGTGATAATCTACTGTCATGATATGCTAAACGACAAGTTACTGTATCTTGATTTAGTGTCGAGGCCGAATATCAGGGTGTTGCAAATGTTGTTGCTGAAACTGCGTGGATTCGTAATCTTTTATTGGAATTACATGATCCTTTGCATACTGCTACACTTGTTTACTATGACAATGTCAGTGTCGTTTATCTCTCTACTACTCTGGTACATCATCGGCGTACTAAGCATATCGAGATAGACATTCATTTTGTTCGTGATTATGTGGCTTCTGGGCAAGTACGTGTTTTACATGTTCCGTCTCGGTTTTGATATGCAGATATCTTCACCAAAGGGCTTCCCAGTGCTTTATTTACTGAGTTTCGTTCCAGTTTGAACGTACGAAAACTTCCCGTTCTAACTTCGGGTGAGTATTAGCCAAAGGTTTATTGGTCCATGCATTGTTTATTGAGCTTAGCCCATATCAGTTTTCTTATTGTGCAAGACATATGATGTATATATATTTTGATGATTAATAATAAGGCACGGAGTTTTACTAAATCTAATAATATTTAGATTTTCGACTCGATATTGCGAGCCGATTAGTTAGGTCGTAGTAAAGGTTAAATGTCACACCCCACCATGGCGGAATATGGGGCGCGACGTATGGATATCATCACAACATAGCGTGTCTATAGAGATAACTATAGGAAATAAGAAATGTCATAAAATGGTGACACAAAAGTCATGACAATATCTCAATAAATGCAGGAGTCTAGGTAAGTAGGTAACAGTCCTACCTCTTACCCAAGACAAACAAATAACACAAACAAACAAACATATAGGTGTCAACAGTATCACTAGATAAATGAACAAACAAAGCTAAGAAGGAACGGGGATCTCCTTCTATATGCAATCCTAAGGCATACAAGTCTAGCCACTTCTATCCTCAAGCTTAACCACATTCTCACCTGAAAGAGACACTAAAACACGTCAACATAAAGTTCGTGAGAGTCATAGGTTTAGACTCCAACGCTAAATCAGTTACAAGCTGTGAATAACAATCATCAACAAAAGAACATATGGACAATGTGTTACAAATATGCATTAACAACTATCAATCAAGATTAATCATACCAAACCAATCCAAGGCTCCTACCTTGCCAAACAACATCATGGTACCATAGATGATCACACTATGTACCTATCCCAAGGCCACTACCTTGGCAAACCACAAGGCCACCACCTTGTCAAACCTCAAGGCCACTACCTTGTCTAACCACAATAACTGAGACGGCACGTGTCCCCCGATCCAAATCATACACAAATCAAAAATCACATAGCAGTTAATCACATAATGTACACACAAGTCCATCTCAAATCACAAACACATTCACAACATCAATTTAGAAAATAACTCAACACAGTGTCTCTTCCATCCCATCTAGAAGTCAAAATCAATAGTAAACATGGGACTATGAAACTCACCTGATTGAGCTTCCCCAAACATCCGCGCACTAGCAAAAAGCTAACAACCAAAAACACATAATCAAAACATGAACCAAACACTAAAATGGCTCATCAACCTATGATGGACATCTAAACTTCTCCCATATATATACCTCATATATATGCTCTAATAATCTCATTACACCCCTCTATAAAGCCCTTAACTTGTTTTACTTCATAACACATCCCGTTAACATTTTATCAAAAACAGTCCCGTTTTTCATACCTTAAACTATGGGTCGATCTCCCCCTTAAACATAACCATGATCTCTGTAAAAGGAATATTCATACCCTTACATATGTTGGCTAACACCTCCCACTTGACCTAATCTTAAAGCTACTGTTAAGGCCCCGATATACATATATCTACTTTTGTCATTCCAGATTTCCTGATTTTAAACGTACTAAAAGTTTGTTACCATTAAGGGGTCTTACCCTAAACCACAACCTTATCCCAAGTGCAGATACTTAATACAATATATAAACCATCTCTCACGTTCGTGAGAAGATCCCAATGCAATCCTAAGTACCCCAAACAACCCAAAACTTAAAAAGAAAACAGGCTGAATTCAAAACTGTTTTGACCTCCGACTGTTGTAATGACCCACTTCCCGACCTCCAATTTAGTTCTCGTTGCTTGCATTGGAAAGCCACTTCAAATACCTTTCCAGGGGTACTTGGATCGTAAAATAAGAGTTTATAGAACTCCCGATATGATCAAAACAATTGACTCAAAAATCTGCCCAGTTTTTAAAAACGGGTTTAACAATATCAACCTCATTAATTAACCCTAATCCCTCTAATTACAAGCCCTAATTTATGTAATCATCATATTATGATTAATACAACATTAATTTACTGATTTTATATAAACCCTAACCCTAATCCATCATAAGAATGATTAAGAAATCATTAAAACAATTAAATTAAAAAAGGATTTGAAGGTTTTACCTTATGATTAATGAAAGATGAAAAACCCCTCAAAATTATGAAGAACCCTAACTATTTTTTAGTGAAACCCACGAATTTTATTAGCTCCAGGGATTTATGTTTTTATTTTTTTTTAGTAAAACATTATATAGTGTACACAAGAATCCTAGTCCAATTATAACACTTGTTTCCTTTTTTTTTCCTCTTTTTCTTTTTTTCCCAAACCGACCTAACACCCCTAAAATTCGTTTTTTATTTATTTTTATTATTAATATATGTAATAATAATATTACCTTAATTTTCCTTAATTTATTTCAGCTCCTAAAGCCTCCAAAACCTCAAAACCGTAAAACTAGTCAAATTTACGCGTTTTACCGAAAAAGTCGTAAAATATACACTTTTAAAAAAAATCTCAGATTTTGAAATAAACTTTATAATTAAGTCCTAAATGACCTAAAACCATCCCGAAAATTATTCCCGTGACTAATTACCTCATTCGAGACCTCTAAATGCTAAACCGTAAATCGTAAAAATACGATTTTCTGTAATACATATACGTATACGTAAAACCACTAAATAACACCATTTCACTTCATAGTCACTACCATGTGAGCTCATGAACATGAAATCATCACACATCGTTTCACTCACAAGGTACCCCGTACCGGAAACGATATCCAAACCACAATCTATACACACCAATAAGCACATAAACACGTAAAGACACGTAACTAGCACAAAATAAAATTAAGTGACGAACCTCAAAACCACGGTTGTCACATCACTCCCTCCTAATATAAATCTCGTCCCGAGATTTACTCCTTAGGATCAAACACACAAACAACAAATCACATGAGGATACTTGTTCTAAACGAACTCCCTTCATTTCCACGTGAACTTTAGTTCGAGTTTCAAAATACCACATATACAAACCAAAAATAATTAAACTCATTGCCAAACTCTTGACCTCACAGTCAATAAATCTCACAGATGACTCTTTGATAAAACAAAGACTCTTATTAATACAAGTCCCGAATAACCGTACATGCAAAATGCATTCTCAAACAACATTTACCAATCTCAATACTTGAAATGTATCATGTATACAACTCATTTTCCTCAGGTAATTCTATACTCATAAGCTAATGGTCCGATCTTTCCAAAGATCATAAATGGACCTAAAAACTCTACATCAACTCTTCCATTTTACCATAACGTACCACCCGTTACTATGGGTGGAACTCCCTACATAACTTTGTCACTAAATCTAGTGGTTTCCTCCTTTTCTACATAGCATCCCTTGTTGCTCTCATTCTATCCACAAACACCATTAATAGCCTCTTTTCCCAATTCTAGTCCACATTAGGGACAACTCAACCTATCCTTTCATATAGTGCCTCAAATGGCATTTATCGACTTCTAGTACGATAACTATCATTATATGAAAACTCAGCCATCGCTAACGAGTTTCCGAACTACCTCTAAATCAATCACCCATGCCCTCAATGTAACACCTAAGGTTGTATAAATATCTCACTTGCCTATCCTTTTCCAGTTAGCTGGATATACTCATATCCAATCATGTTTATCAACTCCCTTTAGTCCATATGGTTGTCCAAGCCACGCAACATACATGTTGACGCGTTCTCTGCTTTAGACAACTCAACTCGTGCAACCTACATCCTTCATCCAAACCACCCTAATACGTCATCCATATAGTTCAAGTTCGTCTCAGCTTCACTTCATTCTTCTTATTCTATGTCTCATCAACCATGCTTGCCTTTCCCAGATGGTACTTGGCCTTGCATATTTTTCTTTCATCACTTAACTCCACCCCTCACCTTTGCCAAATGTTCAATCAAGATGATTGAATATGTGTTGGAGACGTTCATGATCCGTATAGATCATTCTCCACGTCTCGTACACCAAATGCCTCTAGCATTCTAGGCAGATATAACAGTCCCAGCTCCACTAACTAAGTCTATCCAGTTCTTCCAAATCTTCAGTTCCTGCAACGTATAAGCGATCGCCTTTCTTTGTCATCCTCGTACGCGTCCAAGTCCTTGCTCCACGTATCGTCATGCTTCGCGAATTCATCCAGTCCTTCCGATAATGCCAAGATCGGCTCACTATCCAATCCACCTCTTCAGCCTCCAAAATGCTTCCTCATCCTTCCTCACTTCTCCCCTTGCTGGTTCCATGATATGCCATCATCTCTAACTACTCATCATGGTAGACTTAATATTAAAACTCACACTTGAAAATCTCACGTATAATTCCACTCCAAAACCAACACATACTTCGCCTCACTATCCTTCTTAGACTTTGAGTAGATCAAGATGTCGTCGATGCTCCCGATGACAACTCGTTTATACACGTTCATGCGCAATCGGTTCATTGACTCCATGGAATCCGCTAGTGCTTTGGCGAAGCCAAATGCATAACCGTAAACCCAAAGCGTTCATACAACATCCTTAGCAGTTTCAACTACGTCCTCCTTGCACCCTCTCCTAGAAGCAATACGAATAAATTTCCTACCTCGTTCTACTTGCGAAATTCTACACGCATTTTAACAGACCAATACTTCCTCTCATCAGACCGCTCAACCTCTTTCCACATCCAATCTACTACTAAGCAACTCAGCTTTTACCTTGCATCCGTTGCAATTTACATCAACTCTTGTTCTTGAAATCATCCAATCATCAATTTCCTTGGGAAGGCACTAACTGCAACTCCTCTCACCTCCCCTACTTGCTCTATTTATGGTTCTACCTCACAGTAATAGGCAAACCTACTAAATTTTAGGAAATTTTAGGAAAACTTACATGCCCTACGAACAATCATAAATACCTTTGAGGTATTGTATCCCCTTCCAACACTCTCTATGGCGCGTTACTTGTGCTAGTATCCCACAAATCTCTATTCATTTCCTTGGTACTCCTAAGAGACCTCATAACCACATTAGTTCGTCTACGAACTTCTTTCCTCCCCGCTAAGGGTATTCCGACCGTTCTCATGGCCACCTACTTAAGCGTGTAGGCGCGACCAAGTCTTTCATATGACTACCTCAACGCTCCCGAACAATACGAAACCAAAACTACATCTGAATCCATCAGATACGATCAGCGAATCAAACCCACGGATAACTAACGACATTTCACGTGCACCAGTTAAAACAAGTCAAAACCATGAGACTCAAAAGAAAACTCAAACCCGAAACGTGTATCAATTCAAAATGACCCATGACAACGAAAAATAATCCAAGAAACACTCAATGGCAACCAAACATATTACGCCCCGCGACATATTATTTAAACTTTGCAAAAGATCGACTTTTCCAAAAGAATATATATCTTTTTTTTTTATTATTATTACCTCCCACATCTATGTGACTCAAACAATATACCAACAACCTTCTAGGCGATCTCAAAACTCAACCCAAAGACTAGATATCCCGTGCACCCCAAATAAAATAAACTACTATTCAAAACTCAACCTTGAACCCGACACTTGTACAACAATTCCGACCAGTCCACTGACCTCCCATTACTATACTTTCTGAATATTTGAAAAGTACGTTCCGAGTACATAATTTTTGGCTTTTGAATCACTAAAAAATATCTAAAAACGAACAAGTTATGACCAAAACAGTTTTATACTAGTTGTTTTAAAAAAAACTAAAGAATAAACTTAGTGATTAATGTAATCCTTTTAAATGACAGATATAATTGTACGTGAAATCTTCATAAACTCAATTTAACCTTGTATAAATAATTATAAATGACATAAATTGGTCGAACTCAATTATATAAACTATGTAGGTAGAAAGAAATTTTTATTTCGCTTTATTTCAAATAAAGTCTTTTAGAATTTGAAATATATAAGTGTTGATTAAAAAGAAATCTTACGTTACATCTTGTTTCAAACACGACTCCAACACCTTACCCTTATTTTACCGAATACAACCAACCATCTAACTCAATATATACCGACCAAAAGAAATGCAAGACCCAACACAAAAGATTTCATTATCTCAAAAGAAATCCCAAGTTATTTCAATAGACTTAAAACCAAGAACACCATTTTAAAGCGTACACGTGAAATATGAAACTCAAAGAATACGCTACAAGACAAACTTCAAAAAATTCAAAACGTCGTTGGAACTCCAACAAACTCCAGCACCATAAAACACGAACAAACACAAGGTACGTTCAAGTTATAATAACTAGTGAACGACCATATACCATAACCTAATACGTAGTAGTATATATATATCCGCATATATATACCTATCGAATCTCCCAAACATACTCGTTATCATACATGTCAAGTCAATCAATCGCTTTATACGCTCGTTTTTCTATACGAGTAATCACCATCGCACTGTGCCACAACAAGGCATAAAGCCCACCTCCAACACCAAACCATATCGTGTGACCCCATAATCACACAACACAACTATAATCCAAAACATATAACACAAAAAGAACAATAGCCATATCATAGGCAGCAATTACATAAACTCATATATAATACGTATACCCAAATTCTACATCTCACCATATACAAGCATGTACTAACCCTCTTTCATGCAATCATACTTGAGAACCCATTGAAGTTGTGGTACTTGTATAACTATGTTGGCCACCATACTTATACAATTACCCTTTCCCCAATGCACTCCCTCCTATGATGACACTTATAAGAATCAATACAACATATAACACATAAATCCATCTACTCACATAAGCTCATAACCACATAAACAATAAGGTCAAAAACTCCATCTATTAAAATAACATAGTAATACTCTTGGAATACAAAAATCCATAGTCTAGCTAAAACAGCATAGACTAAATCCAAAACGGAAACATAATCAGTTATAAGTCATGTCGCCCGTAAGAGTGGAAACAGCTTAAAATCCTTCCTACCCGTGTACTCCTAGTAGCTCGAACCACCACACGATTCTTAGGGAACATGACTTAAACATCAAAAGAAAAGTAACATACCTCAGGTATGTAAAATAACTCGATAAAAGATAGAAACTACCTTGTACTAAATTATGTACTATAATGTACAATTGAAGCAAAATACAACAGTGACTGGCGTGGACGATTATGGTTCAACCCGCACTAGTCATAAACCCGAAAAGAAAATAACATGTGACTAAGTATGAACATACTACGGTTCAATTCATACTAGTCAAAACATCGCAATAAATAACATCCAAACACATCAATTACTATAAAATGGACACATACTCCTATGACGCCTATATGCAGGGACCCTTAAGCTATAGACTAGGCTACACGACTAGGCAACCTAATTCTCTATAACCATTGTCTCTGATACCATTCTGTCACACCCCACCATGGCGGAATATGGGGCGCGACGTATGGATATCATCACAACATGGCGTGTCGATAGAGATAACTATAGGAAATAAGAAATGTCATAAAATGGTGACACAAAAGTCATGACAATATCTCAATAAATGCAGGAGTCTAGGTAAGTAGGTAACAGTCCTACCTCTTACCCAAGACAAAAAAATAACACAAACAAATAAACATATAGGTGCCAACAGTATCACTAGATAAATGAACAAACAAAGCTAAGAAGGAACGGGGATCTCCTTCTATATGCAATCCTAAGGCATCTAAGTCTAGCCACTTCTATCCTCAAGCTTAACCACATTCTCACCTGAAAGAGACACTAAAACACGTCAACATAAAGTTGGTGAGAGTCATAGGTTTAGACTCCAACGCTAAATCAATTACAAGCTGTGAATAATAATCATCAACAAAAGAACATATGGACAATGTGTTACAAATATGCATTAACAACTATCAATCAAGATTAATCATACCAAACCAATCCAAGGCTCCTACCTTGCCAAACAACATCATGGTACCATAGATGATCACACTATGTACCTATCCCAAGGCCACTACCTTGGCAAACCACAAGGCCACTACCTTGTCAAACCTCAAGGCCACTACCTTGTCTAACCACAATAACTGAGACGGCACGTGTCCCCCGATCCAAATCATACACAAATCAAAAATCACATAGCAGTTAATCACATAATGTACACACAAGTCCATCTCAAATCACAAACACATTCACAGCATCAATTTAGAAAATAACTCAACACAGTGTCTCTTCCATCCCATCTATAAGTCAAAATCAATAGTAAACATGGGACTATGAAACTCACCTGATTGAGCTTCCCCAAACATCCGCGCACTAGCAAAAAGCTAACAACCAAAAACACATAATCAAAACATGAACCAAACACTAAAATGGCTCATCAACCTATGATAGACATCTAACCTTCTCCCATATATATACCTCATATATATGCTCTAAGAATCTCATTACACCCCTCTATAAAGCCCTTAACTCGTTTTACTTCATAACACATCCCGTTAACATTTTATCAAAAACAGTCCCGTTTTTCATACCTTAAACTATGGGTCGATCTCCCCCTTAAACATAACCATGATCTTTGTAAAAGGAATATTCATACCCTTACATATGTTGGCTAACACCTCCCACTTGACCTAATCTTAAATCTACTGTTAAGGCCCCGATATACATATATCTACTTTTGTCATTCCAGATTTCCTGATTTTAAACGTACTAAAAGTTTGTTACCATTAAGGGGTCTTACCCTAAACCACAACCTTAGCCCAAGTGCAGATACTTAATACAATATATAAACCATCTCTCACGTTCGTGAGAAGATCCCAATGCAATCCTAAGTACCCCAAACAACCCAAAACTTAAAAAGAAAACAGGCTGAATTCAAAACTGTTTTGACCTCCGACTGTTGTAACCTGTTTTTAAACCACTTCCCGACCTCCAATTTAGTTCTCGTTTCTTGCATTGGAAAGCCACTTCAAATACCTTTCCAGGGGTACTTGGATCGTAAAATAAGAGTTTATAGAACTACCGATATGATCAAAACAATTGACTCAAAAATCTGCCCAGTTTTTAAAAACGGGTTTAACAATATCAACCTCATTAATTAACCCTAATCCCTCTAATTACAAGCCCTAATTTATGTAATCATCATATTATGATTAATACAACATTAATTTACTGATTTTATATAAACCTTAACCCTAATCCATCATAAGAATGATTAAGAAATCATTAAAACAATTAAATTAAAAAGGGATTTGAAGGTTTTACCTTATGATTAATGAAAGATGAAAAACCCCCAAAATTATGAAGAACCCTAACTTTTTTTTAGTGAAACCCACGAATTTTATTAGCTCCAGGGATTTATGTTTTTATTTTTTGTTTAGTAAAACATTATATAGTGTACACAAGAATCCTAGTCCAATTATAACACTTGTTTCTTTTTTTTTCCTCTTTTTTTTTTCCCAAACCGACCTAACACCCCTAAAATTCGTTTTTTATTTATTTTTATTATTAATATATGTAATAATAATATTACCTTAATTTTCATTAATTTACTTCAGCTCCTAAAGCCTCCAAAACCTCAAAACCGTAAAACTAGTCAAATTTACGCGTTTTACCGAAAAAGTCGTAAAATATACACTTTTAAAAAAAATCTCAGATTTTGAAATAAACTTTATAATTAAGTCCTAAATGACCTAAAACCATCCCAAAAATTATTCCCGTGACTAATTACCTCATTCGAGACCTCTAAATGCTAAACCGTAAATCGTAAAAATACGATTTTCTATAATACATATACGTATACGTAAAACCACTAAATAACACCATTTCACTTCATAGTCACTACCATGTGAGCTCATGAACATGAAATCATCACACATCGTTTCACTCACAAGGTACCCCGTACCGGAAACGATATCCAAACCACAATCTATACACACCAATAAGCACATAAACACGTAAAGACACGTAACTAGCACAAAATAAAATTAAGTGACGAACCTCAAAACCACGGTTGTCACATTAAAGGTGCAA